>JBBBDQ010000651.1:1665000-2332500 GCA_037127315.1 Ascarosepion bandense | reverse complement strand
GCTACAACAGAATTTCAAAGAACTTTAACAAAAAAAACACATCACATGAATACTTCCAATAACAGCAACAACAAAAATGGGTAGCACATATAACTATAAGGAAGGGCCAGTGTGAACCAACCAAGGACTGATTTCTAAAAAAAAACATAATTTTTAGTGCTATTGGGAGGTATTGTCTCATCATGCTGACAGTCTCCGTTTGATCAATTGACTAAGTGTTTTTTTTTTTCACAGCATTTCAACCTTTTACCAGTTATTAAAAGCCAGAAAAGATTGTAAGAAATTTTGAAGACAATAATGATTTACTGATACAAATCTTACTAATTTACCCATAGCTGGGGGAAGAAGAGGTGGGTTCATACATTTACCAAGAGTATTTGTGCAGAAGTGAATTAGAACTAGGCTCTTTAATTGCTATTTCTGTGCTGTTATCCATTGCATATTCAATCTTACAGCATCTGGCATTTCTAAGTGGTCATTCATCTAGGTATAGACCACACTCATTGTTACTTAACTTTAGTGATCATATGTGATATGGCTGTAAGCCAGCCTTACTTAAAAATAAATGCAGTACACAATAAATCTGAATACATATACTGTACAAAACAATACATATTTAAAATCCTACCAATAAATATTAAGATAAGTGACTGTATCATTTCTTAGTTATGGGAGGCCCTAGCTGAAATTCTTTTCTCCTGATTTTTTAACTTTACTGAGTAAAGTGTTAGATTCCATACCTGGGCTGCTCGTAGCAAAACTATGTTAAATTTAATATATTTTAAGTACCGCGTCATTGCTAATATTTAGAAGAGTAATGATTACTTTTAACCATAATGAAAGACCCTTTCTAACTTTAAAGTAAAATTATAAAAAAATATTTTATATAATGAAGCTTCACATAATTTTTCCTTTGGTTATTAGATTGAAAGTTATAAATATGAAGCTGGTGAAGCTCATTATCACTTATTTAGAAAAACTTAATCTCAACTAAAATTCTGTTAATATCTTATTATTTGCTTCTTTATTTATTGTCAGAAGCAAATTACCTTTGAATGAAGATGACACTTTATCCCAGTGAGTTATTTGAAATCATAAGGAATGGTTTGTTAAAAATTAGAATTATAAAATTGAAATACAAGTACTTTCATGGCTTCTGCTCCGATGAGCTTAGATCTCTGGTGCCGCCTAAGCATGAATTTACACGAGATACTAGATTAGCAACTAGGTCCCACCCTTTTACAGTTAAACAAATAAGATGTAACCGTAAATTCTACTCCAACAGCTTCTTTTCTCGTGCTTCCCGCCTGTGGAACTCCCTTCCACAAGTCTGCTTTCCCGACAGCTACAATCTCCACAGGTGTTTAAATGTAGGGTCAATAGACACCTCCTATCACACTAGTTCCCAATTATTCTCAGAACACTCTCATCTACCCAACCCTCATTCTCTGTATCCTTACCCACCTATCACCCACCCTCTGACATTTCCTATATTTAATCATCCTTTCTCCACTCTATGTAGCCCCCTGCGCAGTAGTGGCAGTGACATGCCTTGCTCGGGGTGAAACGCTTATAAAAAAAAAAAATACCAAAATCAAACAAATACAGCGATTCAAATATCAGGAAAGTGTTTTCACAGAGAATGAAGAGTGTGACACTGAGATCTGAAGGTGCATTGGGAAAGCAAAAGATGCCTCCTGAAATAGAAGAAAAATATTAAGAAACAGAAAAATGTCATTAGAAACTAAGAAATTCAATTGGAGTAGATAGACTAAACGATCACCCAGTTCACACTCCACCCACAACTATTGAACAGGTGAAGAGGCTCATCCCTTGTTTCCTGTTTAGGATGCAGTTTCCGGTTTTCTCTTTTCCAATCTTTTCACTCTTTTCCTTTATTATTTTTTTTTTTTTTTTTTTTCAATTGGAGTAGATAGACTAAACCATCGCCCGGTTCACACTCTACCCACAACTATTGAACAGGTGAAGAGGCTCATCCCTTGTTCCCTGTTTAGGATGTTGTTTCCAGATTTCTCTTTTACGTAGTCCCCTGCACATCAGTGGTGTTACCACCTTGCTCAGGGTGATATGATTAAAAAAAAAAATATTATGTAATATCAATCCTTCTATATGCTTGACAGTCTTCTCACAGATGAAGTGGAGACTTGAAGTAACAGAAATGTGATTTTCCAGAAGGATGCCATGGATTGAACCTATGAACAGCAACTAAGTTTTAAGGTAAATGAAAATGAAAAGGACACTTATACTTAGCATCAGGAACATATAGTTGAAATTTCTCAAGCACATAATGAGGAAAGAGGGCTTTGCAAGTTTGATACTTAGAAGACATATTGAAGGCAAGAGAGACAGAGAAAAACAATGCATAATCTACTTAGTGAGCTTGAGTAAATGAATGACAGAGCAAGGTTTAGGGGAGATAACAAAAAGATAAAATTGATTAAGAGCTCCAAAGAACAGGAAATTGTGGAGAACCATGATTGACTACATCCTGAATGAACACGGCACATAGTTCCATGGAAACACTGGCCTTTTACTGGAAGATTTATTCAAATGTCAAATGATAGTACTGACCTTGCTTTTAAAATGGCAGTAGCCATTTGCAAACCTTTAGTGAATGTTCCAGGCCACTAGGTTTGGATTAACTAAGAAGAAATCCAAGAAGCTGCCTGTAAATTTTGCCAATGGCATATCTCCACCAGTCATTGATGAGTCTTGGAAAGTGAATAGCCATCAGGTTATGGTTCAGAGAGGAGGGTATTAATGAGATGTGGATGAGTAAATGGTAATCAGTGTGGTGCTTTACAAACAAGCAATTTACCTGCAGTGAAATCGGTGTTTAGGCCTGTGCTTTTCATAACATAAGAATCAGTGTGTGACCAGTTGAAATAATTCTGTAAGAATTTCTCTCACAAATGGAAGAAAGACTGAGAGAAACACAAAGACAAACTTGACACAAAATTTGTGTTGCGTTAATTCACTTAGCCTCCTCTCTACAAGGGAGGTAATCCTACCTGCTTTGAAAATCAGGATTTTAAATTCTTACTTCAGTAAATCAAAGGCATTAACCATTGGCACTGAAAGAAAATATGCAAATGTGTCTGTGTGTGTGTATGCAATTATGTGTGCACAAATTGAAAACATTGTGTTTGCTTATTTTTAATAAAATCTGTTCATACTCATGGATAATATTTCGCATATTATAATAAAAAGATGTAAAAACTGAGCTGTAACTTTGACAGTTGATTTTCAGTAATTCTTAGCAACACAATTTTGTGGTTATTTTTTGTTACCACAACTCACACCCCTGAAGATGATCTCAGAATGAGATTGAAAGTACTTGGGAACATCGAGAAATGAATTATAAAAAGTATGCACAACTTATAGTTTCATGTGTTATGCAATCATCAGAAATATATTATATATATATATATATATATATATATATATATATTTATATTACATATAGTAATTAGTATTATATTTTATAGGCGTTAAAATAGTCATAAATTTCCCCCTCTTCTCTTAGAGCATTTAAATTCCTAGAGGTTGTAACCATCAGGAAAGCAAGTATATGGAAGGGAGTTCCACAGGTGGGAAGTGTGAGAAAAGAAGCTGGTGGAGTAGAATTGTTGCCTGCATTTGGTTGATCTAACTGTAAAAGGCTGGGACTTTGTTGCCAGTCTTGTTGCTCAGTAAATTCTTGTGGAGGGAGCACCAGTGATCTAAGTTTGTCAGAGCAGAAACCATGAAAATATTTGTAGAAGAGACAGAGGGAAGCCACATCCTGCTGATGAGAAAGTGGCTGGAGTCAAGCTAATATTCTTGAGATTGTTTTCTAACTGCTTCACTAAACTTGTGACCACCCAATATATATGTTGAACCTTTTTGGCACTCCCATCTCTTGTGCTATATTTTTGGTAACTAATATCAAAATTTAATACAAGCTACAGAAATAGAAAAATTTAATAAAAACTACAGAAATAGAAAAATTTTAAATGCAGGAAATTGGGATTTATAAAATTTTCAAGGAGTCTATAAATTTGGTTGGCATTAATGCAAAATTTTGCAAAGCATTTTCTTTTCATTAAAATATTTTTGAAATGAGGAAAAAATATTTTATGCACCATGTTCTTTGAAGACAAGGTTGTTTGTGACTCTCCATAACATCCTGTCATTTGTTGTTTTTACAAAAAATCTCTGGTGTTATACAAGTAAATCAAAATAATTTCCTCTGTACAGAGTGTGATGGATAGATTGTCATCTAAATTACACAAAAATGAAAATAACACTGGCATCTCATTTCAACATATATATTTACCAAAATTATACAAAAATATCTTGAAATACTAATGAGTTAATTCATTCAATGAAATTGCCATTGGCTTCAAACACAGCTTCCAGACAACTTTAGAATCTCCTGCAACACTTCTGGATGGTTTTCTTGTTTAAGTTGGTCAGTTCTGCCAAAATCCTTGGCTTTTATATATATATGGTTTAATGGATGAATTGTCATCTATATTGCACATTGCACAGATATATTTACCAAAATTATACAAAAATATCTTGAATTACCAAAGAGTAAGTTTATTCAATAAAATCAGCATTGGATTTGTAAAAGTTGGTTAATTCTGTCATAATCCTTGCCTTCAGTTCAGTTTTGGTATTAAAAATAGTTTTGTTGGTCTCTTGCTGAATTGCACTTTACACATAATGATCAAGGGGGATGCAGTCTGGGAGTTAGGTTTCTTGTAAAGGGTGATGTAAAAGGAAATTGTCTGACAGCCATGACCAGATACTCCTGCTTGTGCAGTATGGTTCAGAATCCTGTTGCCAGACATATGATCTTATAACAGCTACCATCTTGATCCAGCACTACTGCCTGAAGGCATTTGATATAGGCCTCTATGTTACGTTTGAGGCCCTCACCAACAAATTCAGTTCTATTCTTATGAAAATGAACCAAGAAAGAGATTGAACTTATAACTCTTTGGGTCAAGTCACTGGATTACTTCAACAAATACACTGGGTCAATCTACCCCAGTAGATGATATAAAGGGTTCAGTTCAAAATTACAATCACCTAAAAGGCCAGAATGTACATTGGCTGAAATGTTGTGAATCTAACAATGAAGTTGACGACAACAGTCCGAACAATGTAAATAGTGTAAATCATTATAGTATTTCATCTCAGAAATATAGACAAATCTTGAAGAAAGACAGTGCATACAACAGCTGAAATTTTGTGAATATGACAACAAAGGTGAGAACAACAGTCCAAACAATGTAAATGGAGTAAATAATTACAATACTTCATTTCAAAAGTATAGAGAATTTCTGAAGAAAGCCAGAGCATACGGCATTCGAAATGTAGGGAATATGTTAACAAAGTTGAGGACAACAAGCCAAACAATGTAAATGGAGTAAATAATTACAATACTTCATTTCAAAAGTATAGAGAATTTCTGAAGAAAGCCAGAGCATACGGCATTCGAAATGTAGGGAATATGTTAACAAAGTTGAGGACAACAAGCCAAACAATGTAAATATTGTGAGTAGTTTAAGGCTGTAGTTCAATGTTTGCTAAATTAGTATTATCTGGAACATGGTAGAGGACTATTACTCTTATTCTTGTAGAGTCTATAAGCACCAATTCACTTAGTATAATGTTTATCTGTTTATTTAATTATCTGCATATATACACAAAATAAATAATTTTTCAACTGTAGGGTTCTTATTTTATGTGCTGGGTTCCTACAGGAGGTTGTTGATCATGGCTTTCCACAATTTCTTGTTCTTCATATCTCTTAATAAATGTCATCTTTTTGCTATCTCTCCTAAACCCTGTTCTGCTATCCATTTACTCCAGCTTACTGTGTAGTTTATATATTGTTTTCCTCTGCTAGTCTTCCCTTCAATCTACCCTCTGAGTATCAAATTTTCTAAGCCGTGTCTCCTCATTATGTACTTTATATTTAAGTGTTTTATCTTTGTGCTACTGATGTTTAGTCCTTTCTTCCCACTTTCCTTCAATATCTTCTGTAGGAGTCCTTGTAGTTTTCTTTCTATGTCTGTTATCAACATGGCATTATTTCTATATCTATGTTGTTAAGATTGTGGCCACTAATAATGAACCCTGGTATTGTAATCCTCTTAGAATCACCTCAACTTTATCAGTTGAATAAGTCTGGTAAGAAGACACATCTTTGTCTTATTTTCCATTTCAATTTTTGTATATTTACTGAATTCATTTTTTATTTGAATGAAGACAGTTTACTCCCAGTAAAGATTTTTGATTATTCTAATATCATTCCCAAATATGTCAAGGTTATATTGCAGTTCTTTGTGATGTATTTTATCAAAAGCTTTTTGTTAGAAATGTTTCAAATAGGATTTTGTGCAGTTTAACACAAAAAGATTCAGAATTTTTGTCAATATTCTAAAAGATTTTTCAGCAAGTATTTGAATTGTGAAAAGAATATAGAAAAAGTTTTTTTTTCAGGGTTTAGTTTAATATTTTATATCAAGAATGTCTCAGTGGAACAAATGATTATTTTTGTAAACTAAAAGATATTTGTAAAGATTAGAAATTTTCAGAAAGTCAATGAATAAAACTTTGAAGCTATTAATTCAGATTAATGCTTCTTTTCATTAGATAGTTAATTTTCTCCCTATAAGACATCACCACATATGTCGATTTTTTCTTTAAGTGTTTTCATGATGAAAGTGATAATGGCTCCCTGATATTTTTATTTAATATTAAACTATATTGCCATGACCTTATTGGAAGAGGTAGTAGAGTAATTTCTACAGCTTTGAATTCATCATTCTTCTTCTTCTAGGCTGGTTACCAATCAATACTAGAGCCCAGTTTGCTCTATTATTTAAACTATAACTGAAGGAAAAAAGCAAACTCTATTTTCTGTGCTGTTAATGAGTAGAATTGTTATGCTTAGATGAAAAATATTGGTTTCAATACCTGCATATAGTATATGTGTATGAATGAGCATTTCAATTGCTTATTTTTCTTTTCTTTCTATTTAGATCTTGATAAAATTAGCTTTTACTACTTTTCTCATTTTTAGTATGTATCATGAAAAAAGTTTTTGTGATTATCAATGTTATGGACAATGGTTACAGATGACCCAGGTTTCTGCTTAAGATTGCCATTATTGGCACCTCTTAGGGGTCATCAGTCTGAATACTGACCTTGTCTCCAGTTATAGTCACTGGTAATTTTGGTTGAATCATTCATGGCCCAATATTTGTTTGGCTTATCTGCAATTTCATCGCGTTTGCTGAAGCAGCATAGTAACATTATGAAAGTTAAAAGAAGAAGTCTTGTTCCTGGCTGTTTGGAACCATTGGAATATTTTCACTGTGAGTTGCTATGATGAAGAAATCAAAGAATTATTCCTAGAACATTGTCTGCAAGCAGCAGGAGTAAAAACATTTCTCCATTTTGGCAATGATTTAATATTTTGCTTCAATAAAACTGGAGTGAAAGTAATATTTCTTTCTCAATCTATTTGTATAAATGGATGTAATTATGCTATAGTGTTGAGTTATGATAATGTTAGCACCAAGATTATTTTTTTAGTAGTTTTACTGATTAAAGGTATTTTGGCAAGCATGTTTTTTATCAAAAAGTGCTTGATATTGGGGCAATAGAACATTGATAGTTTTAGTGTAGAGAATTTGTCACTTTAACTGAGCAGGTTCATGACTAATTTGAAGTTTTGTAAGGACACCAATATGATGCTTTCACTCATCAGGCTGGGTTGCTTGCTTATATAAATATATATATATATATATATATATATATAATAAAAATATGTTTATAAAGTATGCTAGATTTTTTAGTTAAAGTGTTTAATATTAGAGTTGTATGCAAATATAGGTGGACCTTGCTTAAATGCAAATATATCCTGAAAATTATGTTTAAGCATGAAACAGACTATTGCCATTTAGTTGAAATTATTACTTGTTGATGGTGCGACATCTGCTATGGCATGTGAATAAATGCATCCCCAGATGTTGCCTTCTCATTTTCTTTATATAAATCATGCTTCTTCCCAATGGCAAGCTTTCTGTTTTTCCTCTCCTCATTCCAGCCCTCAGCAAAAATGCAATTGAAGCAAAAATGAGGTTGTCCTCATGCCAGTGGCCAGTACTAAAAGACCTTTGAAACCATTCCATCTGGCATATGGTGTACATGTCGAAGTCAGCAGAACCATCAGTATTGGAGAGGGGCATATAAGCTAGGTACTTCTGCATGTATGAGAACTCCAACAATGGTGATAGTCAGAAAAATTGATGTCCAGAATGCATCTTAGCAAACACACACACACACACACACACACACACACACACACACACACACACATATATATATATATATATATATATGCACACACCTTTGTGCAAATTAGCTGAAACAAAATTAATAATGCCTTCCTAGGATCTTTCACACTTTCCCTGATCACGTATACATTGTCACTTGGCATAGTTTTTCTCTTCAAATTGCATTTTCTTTACATTTTAGACTGATGTGTCCAGTTTGTTTCTTTGCCTTGATGACACAACTAACAGTTAAAAGGCTAACACCAACAATATCAACAACCTCTTTGTAAAGCTTGCCAGTGTGTTTGTGCTGCATTACAGTTTTCGTACACCTCCTTGGAGTGGTTGGAGTAATGTCCATCAGAGACAATGGCTTTAGAAGAAATAATCAATAGTTAAGACCAAAGTTTCTGAGCATGATAAAAATTTGATGCAATCGCAGCTGACACAACATTTTTCAAGGCCTAAAAAATTTCATCATACACCCCAAAATATTATTGCACACCATTGCAAATAACCTAATCTGAGGAAAAATTGAAATTGATTACACCCTGCATCTTCAGTGGGCTTAAAACTGACTGTATGGTGAAAGAAAAGAAAACTCAAGTAATAATAGCAAAATACGTTACAGTATGCTTTGCAAGGAAAGACAAAATATTGTAAGACCCACTATTATGCAAAAGAATTATATATTTTGCATAGTTAAATATCTTTGACCACAGGAGAAAGCATCTTGAAGTGTGTGCATAAAATATTTAATATGCATGAAAAAAAATAACACATATAGATATGTATAGTATTTACATTATTTGGACTATTGTCTTCATCTTTGTTGCCATCTGTACGACATTTTGGCCATTGTATGTTTCGACCTTCTTCAGGTGCTAGGAATTTCAAACCAAACACTTTATTACAATCACTGGAGTATACGATCTTTATTCTTTGCATAATACTACATTTTTGGTAATCATGAGTTATCTCCCTCTAACCCTGTAAGTTACTTGTTCACCACTGCTCTAGCCTGGTATTGAACTCACAACTCTTTGGGTCAAGTCACTGGAACTAACCAATGTCTATATCCACTGGGCTATGTGTTTGAATAATGTAAATACTGTAAATACCACCTCAACTCAGAAATATAGACAAATAAATATTTGATATGTGTTTTTTCAGTAGTGTCTAACTCTAATGAACCATTATATATAACAGCTCTTTGCATGGATTCAAATTCATATGTTCTAAAAATGCCAGGATGTAGCCAACAAGATCTTGTTGACTACACTGACAACACCCAGTTTCTTATACTGACTGAGAAGCTCAAAATACTTGAATGAAACAGAACAAAACATGAACTATGGACAGTTTATCCAAAACTTTTATTTAAATGTACAGTATCTTATGCAAAAATTGAAAAATTTCAATAAATTAAACAGATAGTCATGAGTGGAATGTTTTGAAATTAGACAATGATTTTTAGTTTCAAAAACAATTTTTGGTTTAATTTATTTCACTCCAAGCAAGAAAAATCCAATACTTAATAATATCAACTATGAAGACAGCAACAATGTGTTTACAGGGTTCAGAATATAAAACATACCTATGACACTATATACATACACAAACCCCTTATATATTCAGTTAAAGAAATAAAAGCCACTAAGATGCAAGAGGTTACTGTTAGTGAAAGAAAATGAGAAGACATTAGTGAGAAGAAAGGACAATAAAAGGATGGGTTTTAGGAAGACAAAAGGCATGTCATTGATGAGATGCATTTAAATTACAATGACTACAGCAAAGAGCAAACTTCATCAAACTGAATGCTGCAGTGCTTATTCATTTGTAAGAATAAACATAAAAATAAATGTATATGTTAAATTTCTAAACATAGATTAGATGTGGCACAAGAGCTGAAAGTATGGGACAACCAGTGAGGATCAAACTCGCTACTTAATCATAATTATTCTAGTGAGACAAGCTTGCTAACTGTTACATGGTGTTGAGGTTGCCTAATTACTAAGTGTTCTTTAATTGTGACGCAATGATGAAAGTTTGGGGCATCCAATGAGGAATTTTATAAAAATGTTTAAAAAAGGCTAAAACTAATGGAAGCATTATTCATAAAAGAAAAATCCAATACTTAATAATATCAACTATGAAGACAGCAACAATGTGCTTACTGGCTTCAGAATATAAAACATACCTATGACATTATATACATAACACAAACCCCTTATATATTCAGCTAAAGTAAAATAAAACATTAATCCTTCATAATGCTTAAAAGTATAGCTAAATGCACTTGAAGAAATAAAACATTCAGACAATTTTTTATATAATTTATGGTCTGAAAAAAAAATTATTAGATCATATGAAAAATTATATAAAAACTTAACAATAACATCTTATCTCTCATTTTTAATGAAACTTTCATAAAAGAGAGATACACAATATATATATATATATATATACATACATATATATATATATATATATATATATACAATATATATATATATACATATATATATATATATATATATATATATATATATATATATATATATACATATATATATATATACATACATATATATATATATATACATACATATATATACATATATATATATATATATATATATATATACATATATATATATACATACATATATGTATATATATATATATATACATATATATATATACATACTTATATATATATATATATATAATATATATATATATATATATATACATATATATATATACATAGAGATATATATATATACATATATATATATATATACATACATATATATACATATATATATATATAGATATATATATACATATATATATATATATATATATATATACATATATATATACATATATATATATATACATACATATATATATATATACATACTTATATATATATATATATATATACATATATATATATATATATATATATAAGAAAGCAGATATTTTGTGTCAATTAGTTTTAATGATCAAATGTTCCAAATTATGAATAATCGTCATCAGACAAGGAGCTCATATCTTCAAATGTATATAAAATAATAAAAAAAACATGTTAGATTTCACTTATGTCACAACTTTCTTTTCTGATGTAACAACATTAATTAGTTTTATGAAACTAAACAAATATCTCTACCTAGACTGATGATGACTTATGGAAATTGAAAGCTTGGACAATATTTCTTGTGCATTTTTCTGAAATGATCTTTGGATAATATCTGATGGAATTTTCTCTTTGAGTGAGAAGGATTATTTGTAATTTGGAAAAGTCAATCATAAAAATAAATTGACAAAAATATATGTTGTCTTTAATAATAGTTGCCCTAAAGGACATTTTCTGCTTAATACACAGAATATATATATATATATATATATATATATATATATATAAATTTCAGATAGAGTATATATGTTAATAGACAATATGAATAAAGACAAAAGGAAAGCTTATAATAGCTGATGCATTTTATCCTTTGAAGGACTTTATCAAGGTAAATATCAAAGCAATAAATGTGTGTGTGTTAACATTGAAGCCAACACCCAGAGGCAGCAGTCTGTTTCATGCTAAACACAATTGTCAGGCCATTGGTGGCCTTTATAATCAAACAGACTGTTGCCCCAGGGTGTGGATTTCAATGTCCACTTATATATATATATATATATATGCACACATATATATATCACATGTTTTGTGAAGGCACAACATTCAAAATAATGCTTTTTAAGATAATGCCTAACAGAACAGCATACAAATCAAACTCATTGCCATGAAAGATATTAAGAACAAAAAATAATTTTAAAATATTCCGTGCAGGATTTTATCAGTTTTTATTATATAAAAAATCTCTTTCATGCTATGAAATACTGTCTGCATTTTTGTTTTATTTTTTACATGAAATGTATTTTATTCCTTTCAGTTTTCCTTTTAAAAAAAATAACTTAATTCTGTATTTCTAAACTGGTTGATTCCTACAAACCTCATTTTTGTAAATAATTTTGGGAAGAATCTTTGTAAAAAAAATGTCATGTATGCAGTTTTGCAGACTATATATAGATTAGGTAGTTCCAAAATATAGTCTGCCATTTCTTTTTAGGAAACCAGTTATATTTTCTTGTAGAAAATAGCTATTATGTACTCTAGAATACGAGATTTGCTTGTAAGATTTCTTTATTAAAACTACCTCTAGAATTTGTTTGATAAAATAAAACAAATTTGCGCCTTTTTAACTTCTTATGGCATAAAGCTTGTAATTTGTGATTTTTTAACACAATTACTATGAATTCCATTAATATCTGCAAATTACTTTTAAACAGATTCTTATCTAAAAATTATGCTATCCTTGTGAAAGTAACTAGATTTGGAAAAAAAATGATGTCTAAAATAAACTCATTATTTTATATATATGAAAAAATAAACTCCCTAGCGTAATGGCTACTTAGACCTCTTTGAGGTGTTCTTTTGGAATCTTAGCATCTTTCGTTAAAAGTTCTCTTTCAGGGTTGATATCAGCTGCTGATCTTATTCTCCTTAATTTTCTCTTTGGTTTGAAATCTTCATCTTTCAACAACAATGTCTAGTTGTCATATTTTAACTCTAGTAAGAGTTCATAAAATGATTTATCCGAAGTATTCCTTTTGGGATCTTAGCATTTTTCACTAAAAGTCTGCAAAGTTCTCTTTCAGGGTTGATATCAGCTGCTGATCATATTCTCCTTAATTTCAACTTTGGTTTGAAATCTTCATCTGTCAACAACAATGTCTAGTAGTCAAATTTTAACTCTAGTAAGAAGTCATAAAATGATTTATTCGAAGTATTTCTTTTGGAATCTTAGCATTTTTTGCTAAAAGCCTGTAAAGTTCTCTTTTAGGGTTGATATCAGCTGCTGATCATATTCTCCTTAATTTTCTCTTTGGTTTGAAATCTTCATCTGTTAACAACAATGTCAAGTAGTCATATTTTAACTCTAGTAAGAGTTCATAAAATAATTTATCCAAAAACTTTATAGAAGACATGAATAATCTATTCAGCTTGTCATAAGCTTACTAAACAATCGCACTGAGTAAGCCAACAGGAGACTTTAAGGTCATTTATGATTTGTTGCCAAGTTACATTAAAAATCATTTTCAAGATATTCAAAATAATTGGATGTTTTCTGAAGAGACCTATAGGTAAAAGAAAATGTCATAAATTTATTGATGTATTTTCCTTTTTTAGATGACTGTGAAATCCTTTCAAAATATTTTACTCTTTTCGCACTTTCTTATAGATTGACTTGTGCAAGCAGTCAGACTTTCTTCTTCATCAATTGTTTTGGGGCACCTGTGAAAAGATTAAAATTATCAAACATAACAAATGAACAGAGTGGTTCTAACTTATACTTGTTTAATTTATCATCTAATATTATTTCTACCATGAATTATTAATTTGTGTCATCTTTCTGGGTCATGTTTATTTTAATATTTTGATTAACTTTTCATCTGGTATATTTTCAGATTTTATTTAATTCATTATTTGATGTTTAAAACATTTGTCATTGAGGCCCTAGTGGAGTTACAGATAGCAGCTTAGAGTGAGAAATTGGAATGTTGAGTTTAAATTCCAGTCGAGTTCATTACATTCATTTTGAACCCTGTTCCTTTATCGTTCTTCTCTTCACTAAAGTTTTCTCATTCTCTTTCACTCCCTGTAAACACTTTCATCTTAGTGGTATTATTGCCTTGCTTGGGTGAAATTATTTAAATAATATAATTTGTTAGGCATCTTTTTAATAAATATGAATGCTTATTAATAAGCAAGTAATCATTAGATTTAAAATCTAAAAATTTAGCAGCTGCAAGATTAATTCCTCTTCTACTCAACTTGACAACTGGCAAAACATTTCATTTTAGTTATTTTTACTTTGCATGTAATATTTGGCACTTAAATGTTTAGAGTAATTTGTGAGATTATCAGTTTTTGTTGTTATTCACTTAACTTTTCACTGAGTATTTAAGAGAAGTCTGTTTGCATACAATCTAGTGAATAAATCCTATTAAAGGGAATTTTTTTTAAGATGAGGTCAGTTTTGTGCATTAATCTTACTTTCAGCTGCCATCTTCTTCTTCAGCCATTCTTAACATTTTCAATTGATTTTTTGACATTATGAACCCATGAACATTTCAATGTGTGTGCATTTTTATTGATTTCAATGAAAACTGTTTCAGTTTTATTTTTAATGATGAATTTAAATGCAGTCTTGTCCTTCCTCTGCTATCCATTTGCAGAAACTCATTACTTAAAATGCTCACTGTTACCTTCTATTCTAATGAAAGTGATCATAGTTCTCCTCTATTTTCTATCCCTTTTAGCTCTAAGCAATGTCTCTTTACTATCCCTTCTTGTTCCTGTTCTGCTATCCATTCTCACACTCATTACATACGAAGCTCATAGTTACCCTCTATTCCTCTATGAGTAATCATGACTCTCCACCATTTTCTGTCCCTTGTAGTTCTAAGCAATGTTTAACTCTTTGCAATCCCTCCTTGTCTCTGTTCTGACATGCATTCAAACAAACCCATTAGGTAAGTTGCTCATTTTTGTATACCCTTTCATCTCTCAGCATATCTTGTGAGTCTTAAATTTTTCATACTGTTCTGGGGACTTACCTATATGACACATGAACTCATCCAAACTGTATAAAAGTAGTAGTTCTGCTTTGTAGAAGCAGAGAGTAAGAGTGGCAGACAGAGTGAAAGTGGAATCTATTCCAGTAGATAACTCTGACAGCCAGACTAACCATCACACTAATCACTCATTGATATATGTTTGTACTATTGTCTCTCTTACTCTTTTCTTCTACAAAGCAGAGCTGCTACTTTTATACAGTATGGATGAGTTCATGTGTCATGTGGGTAAGTCTCCATAACATATACCTTTTTTCCTCATGTTAATTTCAAGTATGAGTGTCTTTGTAGTTTCCATTTTTTAATAACTTCCTCATTGCTCATCTGTTTTGTCTCAGGCATTCTCAGAATCTTTCTGTGGAACGGCATCTCTTTTGTTCTGAGTCTCATTTTTATATTTGTTCTTCATCCACTGCTATAATAATATAAAATTTCAGAACTGTTTTCTTTGTCTCCAAGAAAATATTCTTATGTCTTAATATTTTGGATAATTCTGTAAATGGAAGTGGCTGATTCTCTGTTCAGAATTCTTCTATCATGTCAAGTTTTATATATATATATATATATATATATATATATGTGTGTGTGTGTGTGTGTGCATAATATATTTTGTTTAAATGTTATATTAATAGCAGTTAAGGTAAGTAGTATATGTATAATAGACAGGTTCAACCTGACTTATAAGTATATTTGCTTTAATAGGCAAACCAACAGAATCCTAAAATCTGCTCCTGTCCAGGTGTCATTTGTAAAAAAATGTACTAAAAATTCTGAGTACAACAAAAAAGCTCTTACAAAGAAAAGTTTAGCATTTGGTCATTTTTGACAGATTTTGGAATAAATGCTGAGATGAGAACTTTTTATCACCCCCCCCCCACATATACCTGTATGTGTGTATATGTGTTTTATATATAATCAAAAGAAAAATCTGAAATGTAATCTGTCCTGACTTGGAATCTCATGGCAACTGCTCTGATAAGCATTTTTATTTTGTGATCAACCATAGGAATGCTACTAGATTGGCTTCTAGGTCCCACCCTTTTATCACTGAAATAGTTAAATCTACCCACCAATTCTTCTCCAACAATTTATTTTCTTGCATTCCCCTATGTAAAACTCCCTTCCATTTACTTGCTTCCCTGATAGCTACAATCTCCAAAAATTTAAATGCAATGTCAACTGTCATCTATCTTCATGAATCCCATTCTTCTTTTCTCCTTTATTCGATACCCTGTCTACACAGTTTTTCTCTCACTGTAACCCCCTGCACTCTAGTGGTGGTCCTGCCTTGCTTTGAGGGAATGATTAAAAAAAGGAAAATTATAAACTGTTATGGGTAAGTGCCTGAGTGGTTGCAATGTTTGTTTACTGACCATGAGACTCAGATTCAAATTTCACCATGGATGATTTATCAAAAAGATGACTTCTTCATATCATTTATCCAGGGAGGGGATACCAACACACAGCAATGTTGGAAAGTGCCTGAAACCACATCATGGTTTTATCCAAGCTTTGTGAGTAGAAATGGGTAGATGGAACTGTTTGGGAGCCATCAATAGCTGTTCTAATATGAAATCCCAAATCATGACTGAGAGTTTGAACTTAGTGGCAGTATTCAAACTACTGACCATGCTAGATTATTTACTCTCCTCCAGCAACAATAACTAAGGTATGCTCATCAAAAACCACAGGGAGGGCCTGTGGATGTTGAACAAACACAAATGTGCAAACACAAAGTAAATATATTAATAGTAAATTAATATCCACTTAAGTTGGGTTTCATTTAGGTATATTATACATATCCTTCTTGGGTCTCATAAAGCAAAAAATTATTTTTATCATTGTCACTCTCATGATCAGGTGCAATGATATATCTTCTGAACACCTGACTAGTTCCCTCCATATGTCTCAGTTATGTGTTAATGTCATGATGAATGATCTTTCAGTCACTCAGTGATGTTGTCAATCTATTTTTTCTTTCTTTTGCCTCTTCTTCTTCTACCTAAGGTGATAACTTTGAAGATGGTAGTGGAAAGATTTTTAGCTCCTATAACATGTCCAAACCATTTCAAATTCCTTTTTATTATGATGTTTTTAAATAGGCCTTTTTCTTTTGTGATTGTTTCTTGCACTGTGTCAGTAATGATGAAGTCTATATAGAAAATACCTAGGTTGGTTCTGTAGCATCTCATTTTCAATGCTTCAATTCTTTGATGTTGTTCTGTGAAAGACTGTTCTTGAAAATATGTTGCTTTTGGAGCCCAACTTTTCTGACAATTTAGATGCATATTTTCCTAAACAAGATTCCTCTATTATTCAGGCCAATAGGTTTAAATAAATTATCTGTTTAATAATAATAAAAAGCGAGCATCTAACTCAAATAAAAGTATCCATTAGAAATAATGTTTAAACAAATAAATTAATATATATATATATATGTTCTCTTTGATACATTTGACATGCTCATTCTGCAAAAAGCTCCTGAAATCGAGGTCTGGAAAAGGTGTGATATGTGGAAGAGGAAAGATACAGAAAGGCTCGACATTGACCTTAAAAAAAAATTACTGACTCGGGAAAAAGCCAGTCTAAATAGTGGGGTGTTGTATACTTACCTGTATACAGGAATGGGATGTTACTTTTCTCCTATATATTTGGACATTATTGGAGAGTAGAGGAGAGTAATTATACTGACTAGCAGTTACTAGCAGTGTATTCACTTCTCACAACATTCAAGTCTTGTATTTGTGATATACTATTATCCTGAAACTCTATTTTAGTGATTACTCATGCAATAACCTAAATGGGTTGCAACAATATCTCTCTCTATATATAAGGGTTGCAACAATATCTCTCTCTATATATAAAGTGTGTCTAATGACAAAAAAGTTTCAACTGCTTCTTTCTTATACAATTTTGTATTTTCTTTGCTACAAGTGTCTCAGGAAAATTTCTCATCTTTACAGCATCTTCTTTTTCTGACAGAACCAATTTTTCTCTTTCACATATCATTTGATTCATCAATAAATTTTACCTTTTCTTTTAGCATGTTCATGTTTATTCCCATTGATTAACAATTATAAATGATATCGGTATCAGTTTTCACAGCATTTCCTACAAATGCTGCAATGAAAACGATTGTGACAGAATTTGTATTATTTTTGATGTTGAAGAAATTTTTTTATCATTTTTTCCCCTCCACTTCACAATTGGCTGTAAAAGATTTTAATGATATTTTTTACATGATAAGAAAATCAAAAGCAAAAAGCATCTTATTGTCTCATCATTTTATAAATAAGCCTGGGAAAACAATGTATAAATTTTTATATATCAGAACAACTTTAGAAAAAATCTATGGCAAAGTTGAAAAAACTTTTCATGTGATATGTTTCATCTTTCGTAGGACTAAGTGATGTTTATGTAGATGCAATTACACGTGTACATGAAAGTGGGAGGATGCTGAGAATTTTAAATTTAAATTTTACTTTTTTTTATAAATACGTTTTGGGTATATAGTCTATCTGATTTCATTTAGTTTCTTTTTCTTTTTGTTTTATCACTTTGTTATTAAATATCCCACATTGTGATAATAAAAGATCTGTCAAGAAAGGTGAAATGTAATAATCTGCACATAAATTTACTGTGGATGATCCAATAAGTGAACCATTTTCTATAAATTAGTAGCATTTTTTTTAAATCAATATTAAGATCAGGTTCATTATGGTGATAATGCCTTGAATGTGTTGTTTTGTAAAACATCTCTTTTGTGTTTATATAAAATTTTATTTAAATTGCTCAAGGTTTCTCCTATCTATTCTGGGACAATTCTTGTAAAAATTATTATAGAGTAAATTCATTTGTCAAGTTATTATTTTTGTATTAAACCTTTTTTTGTTTCAGTATTAGTTTTAAATTTTATGTTAAGCTCAAATAAATTATTTTCAATTGTAGCCATTATAGAATTGACAGAATAGTATATTTTGATTCATTGTGTTTGTCAGAATCATTTACTCAAATATTTTAGAAGCCTTTTGTTTCATATTAAATATGAAATAATTGATTGCGTATACATTCTATTTGATTTCATTTGCTTTCTTTTTCTTTTTATTTTATCACATTTTTTTATTAAATATCCCACATTGTGATAATAGAAGAAATGTGAAATGTTGTAAAACCCTTGATGCGAATTTATTGTGAATGATCTAGCAATTAAAACAATTTCTATACATATTCTTTTCAGTAACTTACTTTTCATATGGAAAAAAATTAAACTTTTGGGGACAGGTTAAATGTTATATTTAAGTGTATTCACTTATTTGAATAGATGATTTATTCTATTAAAGTTTGAGTAACATCTACTAATCTTCATATTCAAAATGTGCTCTCTTGCATGGTTTGAACTTGAATTTTCCTTTTGTAGAGGAAAATACAGTCTGCTTTAGACCATTTGGCTACAGAATAATAAAGCATGGTCTAATACATGTTAGATCAGACTGCAATTTCCCCTACAATCAGGAATCAGGTTTGAATTCACACATTCTTTACTAAATATCTTGAATATACAGGTCTGCAGATGTAATTCACCCAATTCTAGGCTTGCAGATGTAATTCACCCAATTCTAGGCCTGCAGATATAATTCACATAATTTTAGGCCTACAGATGTAATTCACATAATTTTAGGCCTGCAGATGTGATTCACACAGTTTCAAAAAACAGGGCATGTACTCAAACATATGTATCCACTAAAACATAATTTCTATCATAATCAGAAATAATTTTGAATTGAAAATTCCATTAATTCCTAAGAAATTACTTCCATATTAGAAAAGAATAGTCTGTACTTTTGAGATGAGGTAGTATTTACACTATTTGAACTATTGTCCTCATCTTTGTTGCCATTCTTACAACATTTTGGTCATTGTACACTCTCAGAGACACAAGTTCCTTAGGGGCTGGCAAGACCCTGGGAAGCCGCAAGGTTCCTTGGCTCCGCAGATCTATTGTAATGAAAAAAATTAACAGAATAATTATTAAGATTAACTGAAAATTTATTATCATACTTGTATGTTAAAATAAACATCTATCAACCCATCTCTCTCTATCTCTCTCTTTATATATATATATATAATCTTTGATAAAAGCCTTCCTGGCACACCCCCTGAAGAGGCACAAATTATTTGTAATTAAAAAGAATGAACTTGAGAGAGAAATAGATTATAGATATCTGTTTCAACATACATACAAGAACACAGAATATCTATGTTTTGAGAGTATGTTATTTTGTTTAAAGTACCATTTATTGTGGGTTCAGTATGTTTGGGGGGCACTTTTGCAGGTAGAGGGGCCTGCAAGGTGCATTCTGTGTGGGGGCCCGCGATGTTGTTAAGCATGCCACTGCACTCTGGCCTTCTTTTTTAGGCACTAGGAATTTTAAACTGAACCCTTTATTACAATCACTGAGGTATATCATTCTTGTTCCATGTGTGATGCCACTTCTAACCAACATCTATATCCATTCGGCCATTTTTCCTTATGGCACAGTGGATATAGACATTTAGTTCCAGTGACTTGACCTAAAAAGTTTTGAGTTCAATACAAGACTACAGTAGTAGTGAACAAATAATTTAGAAGAGTTAAGTTAAAGGGAGATAACTTATGGCTATCAAAAGTGGAATCACACATAAAATGAGAATTATATGCCCCAATGATTGTAATAAAGGGTTTAGTTTAAAATTTCTAGCACCCAAAGAAGGCTGGAGCACACAACAGCCAAAATGTTGTAATAATGGCAATAAAGATGAGGGCAATAGTCCAAATAATATAAATAGGGTAGAAAAAAGTTAGCATAAAACCAGAAAATACTTTTAGTTGGAAGATAATAATAGTTTACGAATAAAATAACTAAACTATCGGCCAGCTCACACTCCACCCTCGTCTATTGAACAGGTGAAGAGGCTCATCCTTTGTTCCCTGTTTAGGATGTGGCTTCTGGCTTTCTCTTTTCTAATCTTTTCACTACTATGTAGCCCCCTGCACATCAGTGGCGTTACCGCCTTGCTCGGGGTGATATGATTAAAATAAAAATCCCTACTAATTAAACCCTAGCTGGTGGGGGGAGATGAGGTAGATTCATACATTTATTTCTCAAGGGTATTTGCAGGTAAATGAATATAATGAACCTGATTAGAACTAGAACAATTTCTAATTTGAAGCCATTACACCACCCACATATTCAAACTTAGAGCACCTGATATTCCCAAGTGATCTCCCATCTAGGTACCAACTAGTGTTTCAATGTCATAAGGCCTTAAGCTAAACTAAACTAAAAGACAAGGTATCTTTTATGCCATGAGAATTTTAAGGTTAATTACTGTTTAGCAGTAGATTCAACTTTAAATGCAAGTATTAATCCTGGAAAATGGAATGAAGAATGCTTATTTTTCTCAAAAACATGTCAGCACCATCATAAGCTACTTTATTGTTCTTTGTAATTACTAACTTACCAATGTTTCAAATGTTAATTTCACAGTTTCTACTTTGGTAAATTCCAGGTTAAACTACTAACCTGGAAATCTTGTTCAAATCTAATTGCTAAATTTTTTCTCAGTTTTTTTATTTTCTCTTTCAAATGCAGTTTTGATAATTATTTATCTTCAAAACACCAAATACTAACCACAAAAAGATTATATTTGATTAATTGCAAGGTTTGCTACAAGAAAAATTGATTCATTGTGTTGTGCTAGATAATTTTTCTCACTACAATCTTATGTTATACATTTATAAGTCTAGCATTCATCCATGCAATGAATATTACTGCCATATCTTGTCTGGCACTTCTACTATATATATATATATATATATATATATATATATATATATATATATATATATATATATATATATATATATATATATATATATATATATATATATATATATATATATATATATATATATATGGAGATTCTTGATAAAATACAAATAAGAATCTGCTATGTTAGCCATGGCCAAACATCTTGGCTTCAGTCACTTTTCCACCAGTGTAATGTAACTTCCCTGTGCTTTTTCTATAAATACTTTCATGGTAATTGTTCTGATAAACTTTTGTAATCCTTGTAAATATTCATTGGGATTTCATTTTTAAATTTTATTATTTTATCCCCAAACCCAGACAAATTTTACATATGGTTAGAACTTAGAGATTTTGATATATTATTATGGTTGAATGTTAAGTAAGAATGTGTTTTGGTGTAAGGAATACTGTAATGTGTTTGGCTCATTAATTGTTTTATTAATTGATGTGTTTGGCTCATTAATTGTTTAATTTAAGACAGATTAAAGACCAGCCTTTTTCTATCTCCCTTGTGCCATAGTTTTGTATTTCTCCTCTGTAGTAGACTCTATGAATTTAAGCACAGTATGTGCGTTGTGGTACAGTGGATATCGGCTCAGAACGAGAAACCGGGGAGCCGAGTTCGAATTCCAGTTGAATCCATTTTATTCACTTACGCACAAATACCCTTGGGAAAGGTATTAATCTGTCTCTTCCTTCCAGTTATGGGTTAAATAGAAGGACAGATTGGGTTCTATAGCCTTGGTTGGCAACCAGTCTACCGCAGAAAGCAATGGCAACCTACTGTGGGATAATCTTCTGCCCAGTCAGTCATGTCTCTTTTGAGACATGATCGCCCAAGCGTGTATCACGTATGGCACTTAACTGACTGACTGACCAAATTGGTGGCAAGGGACCAATTATTTTATAGTTGAAATGGTTAAAAGTAATAGCAAGTTCTATGTTAACAGTTTCTTTTCTTGCACTTCTCACTTACAGTATTGTCTTCTGGCTTCTTGCTTTCCAGGTAAATTTGATATTCAAAATGTAAATGTCTTTTGTCTTTTTGTTTTTCTTCTTTTGTTGTTCTTGATGCTTAATAATGTTTTTTCTTATATTATTTTGTAGTAGAATTAAAGAATTAAAATCAACTTTCTTCTTCACTTAGAAGAATTAAAGAATTAAAATCAACTTTCTTCTTCACTTTTACAAAAAGTCACAATGACGTGTGAAATCCTGGTTTGATGAATAGAAAAAGGATTGACCATGTGCTTAAAGAAAAAGTTGAAAGCAGATTTTGCAAGGAGATGTTACATTGATTTTCTGACCAATGGAAGCAATTTGCAAGACCAATGCTGACTTAGCAATCCAGTGCAAAAATTCTAGATGACTATAAATGACTTTCATCAGTGTCAGTTAGTCAGATAGGAGCAGTGAAATGACACACTAAAATATAACAGGAGAAATTTCAACCACGACCCAGATGTAAGGTCACATCACACATTGTCCTCTTTCTCCTTCTTTTTCATGTGCTCATTCCTTTTACTTCTTCTTCTCCAATCAAAGACATCCTGACCAAACAAACGCACATGCATACAAACATATATACATATGTACATACGTATGCATAAACGCTTTCCAACAAATTACCACTACAAACATTTCTTCAAATCTTGAGACCCTTATTACTTGTTTCTGATTAAACATTAATTTCTATTAATTCTTGTTATTATTTTCTTTTAATAAATTTCTATTTTAGCATGAAAAATGTATATTATTATATTTCCACTCTTCCACACTATTCCACACATACACACATTCCAACCTGCTGACAACCTTCTGATAAAAAACCTTCTGATGATGATAACAAAAATAACCTTCTGATAATTCTGAATAATCTGTAAGCTGTAGGGAGTTCAGATATGTATGACACAAGGCCAAATCAAATAAGCATTAACCAACACCCTATAGTTACACTTTCACTCTCAGTAATTTTCTGTAGGTTAGTGGCTTTGTTATCTTGCTTAAGAGTGAAATGATTAAAAAAATACAGGGTTTTTAAAGTTGGATAGCTTCTCTAAACATTAACCTTCTATTTTGCTTTCAAAGACAGAATATGTTAAGTACCCAAAACATTGATTATCATTTCAGTTTGTCTTCCAACAGTGCAGAATTTGGCAATACTATTTAAACAAGAATGATGTGATTTGGATTCAGAATATTGATTTTTATAATTTGACCCTTATGCCCTAAATACATGTACAAATGTGCTCTTTCCAAAATACATATTTAGGTCAGAGAACAAATGAAAATTTAGTTGCAAGAGACATAAAGATTATTTAACTTATTTTTTTATAATGAATTTTTTCCTCTTTAACATTTCAATATTTATGTTTGCCTGCTTTTTTTATTTTTTACAGTGTCAGCCATTTTCATTTAAGAATTTTTTTTATTATCTCTCTCTTCTACTTTCATTATATCTTTACTTTCTTACCTTTTTATCATAATTCTCATTTGAATTTTATAATATATATTCTTTAATTTTTTTGTTTCTTTGTTTTGTTGATTTAATTCTTTTATATTTTTTATTATTTGGATTTTAGGATTTGTCTATATTTTTGAGATGAAGGTAGTATTTACAATATTTACATTATTTGGACTATTGTCCTCATTTTGTTGCCATTTATATGACGTTTTGGCTGTTGTACACTCCAGCCTTCTTCAGGTGCTAGAAATTTTGAACCAAACCCTTTATTACAATCACAGAAAGGAATGAGAATGATATACCCCAGTGATCATAATAAAGTGTTCAGTTCAAAATTCCTAGTGTCTGAAAAAGGTCAGAGCAGACAATAGCCAAAACATTGTACAAATGGCAACAAAGATGCGGACAATATTCCAAATAATGTAAATAGTGGATTTTAGAAGTTACTCTCTGATTCTTCTCTGTTCATTTTATTTATCTTCAAATTTTCCTTTCTCTTCTAGTTTGTTTAATTTTACTTTCCTTCATCTTTACTCCATTAATTATCATCACTTGAAGTTTATAAATATTATCAAGGTATTTTTTATTTATTTCAAAAGACTTACATCAGTTTTGTTATACAGTTCAATCATGCTCAATATTTTTGAAAAGAAAATCCAAAAAAGATCAGACCAGTTGGACATAAAATTATTGCAACTGCTTTTTGATTAAAATATTCAAATTTAACACTGATAAAACTTGTGTAAAATTGGGCATGTACATATTTATATATAAAATTCATATATTTAGCCATCTATAAAGTTGTCTGAAAATGTATGAAATTTATTGCAAGTGTTTTAGTTTATTTGTTTAAATTAAGTTTTTTGTTCACAAATGCATGAATAATTTCTAAAGATTATTTCTAATCTTTAATTCATGTGATGTTAATTTAATAAGTCTGCCTTCACTGGTGAAATTACACTACATTTGTAAATGTTTGAAACTAGAGTTTATGAACAGTAAATCTTTTTCAAGTTTAATGATGAATGAGTTTTCTGAAATCCTTTTTATTTAAATCAACTTTATCTTTCTGACATACATATTCCGTTTTCATTCTTTATCTGCATTTTATAGAAATTTCTTTTCATAGGAAAGTGCCTTACCTGATACATGATGAATTAGACATAGATCTAATTCATCAAGAAAAGATACATGGACCAAAATCTATAACTCAGTTTGGTGCAAGGCCATATTAACATTTAGCACACTATATCATTTATAAATATTGCTTCCTCTTTTACTGTGTATGGAATCTTCTCCAAATATGTTTTATATATTAGTTTTACATATTGTGGTGTAAGGGATATTGACTAAGAATGATAAAATCGGAGAGCCGAGTTTGAATTCCAGTCGAATTTGTTGCATTAATTTACAGGCAAATACCCTTGGGAAAGGAATTAATCTATCTCTTCTCTTTCCAGCTATGGGTTAGACAGCAGGATATATTAGGTTTTATAGTCTTGGCTGACAACCAGTCTACCTCAGAAAGAAATGGCTACTTACTGTAGAAAAACTTCTGCCTTGTCAGTTATAGATTAAAAGAGACTTGATTGCCCAAGCATATATCAAGTAAGGCACTTAACTGACTGATATTTGAAATTACAGTAGCCTGGCTCTCAATTTCAGTCAAGATTGTTTTAGCTGTTGCCATAGAAGGATATGACTATACAACCAAATTCAAATTCAACTTGCATTGGTAGGACTAATATTTTGCTTAGTGAAAATAGTCATACACAGAATGCTAAAGGTTTTAATGAAACACCCACTAAGGATTAAATTTGCAAGCCATGAGCACAGCTTGGTTACCATTATTCTACTTCAAGAACCCCATAATTTCCAATAAGTTAAAAGTATTTGTTGTATTGGGTAATGAAGTGATACACGGAAAAATGTAGCTAAACTACTTTATTAACAGGGTGGTACAAACAAGATGTATATACAATATTTACAGTCTCTCGCAGGAGTAGGTGTTACTTCCCAAAGTCCATGATACTGACATGCTAAGCGCACATTGTCTTTTATACATCTGGGCAACTAGATGTTGCATGGTATAAGCCATGACACAACAGTATTATTATTATATGTAGCCTGTCCTTTTAGAATATGGGCAATCAAAGCTCTCTACAACTTCCTAGTTTTATTTCAGTAATTAACTTTTGACCTTTTACCATCTCTCTTGATTTGCCATCCATTCATTCGCCAGCTATGGGTTAAATAGTAGAACTTGTATCTGGAAAGTTATTGTTATTCTCAAAAGCTGTTAATTCTATGTTCACTTACAAATAAAGAATTATTCTTACAATCACAAATCTTTTGATTTTAAATAACCCACAATGGGTTGATAAGTTATAAAAAATTTAATTCTCTCAAATCTGTTAAGTAGCTTACTTACTGTTTACCTTGTTTCTCTTACCTTGAATATGTCATGTGAGTGTTAAATTCACTATGCTTTCTCTTCTTTTATGTCCTAGCAATTTCATTTGTCTCTTTCAGCTTCCTTGTAGTTCTCATTTTCCTAAAAACTTCTTCATTGCTCACCTATTTTGCCCATGGTATTCTTAGTATTAATTGGTAGAACCACATCTCTATCACTTTAAGTCTATTCTTCATCTGACTGAATATTGTTCAGTATTCACTAAAATATAAGAGATTAGATATTACACAGGAATCTGGTTCTCTTTCTTTGCTTCTAAAGACATTTTCTTATTTCTTAATACTTTGATTAGTTTCTGAAAGGCATCTTTAGCTATTCCTCTTCCTTTTAGATTTCTATATCACACTCACCATGCTTTTTTACTACATTACTCATCTTTTTCTTTATGTGTGGTATCTTTTCAGGACATAAGTGGTTATGCATCTCTACTTACCCCTATCCCTTGTTACTCTTAATGCTTTTCTTCTTGGTATCTCTCCAAAACCCTGCTCTGCCATCCACTTGTTCAATCCCATCAAGTATGTCTTGTGTTGCTTTCCTCTCTCTCTTTTTCCCTCTATTTGTGCTGTGAGTACTAGATTCTTCAAGCCCTCCTTCCTCCTTATGTGTCCCAGTAACTTCCCCTGTCTCTTCCTGTTGTTAAGTATAAGTTTCCTTTTTGTTTGCATCTTCTCCAAAACCTTGTTGCTGCTCACATGCTTGGTCCATGGTATCACCAGTATATGCATTTCAAAAGTTAAGCAGAGTATTTACAAACAGGAAAATTTTTCGGAAGCAAAAAAAGAGTACTGCACCGTTATGTGATATCTGTTCTCCTATATGGTAGTGTATGCCGGACAATCTTTTTGAAGTTAAAGGAGAGATTTGAAGCAAAAGAAATGTGTGGTTCTACAGAAGAATGCTGAGGATACTACACTACCAACATGGTTAAATTACTGTACGTACTTGATTTTGACATCCTCAATATGTTGTTCCTACCTTCTGATGTCTCTTTTGCTGATGACCATGAACACTAGTTTCTTAAAGTTAATAAGTTAGGGCTTTCTGGTTTTTCTTTGCTAATAATGAACTAGAGCAGTATTAATAATAACTTGAAAATAATTATAACAGTAATAATGTCTGTCAAATTATTTTTATCAAAAATCAAAATCTAACAGTAGAAATAATTAAACCAAAAGACTATGAAAAAATTTGTCTGAAGTTATTATCTTTTTTTATTTCAGAATTGCTAACTTGTTTAGTACTTTTGTTATAAAATGCTGGAATTAAAATCTGTTCTATCATCACAGAGAACTCACTTTTAACAAATCTGATGATAAACTACATCTGGCAGCAAGGCCTCTGGTTGGGAGATTAGAGGCTTTGAGGAGTGTGGAACCACCTTTTAACTGATGTTGTTCCCAGGTCCATCCTGGCTTGCAGTGGTAGCAACTGTTAGGATCTCAGCTATGGACAAATAGTGAACCTCTCAAACAAAAACAAAACACTATAAAAGTCTAAAAATATTTTTTTAAGTAAAAATGCTAGCAATACATTTTTTTATAAAAAAAAATACTAACAATACCTATTTCTAGTAAAATGACCAACAATACATTTTTAAAGCAAAATATTCAACAATACATTTTATCTGTAATTGTGGGCATACATTAAAAATATATTTAGTAAAAGCCATAAAATTGTGTTCAAAATACTTAGATTTCAGCATTAAATAACCGCTAGAGGTTGATATGCTACGAAACAAAATCAAACAAATTTAATAAATCTCTCTTTTTCCAAAAATAATGCAATGAGTTGTAGTAGCAGTAGATAATAATCTTGGCAAATGACAATTTGAATATGACAGTTATAAAATCAAAACATTAAAACAAAATTTAAAATATTCACATTTCATTCTCTTTTCCATACAAAATTTCTCTTGTTGCTGTTTTCTTCTTTTCTTGAATTGCCTCTGTTCTTTCTTTTAACAAGTTGTTTTTATTTCTAAATCCAGCAAAATCTGCTCTGCACATCTGAAGTGATTCAGAATTTCTCCCCTTCTTGTTTCAATCCCCTTCGTATCTAATCTGCAAGTTAATCTCCTTTTATTTTTTGCTTTTAACTTTCAAAGCAGCACATTTATGAATTTTATAAGGGTGGGAAAACATGGAGAAAGAGATAAAAAATAAGTTTAATGACTTCAATATTTCGGGACCAAAAAAAATTTTTTGAAAATAGTAATGGTATAGATGAGATAGCCTTTACCATACTGGAAGCATTGCCCAAAAAGTTCATATTATTTTATTTACATTGTTCAGACTGTTGTCCTCATCTTTTTCACAATGTTTCAGCTGTTGCGTGCACTGACCTTCTTCAGGTGACTGAAATTTTGAACCGAACTCTTTATTTTGATCACTAACATCCAGAAGTGGCATAACTGATGGAATGAGAACAATCTACCCCACTAATCAAAATAAAGGTTTTGGTTATTTGTTCTGACCTGATATCTTGGCTTCAATCAATTTCTTACCATTGTAATGTAGTTTCCCTGTAACTTTTCTGTAAATATTTTTATGGCAATGGACTTTCCTCTTTGCTGCCTAAATTCTATGAATTGTGGTGCAGTGGATATTGGCTCGGAATGAGAAATTGGGGAACCGAGTTCAAATTCCAGTTGAATTCATTGCATTCACTTACGCACAAATATCCTTGGGAAAGGTATTAATCCATCTCTTCCTTCCAGTTATGGGTTAAATAACAGGACAGATTGGGTTCAATAGCCTTGGCTGGCAACCAGTCAACCACAGAAAGCAATGGCAACCTACTGCGGGATAATCTTCTGCTCAGTCAGTCATGTCTCTTTCGAGACATGATCGCCAAAGCGTGTTTCATGTATGGCACTTAACTGACTGACTGACTAGATTGGTGCATATTACCAAGTTTTATACTTACAAGTACTACTAGAATGACTACAATTATAATGTCTACTTTCACAGTTTCTTTAGTATGATATACACAAAGGAACCTTTATTGGTTATTGGACTTGACATGGCATCTTGGTTTCAGTCACTTTCCCACTCCCATAATGTAGCTTCCCTGTGCCTTTTCCAAAAATATTTTCATGGCAATTATTAGATGAACAGTACCTCAATGCAGTACTCAATTCTATAGGAATGTTTATTTGCTCGTTTCTAAGTACATTTATCTTAGGAAGGCTAACTAATTCCCATTAGAAACACCTGTTCAGATGAATTTGTGTTTTTTCAACACCCACAGAGTCAACCTGTTGTTTATACACTAGTATTGCTGAGCAGATCTTATGTACAGTTTCTGGGGGAGAGTGCATAATCAAGTTTTGTAGGTGCTTCAAAAAGGTTTGTGCATTCATACCCTTGGTCATGATATCTTGTTATGGCATGCAAGCACAGTCGTTGACAGTTTCTAAACAGTTTTGTCTATGCAGTTTCACTCACAAGGTTTGGTTCAACCTTTTGTTTAGTCTTCAGGCACTTAACCTATGTTCTTTCCTTAATAATGTCTTCTTATTTTCATAATCTCTCACACTCAGTAACCCCCAAGTGTCTTTGCAGCTTTGTTGCCTTGCTTAGGTGAAAGGATAAAAAACAAAAAATACTTCCCAACAGTGATGCATTTTGGAATTGTCTCCTCAGACAAATCAACCATGGTGCGACTTGAACCTGAGCCTTATGGCCAGAATATTTCTTCAGATCTTGGTGTCACACATTCATCCTCTGTTAGAACACTTCCTATATATTTCAATTTCTTTACTTCTTTGATTTTAGTATCTTCAATTTGTAATTTTATTTTGGGCTCATCTTTTTGTGGATAACTATGTATTTTATCTTCTTGCAGTGTATATGTATCCCTTTCTTCTTGCTTTCCTTTGCTATCTTCTGTAGGAGCTAGTAGCAAAATTCTACTGTCATTTAAAAGGCTGCCTAGTTCTGTTTAATGTGTAGATTTAATTTAAACAAATTCTATTTAGCTGCAACAAAATGATTCATTCCTTTATAATCAAATTTATGCTGATTACAAGGTGAAGCATTTATGCACATAAAATTTAAAGTTCTCAATATATAACAAAATTTATTTATTAGTTTCTAGTAAAAGTATAGCAAGAATTGCCAATTGTTGAAAGTAACTATTTAGTGAGAGAAATGTAGAGTAATATTAGTTGATAGAATTATGGAAGCATGGGAGTTTTCTCAAGCAAGAGAATAAGAATGAACATTCAAACAGTTATGTACATTTAACAACATATTTTATTGCCTTGGCAGGCTAAATAGAAAGAATAGAAAAGAGGTGAATGAATGTGTGTAAGTATAGATGTCTTTTCTTTATATGTATGTTTGTAAAGTTCTATTAAAGATGTGACTTACATTTTTTTTAGCTTGGTTAGATATGACTGCATATAGTCAAGCAAAGAATATTTGTATATTGCGTTCTGTTCAGTGTGACATGTGGTTCACTATGGACTGAAAAGTTCCTCTAGGGGATACAAAGAGACATATCTCTAAACATCACATGGGTAAAAGAGAAAAAAGAAAGAAAGACTTTTTCACTCTTTTCATTTATACTGCATTTAGCAACACCATCTAGCAGTTTTTAGTAGAAATTCTTTGTCAAGTAGGGTAATCCCACAAGGCCACTTTGATTAATCATGTGATGCTAATTTACCAACAGAAATGCCAATATAATAAAACAAGTAGGAACCTTTTATTTAAGGAGAAAAAAAAGGATTACCAAAAATGTATAATTTTAAAGCAAATATACATTGTGTTGTTTAATTAATTTTATAGGGAAAACGGTTTTTAAAAACAGTGAAAATATTGAAGCTTCTAGAAGTGAAAACAGCTTGTTTTGCAGGTCATTATTACTGCTATGTGCTTGAACCTCACTGGATACCACACAGATGTGACCTTGTGCCAGACTAAGCTAAGAATTAGTAGCTAACAAAAACTAGTTAGAGATTGTACTGTGACATTGTAATACTTGTGTTTCACCTTGGATAAAGTAAAATATTTAAGGATAAAATAAACTGTTATATTTTTAAAGTAAGCAGCGTGTGGACAACAAAGGTAAAACAAATCAACATTTTTGTGTCTCACCCACCAACAAAGTATAATGGGTAAAATTTAACAATATCATAAAATATTTAATTAAAATTATAATTTACCTTATTCCCAACCTTAACATTGGCATATAAATGCATTTGTAATTTGGTAAAGAATCAGAAAAAATTTTATTACTTTAGTACATAATTGATTTAAAAAATTTTTTAACCTTTTTAAACCATTATTTAATCATTTAAGATTTTATCTCAGACCATTCCAGATAAATTGAAGCAAGTATTGGAATTACCTCACTTTGTCTCTCAAGATGCCTGTCAAATGGCACTGCCCATAACAATAAAAGGAAGGATATAAGTTTTTCTCTTCCTCTTCTCAATCTAGAATGCAGTATGTGCAAGAGGCATCAATACATCTCTTGGGAAATTTATTTCTTCAGGCAGCTGACTGCTAACCTCCAAACCCACCCATGAACAAACTCATGCACTCTCAACTATAAGAGTGAATGTCCTAACTACTACAAAACAGTGATTATACAAAATTTAATAAACCGGGCAAAAGTTAACTTCTCCATGAAAAAGATTTTCTGTATCGAATTAAAAAACATAAAACAAACTAACATTAAAAATGACTTTCTTAATTACATCATTGATGAACAAATTATACAAGCTTTTTAAAATATTAACATAAATCAAAAAGAACATAATACTTCCTCAAACCCTAAATATATCAACCTATCATATTGTAATTAATGCATTCTAACTATAAACCAGATTAAAAAATCCTAAAAACTTCCATAAGATATTTAATTCTCTTGCTCTCATATATATATATATATACTAGCAGTATAGCCCAGCTTTGCTCAGGTGTAATGAAAGCTTTTATATATATATATTATCGATTTTCTGCACTATTGTAAGAACTGCAACCTTGAAACTTCTGAATATCATTTCTTATGTCTTTGTCTATGAGTGTATCAAATTTGATTAAAATCGGACCACTCCTTCTATAACCCAATTTTTTTGATTATCGATTTTCAATATTTATCGGGGGTACCTTGACACAAAACCTAGCCAAGAGCACTTGCAGACATTTATAGTACAACGGTGTAAATTTTCAAGAAAATCGGTTCAGCCATTTCGGAGTCTATAGGTAATGGACACACACACACACACACACATACACACACACACAAAGTTCCATTTATAAATAAGTTTAGATATATATCGTAGAAGTCATACAAACTAATGGGTTGGCAGTCCATTGTTTGTAGTGATTTACTTTATTAAGGGTGCTCAATACTTACTATAGCATTATATATGCTAATACTTTTATTATAAGATTATAATAAAAACATAGGTTACTGCAACACAAGCGCCGTTGTGTTTCAGTACTATCTTATTAGTATCTTATTAGCACTTTGTCAAGCAGCCTGATGAAGTGCTAATAAAATAGCACTGAAACACAATTTATTGAGCACTTTTTAATACAACTGTGTACTGGTATAATTTCATTCTGACCAATAACAGGTTAAAAATTATATATATATACATATATGTAATGATTTGCTTGAACATTATTTTTGATTGATACTCGTATTTAAGTAGATATTTTGTTTATAATCAAACAGTATTATATATTTATTTTTACTGGCCTGATTATTTACAATAAATTTTTGTTACAAAAATGTGTGTCATTTGGCAGGATTCAAACTTATGACCCCTATCCACATAGTAGAAGCCACCAAGTGATCTGGTGCATCTTAGACCTTTCGATCACGAATGACAATCAGTCTAATTTCAAAGCAGAGATGATTGTTACGATGAATCAAAAATTGTGTTATAGGCTTAATTTAACTTTGTTTAAACTAATCTTTAGACTGATTAAAATAATGCCTTCACAAAACTTTAAAGTTGGCATAACTCTGCTTAGTTAAGTGACAAACTTTTCCACAATAATTCTATACATTCTCTATCTCTATCTTGATATCAAGCACTTTATGACAAAAAACTACTTGCCAAAAATGCTTTTCTACTTGTAAATAAGTGAAAAAGCACTAATCTTGGCACTAAGCATCATCACAATACATTATATATATATATATATATATATATATATATATATATATATTGTTTGACATTCTTTGTCTCCACAAAAAAGGAAATATGTTGGAATACTGGAAAAATTAAATACAAAATTAATAAAATATTCCTTGTTGGTCATTTTCAACAAAACATGCTTAAAAGAAAGTTTGCTGCCCAAATATTCATTAATATATATAAATAATCTTAGAGAGAGACTATATAAATATATTCTTATACATATATATATATATATATATATACATATGTGTGTGTGTGTGTGTGTTAACACATACAAGCTTATATAAAAAAAGTAGAGATTATATAGATAATGTTCAGAGTTGATTGTTGTATATTTTGTGTGCCCAAGGCTGATAGAAAAGCATTTATATTTGTAATTTATTCTTTTTAATTCCTAAACACATTTTATTCCAATATCAGTTTTTCATCTGTTAGATTTTTTAACATTTTTGCGAAGGAAATAAATGCCATGAGGCCTTTTCACATGAGTCGATTGTATTGCCAATCATTTACTGAGGATTTCTGATGTAGAGCAATTGAGAAAGAAAAACAAGAACACTGGTAAATTTAATTTTGTGAGTCACACAGTTATATGTGTATTTGTAATTATCAATGAATGCCATAGAAAACTTATTATAAAGTCAGCATTTCCATAGATATTTGCAACAAGTGTCTGTATGTTCAAAGATACATGTATAGACAGTTATCAATACTCAATCTCTGATACTGCATAGTATATCACTTTAAATATAGCAAATTAATATATATATCAGCATCATTATTTTTATACAAACATAATACACATGCACACACAGACACATACACATATATATTGTTTATTTGGGCAGAAATTTCTCTTTTATATAAGTTTCTGGGAAGTGTTCTAACAGAAGACGGAAAGTGCGATACAGAGATCTGAAGGTGAATTGGCATGGCAAAGGACGTGTTCCAGACATTGAGTAGAGTATTAAGAGACAGAAAAATTTCATTGGAAACAAAAGAGTACTGGATTGCTATGTGATATCAGTTCTTCAATATGGTAGTGAATGCTGGACAATACCATCAAAGATGAAGGAAAAACTTGAAGCAACTGAAATGTGGTTCTACAGAAGGATGTTGCGGATATCATGGATTGAGGCTGTGAGCAATGATGAGGTATTGGAAAGAATGGAAATGTAAAGGAAATTAATACTGAGCATCAGGAAAATAAAGCTGAAGTTCCTGGGACATGCAATTAGGAAGGAGAGCTTGGAGAACCTGATATTGACAGGCCAGATAGAGCGAAAAAGAGACAGGGGAAAGCAGCAGATAACATATTTGAAGGGCCTGATCAGGTGGATGACAGAACAAGGGTTGCGTGGTGTAACAGGAGAAAGCGTGCTAAGAACCACCAGGAGGGGTAGGGAGATATGTAAAGCCATGATCGCCTACATCCTGAAAGGACAGGGCGCATAAAAGAAAAAGAATAAAAAAAATGACAGACAGGGTGTTAGGATTAAGCTTTTATATAATTTTTCATGTGATCTTATAACTTTTTATTTTCAGAACATAAATTATATGAAAAATTGTCTGCATGTTTTATTATTTAAAGTGTTTTTGGTTATACTTTTAGCCATTATCAGTGTACTACATGAAACTATATACATATATACACAAATATCTTATATATTCAGTTAAAAGTAAAATAAAATTCACTGTTTCACTGCCCTATTGCTACTTCCATGAAAAGTGCTCAGATGAACTGCTTTCTTAAGTTCTGCTTGTTCAAGTCCAGAATAACCATTATCTTCCTTGCTTATCCATGACAACTCCTTAACATAACACTCTACTTTGAGTGGTCCCTTGTTCAGGCCTTTTACATTATGGCAATATATATATATTCATATATATAATCATCTGCATACAAGCCTGTTTTCACTGTTTCACAGCTCATCAGTGCAGCTAGATTAACCATTTGCTTCAAGCTTGGATCAAAATCCAACTGATTTGTCATCAGCTGGATATCTTTCCACTATGCTATCAGCACATTGCAGAGTCTAGGGTAACCATTATCTACTCTGCTTATCCTTGACAGCTCCTTAACATAACACTTTACTTTGAGTGATCCCTTGTACTGGCCTCTTACATTATGGTAATATATATATATATATATATATATATATATACTTGTGCAAATTAATTGAAGCAAAACAAATAATGCCTTTCTAGGATTGTCTTTCATACTTTCCCTGATCACATATATGACATATCGTGGGGTTGTTTTTTTGTCTTCCGATCACATTTTCCTTTATATTTTGAACTGATGAATCCAGTTTGTTTCCTCATCTTCATGATGCAACTGAGAGTTGAAAGGCTGACACCATCAATACTTGCAATCTCTCTGTTAAGCTTGCCAGTGTGTTCATGCAGCATTACAATTTTTGTACATTTCCTTGGAGTAAATGTAGGACAACTAATTGACAGTCAAGACAATAACGTTTAGGCATGATAAAAATTTGATGCAATCACAGATGCTGCAATTTTTTTCCAAGACAAAACAAATTTCATCATACACCCTGAAAATAGATTCATATTACTGCACACAGCTGCAAATGACCTTGTCTGAGGAAAAAAAATAGAAATTGATTATGTCTTGCGACTTCAGTGAGCCTAGAACTGACTGTAGGGTTAAAGGAATGAGACTAAAGCAGTTGTTTCAACTAATTTGCACAAGGGTCTACACATAAAGGGTTCTATGGATAAATTTTTGCCATTTTATATTTTTAATTGTACATAGTTTTTGATCTTGTCAACTGCACAGTAGTAGGCTTATTTGGGCATCATCTGTGAGATAAAGAATACCATAACACAATTCACTCCAGCAGAACTTTGGAAACAGCATGATGTACTGCTTAGCATTAATGCTGGACGCTCTAAGATAAATATTTCAGTGTGTTTAGATGTCAATTTGAAGACAGTAAAGAAGATTCAGAAAGAGTAGGATGAGTGATTACAAAGATATGGCAGCTTGGAAAATTCACTCTGGTCATGCAGATGTGAAAAGAACTCCTGAATTTTTTGGTGAGCGCCTAAGACTCAACACGGTGCTTTACATCAAGTGCCTTGAGGAGGTAGTGCTGTGTCAAGATAGTAACTACTGGAAGATGCTATGTCTTTCTTGCAACATGACTCTGCACTATATCATGTAAGAAGGAGAACTCAGTCAATGTCTTATCCTACATCCCCACTTACATCTAACCACCCAACCCCCCAGACTGAAACTCCCTTGATTCTTATGTATGGAGTATAGTTGAGTGAGAGACCAACAAAATTTTTTCTAACAGCAAAAATGTTCTGAAGTCAAGGATTATGGAAGCATTCACCAACATAAGTGACCACTTGGAAATATTAGATGTTGTAAGCTTGGATGTGCAAGTTGAGTAATGGATAATAGCTTGAAATCAGAAAGCCAAGTTCCAGCTCAGTTTGTTATATTCACTTATATGCAAAACTCTTTGAAAAATGTCTCAATCTACCTCTTTTCCCCCAGCTATGGGTTAATTAGTAGGACTTGTATCTGTAAATCATTGTTATCTCTTTCAAAATTCTGACAATTTAAAAATAGTTTCTGGCTTTAAATGACCTGCAAAAGGTTGATACACCATATGAAACAATTCATCCAATCAATCAATCTTTTTCTTTCTTTTTTTCTGTCTTTGTGTGTGTGCATAATTTATTTACACCAACTTTTCTAAAAGATTCCAGTTGCATTTCAACACTTTTCTTATATTTTCACCCAAGTGGAATATATAAAAAAACTTACATTCTCATATATATATATATATATATATATATATATATATATATATATATATATACAGTACACTAAATCTAAAAATGAGCCAACACCAACTGCAGTTTCACACAACAGATTGTCAGGGAGAGAAAAGAATTTTTAAATTTGAATTTCTGATATTGAAGGCATCATGTAAAGAAGATTACTTGCTTAGGTAGCTTATGTATATAAGGGTTTTGCCTCATGAATATTAATGAGCTCACTTAATACTGTGGGCATCTTCATAGATTAGTTTATAATAATTAGTGCTGCTTTATTGTAATTACGTATATATATATATATATATATATATCCAAGTATGGGTGGAATAATATTCCCCATCCAAAGAAACACTATTTTTAAAAAAGTGCTCAATACAGAGTAGAGCTAATAATAATAATAATATTTATTAATAAATTATAACATTGATATGTTATAATATCACTACAAAAGTAGCTATTTTGTTTCGACACTTTTTGTGTCTTTTCAAGTGATGTTGTTATTTTGAAATGAATGGCTTTAAAAGGTTAAGAACAAGCAAGACCTCTTTCATCAGGGAGGCATTATTGTATGTACAATGTGGACCAATCAGAGTAAAGCAACTTTTACTTTGGAGAATATGTGGGAAGACTTAAAATTAATCTTGGTGGGCATTGGTATTAAAATTTTATAAAATTAAGATCAGCATTATTAATTAACTATTATATCTACTATATTTTTGTTGCTAAAAAAAAAAAAAACTATACATATATATATTTTAACAATTTTGTAGATTTAGAAAATTATTAATATTTTAGACGGGGGGGGGAGAGAAAAAGAACGCATACATGAATAAACTTACAAACATTCACATATGGAGAAATATTCACAAACATTAGTAAGAAAAAACATATACATAGTAATACACCCATGTATATATACATACACAAATTTCAAAATTTAGTCTTTATCGAGATGTCAATTTGTCTGTTAACTTTTAGGCAGACTAAATTGCTACATATTGGATACAGTCACGGGGATTCATAAAATCACTGGCCTCATATGAATGGGGTCAGGATAGACATAATCATATTTCAATGCATGAACACATAAGCGGGAATAAATATATACTTACGCAAAAACATAAAACAAACTTAAATGCATATGCATGTGCAAAACGTCATACATATATATATATAGAGAGAGAGAGTTCAATACTATATATAGATTTTGCAGGTGAATTATATATATATATATATATATATATATATAATTCACCTGCAAAATCTATATATGAGAGAACCAATGTTATTTATCAGTTTACATTTCACTTAAAAAACTGTGTTCATGATCAATCCAAATTCATAAATAATCACATTAGATAGACTACAACATGCATGTTTAATAAGAAAACTCACATTACAACTCTCTGACCATATCTCTATTAGATTTCATTTAAATACAGATGGAGACCTACTAAATTATATCCATAAAATACTCGCTGATAACGCAAATATAATAGCATCATTCACATGTAAAAAAAAAAAGGCTAAAAATAATGTAAGCATAATTAATAAAAAATAACCAACACTCAATAATATCAACTATAAACACAGCCACACCATGCAGACCATGTTCGGAAAATAAAACATTCCTATAACTTTAGATACAGACATAAACCAATCTATATATATTCAGTTAAAAGTAAAATAAATTCATCCTTGATAATAGTTAAAAGTATAGTTGAAAGCACTTAAATATATAAAACATTTGGACAATTTTTATATAATTTATCTACTGAAAAGAAAATTTAGTTGATCTCATGAAAGATTATCTAAAAATCTTAACCACACGAACTTGTCAGTCATTTTTAATGAAACTTAATTAAAAGATAGATTACTGCCTAAATACATAATGTATATATATATATATATATATATATATATGTGTGTGTGTGTGTGTGTGTGTGTGTGTGTGTAATTGTGTATTTGGGAACTAACTGTTCTTTTATACAAGTTTGTTAAAAATTACAGAAGGTACTGCATTTAAGTTTACTTTTATTTTGATAAAATATAGTCTTAAAGTATGCCATATTTATGGGTTAAAGTGCTCAATATCAGGGACAGAGAATATGTAAATATAAAATGAACACTTTATATATATAGTGTTGAGTTGTCATAATGTTTAGTGCCAAGATTGTTGTTTTTCAGTAGTTTTATTGATAAAAGGTATTTTGGCAAGTTGTTTTTTTTATCATAGAGTACTTTGTATTAAGGTGGAGATAGAGTATTGATAAGTTTAACGCAAAGAATTTGTCACTTTAATCAAGCAGGTTCATGCTGACTTTGAAGTTGACATGAACCTGCTTGATTAAAGTGACAAAGTCTTTGCATTCAACCTATATATATATATATATATATATATATATATATATATATATATATATATTGAATAAAGGAATAGGGTTGTTCCAACAAGAATAATTAGTATAAAATAAAAAGTGTGAGAAACCCAAACATAAAACAACGAATTTGTTCGCCTGAAGAGAGTCAATTTTAGACTTGAAACATGTGTAGTGCAAACCACGACAAATTAATACTCCATAACTTTAATGAATACCAAACAATAAATATATATTTTAAAGAAAACGTTCACAGCTTCTCACACTTTTTATTTTATATATATATATACTGTGCTTTAATAAAAATATAATGCTGTTTATGAATATTTTAATAAAAACTAAATTTCTATTCACAGATATTTTTATTTTATATCCAATTTATTTGATAGAGCTTATTGATATTCAGTGACAATTTAATGATTGCTAATTCTGTGATTGTTTATTGCAATTTAAGTTATATTCAATGATTATCAGATTGCCAACCATCTACATTCATCCACATTTGCAGCAAATATTTTGAAATTCTAATATCTATTCAAATAAATCAGATTGATAAACTACTTCTAATTTAAATCATAAGTAGATTATCAACATAAATATAATTAAGAATACAGTTAACTTCAAACTTGTTATTTACACCTGTCTTTATATATGAGAGATACATACTGACAAACAGGTATCTCACAGACTATTTCTACTCTAGTGGAGTGGTCACAGTTGTAATCTTTTGCCAGAATAGACTTAATAATACACATGTACAAATTCATTAGTGGTAACTAATGGATTATACTGTTACGCCAACTAAAAGGCTAAAAGAAATTGTTTCTGACATACGATTCAAATTGTATCAAAACAGATAAAATTCTTTACATGTCAAATACTACCCATGCACTATTTTATACTACTAATGTAGTTTATGCACTAACCTAAGCATCTGCAATTTTCATCTTTTTCTCTTAATGTCTCAGTCATATATACTTAAAATATTTTCTTCTTTTCTAAGTATATTTTACTGAGAGAAAAGAATTTTTAAATTTGAATTTCTGATATTGAAGGCATCATGTAAAGAAGATTACTTGCTTAGGTAGCTTATGTATATAAGGGTTTTGCTTCATGAATATTAATGAGCTCACTTAATACTGTGGGCATCTTCATAGATTTGTTTCTCTTTCTCAATTGCTGTGATATATTATTTCTAGTTTTCTATCTTCTGTCTCTCTCAGACGGCTATCTATATAGCTGAGCGTGTGTGTGGGTGTAAGAAAGTTGGCTTTATTCCTTTCAGGTGATCTAAATTTCAAACCCTTTATAAAATTCACCGTATCACATTCTTTTCTTCTTACTATTCGTTTCTTCTTTTAATTCGTTTCATGTGTTCCCTTCTTCCTTTTTCCTTTCTATTTCTTTTTCCTTCATTTTTTAACATTTTTCATAATAACTGAATTTTTCATATTATCACATTTCCTATTTCAATTTGCTGTTTTAATTTTTTCTTTCTTTCAGTTTTATTACCTTCTTTCTCTACGGTCTTCTTTGTTTTCTCCATTTAAGCTTTTTTTTTGCTTCATTTCTTCTTTCTTTTTCCTGCTTCTTATTCCAGAATGTTCTTTTTCTTACTCTCCTTCTTTCCCATCATTTTTCAGTTTGGTTTTCTTTCACTTTTATTTTGTTAATTTTTTCATATTTTAATTCTTTTTTCTCCTCCTTTTCTCATTTCTTCCCTCCTTTTTTTTTTTCATTTCTTCCCTTTTTATAATATTTTTCACCTTCTCTCTTTTTCTCATTGGTTTCCAGCTTTCTCTTTTCCAATCTTTTACTCATTTTATTCTTTTCCTCTTTTTTTTTTTGCAATTGGAGGAGATAGACTAAACTATCGCCCGGTTCACACTCCACCCACATCTATTGAACGGGTGAAGAGGCTCATCCCTTGTTTCCTGTTTAGGATGTGGTTTCCGGCTTTCTCTTTTCCAATCTTTTCACACTTACATAGCCCCTTGCACATCAGTGGTGTTACCGCCTTGCTTGGGGTGATATGATGAAAAAAAAAAAAAATTTTCTACCCCTCATTCTCGTTTTCGTCTTTCTTTCTTTTCCCTTACTCTCTACTTTCTTCCACTTCATTTTCTTTTCTTCTTTGTCCCTTATCCTCTCTTTGTCTTCATTCTGTTCCTTTTCTTTACATTTCCTTTTCTTTTCATCTTTCTTCTTCATTCTCTCTTCATCATTTTTCTTCTTTTTTTATTTTCTTTATAATTATTATTCTTTCATTTTCCTTTTTTCATTTCTTTTATCTATAATTCATTTTTATAATTTATTCATCATTTTTTCTTTACATCTATGTTCTTTCAGTTCATCTAGAATTTTCTTTTTTCTTTTTCCTTGTATTTCATGTTAGCGATTACAACCATAATTTGGCCTCCATATTTATATTCTCTATAAACCCATCACTTCTGTAAATGCCTTTCACAATTTCTTTTTCCCCTTTTGACCATGCTATCAATCAGATCAACTCTCATAGTCCAGTCAGCAAAAAGGGTCATTCATCAGAATCTCTGCTGATAAATATTATCAAATGTGGATATTTTGGTCCTTAATTTTGTGGGTTATTTGAGTTCTTTCTGTGGTTAGTCAAAATTAGGTGGTTGTCACTCATGATATATATAAAGAAACCATCCCTATGCCTTTCCATCCACTCACTCCTTATGAATTACATAATAATTCAGATAATCTACCATCATAAAATCCAATAATCTAATTTCAGCAATATGTTGAAAATAGTCTATTGTCTAATATGTAAAGGGGGTGATGGATTAAGTATTGTCTAAATTACTCAAAAATGTATAAAAACATTTTGGAATTTCTTGCATATCTTCTGGACAATCTTCTCCTTTAAGTTGGTGAATGCTGCCATAATCCTTGCCTTCAGTTCATCTTTGATATTTTGTTGGCTTCGTGTTTAGTTGCACTCCATGCATAATAATCAGAGGTTGCAGTTTGGGGAATTAGCTGGCCAAATATAAAGGGTGATGTGGTTGCAAAAATCATCTGGCAGCCATAAACAGGCTCTCCTGCTTGAGTTGCATGGTGCAGTGGCCTGTTATCAGATGTACAGTCTTCTAGCAGCCACCCTCTTGACTTGATGCAGCACGACCTTCACAAGGCTCTTGATGTAGGCCTTTGTATTGAGTCTGCAGCCCTAATAAGTTCTTTTCTTATTGAAATGATCACCATGAGTTTTCTAAGTTGTTGCACCTTCATAATCCCCATTGGACTCATCCAAACTTTTCTAAATGCTTACACTGCTCTCAGATTGACACCCAAACATTCTTAAATACTTGTACCTGAACTTCCACTGTGAATGCCAAGTAGTACATCATGCAATTTCCAAATTTCTGTTATAATGAATTGCATCATGGTGCTTTTCTTCTCACAGACAGTGCCCAACTGACTCAACTATACTGTGCAGTCAACAAAATCTAAAATTTATAATGCACATGTGCAAAATTAAAAATGTAAAAAGGCAACAATTTACCCATCACTCCCTGTATATGTCATGGATTTAAAAATCTTTCACTCTGTCTACTTTTCTCGATAGCTTTTACTGATATTTTTTGTCTGAATTTAGGCTTTATGGATCTCTATCGTAGGCCATGGATTTGCATTGTGGTGCAGTGGATATCAGCTCAGAATGAGAAATCAGTAAGCAAATTCTAGTTGAATTAGTTGCATTCACATACGTGCAAATATCCTTGGGAAAGATATGAATCCACCATTTTCCCCTACAGCTAGGGGTTAAATATCAGAACAGATTGGGTTTTATAGCCTTGGTTAGCAACCAGATTACTGCAGAAAGTAATGGCAACCTACTGCAAGAAAATCTTCTACCCAGTCAGTCATGCCTCTTTCGGGGCATGGTTGCCTAAGTGTATATCAAGTATAGCACTTAACTGATAGTAGACCCAGAATATAAATAAATACGATATAGAAGTCATTAATAAAAAAGAAAAAGATGTGACAGTAAGGCATTAACAGCAGCAGCAGCTGTAGTAAAAAGTGAAGCTTCAGTCAGTGCAGACAAGCACGGCAAGTTGCAGCAGTAATCATCAGCAGGCAGATTAGATTTAAAGCTCTGAGTTCTTTACTCAGAATTGATCTACAGTCTTGAGTCATGAATTTGGTGATATAGTAATTGCAAGTTTGATCCCTGTGTTGGATAGTGTGTACTTAGACAATAATTGAGAATTACTAAATAATAACTAGACAAGATATCCCTGGTCATTGACATCAGAATGAAACCACTGTAGATTAAATATAGGGTTCAGTTCAAAATTCTTTGTAGGTTACCCAGATTAACAGTTACCTGATGAAGGTTGGGGAGCACAATAGCTGTAACATCATGATTGCAACAACAAAGATGGGGGACAATAGTCATGTGTAAATAATGTAAGTCTTATTCTTAAGATTAAGATTCAAGATTAAAAGCGACATTTTATATAAAATCTGATAAACCAATTTCCCAATTGATGTTTTCTAACCAAGTAGATGTTAATTTTTACTTAAATAAAATAAATATTGAACAATCTTCGCAAAGATGAAGAAGAGACTTGAAGCAACAGAAACATAGTTCTACTGAAAGATGCTGAGGATAACATGAACTGAACATGTGAGCAATTACAAGGTTTTGGAGAAAATGGAAACAAAAATAAAAATTACACTTAACATTAGTTCATATGTATCGATAATTATTATGCATATATGGAATAATAACTGTTCAAAATGTGTATTTAACCTCATGTAGAATTAAAATCCATATTTTTGATGATCTTTTATTTGGGGTTAAATACACATTTTGAACACTTATCATTCCAATTATACAAAAAATTTGCCTTTTTCTTAAAAACAAAGAAAAGAGTATTAGACTGTTACATGGTATCTGTCTTCTTGCATGGCAGTGAATACTGGACAATCCCCTCAAAGATGAAGAACAGACTTTAAGCAACAGAAATGTACTTCTACAGAAAGATGCTGAGGATACCTTGGACCAAACATGTGAGAGCAATGACAAGGTTTTGGAGAGAATATAGAAACGAAAAGAAAACTTAATTAGCATTAGGTAGAAGCAGTTTAAATTTCTGTGGTACATAAAGAGGAAAGAGGGCTTGGAAAGCCTGATACTCATAGGGCAGTTTGATGGAAAGAGGAGCAGAGGAAGGCAGCATGTGACATACTTGATGAGCTTGAGTATATAGGTGGTAGAATAAGGTTTGGGAGAGATAGCAAAAATACAAAACTTACTAAGAGCTACAAAGGATAGGAAGATGTGGAAGGCTATGATCCCTATGTCTTGAGGGAGGACAAGGAACATAAAAGAAGAACACAAGTATGTTGCTTCAAAGTCACTGTGTATTACATTATGATGGTGATGATTTTCTATGAGCCTGTACATTGAGTTGATGCATATTTGTTCATATAACTATTTCTTGCCTTAAGGAGTCTTCAGTATTTTTCTCAGTGACAAGATAGGCCATCTGAATTCTACCAGCTGTTGTTTAAATTTTGTTGGTGTTTTAGATAATGACATTATAATTTAAAAGAAAATTGATAATTTTTTTCTTCTTGAAATATCTTTTGCTAAATTAGGTTTGTTGTAGTTTGCACTGGTGTGAATTATATATTGAGAAATTGGGTATTTTTCTGATAGCTGTCATTTGCTTTCATTAAGAAGATGTCAGAATTCAAAAAGAAAAATAACTGATGTTCTTTAATTAAGGTATTTTAATTAATTAGGAGACTGACCAATTAGCAATGGATTATGGATACAAGATTTTGATTTGTTATTTTTTATACCCTACAATAACTAACACAGCAGTTATGGAAATGAAAACTGTCCATTGTATGTTTGTCACCAAATGAAACTGCAGAAGTCTGAAAGCTGAAGTTTTCTTTCTCTCTCTCCTTTCTTTGGCCCCTAAAAGAAATGGACAGTTGTTCATATTCAATTCTAAATAGCCAATCACGTTCTAGGAAATATAATTCAAGAACACATTCTTTTTTTTTCTAATCATTTCAACTTAAGCAAAGTAATAAAACCACTAAGATGCAAGAGATTAGTAAGGGTGAGAGAATATGAGAAAAAGAAAGTATTATTAAGGAGAGAGAAGATAACGATTGTCATAGCATTTCAATTTTTGAAGATCAAAGTTAACTGGAAAGTAAGAAATTAGAAGAGATTTCTTCAAGCAAAAAGTGTGAGAGAAGAAACTGTTAGCATAGAACTTACAGCTACATCTGTTCATTTCACCTGTCAGTCTAGTAATGTGCTTAAATTCATAAAGTGGTGGTACCTTAGAGGAAAGTCCATCAAAACAATTGAAAATATTTATAGAAAAGACACAGGGAAGCTATATTATGTCAATAGAAAAATAACTGAAGCCGAGATGCAGGTCTTATAATTGTTTTAAGAAATTCAAATTGTTATTCTGTAACTTTTTCCCACTATTTTCAGTTGAGATTATGATTGTTTTTATTGATTCATTCATTTTCTATGGCTTATTAATACTTTTCATGTTATTTAAAACCAGAAAATATTTTTTAAATTGTAAATTATTTTTTTTGTCAAGATGATATTCTTTTTTACTAATTAACCCACAGCTGGGGGAGGAGAGATTAATTCATAACTTTTGAGAGTATTTTCACATGAGTGAATATAATTAACTCAACTCAGATTGGAACTCAGCTCTTCAATTAACAATTCCAAGACTTTATCCCTTGCACCAACTACACTTTCAAGCTTACAGCATCTGGTATTTACAAACTGTTACCCATCTAATTACTGACCAGTTAACCTAAGTAATTGTACAGGAATCTGTATTTCGATGTGAAGTGGCCTTGTTTATTTGATTGTGCTTATTTATGCGTGGATGTATATGTGTGTAACTATTTTCAGATAAAGTGTATCTATTGAAGAGACAAAATTAATAAAAGAGACAAAAGGAAAACTATTCTTAGCCAACATGTTTCATCCTCCAAGAAAAAGTAATTTACTTAGAAGGAAAATTCTTGAAAGTGCCATCATTGAATCTTATCAAAATATAAATCTATACATCAGTTATTCCCAATCTCACTTTTCCTGAAAGAATTGCTACTTTCCCAAGCCAACATGCACAGCCACAAATATGTTGAAACATTGAAAGAAAATGTTTAAATTCATCACCTCATGATTTGAAAATGTACAGCTCATAGGTCCATCATGTACCATAACAATCTAATCACAATCTAAACAATATTCTTGTAATTACTCATTCATTTATTTTTTTGCCAGACACTTTGTGTCCTCCATATATATTGACTGACCTCACCTGAGGAACATTCATAGACAATCTCAAATTTTAAAACTTTGATAAACCTATGGCATTCTTGCCTCTGTTTATAAACACATGCAGCATAATATGTCTTGATAAAATCCCTCAGAAGACAAAACATGTGTTGGCTAAGAGTAGTTTTTCCTCTTTATCACTTTTTGTTTATATTCTTACTAAGCCCTTCATTCATCATCATAGCATTTGTCAAGATCAAACAAGGAGGCAGAAAGCTTTTATTTAGAGGATGCATCTATATTGTTGATAAAACTAGTGAATCTAAAGTTTACTAGAGGTGCAAACAATGAAAATTGTGCAATGCAAGACTGACAACAATCAGTGATATAACTAACAGAACACCTTTCGAACAATTATAGCCAACAAAACCTGGACAGTTCACTGACAGTTTCTAAAAAGAAAACTGGATGATAGCTTGAACTTGAAAAGACTTAAAGCATCAACCAATTGTGGTGTTTCTGAATTGTCTGTTGGTGAACTGTCCATATACAAAAAAAGTGAGGACATCACAATAGTGCTTTCATGAAACTTTGAAGTCAACATCTCTTTACACTGATCTTATTAATGCTCTATCTTGATTTTGAGCACTTTATGACAAAAAATGTTTACAAAAATATTTTTTATCAGTAAGCCACAGAAAAAAAGTGATCTTAGCATGAAGCATCACCACAACTCAACACTATATATATGTATATATATACATATATATATAGACTTGTGATGATGCTTCATGCTAAGATTGCTTATATATATATATATATATATATATATATATAAGCAATCGCTCATTCAGTAAAATGAATTAGAGCACTCTGGCTATTGGGCATGTATAATGGTAATATATACACTAAAAAGTCTGCCTTCTTCTACCAAATGCCCATAGCCCAGAGGTAGAATTCCCAATTGGGTCAAGTTTCAATCCTGGGTTAAAAAGCAATCAGAGTCTGACCATACTGATGAGCTATGATACAGTGAAACAGGACTGTCTGCGGATGACTATATATATATATATATATATATATATATAGTTTTAAATTTACTATATTTATAATAAAAAAAATTGCTCAATATTGGAGGTAAATTTTGTAGAAATAAGCAATGTGGATGTGAGAATCAACACTGAATATGGGATGCAAGTATGAGTCACCATGCAGTGTTGATTCCAACGTCCATCCTCTTTCTTTCTCTCCCTCTTTCATATATATATATATATATATATATATATATTTGTGTGTATGTGTGTTTATATTTAAGACAGCCTGACATTAATCTTGGTTTCCTTTTTCAATGTGGAAATGATGTTGCTTGATTTACAAGTCACTAGATTTACATTTTTTGTTAACTGAAGTTCATAAATCTTATTTTTATTTTTATTTTTTTTTTTTACAATTTTAGCTGATCTACAAGTATTTAACAAGAGAATGAGATATTGGATAAGACATGTTTATCTATCCTTACATATTTCTGACTGAGTAAAATCCCTACTTATGCTTGCCCTATGTTTCTGGTTAATGATGTTTGACTAGAATTCAAATTTTGTTGGTTAGCAACTACCATTTCTCATAATGATTGGAGTTGTATATTGGAATCATTATAAACAGAAAAAACATTGAGACAGTTTGTTTAAATATTTTTACATTTCTTTCTTTTTATTCTCCAAAAAGTTATTGAATTACTGAAATCCAACCAATTCTTAATAATACAAGAAATAATCAGATCTGTTTTGCCTCAAATAAATTTGATAGAATGTTCAAGATTTTCTGAATACCATTAAAAATTGGAATTATTTTTGGATAATTTGGAAACTTTTTTCACACAATTTATGCTTATTTTTATTGAAGTGATCAATCTTGTTTTCAAATTTAAAGCCATGCTATGGGAAAATTATTTCAATAATTTTGGCAGATATTATTATGTTAAGAAAGATGGTACATTCGAAATGAAACATCAGAAAGAATTTATTTTCAATTTCTGTGTATTATACAAAGCAGAAGATTTGTAAAAGAAAAATATGACTATTGTGTAAAAGAATTAAGTATGTGTATAACATATGAAAGTGACAAATTTCCCTAAAAATTTCTTTTAAATTTGTTTAATGAAGTTTTATGAATTTATTCTTTCAACAGCAAAAAAATATTACTTTAATAAAATTGCTGAAATTTTATTTCGAGCTTGTGAATTTCATTGGGAGGTACAAGATAATAATCTGCCTGCATGTAGAAATAAATTTTATTTTGTGATTGTGAATTTCAATGGGAGCTATACGATATTTATCTGTCTAGGTGTAGAATAAAATTTTATTTTTAACTTGTGAATTTCATTGGGAGGTACAAGATAATAATCTACCTGCATGTAGAAATAAATTTTATTTTGAGATTGTGAATTTCATTGAGAGGTATAAGATATTAATCTGTCTATCTGTTTACTATTTGAAAAGACTTCATCAAAATTGAGATCACCTCTTATTTATTTTGAATGTATAAAAGAACTCAGTAAACTACCTGTCCATTAAATAAAGTAAAAGTAGGTGATTTTCATTATTTATATTGTTCAAATTGTTGTCCTTATCTTTGTTGCCATATTCACAATGTTTCAGCTATTGTATGCTCTAACCTTCTTTGGGTGATTAGAATTTTGAACTGAATCATTTATTTCATTTACTGGAGTAGATTGTTCTCGTTCCTTGAGTCATGCCACTTCTAGATATCTCGGTTATCTCTATTTAAACCAACTAAGTTTTTTGCTCACATTTGCTGTAACCAGGTATTCAAAATTCTAATCACCTGAAGAAGGTCAAATCATACATCAGCCAAAATGTCAAGAATATGATATCAAAGACAAGGACAACAGTTCGAACAATGTAAAGTAAATAATTACGATGCCTCATCTCGGAAATATAGACAAATAGTGATTTTGTGTTAAAATGTTGTCTGATGAGCAGAAAATAAAGAATTTATGTTAAATATCATAGCCTTATTTTTTCAGAATTAGATTAATTACTATATAAAGAAAGCCAACTATGAAAGAAATATTTTTTATCCCTCACTATTTTAAATCATTTTTGAAATTGTCAAAAACCTTAACACCTATGTAGCAAGAATTTACCATTTCTCATTGAGTAAGAGTAAACATGGAAAATTCTTCTCTAGTTACTGGCATCAACTGACAGGCCATTTTCACCTCTGCTGCAACAGTAGTAGAGATAGTAGCAACAGTAGCAGAACTTCCTCATTGGAACTGGGAATATTATGGCACCAACCAATTCTTTTGTGATCACAGAAGCAACTTCTTGCAATTTGAAAAGTGTAGAGGTTACCACATTCCTACACATCAACATTGCCTCTCCTCAGGTAGAATATAGTCTTTTGAACTTCTGCTTCAGATTCATTTCAAGAAATAATCTTTGAAGTTCTGCTATATAATATTGGTGCCAGCATAGTATGTGGCCTACCGCATTGGTTCTGATATAGTATGTGGCCGACCCTATTTGAATGTATCCTACATCAGTAAAGTATATTTATAGATATGATTATTCAGCTATTCTTTGAAACTAATTATTTTTTTACATTTATTTAATTTTAATTTTTATTTACATTTATTTAATTTTAATTTACTTAATTGTTACCAGCAGTTCAACTTCTTACTAAACATACTATAACAGCATGCTTTATTTGAAACAAGCAGTTCTGTAACTATCTGTTATGAGACAGTTAAAATACTTCCTTATAATACACTTTCTAAGGTAGGTCGCATGCTATACCATTGACAAAATTTTGTAGGAAACATTCAAAAGGTAGGCCAAATACTATATTGGCAGCAAAAAAAGTGGGGAGAGAAAAATCAAACAAAAAATGCGTGCTAGTATAGTATGTGGCCTACCTCTTTGATGATGGTATAATATGTGGCCTACCTGGTTTGAATATACCTCCTAGTTCAGTAAGAGTATATCTATTGATATAAATATTCAGCTATTTATTGAAAGTAATTATTTTCCCTAACCATTATCAGACATTATAATACTTCCTTTAATATACTTTTTAAAGTAGGCCACATACTATAACAGTGACAGAATTTTGTTGGCAACATTCAAAAGATAGGCTACATACTATATCAGCACCATAATATTCATATAATTCTGCAATTTGTTCACACTACTATATTCATCTCTCTTGTTTTTATCACTGAATTTTGGTTAGTACAGTCTCTGATCTTTCTCAGTATTTCTTAATATTCCGAGTTGAAGTATTGATATTACGCGTTAATTTATTCTGATTCTTTGTTGTTTTTAACAAAATATTTTGGTTGCTTTTTGGCACTCTAATTCAGCCATGTCTAAAAGTTCTGAAATTAATATTGTGACTCTTTCTTGAAACTATATAATAATGGTCAGATTTCTTTTTTTATTATAATTTATTGCAGCCAAAACAATACAATAAAGTCACAAACATACTAGTCTTTACTGAGTGTTAGACAATATTATTAAGGAAAGAGGACAATAAAAGAACAGGATTTAAGAAGACAGAATATTGTTAATGTGGAAATTACATTTTTGAAGATCAAAGATGACTGGAAAGCAAGAAGCTGGAAGAAAGTTCCACAAGTGAGAAGTGCAAGAGAAAAACTTTTAGCATAAAATTTGCAGTTACATCTAACCATTTCAAGCGTAAAATATTTAGACCTTACTACCAATCTAGTACTGTACCAAAATTAATAAAGTCTATGTGTTATGTATCAGAAAAATTACAATGAAAATATTTATAGAAAAAACTCAGGTAAGTTGGGAAAATTATTAAAGCCAAGATGCCATATTAGGACCAATTACATTGCAGATTTTTTTTTGTATTTTCTCAAGAATCTCTAAATACATAACAGAAGCACCAGACCAGATGTTGCAGCAATATTAAATGCAGGGATGAATGGGAGACTTATGAATGGGCATGATAAATTCTAGAGTGAAAAAATTATGTATGTTTTTAAATTTATGTGTTGTTACCATTTTAACTGCATACTGGTTTCACAAAATAAAGTTCACACTTTATACTGATATCATCTTTTTGTTTAGGAAAAACACTAGAAAGAAATAAGCAGCATAATACAAAGGATATGAACAAACAAAATATGTTTCAAAGAAATGAATATAAATGATGACAACGCTTATAATATTTCAAGGGAAAGAGACAGAAGGTGTATTAAGGAGCCATATTTTAAGAGATGATCATAGGATTTTTATAGTATTGCCATAACTAAAAAAGAGGGAAATATGAGTTTGCTTCCTTACCCTTGAAGTGTCATGTGGTATAAAACACTCAGAAAAAACAATTAAGTATATGTATATAAGGGATAAATATCTGTTTTTATACTTTATAGAACATTAAAAATGATTCTCATAGATTTAATACTATTACTACAGCAACTAAATAACAAGGTCTCTAGGCCTGGTGAGGCATATATCAGGTTTATTCAGTGGCAGTTTCAACCATAACATAGCAAGAACTGCACATTATATCAGGTTATTTTTTTAGATCAATACTGCTAAATAATTTGACTGAAAGAATAAAGCAATTTGCAGTTTAATAGAGCCTCCAAATTTTGACTAAATTTTAACTAAATATGAACTCAGAAAAAAAATCTATCCAAGGGAGACAATTTTAGGTCAATTAACTGCTAATTGCAAAATGGTTTACAAAGCACTGTGGTATTTAGTAATTTTAGAGATTAATAAAATAAATTCACTAAATAGGAACTGACTTGGCACTAGCTGAAAGTTACCAAAGATGGCATTTAATTGAATTATTCAGAAGAAAAAAAACTATTACTTTGGAATGTGTACTTTCCAAAATATGGTAGCTAAAAACAATTGAGATGAGGATAGTAATCAAGTAATTTGTTTAATAAATTTAAAGAATTTATGCCTAATAATTTATAATCTATGAAAATATAATATATGATCCTGGAATTAAAATTATTATAGAGTATTTTTGAATTAATTCTTTGTGGTAAATTTATTCCCACAATCATACAGCATATCTCCTTTCCATACAAATCTACTACTGTTACATTGTAGGATAATTAAAACTATTTTTCTTTTTGTTAAAAATATTTATTGGAATGTGTATTCTATTTTTGGAATTGGCTTTTCTTAATACCAAGTATTTCTTCCAAATTCCTGCCATTAGCAGAATTTCAAAATAAATACAGAAAATATTCTAGAAAAAAATATTATTTGAGAAACTACATGAACTTGTTATTTTTGTTTCATTTAGAAATTTAATTGATATATTGCAAAATCCTGTTTTATATGGACTTGAGAGACCCATGTCAACAACATACTTTTCCTATATATTGCCCTCCTACACATGGGTAAAAAGTTTTCAATTCCTCTACTTTGATATTAAGCATTATTTGTATATTTGTTATTATTATATATTCTGTATGCATGTATGGCAATAATATAGTACCCATAAAAAATGATATGTTTATTTATGCATAGACTGAGACTTCTGTCTTAAATCAGAATATAATATCTATGTGATCAGTAAAAGTAAGTATTCTATTTATCTATCTATCTATCTATCTATCTATCTATCTATCTATCTATCTATCTATCTATCTACAAATGTGATAGGTAAATTGTCATTATTTTATATTTATAATTTCACACATGCACATTGTTTGCATTTGATTTTGTCAACTGCACTGAATAGTAAAGTCAGTTGGGTTCTGCTCATGAGAAAAAAGAGCACCATGACACAATTCTCTCTGCCAGAAATTTGGAAACAGCATGCTGGACTGCTTAGTATTCATGCCAGAAGCTACAATATGAAAATTTCAGTGTTTGGATGTCAATCTGAGGACAGTGCAGAGGATTCAGAAAGAGATTAATGAGTCTGATGGTAATTATGAAGGTGTCTGGAGTGACCACTAGTGATAGTGGCTTATATATATATATATATATATATATATATATATATATATATATAAAGAGATGAGACAATTAGAAATTAAGATATCAAAACACTTAGATAAATAGACAGACAGATAGGAACAGACAGATAGATAATGGATACATAGATAAGTAGATAGATATGAACAGACTTAGATAAATAGATAGTTATGAACAGACAGACAAATAAACAGAAATGCACATAGACAGATATGAACAAATTTAGATAAAAATTAACAGATTTAGATAAATATGAAGAGAACAAGATAGATAGATAGATAGATAGATAGATAGATAGATAGAAAGTAGTCATACTAAAAAGTGTAACAATGTTATTGTGACCAACAAGATACTTCCAAGAAAACCCAACATCTTAAACAAGATAAAAATTCTGAACAATGAAAAAAAAAAACAAAAAGCAAGTACCTACCTACACAGTAAATTAAAGTACTCAATACATAGATTATCTAGACAGAGCAATAAATACTTTGTAATGTTAACACTCAATGAATAATAGCTCTAGTTGCTACTCAAGTTTTAACTTAAATTGTATACATTTTTTATAATCATTTCACACCAAGCAGCAAAGCAGGATTGCCACTGGTTCACAAGGGTTACAGTGAGAGAAAACATGGTACAGGGGTTACCAAAGAAAAGATAAGAGATGGATGTAATTTAGGGAGGTGGAAAAAAATGGATGTAATTAAGAGAGATAGAAAAAAAATGGATGTAATTAAGAGAGATAGAAAAAAGCAATTGGCATTGCATTTAAATTTTTAGAGAGTGTAGCTTTCAGGAAAGCAAGTATACAGAAGGGAATTCCACAGATGTGAAAAAAACCCCAGCTCTGACAAGTGAAGACATCCTAATGGTGTCCTCCGAAAATTTTGCTCAGTTAAAGTGACAAATTTTTTGCACTAAAACTATCAATGCTCTATCTCCACCTTGATATTGAACACTTTGAAATAAAAAAAAAACCTGCTTGCTGAAACACTTTATAATTAAAACTACTGAAAAGACATCAGTCTTGGTGCCAAAAAACCATCACAAATCAACACTATATATATATATATATTAGTTTAGCCAGAAAGTTCTGACTCATTTTAAAATTTTATGAAGCAACACCAACATTTATTCTTCAAAATAAAGTCCATCATTATTGACAATCTTCACTCAGTGATCAGCTAGCATCCGAATCTGTCCTTGATACCATTCTACTGGCTTAGAATCAAAAACCTATAAACAAACTTCCTTCATTTTAACAAACTTGTTGAATCACTGGTCATGGAGGAAGTGTGCCATTGAGTGGAATAGGCTATAGTCACTAGAGACTGAATGGTGGTTTTGAAAGAATCTCAACACCATCCATTTGTCTGAACTTCTCCTTAGTTCACCTGGCAGTGTGTGACCTCGCATTCTCTTGCTGAAACTGAGCCCAGCCTCAAGTGACCAAAACAGGATACTCCTTCTTTATTTTGTCATACATAGAGTCCAGCTGCTTGCAGTACAGTTTAGTGTTGATGGACTGACTACGTGGAACAAGCTGGAAATGCTGTACTTCTTAGAAATTACACCAGAGTGAGATCAAGACTTGTTGTTTTCATTCCCTTCCCTAAGTGAGCCAGTACTTATATATATATAAATACTTATATATATATATAAATATATTATATATATATATATATATATATATATATATATATATATATATAAATATCACCCACATTTGTAAAGATATTGTTTATGATATCAAGAAGAATCATTATCATTTCAATATTTTCAGTATAAGTAAGATGTTTACAATCACATTCTGTTAAAAACGAAATCCTTCTCTTTGGTTACAGTTATTACATTCAAAGAAGGCTGTAGAACTGATTGGCTGAAACATTGTCTTTATATTGAAAACAAAACAATATAACTGGATTATTCATAAAAAAACTAACAACCTCCTACCATCCAAAATGCTTTGGATTTAAATAACCCACAAAATGGTTGACAAACCATAAATAAGGGTACATGGCCCAGTGAATAAAAGTGTTGGTTTAGATCCAGTGACTTGACCCAAAGAATTATGCATCCAATACCTGTCTACATCAGTGATGAACAAATAACTTAGAGAGTTGAGTTAAAGGGAAATAACTAGGACATTTGGAAGTGGTATGGCTAATGGGACAAGAACAATATATCCCACTGATCAAAATAAAGGGTTTGATTTGAGATTCTAATCACCTGATTAGTGTACAATAGCTGAAACATTGTGAATATGGCAATAACGATGAGGAAAACAGTCTAAATAATGTAAATACTACCTCCTCTCAGAAGTATTGACAAATATAAAAAAAAGAAATCACTCAATATCCAAACAACTGTTTGAATCTTATTTAAATAATGAACAATGTAGTGCAAGTTTTCAATTTAAGTTATTCTTTTTTTAAAATCATAAACTTGCAGTGTAAAGTACTGTTTGCAAATCTTTTTTTTTTTAATTTCTTTTCTCTGAAATGCCACATATTAATTAAGTAATTTGAGCAAATGGTTAATGTCTGCTTCACAAAGTACTTATAAGTCAGGTCAACTTAATGAGCAGGAAGGCACATTTAAAAGCTGTCTGATAAAATAGTTTAATTTGTTATTTGATTGATTAATGGAATAAAAGAAATATTTGAGTAATGCCAACCAAAGACAAAAATTCTCTTTTCATTAAATTTAATTGCTAACCTTAAAGACAAAAGTCCCCAAATGACTTCTCACACTTCTTTTATTTTTGCTGTGCAACTGGAACAATTTCAGTTTGTTGATTGATGCATCTCAAGAGAATCTATCAATTTCTCTCAGTCTCTCTACCGTTTAGACTGTTTCTCGTGTCTAGACTGCCTTCTTAAACAGAAACATATCAACTATTTCTTATATTTTGTACACAGTTGAATCCAAAAAAAGTGTTTTTAAGATTCCTCTTTGTGGGTACATATTAATCTCAAAGAACTAAAGTTCAAATTTTTGCTTAACAGAAAACTGAATCATACATAAGATAGCTCTATTCTTAAGGAGGAGGTATTGTATTCAGTCATGTTTGTCTTTCTGTTTGTTTGTTTGTTTGTTTGTTTGTTTGTCTGTCTGTCTGTCTGTCTGTCTGTCTGTCTGTGGTCAAGATATTTGTTTGTTTGTCTGTCTGTCTGTCTGTCTGTCTCTCTGTGGTCAAGATGTTTGTTTGTTTGTCTGTCTGTCTGTCTGTCTGTCTGTCTGTGGTCAAGATATTTGTTTGTCTGTCTGTCTGTCTGTGGTCAAGATATTTGTTTGTTTGTCTGTCTGTCTGTGGTCAAGATGTTTGTTTGTTTGTTTGTCTGTCTGTCTGTGGCCAAGATATTTGTTTGTTTGTCTGTCTGTCTGTCTGTCTGTCTGTCTGTGGTCAAGATATTTTATGACCTACTGGATAAATCAGAGGAAACTTGTAAGGATGATTGGCCTCATGACTGACATGAACTGATTAAATTCTAGGTTTGATCTGGCACAGGATAAAGTTTATGGGATATTTTTCCAATTTTATTAATAAAATTTAATTTTTACCTTTCAAATGCCAAGTACTGAATTACCTCCCCAAGATCATTTTGAATACTGAATTACCTTCATTATAATTGTGCATTTAATTTTGAGAGTGGTTGAGTTCATTTTTTGTATTTTCCCTGTTGAAAGTGATCAAATTTGTTGCAGTTATTTTTTCTCATTCTAATTATCATTTTTGCTAATTGCTGAGATTTTCCTTATTGAAGGTTAGCAATCATTGACTTCTCTTTTTATTTTTCACTTCTTTTCTATAGTAAAATCATTAACAATGTCTTTTTATTATGTATATATATATATATATATATATATATATATATATACTAGCAATATAGCCTGGCGTTGCTCGGGTGTAATGAAAGCTTTAAAACTAATCCATGGTCCTGGAGCTCAGACTCTTTGGATGTTGGCACAAAAGACTAAAAAGCAATAGTCATTTCCAGTTAAAGCGAAACTGTAGACTGAAAGAAAAATGAATGGATGTAAGTCAAATTTTGATTTCCTGGTATCGATATCAAATAAGTTTTTTTCGACGTAAACTGAATTTTGAAGGCTAAATAAGTCCTCTGAGTAAATGGTATCATGGCTGAGACTAAGAACTACAATTATACCTACATGCAGGCAGATAAACAGACACACACACACAACCATCTTGCCTTTTATATATATATATATTATCGATTTTCTACACTATTGTAAGAACTGCAACCTTGAGACTTCTGAATATTGTTTCTTATGTCTTTGTCTATGAGTGTATCAAATTTGATTAAAATCGGACCACTCCTTCTATAGCTTGATTTTTTTGATTATCGATTTTCGATATTTATCGGGGGTACCTCAACACAAAACCTAGCTAAGAACACTCGCAGCCGCTTATAGTACAACTGTGTAAATTTTCAAGTAAATCGGTTCAGCTGTTTCGGAGTCTATATGTAATGGACACAACCACACACAGACACACATGCACACACAGAGACAAAGTTTCATTTATAAATAAGTTTAGATAATCTTCTTCTTTTATATACCTTGTCCCTTCAGGACGTAGGTGATCATGGCCTTCCACATCTCCCTATCCCTATCGCTGGTGGCTCTTAGCACGCTTTCTCCTGTAATGTCTCTCAGCCCCTGTTCTGTCATCCTCCTGCTCAGGCCTTTTAAATATGTTATTCGCTGCTTTCCTCTGTCTCTTTTTCCCTCTATCTGGCCTGTTAGTATCAGGTTCTCCAAGCCCTCCTTCCTCATTGCATGTCCCAGGAACTTTAGTTGTCTCTTCCTGATGTTCAATATTAATTTCCTTTTCATTTACATCATTTCCATGATATCCACAGCATCCTTCTGTAGAATCACATTTCAGCTGCTTCAAGTTTTTCCTTCATCTTTGTTGATATTGTCCAACATTCGCTGCCATATTGAAGAACTGACATCACATAGCAATCCATAGCAATCCAGTACTCTCTTCTCTGCTTAAATTTTAAACTTTTTTTCTTTTATGTTCTATGTACCTTCAGGTCATAAACGACCATGGCCCTCCACAACAACCTATCATTTGTATCTCGCTCTTTCTGTCTGAAATATTTGCTTTTTTAATGCAGCAATTGATCAAAACTAATAGAAATAAAAATACACCAGCAGTAATTTCTAAATTTCCACTAATATGAATTTCCTGAATATAAATCAGTCTGTACCTTATTAAATGAAGAAGTTCTGTATGACCGACAGTGAAACTGAAAATAGCAGCTGTTATTCTTCATCATTATAAAAATTAAAATATATATGAATCAATTATAAATTTTTCCTATAATTTTGAAACGCATCATTATTACTGAAAATGTTATTCAAACAAATCAGTACTAGAAAAGAGCTATAACATTTAGTGAACTTTTAGAGAAAATTAATGTTTACATAGAACTTATTATTACAGCTAGTCAATTCAGAATTAAATTGCTATGACCTTGTTGCCAATCTTATCCCATTTTCCCTCTTTCTTTCATTCTAATTCTTTTTCTTTCTTATTCCATTTTTTGTTCTTATTCCATAATTTCTTTCTCTTTCATTCCGATTCTTTTTCTTTCTTATTATATTTTTTCTCTCTTTCATTCCCTTTCTTTCTGTTGTTTATCCCATTTTTCTCAAATTCTTTCATTTTTTTTTCTCTTCTTCTGTTTCCCCTTTTTTTATCTAAATATTTTTCCTTCTATTCAGTCAGTTAAGTGCCATACATGATACATACTAGGGTGATCATGTCTTGAAAAAGACGTGACTAACTGGGCAGAATATTTTCCTGCAGCAGTCTGATTGCCAACCAAGGCTATAGGAGCCAATCTGTCTTGCTATTTAACTCATAGCTAAAGGATAAGGATGCGCGTTGTGGTGCAGTGGATATCAGCTTGGAACGAGAAATCGGGGAGCCGAGTTCAAATTCCAGTTGAATTCATTGCATTCACTTATGTGCAAATACCCTTGGGAAAGGTATTAATCTGTCTATTCCTTCCAGTTATGAGCTAAATAACAGGACAGACTGGGTTCTATAGTCTTTGTCAGTGACCAGTCTACCGCAGAAAGCAATGGCAACCTACTGCAGGATAATCTTCTGCCCAGTCAGTCATGGATCTTTCGAGACATGATCGCCCAACTGTGTTTCACGTATGGCACTTAACTGACTGAAAGGATAGAAATGGATTAATGCCTTTCCCAAAGGATATTTGCACATACGTGAATGCAGTGAATTCAAATGGAATTTGAACTCAGCTCTCTGATTTCTCGTTCTGAGCTGATATCCACTGCACCATGACACACATTCCTTCTATTACTATTCTTTTATAATTCCTTGTTATTTTATTTCTCTTTTTTTCTTGTCTAAATTTCTTTTTCTTCTTGTTTATCTAAATATTCTTTGACATTTTTCTGCTGATATTTACTGAGGTCTTCATTTACATTACTTTTTGTTTATTTTTAATCCCTGTTTCCCTATCCTACCCACTTGTGTCTTATTATAACAATTCTTAGAACAGTTATTACAGATTCAAGGACACCATAATAATTTCTTACATTTTATCTCACTCTCACTATAATACATACTCACACATACATACATATATATATATATATATATATATGCAACTCTTGTTGACTTAAAAAAAAATTAATTAATCATGTAATTTAAAACGGCTAACCTCATCATCAAAAACGACAATTTATCAGCAAAATCTAAACTACAATGAACCAATATTATTTGTGAATTCACATGTCCCTTGAACACCTGCATTCTTGATTTTAATTTTGTTAATAATTATATCGGCCATAAAACTATGAAACTGACTCAAAGATTTATGTTGCATCTCTCTGAATGGAGCTCAATTCGATCTCATTTAAACACATGTGGAAACTACCAAACTCTATCCAGAACATGCTCATTGACAACACAAATATCATAACATCATCTACATGCAAAAAAAGACTAAAAATAATGGAGGCTTTATTGTTAAAAAGAAAAACTAAAACTCAATAAAATCAGCTAACAACATGCTGTGTTTGATACATAACACATACCACTACCCTGCATCATAAAATTTTCCACATACATTCTGTTAGACATAAAATAACATTCAACCTCAAAAATGGCTAAAAGTGTAGCTGAAAGTGCTCGGAAAAAAAAAACATTTGTACAGTTTTTACATTATTTCTGTCCTCAAAAAGACATCATAAGATGGCATGAAAAATTACATCAAAAACTTAATTTTTAATGAAACCTACATTACATCAAAAACTTTTTTTAATGAAACCTACATATATATATATATAGAAAGAGAGAGTCCTGACTGACGCCATTAACAGTAGGGTTTCAATCCTGGGTAAAAAAGCAATAACCACATTGATGAGCTGTGATACGGCGAAACAGATCTGTCTGCAGATGACAATATATATATATATATATATATATATATATATATGTATGTGTATGTGTGTGAGTGATTAAATACGAACAAAAATACTGTTTTTAATATTTTTAATTTATTTTTCAGTATTCATGATTACTTTCTTGATTTCAGGTTATTTGAAAATGATATTTTCTTATTTTGAAATGCATTCTTGCCAGTCTTAGCCATTATCAAAGGTTTATAGTTTTTTCAAATATCATATTTCATGTGATCACTTTTAATATCACATTTCATTTCATTTTGCATATTCACATGAGAGTTTGCAACTTCTATTTATTTACAAAAATGTATTTAATACATTAGGCCCCAAGTTAATGTAATTTTGTTGATGTTGGGTTGCTTGCTTTTTTATGTTCAATGCCTGATGCACATGTAGTTGCTTTATATATTTGTATATGTAAAAAATTCTATAATAATTAAATTAGACTAGTACACAGTTTCATTAAAAAGTGTTTAATACATTTATATTGTAAAACTTTTGAATATTTTTCATTTGGAAATATAGTTATTTCTTCAACCTTGGTTTCAAACTTTAGGTACCTTCATGTGATTTAACATATCTCTTGTTATTGTAAATCATCTGAAGATAAAGTAAGGTTGAAACCATGGTTGAAGAAATAACTATATTTCCAAATGAAAAATATAATTCTCTATATATGTATTTTTGTATGTCCATATATGTATGCGTGTATATATATATATATATATATATATATATATATATATATATAACATATATATCTACATATATATATATATACATATATATATATACATATATATATATACATATATATATATATGTATATACATATATATATATTTATATATATATACACATATGTATGTATATATATATGTATATATACACATATGTATGTATATATATATGTGTGTGTATGCATATATAAATATATATATATATACACACATGTATGTGTATATATATATATATGTATATACATATATAAATATATATATATATATGTATATACATATATATACATACATATATATATATACATACATGTGTATATATATATATATATAAATATATGTATGTATATATATATGTATATACACACACACACACACATATATATATATATGTATATACACACATATGTATGTATATATATATATGTATATACATATATATATATATATATTTATATATATATATACATATACACATGTATGTATATATATATGTATGTATATATATATGTATATACATATATATATATATTTATATATGTATATATGTATATACATATATATATATATATATATATATATACTAACTAACAAAATAGCAAGATCGCCAAGACCTACCGCGGTTTCGCACAACCTTTCATGCCTTTGCCCTGACGAGCCGTTGTGCGAAACCGCGGTAGGTCTTGGCGATCTTGCTATTTTGTTAGTGTGTTTGCTCTGCGTTACTGCCTTCTAGTTAAATACTTTTCGGTTGTGTGTATCGAGCACTTTTCTTTTCTGGTTGTTTGTTCCGTTAGAGGGTTTTTTTTCTTTTTACTGGGAGGAACCGTATGTATTGTCGGTCCCACGCAGTTTTCTTTTTTTCCCCCTCTTTGCCCAAAGCTTTATAGCCGAGGACAATAACGGATTTAGATTCTGCTGGTCATTCATGGTCTTAGAAAGTCCCTTCTATAAAATTTTGAGATTAGAATACACGCAGAGTCGGTTTAATAATTATTATTATTATTATTATTATTATTATTAATATATATATATATATATATATACATATATATATATATTGAGCACTGTTTTAAATTAATGTTTTGAACATTGTTCATTGTTAATACTTCCTTTATTCTTTATTCACTTGGATATATAGTTTTATAAAAGACTACTGACAAGTAACTATAAATAAATATTTTATTTAGTATGTTGGAGTTAGAGTTTGGTAGATTTTTATGCATGTTTAAATAAGTCCTAATCTGAACTCTATCTGCAACTTTCTTGTACAACAGCCTCATTCACATGTAAAAAAAAGACTAAATGTAATGGAAGCACTAGTAATAAAAAAGAAAAATCCAATACTATATAACATTAACTGTGGGCATAACTACAATGTGCTGATGATGTTTGGAAAATAAGAAAACATTCCAATTACTCTAGAATTATGTATAAATATCTACTCAGTAAAAATTTTAAAAATCAAAAAACCCTTGATAATGGCTAAAAGAATAGCTGAAAGTGATTGTATACATGCAACATTTTGACAATTTTTATACAATTTGTCAAAAAAAGAAACATTTACAGTTGATTTTATAGGTATTGTTTGATCCTATTAGGAAACTTTGCCTTGGATAGAAAAAATTGAGGAAAAGAAGAAAAAAATTAATTTTTGCCTTTCAAATACTAAATACTGAATTACCTCCCCTTGATCATTTTAAATACTGAATTTTCTACCATTTCATTTTAACTAATTGCTGAGATGATATTTGTGTTGCATTAGCAGAGGTTCGCAGTCTTTGATTCCAATAAATATTGAGGCAGAAGAAGAATAAATATTTCCTCGGAATCTCTTATTTCCAGATGGATAAGATTAAAAACGGAAACAACTGAAAAAAAATAAAGAAATTATAGAGATGTCAGGGAGAGAAGGATAAAGAAATTATTTAGAGAAAGTTTTGAATATGAAGACAGTAATTTACACTATTTACGTTGTTTGGACTGTTGTTCTCATCTTTATTGTCCTATTCACAATGTTTCTTCATGTGATAATATTAGAATTTTGAATTGAAATCTTTATTTCATCTACTCAGGTAGATTGTTCTAGTTCCATGTGTCATGCCTTTTCTGAGTATCTCAGTTTCAGTTATTTCTTTTTGCCCGGTTCACACTCCACTCACGTCTATTGAACAGCTGAAGAGGCTCATCCCTTGTTTAGGATGTGGTTTCCGGCTTTCTCTTTTCCAATCTTTTCACTCTTATGTAGCCCCCTGCACATCAGTGGCGTTACCACCTTGCTTGGGGTGATATGATTAAAAAAAAAAAAATTCAACTCTCAAAGTTTTGGTTCACCTGTGCTGTGGCCAGGAATTGAATTCACAACTCTTTGGGCCAGTTCACTGGATTACTTCTACCAATGTTTTATAAACATGGCTCTATGACCTTGGGGAGGTAATAAAGGGTTCAATTCTAAATTTTAATGTATACCACCTAAAAAACCTGGAGCAAGCAACAGCCAAAACATTGTGAATATGACAATAAAGATGAGGACAACAGTCTGAACAATGTAAATTGTGTAAATAGTTACAATAACGCATTTCAGAAATATAGAAATGAAACAGTAATATATCTTGATTAGGTTTACTTGACTTTAGAGATAAATCACATGCTTAAGCACACCTAACTCTGATTTGGTTGGACCTGCCAATATTCTAGCAGTCTCCATATCAAAAGTTTTAATAATATATCTCATTTGTTAACTTGCATCAAAATATATACCATTTCAAGATATCAAATTTGATACTGAAATAATAAAAAAAATCTCTTGTTCATCATTCTTCCATGTAGACAGGTTAGTTGTTCATTCCTGTTATGACATGTGACACTGTAAAAAGCAATGTGAGGTTTATATAATAGCAAATAGCAAATCCTCTACCATTATCATCAAAGTTGATCATTAATTAAAAAAGAATGTTTAACATATCATCATCATTGACTCAGGGAACAAGTAGCAACAAAATCCCTTTCCATAACATTAACTATTACAATATAATACTCCAATTTCATATTTTGAATATGATGTTGTTATTTAGATTCAGACTCATGTCCTTGTCTTTGTTGTTGTAATGAAATGTCCTAAACTCCCTATCAACAATGTGGATTGGCTATATTAGTGGCCATATATGGTGAGCATGGGAGATGCCTCTAACTTGCTTTGGCAATTACTAGCCTGAACTAGATTCCCTGTCTTGCCATAGTGTATTCTTTTGACAATAAACTATTCTTCTTTCATCTACACACATGTTGCTGTTCTTTCACTTGAATACCACTTTGTCTGTTTGTAACCTCTTTAAAGGATACAGCAATGTTTTGACTGTTGTGCACTCTAACCTTCTTCAGGTGTCTTGTCAATCTGGGTAATCTTCAGAGAATTTCAAATTGAACTGAATTTCAAACTCAACTTTTCATTTAGTCTACAGGAGTTACTTTTTCTCATTTCACTCTCCATATCTAAGGATGTCTTTTGTTGTTCTTTTTTTTAGTACTACTCAGTTATTGCTTGCGCTCTCTCTCCACCAAGTCTGTGTCTATAAGGCCCAGGGATTGAACTCATAATGATTATGGCACCAAGTTCACCAACCAGCACCATTAGGCTATTGTTCCAGGGTTGTTTGATGGTGATGATGAAATTTGAAAGTCCATTAGAAAAAGCTAGACTTGTTTTTGATTCATAAGCAAGAATTTTTTTTCCTTTACAGCACCAATTCTTTACCAGTAATTTTTTTTTCTGTTTTATGTCATGAATAAAATTACAATTTTTCTAATTTACACTTTTTTGTAAACAGTAATAAAACTTAGTTTTGTTTTGCAAACTGTTTGGCATTCTCTTTATTCTCATAAATTTTCATGCTATAAAGTCTATTTTTATTATTTTAAAATGTTTTCAAGTGCATAAACCCTAGCAAGTCCATGGAATTGGACTGCAAATTTGTTTTTAACTTGATCAATTCCAGTTTCTATTTTCAGTTATTTTCTTTTTTGTCTAGTTGAATATTTGGTTCTTTTGTGTGTGTTTGATTCTTTTCTTCTTTCATGCTGACAGGATCTGTTCAAACCTTTCAAATTGTTCTCTCTCTCTCTCAATCTTTTTTTATTCTGATATGCACAAACCACATGTCCTCAGAGTATTTCCAGGAATGGTACAAGAAATTTTCCTTTTGATTCCACTGCATCTTTGTTTTAGAATGTTTGCAAAATTTGTTTGGTTCTTAAATATTTTTTTAAAATAAAAAAAAAGAAGTGAAGAAAAAGCTTGACATGCAAAATGAACATTTGATTTGATCTGATGTTATGCTTCCTTTCATTCTATTATTTATTCTCTTGTTCTTTTATTCTGTTGTCTTGTAAACATTATATTATTATTATTCTTTTATTCTGTTCAGTCTTGTAAACTTTTATTATTCAATTTCATTTTGTAAACTTTGCATTCTGTTATTCTTTTGTGTTAATTGTTATCTTCTATGGTAAATTGTTATTTTTAAGACTCCTGACATATAAAATGACACTTTAAGCATATAATGCAAAAAAATGGTTCCTATAAGCTCATTTAAAACATCTAAACTTGATAGTTTTGCCTTATATGGTAACAGGGTTCCACTTATCAGGTGAACATATTTATTATCAACATGAGAGATGTTTACACCTGAAGGTACACAGAAATTTCTCATGATTTCTCATCTTCAATGTGGCTGCTTATTTCTGAGTTTACCCATCTATTCAGGCTGATTTGTGGTTGTTCAACACCCACTGAGCCAACCTGGGATTTATACTGCAATTATGATGAGCTGATCATTAATTTGTTTACTAATGTTCATCCAATACAAGGCCCAAGAGCCACTCAAGGCAGAGGGTTATTGGGTGTAGTTATATTGCATAGATTGTGTTAGAAGTAAAGCTAAAGTAGACTTTTGAAGGAACCAGAAGCCCAATCTTAAACAGGAAACAATGGATAAAACTCTACTCCTGTTCAAAAGACCAGGTATAGTTACAGTTCAAATATTTACCACATTAGCACACCATGAGGTTCTGAATTAAGACTCATTCATCTAGACTGGTTTCCAGCAACAGCTAGAGAGTCCAGTCTGACTTGCTACTTAACTCATAGCTGAGGGAGAAAGAGTAGGATTCAGACCTTTCTCAGGAATATTTGTGAAAAAGTGAATGTAACAATATCAGCTCAAATTCAGACTTGGCTCATTGAGTTCTCATTCTGATCCTCTAAGCATTCACGACCCCAAAATGACAAAAAGTGATGCATGGTCATTTTATTAATGTTAGAAAGAACATATATCCAACAAATACTGCCTATGACATAGGGTAACATTTTTTATGGTGGTTAATCCAAAGATTTTACCTGGATTTCTCAGATATCAGGAAATGTCTTTGATCCTATTTTTTTAATGTAATGTGGAAGTACTGTCTAGAAGACGGATGCCTAGTTACCAGGCTTTAATTTAGGTTTCAGTGCACAAGTGGTTAGAATTTGAATAATGACTTACTGATTTTGGAGGTTAACTTATAAGTAGACATAAACAGGGATCTCTTTTTTTATTCTTTTATATTTTAATATTCTCATTTTTTTTTCTCTCTTTTAAAAATTGCTTCACTTTTTTAATTGGGATTAGGCAAAAATACCTTTTGATAAATAGCATATATTTTGATAAATTTAATGCAAATTTTTTCTTTCATCTTTGTATTGATAGATTATTTTTATATTGATAGACCTGTAGACATTTTTACAATGTTTATGTAGTTTTAATTGAATTTTTAATTTTTAATATTTTTAAAAATTGTGAACCATGCTTTTTATATTGCATCTTATTCTGATTTTAATTAACGTTTTATGTATTTTTATTGTATATATTTATATCTTTCATATATATATATATATATATATATATATATATATATATATTCTTTATTGTAATTTAAAAATTTTTGTGTAATCCATTGTAATTTTCATTTTATTTAAAATTTAAAAATTTTTTCTTTCTCTGCATTTTTTCTGTTTCTTGAGTTTTCTGAGGTGAATTCTTTATATATGTATATTTGTGTATATTCCTTATATATATTTTTTATTCTTTCATCTACTTAGAAAAATATTTCCTTCTTTCTGTTTGCTAATTTTTCATCTTGTTATTGTTGTCAACCCAGTTTTCATGTCATCCTTATTGATATTATTAATACATATATTATTCTTTTGCTGTTGTTGCTAATAATAAGTCGTGTTTTGCCCAAGAAAACATGCATGCTTTTTCTCTTGCATTATTATGAAGAATCAATCTTGTAAACATCAAGAGAGAAAACATCTCAACATATTTCCAGGCTTCAGCCTGATTGAAAAATTGTGAAATTATCAATAATATTCATAACATTCAAATACTATCACCCAATTTATATTCCTCCATTGCACTAAAGAAAAGAAAATTAAGGAAGTTCTTGATATTCTCACAAAGTGCGGCCAATTTCAGACACAATTCTTGATCCTTGTAATTATCATTGTTTTGTTTATATAATCTACATAAATAATTTCTCTTTTGGTTGGATCACTTTATTATTAATAATCTCAAGAAAAATTTTAAAACATAATCTTTACATGTAGAGGCTCATCCCTTGTTCCCTGTTTAGGATGTGGTTTCTGGCTTTCTCTTTTCCAATCTTTTCACTTTTCTTTTTTTTCAATTGTAGTAGATAGACTAAACTATCACCTGCTTCACACTCCACCCACGTCAATTGAACAGGTGTAGAGGGCCATCCCTTGTTCCCTGTTTAGGATGTGGTTTCTGGCTTTCTCTTTTCCAATCTTTTCACTTTTCTTTTTTTTTCAATTGGAGTAGATAGACTAAACTATCGCCTGGTTCACACTCCACCCACGTCTATTGAACAGGTGCAGAGGGTCATCCCTTGTTCCCTGTTTAGGATGTGGTTTCCGGCTTTCTCTTTTCCAATCTTTTCACTTTTTTTTTTTTTTCAATTGGAGTAGATAGACTAAACTATCACCCAGTTCACACTCCACCCACGTCTATTGAACAGGTGTAGAGGGTCATCTCTTGTTTCCTGTTTAGGATGTGGTTTCCGGCTTTCTCTTTTCCAATCTTCTCACTTTGTTTTTTTTTCAATTGGAGTAGATAGATCTATCTATCACCTGGTTCACACTCCGCCCATGACTATTCAACAGGTTAAGAGGCTCATCCCTTGTTCCCTGTTTAGGATGTGGTTTCCGGCTTTCTCTTTTCCAATCTTTTCACTATTACATAGCCCCCTGCACATCAGTGGCATTACTGCCTTGCTCGGGGTGATATGAATAAAAAAAAAAAAATTTCTAATTAAGTAATAGGCTTTAGTTCTGGAAACCATAATCAGCATTGAAAAGCCAAAATTCTCACAAAGGAATTTAAATTTTGCATTTTTCCATTTAGATTACTTTTTGGCATTTTCAGCACCCATCAAAACATAGGAATAGAAGTCTAGCTCATGACTTTCTGATAAATACAAGGAAAGTTATATAGAAAACTGATATTTAGTGCCCGGCATATGAGCTGAATCAAGACTAGTTTTCTTTCCAACTTAATTTGTTTCTAATTCACCCAAAATAGAATTAATTGCAACTAAACGAGACAAGTGGATGATTCTCTAAAATAAATATAAAAAGCATTTATGTTTGAATAATGCTTTCAGCTTCCAGAAAAAGTCAGCTTTCTAGATTTAAAAGATGAGCAAATGCTGCAACCATTAAAAATAAGTATGATTGCTTTCAAATGAAGTGAAGAAAAGATAATGAAAACAAAATGCTTTAAAGGATATCATGATGAACAGCCTGTGCATTTGATCCGTCAATGAAGATGATTAAGATTCATCTTCAGAATATTAATCTGCAGTCAGGAATGATTCAGTTTTTTTTATATTTTTATTTTTCAAAGGAAGCTTTTATTTTAATTAATTCCACAAGGTTTAACAGGTCTGTCCACTTGGCAAATCAATTTTTTCAAAACTAGAGACTATGACAGTAGTTGGCAACTTCTTTAAGAACAAGGCTACCTTTTAGTTAGATTAATTTTCACGCAAGCTGAGTCCCAACCCCCTGCCAAGTTAAAGTTGTGAAAACTTTACCTACTTGATTGTTTTATTAAATAAAAGTCACATTTCTTTTTTGGAAGCTTTATCTCAAAGTCTTAAGTGAGATAAAACTCTAGAGAGAGTCTTAAAACAATTTGTTATATGAATGATTTAATATAAAAATGGAAGTAATATTTTTTGTATTAAAATATTTCCAAAGCCTATCTGAGGAAATGTATTATAATATTTCTATTCTTGTAAATCAAGATGTTTTTTTTTTACTTAAAAATGATTGATAATTATGAAAAAAAAAAAATGGGTTTAAAATATGTAATATAGAAATGTATTAACAAAGGATTTTTACTCTAAACACTGCACTGGCCAAGGGAATTTACTACAGACATTACACTGGCCAAGGGGTTTTACAATTAACATTGCACTGACTTAATAGTCTTAATATAGACATTGCATTTTCCAAGGGGTTTTACTATCAACCATGCATTGGTCAAGGACTTTTACTATAGATATTGGATAGTCCAAGAAGCTTTATTGTAAACTTTGCCTTGGCCAATGAGTTTTACTATATATATTGCACTGACCAAAGATTTTTACTATAGACATTGCATTGGCCAAGGAATTTTACTATCAACATTACATTTGCCAAGTGGTTTTTACTAGAGACTTTGTATTGGCTGAGGAATGTTTACTATAGACATTGCTCAGGCCAAGGAGTTGTTCTATATTCATTGCATTGGCCAAGGAGTTTTCTATAGACTTTGATTTGGCCAAAGAGTTTTATTATAGACATTGTATTGGCCAAGGAGTATTACTACTGACATTGCACTGACTAAGATTTTTACTATAGACATTCCATTTACCAAGAAGTTTTACTATAGACAAGGGGTTGTAATATTAATATTGCATTGTACAACAAGTTTTACTACAGACATTGTATTAGCTAAGAAGTTTTACTATAGGTATAGATATGTTACTGCATTTGCAAAAGCAGAAAAATTCATCCTGAAATTTTTCAAACAAAAATAAGAGTTATATTCGAAAGAAAATTTTCACCAAATTATTGATTTCAAATTCAAGGTAACAAATATCAAATAAATATGATGACCTAAATTGAATTCTGCTGTTTTCTCTTTTAAATACAAGATGCATGTTCTTCATTTCAAACTTCAAAATAATTTTTGTTTTTTGATGGTTCTTCAGTGTGTTTGAAATTTTGTCTGGAAATTAGGAAATCTGTCTTCATGTATGACAAGTGATATACACACTCTTCAAATATTGCAAATTGTAATGGAAGAAATTTAGATTCCTGTTGTTTTTGTCCATGTAAAAATAAAAACAAAATTGTTTTAAAGATTCCTAAAAATTAAAAGGAGTATCTTGTTCATATAACATCACTGTACATTCATGAAAGTATTGTTCTTTCCATAGCTTTTTGCTCCTTTAATTATAAAAGAAAAATGTCATATGTTCCTAATTAGGTTCATGAAAATGTTTATTTTTAAATTCATTGTCAGTACAACACAAATTTTTGTGCATAATATTTTTAACTTTTTTGCATTAAATGATCCATATTGATATTGATATGCTAATAAAGCAATTAAATTAAGTTTTGTTTATTTATGGAGAGATACTGGCAAGTTAACAACATAGAAATATAGAATTTGCAGCCAGAGATTAAATTCTGACTGAGTCAGTTTCTGTCCAGTTTGAACTAATAATCCTGAGAAAGACACAGATACATTTTTCTAACCCCACCTATGAACTGGCCTTTCCAATTTTGATTATCAGACAAAGGCAACACAGAATTCAAAACAAATGTAGAGAGAGAAAAACAACTGCAGTTGGGATCAGTGTCAATATGAACTTCATGATTCTTATATTAAATGCTTTGCTAGGACTATGTCTGATTTTGAATTCAGAGTTTTATTTTATCTCCATGGCTTATCAAATTTTGCAGGATATTTAAAACCAGAAAATATTTTTTTTTTCATATTGTAAGAATTCTTTGGAGATAATAGTAATTTATTGATACAAATCCTACTTCATGCCTTTCCCAAAGTATTTGCATGTCACTGAATATGACAAACTCAACTGTAATTGAAACTCAGTACTCTGATTTCCAACTCCAAGCTTTAATCTATTACACCACCAGCACATCCAAGCTTATATGCTGGTATTCCTATCTAAGTATACTCTACTATTTATCCCATAGTTGGGGAGAGAAGAGATGGATTCATATCTTTCTCTAAGGTATTTGCACATAAGTGAAAATCACAAACTCAACTAGAATTCAAACTCAGGTCTCCATTTTCTCATTTTGAGCTTCTATTGATTACACCACTTGCACATTCAAAAGCACTGTAAAGATATTTCAATATCTTTTTGAGAATAGACATGTTATTTTAAACAAAGTTTATGGATATTAAAAATGGAAAAGCTGTGCAGGGATATGATCTCAGAATTTTAAAAAGATTCTAATGAATGATTGTCATTCTAAATCAAACCAATTCTGAATATAAAAAGCAAATAAAATTCCCAAATGTAAAAAGGTAATTATTGAATGAATTTTGCCTCTTTTGATGTTTTTTATCAAAATTATTAATTTTTTCTCATTCTGAATTTAAAATTTGTACCAATCTGATTCCCCTTAGCTCAAAATAATCAAAATCAAATTGGGGAATTCATTTTTCTGCTTGATTCCCTCAACATCTTCAATAATAATAATAATAATAATAAATCAATTTAGAAGTTTTAAATAATGTTTTTTATCAATCTTAAATAACAATAGACAAAATTAAAAAAACAAACATTTAATCCGTATTTTCTTTTTTGTCTTTATTTCAGGTAAGTTTTTTGAATATTTTTCAAGAAATTTAATCCAGCGATTGATGTGGCTTGAAAAAGATTGTGGGAAAAAATGCTATTGAAATGTTTGTGAAAAAATTCCAGGTTGGTAAAAACTTTGTTTTTTTTAATTTTTATTTTTAGCTGCAAATAGATGTGTATATATATATATATATATATATATATATATATATATATAAAGCAAGTCTTCACTTCTCTTATCAAATACACAATATGTCTGGCATGTCATCCATATTTCACAATGCTGGCATGTTATACAAATTTTCAGAAAGATTTTTAGCAAGGCAATCTTTTCTTTTTATATTCAACAGCACAAAAGAAAATTATTCTCTAGATTGTAACCCCAATTTTTCAATATTGCAATCCTGTTTTAATAGTTACTGCATGTCTGCTATCAGTATAATGATGAAATCACTACAGATATCTGCATGCCATAAATATTTTAGGACTTGCTTGAAGAAAATAATTTTTTATTATTTCGATAATATTAGCAAAATTTTTAACTTCAGAGATAGTTTGAATCACAAATTAAAAAATAGGTAGTCAAATACTATAACAAATCAAGATGAGTGTCTTTTACCAGATATTTGCATATATAAAAAAATAAATCATTTTACCCAAAGCAAGACAAAAAAGCCACTAAGATGCAATGGGTTACTGAGTGTGAAAAAATATGAGAAAATCTTACTGAAAAGAAAGGGCAATAAAAGAACAGGGTTCAAAAAGTCAGAAGGTGGCAATTGACATTAAATTTTTGTAGCTTGGAGTTGAAAGAGTTCTATAAGTGAGAAGTTTAAAACTATTAGAATAGAACTTGTGATTATATCTAGCAGTTTCAACAGTAAAATGATGGGACATAACTGCCAATCTAGTACTATGCTTAATTTCAACAAATATTTTTAAGTAGAAGAATACTACAACCTAGCATTACAAAATATGACACTTAGCTTATAAAATTGGTAAGAAAATAATTTTTTTGTAAATTATGTCTCAAGAGGAAGTTTGTAATTCAAATATACAATTTCAGCTTTTGAGTAATCTATTTTGATCAAAGGCAAATCTATGAAAAAGGTTTTATTTCTGTATGTCTCTATCTGACCAAATAACATTTCATTAGGTGATTTCTAAATGATAAAAAGATTGATATAAGACATCCAAACAAAGTATATAAGATGGAATTCATGAAAACCAGAAAGTTACGCAGAAAAACCACATTAACCCTAAATAATAAATTTGAATTATTAATATTCACTATTTAATTAATTTAATTAATTAATTAAATTATTATCGTTTAATTAATTATTTAATTAATATTTTAATATATTATTAATATTCACTATTTTCTTTGGATATATATACATTATTTTATTATATATACATTTTATTTTATTTTTCATACATTATTATATATACATTTTATTTATATACATTATTATATATACATTTATACATTTATATATACATTTATATATACATTTATACATATATACATTATTATATATACATTTTATTTTATTATATATACATTATTATTATCTAAATAATAAAAAGATTGATATGAGACATCCAAACAAAGTATATAAGATGGAATTCATGAAAACCAGAAAGTTATGCAGGAAAAGCACATTAACCCTAAATAATAAATTTGAATTATTAATATTCACTATTTTCTTTGGCTATATATACATTATTTTTCTTGCCATAGCTTTCGGCTATATCACATTGAAATACTGATTCTTGAACACTAAATTTAAGCAATGTTGAGCCTGATCTGTACTTAGATAGGAATACCAGCATATAAGCTTGGCTGTGCAGGTGGTGTAATAGATTAAAGCTTAGAGTTGGAAATTAGAGTACTGAGTTTCAAGTACAGTTGAGTTTGTCATATTCAGTGACATGCAAATACTTTGGGAAAGGCATGAATCCACTTCTCCTATCAGCTATGGGTTAATTAGTAGGATTTGTATCAATAAATCAATATTATCTCTAAAGAATTCTTACAATATGAAAAAAAAATATTTTCTGGTTTTAAATATCCTGCAAAATTTGATAAGCCATGGAGATAAAATAATCAATGTTCCTTCAATTTATCTTCCTAAAAATTACCATGCTTACATTTTATTTTGAAATATTTCCTATATACAAATTTTATTGGTTTGTACGTGGATATTTATTTAAAAATTCTTTTAACTCTTAAAATTAAAATCATATTAACTGTAATTAATCAAAGTTTCCATGGTAATTATTTTTTCCTTAAATTTTCTTCGTCATTTGCTTCTACAAACCAAAACATTGATAACAGAATAAAAAAATAACTTTAGACATCCAGTTGGTTTTCAGTGAATTCAAAAGTAGACTATCAGATATAAAAATTATCCTACTGGGGCTAAGTCATTTTATGGTGATTATCTATACATTGTACAATTCTTACTATTTATAAATCTTTTTTTGACAAAAATCTTCTTAACACTAAATCATGAATATGCACATGAATATATTAAAATCACAGTTTCTCATTAATTTCTCTTCAGAAATTGCAGATTTAATGATTTAGATTGATGTTTATTGATCTGTTCTATTTAATTATAAAGCAACTTGATTCTGCCAAAGATATTGAAGTCAAAGCTAAGAAACATTTCTCTTGATCAGAATCAGTTTAATGACATTTCTTATCTACAAGTATTATAGATAATTACTAAGTCTAATTTAACTTATCACAGGACAGCAACAGAAGGGGCAACTAGTTAGGACTAAAGTCACTAGCTCATCGACCATTACACTAAGTCAACTATAAACTATGAGTGATAATTTTAATATTCTTCATTCAAACTTTATTAGTAATCAACATGAAATGCCTTTGATACAAATTAGATCGCCCGGTTCACACTCCACCCACATCTATTGAACGGGTGAAGAGGCTCATCCCTTGTTTCCTGTTTAGGATGCGGTTTCCGGCTTTCTCTTTTCCAATCTTTTCACTCTTTTCCTTTTTTATTATTTTTTTCAATTGGAGTAGATAGACTAAACTATCGCCCGGTTCACACTCCACCCACATCTATTGAACAGGTGAAGAGGCTCATCCCTTGTTTCCTGTTTAGGATGTGGTTTCCGGCTTTCTCTTTTCCATTCTTTTTACCCTTTCGTAGCCTCCTGCGCATCAGTGGCGTTACCGCCTTGCTTGGGGTGATATGATTAAAAAAAAAAAAAAAAAACTCTGATGATGTTGGAATTGTGGAGATGACCAAAATTGGAAATTTCTAGAAATCAAATGGTCATTATGGCACCATCCACATGTATTTACACACACACACACACACACACACACACACACACACTAACAACAATAATAATAATATAAATCAATAAGGACTAACAAATATGAGAACTTATTGGATTTAAAGAGATTAAGATAGTTTTAAGGATAGTACACAATAAAAGTTTAAATTCCAGTTGAATTTGTTGTATTTGCTTACATGCAAATACACTTGAGAAAGGTATTAATCTGCCTTTTCTCTCTTGATCTATGGGTTAAATAGCAGGACAGATTGAGTTCTATAGCCTTGGCTGGCAACCATTCTACTGCAGAAAGTAATGCAACCTACTACAAGCAAATCATCTGTCCAGTCAGTCATGTCTCTTTTGAGACATGGTTGTCCAAGCATGTATCACGTATGGCACTTAACTGACCAATAAGAAAATGTGAATAACAATAGTTAACAAAAGAAGAAAAGTTCAAAGGATTTATTTTTTGTTTTAATAATCTTTATATATATATATATATATATGAATGACAAAATATAGTTTGAAGGTCTGCTATATTTATAGGTTAAAGTGCTCAATATCAGGTATAGAACATATGTAAATATAAAAGTGAACATTGAAGTCTATTTCATACTTAATGGCCTGATTATTGTGTTAAAGCATGAAACAGACTGTCACTTTTAGGTTTTGAATTCAATTCACACTATTATATATATATATATATATATATATATATATATATATATATATATAGGGTGATTGAAGAGTTCCTTGTGAAACCAGTAGACATGATTCCAAGGTGGCTCACAAATCTGGTAGTGAAATATGTTGCCCATATTGAATTTTAAATGGAACATCTTACTTAACACTTTCATCTCATATCCACTTCCTGTAAAAATTATAGTTAACAAATTAGAAGCATTTTCAAATGGGAGGTTACTTTCAGTCACCCTATATATATAATGTATATATAGTGTATACATATATATAATGGTGGCCCTGAAGCTTGAACTATGGGACTCCTTCAAAACCAACATTAATAGATTTGAGTATTCAACTGCCAAAATGTAGGCGACAAATAAATTTTGGTGAGCTCAATGAGTCCATACATCTGGTGTGTTTGGGTGTTGTAAGCTCCCAAGAAAATTTTGAAAATTTAGCCAGTTACATGGGAAGTTTAATGCTATATTAAATGTGTATTAAAGTCTGTTCTAAGAAAAATATTAACTACTTCAACAAATTGACTCATGATTCTATCACTAAAATGGTCTTATTTTAATAACAAACACTTGAAAAAAACAATGATTTTGTTAAAAATCCACTCATTTAAAAAGAGGGACCTTGAAGCTTAAGCTTCATGAGTTCCATGGTAGATCTGCCATATTTAATGTTATAATTCTCAAAAATATAGGATAATTAAATATAGTAAGGATTTTAGTATAAAATTAGTTGCTCAGAGTCAATAAGATAAATACATGATTAGTAGGTAATTTAAAATATATAATCAATAATTTTAATATTACAATACTTTAAGTGCAATTAATTTCTGAATTACAGGATTCTTGTTTCATAAGGCATTTCTTTATATAATTGTATTTTATAATGCTGAAATTATATTAAAAATAATGAAACATTCACTTGAATATAGTTATATTATACTGCTCCTGTATATCTAAATATTTATTACATTCTTAACAGTATCTAGCAAAGTACAAATTTGATATTTGTTTGGTAACTATGATCAGCATTTCTTATGTACAGCATAAAAATTGAGTAATAATTAATAATTCCATAGTTTCATTTGATCTGATGAGCACTGTGTCCAATATACTTTGAAGTTAGTCAAAATGTTAAGTAAATTAAACTTTATATATATACATATATTGTAAGAAAGTTATGGAACATGTAGGTTTAAAACCCACTGTTGATGCATTTATTTTTATAAAGAGTGCTCAATACAACATAGAGCCTTATATTGTACAATATATATATATATATATATATATATATATATATATATTTGTAAATTTTCAGATAGAATAGATCTGTAAAAGCTCAATAAATAAAGGCAAACATAAAAATTTATCTTAGCTGATATGTTTCATCCTCTAAGGGATTTTATCAAGACAAATGTTTTACTTTGTTACAACTATTTATAAACCAGAAAATAAATGTTAGTTTTTCAAAATATGTTAATTAAGAAATGCTCATGAATATTCATCTTGGTTAACTGAAAAGTCTAGGTAACTTATAGAGGATGTTAAGTAACATAACTCACTATCTAATAATCAAAACCAAGTAGAATAATCTTCTTGAAATTTTTAAGCAAATTAATATTTAAATTATTTTAGTTTGGGATTAAAATTATTTGCTTTAGTGTTAAATATTTTAAATAACATGATGTTATAAATTTACCCATTTTCTTTGAAATTTTAACATTTTTATAGTCCTGTATGTTGGCTGGGGATAGGAATAATTTTTTCAGAAATGGAAATATTTGAAAAAATCTGAGGTGTATATTCAAATTTTGATATGATTCAATAGGAGCACTCTCAAGAATTTTCCATTTGAGTGAGTTACTTCTCTTGTAATAAGTGTGGCAATCTTTAGATCAATGTTCTTGTTTATAAATATTTTTTAGAAAATAAAATCCTTGCATTTGCTTTGATTAACTCCCTCTGAGGATGAAACACACCAGCTTAGATAAGTTTTCCTTTTTACTTTATTCAGATATAATTTTCTTTGTCTTTCTTCATATATATATATATATATATATATATGTTTCTAAAGTGTGACTTAGTTGGTCTAAAGTGTATTGGATCTAATAATGGTTTCTTCTGCTAAGGGAATACAGGCTTGAATCCTGCTGGAGAATGCATCATTTCTTTAAAAGAATTTCTCTAATATTCAGGCTGGTAGACAAAAATAAATAAATATACTATTTAATAAACAAATGGAGTGTGTACTGAAATATGAGTATTTACTAAATATAAGTTTAAGTGATAAAATATGCATACATATTTGTGCTTATAAAAACAACCTATATGCACAGAGATTAGATAATTAAAGAAATGTTTCTGGTGTGGCCAGATATAATCAAACTCAAAATTTATTGTTTTTAATCATGGCAGTCATCTCTTGTCCTCATCAACAGTTCTTCTTCTATGTACCCTGTCCCTTCAGGACGTAGGCGATCATGGCTCTCCACGTCTCCCTATCCCTTGTGGCTCTTAGTATGTTTGCTCCTGTTGCTCCTGACAACCCTCGTTCCGTCATCCACCTGATCAGGCCCTGCAAATATGTTATCCACTGCCTTCCTCTGTCTCTCCTTCCTTCTATCTGACCAGTCAGTATCAGGTTCTCCAGGCTCTCCTTCCTCATTGCATGTCCCAGGAACTTCAGTTGTCTCTTCCTGATGCTCAGCATCAATTTCCTTTTTGTTGCCATTCTTTCTAACACCTCGTCGTTGCTTGTATGCTCAGTCCACGATATCCGTAGCATCCTTCTGTAGAACCACATTTTGGCTGCTTCCAGTTTTGTCTTCATTTTCGATGATATTGTCCAGCATTCACTGCCGAATTGAAGAACTGACATCACATAGCAGTCCAGCACTCTTTTTTTCGTTTCAATTGATTTTCTTCTAACACACAGAAAGATTTTCTTCTAACACACAGAAAGATTTTCCTGTATGTTAGTATTTTGCTCATCTTCTGGAACGCATCCTTTGCCATGCCAATTCGCCTTCGGATCTCCATGTCACACTTTCTATCTCCTGTTAGAACACTTCCTAGGTACTTAAATTTTTGTACTTGTTTGATTCTGTTATCCCCCACCTGTATTTGACATTTTGGGTTGTATCTTTTGCTGATGACCATGCACTCAGTTTTCTTAAAGTTTATTTGTAGTCCCTTCTTGTCACTCTCCATTGCTACTTTCTTTATGAGGTCTTGTAGTTTCCTTTCCGTGTCCGCAATCAGCACTGTATTGTCCGCATACCTTATGTTGTTCAGGTTGTGGCCTCCAATAACAAATCATGGCATGTCATCTAGGGTCCTCAAAATATTCTCACTGTATAGGTTGAACAAATCCTGTGAAAAGACACATCCTTGTCTTACGCCTTTTTCTATCTTTGTGTATCTACTGAGGTCGTTACCTGTCTGTATGCAGGCCGTTTGCTGCCAGTAGAGATTCTTGATTATTCTTATGTCTTTGCTGAAAATGTCGAGGTTGCCTAGCATCTCCATCAATTCTTTGTGTCGTATTTTGTTGAATGCTTTCGCGTAATCAATGAAGCATAGGTACAAGTCTTTCTTCATTTGTAATGCCTTTCAGAGAGCATCCTAATCATGAATATGGCGTTCCTTGTTCCAGTGTCCTTGACGAACCTGCACTGTTCCTGCCCTATCTCTGGCCTGATTCTGCTTCTTGCTCTATTCATCAGGATTCTGACAATCAGTTTTGTAATGTGACTCATTAAGCTGATAGTTCTGTGTAGCTTGCACTCGTTTGCACCAGGTTTCTTTGGCAGTGCTATAGATATAGACTTGCATAGGTCGTCTGGTATTATTCTGCTGCTATAAATTTTGTTTATTATGTCGGTAATCTTTTCTATGCCATATTCTTCTAAGGCTGTCAGCAGCTCTATCACTATGCCATCTGGACCAGGTGCTTTGTTTCTGTTCATTTTGGCCATTGCAGCTTCCACTTCGGATTTTAGTATTTCCGGTCCATCCATCTCCTTGTGTATTCTCGGTTGTTCTCTCTTGTCGCAAAAGAGATTCTTTATATATTCTTCCCATCACTGGAGTATTCCCTCTCTCTAATATGATTGTCCCTTCCTTGGATTTTATGCATCCTGTTGAGGAGCAGGTTTTTCATCCTGTCAGTTCTCTTATCTCTTTATGCATCACTGCTTTGTTGTTCCTGCTCAGTCTCTCTACTCCTGCACATTTGTTGTTGTTGTTGAGCCATTCCTCTTTGGCTTGTCTACATTTGTTCCTTATCTCCCTGTGAAGTTTTTTGTACTCTGCTCTGTGTCTTGACGTTATTTTTTGTCTCCTTTGCATCATGTAGAGGATCATAGTTAGGGTATGTTATTTGTTGACTTCGTTCTGGGACATGGGTTTACTACCATTTATGAAGCCAAGCTACTGTCTCTGCACCTAAAACAAATTGACTTACAGGTTTAGAATTATCAATCTGTCATAGTATTGAAGCTGTAACTGGAAGGAGAAGTGAATTCATACTTTTCTAAAGAGTGTTAGTACGAAATGAATACATAATGTTCCAGCTAGAATTTAAACTTTGCCTTTTTCATTCTTTCTTCTGCTAACCATCCCTACCTCAACAAACAATGAAGGCATGCAGTAATTATAAGAGACAGCTGAAGTTTCTGGGACATGTAATGAGAAAGAAGGGCTTGGAGAGTTTGACACTCAGAGGACATATAAAGGAAAAGATAGGCAGAAGAAAGCAATGTGTGACATACTTGATGGGCTTAAGCAAGTGAATGGCAGAGCAGGGTTTGGGGGAAATAGCAAGAGAAAAGGTATTAAGAGCTACAAGTGTTAAGAAGATGTGGAGAGGCATGATCGCCTATGTCCTGAAGAAAAAAAAAAGGCTTGCAGGCAATTCTCTTTTTTACTACACACTCCATGAATTTGGTCTTTCACTGCAAATATTTATTTATAATTCCACATGAAAACTGCTCTAAAATCAATAAAAAGTTCATTTTTTTTTGTTGGAATGAAAATCAGTATTACTAATTTTAGTATTATATGCAAAATGTCTTAGCAATGCAACCCTCTCTATTATAATAAAAACTGTTGTGTGCCTATTTGTATATATATATATATATATATATATATATATATATATATATACATATATATAGTCACACTTATAAAGAGAGAAACAATAGTGAAGCAGCATTGGCTCAGTTCATTGTCTTTACTACCAGTTATTAATATTATATATATATATATATATATATATATATATATATAAATTTCATTTGTAAATGAGTTATTATGCAACCCAGGTTTCTACACCATATGTGAACATTCTTAAAAAAAATGGTAAACGGTAAAATCAGTTATTGCAAAGACACCACATGGTAGAAACCTAGGTCACATAATAACTCGTTTACAAATGAAGAATATTTAAAAGTTCTACAATATAATTGTATTGAACACTTTTTAATACTAATGTGCACTGGTATAATTTTATTATGCCCCAAAACTAATTAATTAAACATTCAAACATTATATATATATATATATTTATATATATATATATATATATATATATATATACATATATATATATTTTCACTCCTGTTATACCCAGGGAAGATAACCTGCATAGAAACAACTAATAATCCCTTCAAGTATTTTGCTGTCATTTTTTATGGCAGAGGTACACTTGTAGTTCAATAATTCTTTAAGACTAGTGTTTTGTTTTTAACATTATTTAAATATATATTAACATTATTTATCTAGAAGTCTCTTCTGTTCTAGGTGTATGCTAAATTCTTCAGCCTTCTTTTTGTTGATATGTTTGTTAAATTATTTTAAGGATATTATGATCCAGGCAATAGAAAGTCTGTTCAGGTCTGAATTACTCTAACAAAAATTCATCAAGAAACTGAAACTGAAAGTGTTGCCTCACTAGAGAAAAACAATCAGCTTAAATTGAGCTACTTGGGCAGAACCCATCTTGAACAACAGGATAGGCAGGTTAATCCAATATAGCATTAGTTTCTTTTACCTGGAGGGTGTAAATTCATTTGCTAGATGAGGATAGCAAATATTGTTCATAGAATAGATCTTAAGAATGTTCTTAAAAAGCCTCATCAGATTGAGATTATCATACAGATGTCATGTATAAAGACAAACACATTCAGAAATATCTAACCAGTCTGCTCTATACAACTGTTTTCTAAGAGTAATAGTTAAAAATGGCTTGAATAGAAACCTGAGAGATTAATGACATAATCAAGATGTTGACATGTTAGACAAAAGGCTAAGAAGGAAGCTCCCATCAAATACTGGAAAGATCAATAACAACTACTGGACTTGAGAAGCCCATTTTTCTGAAAAATTATTTTAAGACAAAGATTTAATAAATTTCAATTGAAAATATTACCGGCTGCTCAGTCAATGAATGCCAACTGTTTCTTTATAAGGAGACAGCTAATATTACCATTAATTTACTCTGACACAGCTAAGGGATTATACTCAGAACTTCAGGAAATGAGTTAAATATTCATCAGGCTATTGTTCTGTAGGATACACTTAGAAAACTATTTGGGAACCTTAAAAACTTACATGAATCTTTTCAGTTTAAATTTTTTTTAGGGTTTTAAGTACAATATATATTTTAAGAGGGCAGAAGATTGTGGAATGAAGTGTATGTGTCATCGTCAGCATTGTTTTACATTCATTTCTATGCGTGTATGGGTTGGATAGGGTTTTCTTGATGGCTCTTTTCCAGGCCACCTGATTTTGTGTAAAGCCTGGCTGTAATCTCAGCTTCCTTAAATTGTCTTTGATAAGTTGGGTCTATGTTTTACATGGTCTACCTATCATAAGTAATTGAATGATCATGAAATATAGGAGAAAGTTTTACAGCTGTATGTTCTCACTAAAACCAACCAATTCAGGGGACCGAAAACTCTGTTTTTTATTGAGACACCATCTCTAGGAAGATTACCTATCAAGGTTAGATAGTTCAGCTTATCCTTTTCTACACATAGTAGGTGTAGAGGTTTTTATTTCAGAGATGTCCTTCTCTTAGACAAGTTGCTATCCAAAGCTAAAGACTTACCCAAACTAAGCAGATTAATGTCATACTTAAGACACTTAAATGATAATGTGAGACTTGAATCTTTCATACTTAACATTACTTTTTAGTCCCTCCAGTATTTCATGTCCACCTTTACAAAAGACAGATCAGGCCTAACTCCTCATGCTATCCCCTAACTCTTGAGTACTAAATGGAGTACTGTCATCATATTTGGGTTGAAGCTATCCAGTCCTCACTATCCAATCTTGATAGAGTTGAACTCTATCAAGTTTTGAAAGTGTGGAGTATCAAGGATCTTCAGGTCCGAGTGAATGATAAATTATTTTCCATCCTCCAACCTCTCGTTCACAATTGAGCCTCTCACTGCTCTTTTGCTATTTCCATGGAAAGTGCTCAAATGAACTACATTCCTTGGTTCCACTGGGTCTAAACTTCATGGCAAGAAACTGCTATGCTATTTACATAGTAGCAAAACACCAACATTCCCTCTGTATTCCATTGATGAGGAGTAAGTTACACTTGAACAGCTTCTTTCTGCAAATCACTGCTCTTTGTTACAGACTCCCAGGAAGATGTTTTCTCTAATCACTACAATCTTAACCTGTTTAAGACTAGAGTTAACCATTGTATTCCCTTACTATCCAAATAACCTACCCATTAACATAAACCTCTACCTCAAGCATTCCTTGGTCTTGTACAAAGTTAACCTTACTGTAAAAAAGTTACTCTTGGCCAGCCCTAGACCCTCTTCCAAAACATAATCCTGACATGATGTCTTTAGAAATTTCTCAATTCTGTCTCTTGGGTTAATATTTATATATCTTTCTGTCCAACATTCTTGTTCATGCACTTGCAAAAGTGGTTGGCTGTTTGCTTTTGTTTAGTAGCATATCAACCTCTATGGATTATTTACTGCCAAAATGTAAATAATTTGAACAAATTTAACCCTCTAGGGCCATTCGTATCATATTTGATACAGTATGAAAACAAGCCTTGAAAGAAATATTTTCCTGAAAAATTTTTTAAGAGAAATATTTTATAAATTTCAAATGAAAGCAGTACTGACTGCTCAGTCAATGAATACCAAATGTTTCCTTATAGGGAAATACCAAATGTTTCCTTATAGGGAAATACTGTATCAAATATGATACGAATGGCCCTAGAGGGTTAAGCTTTGACTAAATACATGTTGAACATAATTGTATATCTTCAACTACAGATAAAATTTAGTGCTAGTCATGTTGTTTTAAAAATTTGTGAGCAATTTTGCCATAAATAGGTCAGTCAGTCAGTTAAGTGTCATATGTGATACACTCTTGGGCAGTCATGTCTCAAAAGAGACATAACTGACTGGGCAGAAGATTTTCTCACAGTAGGTCACCATTACTTTCTGCAGTTGCCAACCAAGACTATAGAACTTAACCTGTCCTGCTATTTAACCCTAGAAGAACAAATTCTTACCTTTTCCATTTGTAAATGCAACAAATTTAACTGGAATTCAAACTTGGCTCTCCAATTTCTTGTTCGACTGCACCACAATGCACATTCCATCGTAAATAGGTATTGTTGCTAATTTTACTATAAATCTATGTTGTTGCTAATTTTACTATAAATAAGTATTGTTTTTATTATTTTTTTTTTTACATAAAAATGTAATACTGAGATTTTTTACTATAAGAATGTATTTTTATACTTTCATAGAGTTTTGTTCTTGTTTGGTTATTCACTATTTGCCCATAGCTGGGACCCTACTAGGTGCTACCATACCTGTGTCAGGGTATATCTGGGAATAAAAAACAAGAGCTAATTCCACACTCCTGAAAGACTCTAATCTCAATCAGAATCCTTGCTGCCAAATATAGTTTATTGTTAGACCCAGGACTTCCAAAATTGCATGCAGGTTTGAGGTCACATACTTTTGCATTTGGTATCCAGAAAACCATCTCTGCTCAACCTGTGGTGCACCTTCTTCTTTGGATTGGTGTGAAATTTAAGTCCATCATCTATCCTGGCGTCATAAAGCAATAATACTGGTCAAAATGTTGGGATAAAAAAGCAAAGATGAGGATGCAAGTATAAAAGAATTATAAAATAGCTCATATTTAAAATTTAATAAGGAAATCTGCAGAACTGAATTTTGTCTCTGAAAATATATCTTTTATACAGAGCGAATGTACAAGTATATGGTACAATGTGAATGTCATTTTATTACTGCAGAGGGAGGGAAAATGCTTGACAGAATCACTCTGTATCAGCTCCTTGCCTTAGTGACAGCCTCCATATTTTCCCCATCTAAATAGTGTCAGCGTATTTTGTCTTTTTTGTTTTTCTTTTCATTCTTTAACTTTAATTATTCTAGCTGATGCCTTCTCACCAAGAATGATATTTTTAAACTCATTAACAAATTCCTGCTGTTCTTAGAAAAGAAAAAAATCTTGTTCACCTATCACGCTTTCATTTTACAAAGTGTTTATGATTGCATGCGTTCCATTTGAAGGATATGATTCTGAATTTAAATTACTTCAATTTATTGTTATTATTATTACCACTACCATCATAATGACCTAAGGCAGTAGATGGGAGTCATTTCAAAATTTCTATTGCATCATAAATCTGATACTCAAATTTTATGTAATGTTTTTTTGCATTAAGAGTCATTCAAAATTAAAGAATGGTGGTTTTTGTATGTTAACCAAGGATCTGATATTAAAGTTTTAAAATCTAAATTATTTGAAAAATTTTGACATTAATAAATCATAAAATCTCTTTTATCAAAACAGCTTCTTTCTTTTTATATATTTCCAACATTTAAGTCTGATCTACAATTGTTTAAAAAATTCTAAGGTATTTACCTAAAGTATTTCTTACTAGATATAGTAATTTAATTCATTAATTTTAAAATTGTTTTTAATTTATTTTTTTGTTTTTAAATGTTATTTATTTTTACTTATTTTTTGTTTTGTTTTTTAATGTTTTTGTTTAGCTGTTGCTTTTTGTTTTCCATGAGAAAATCATTGTTTGGAAATGTAACATTTTCTTTTTTATTTCTTTTTTTATTTTGTTTGTTTTATTTTTTGTTTGTTTCTGTAAACCTGAAATGTTTGGAGGAATAATAACCGTTAATGGTAATTTTATGTCTTTAATTGTGGAACAGAAGAGGAGTTTGGTCATTCCTTATCTGTGTGACTTTTCATCATGTTTTTATTGGTAAGGTCTTTAAACAATGGTAAGCAAGCAATACTGATGTTTACTGAAAAGTGTTTATTGGTTGGTTGAAAATAAACTAAGCAACCAACATAACTATTTTCATAAGATAATAAAAAACAAATAAGACATGCATTTTGGTTTTTAGCCATACCAATGAGATACTAATATGCTTGAATACCCTAATGGCATCCAAAATACCAAGAATAAGTTCTATAAAGACAGCTAATCTTTAGGAACCTATTCTACTTATTTTTATTTCAACCTGAGAATGGAAAAAAATCACTTTATAGTATCAATCGAATTAAATCATTTTGATAATTTGAAAGAAAACATTTATTTATTAATATATTTTCAGATTGAAATTCTATTCTCATTGTATTTCTGTTCAGAAGTATGATACCTTTGACTCCAGTGTTAACAGTTATGTTATAGTTTCTTAGTCACAATCAAACTGAATTACTGCTGTCTCAAAGATCTCTTTTGCCTATTTTTTACACACCTACCATTATCTATGTCTTTCTTTTACTTTTACTTCCTTTTTATTCCCTGTCGACTGCTGTTGTTGAGGTAGGGAGTGTTTGTCTATTAGAGTTTCATTAGGTGTGCATAGCATAACTAACATTTTGCCTAGATCATTGGCTATTAATATATAAGGTTATTTTCGGATAATTCAACAACTGATTCTCTAAGCTTTAGTAATTATTATAATGATTATAGGACAGGCATAGTAATAAAGTTTCAAATATTTCGAGTTTAGAAACAGCAAAACAAAACAAGAGGAAAATTTTTTAAAACAGTCATAAATAAAGCAAGAATTTTGAATGCATTGTTCAACTTTTTGGGAAAGACTAATTCATATTATTTTAAAGAGTAATCATTAACTTTTTTTATTTCTTATTATATTGAAAACTCTATTTAAGTAAAATATATATACTAGTAGAAATACCTCCCATTGTCTGAGAAAAATTACTGCAAATAAAACAATACAGGAACTGTTTTTATAAATATTTTCTTTTTGCACAATGCAACAAATGAAATAAAGATTATTTACACATTAAAACAAAAATGTTGATGCCCAAAACAAAAAATGAAGGATATAGTCCTTAAGTTTGAGAACATTTCTAGGTATATAACATCAATGCTATTCAAACAGAGTGTCAGTAGGGAAAAGACTGTTTGATGATTCAACCATAGAACAACCCAGAACTAAGAATATAGGGGAAAAACATGAAAAAAAAATCAGTTTAAGACCTGAAATCTTAAAAGATTGACCTTACAATAATGGCCATGGAAAAGTTGAGCCTTGCTGAAAATTGAAGTTAAATGAGTAGGTTTGTTAGAATTATATGGACCTAGGAAATTAATACAATTTTTTTCCCTACTCCAGTTTGAATAGTTGCTTCCATGGCTTGTGTTTGAGTTCCATTTTAGTTTTAGAGGGTCAAGGTTTCTGAGAAATATGAGAGGCTAAAATGTCTTTAGCCAAATCCTGTGAGAGTGAAATCCAGGTAACTCAAGAGAGTTGAAAAATGCAAATTCTCTGGTACTGTGTCAATTGACTTGCATGGCTGAACCTCTCCAAGAATCTGTTTTAAAATTTAGAATTATTTTTTGCATTGCAGTCAGCTGAAATGATAGTTATATCCTGGGAATTTGTAAATTGTTGTTTGAAAATGTTTTCTAAAACTCTTTAAGTTCTATTTGGTTTAAAAAAATGAAAAACATTAAAATTTGACCTATACTGTTCTCCAGTGATCTTGGCAGTTAATACTATCTCTTTTATTTCCCCCCAAATTCCCACTACAATACCAATTTCTCTCCTCTAAGAATGTAACTGTTTGGAAACAGTACATATTATAAAAGCCACAAATTAATCATACCTCCATTTATTTTGGAGGTTAAAATTGGCCCAAACATTTGTGAGATAAAATTGGTCCTATCTTCCATACTATTTTTGAAGTCAAATAACCTTTTTATTCTTTATATCAAATTCAATAACTCACTCTATTTTGCTAGAAATAGCAAATTGTGTTCTTTGATGATCTCCCATTATTTCAAATGACCTCCAAAGTCAGCTTTATATAGACTATGCTATAACTCTATCTTTTCAGTTTTTATGCTAAAAATTAGGTCAATAGGTATTGTTAACTGAACCCAATCATGACATTACAATTAGTTCATGCATTGAATACTGCTGCCATATTTGGTCTGGTGCATCTACTAATATATCTCAAGATTCTTGATAAAATTCAAAGAAAGATCTGTATTGTAATCAATTCTAATCTGGTATCTCAACTTCAGTCACTTTCCCACTGATGTGATGTGACTTCCCTCTGTCTTTTCTACAAATAATTTCATAGCATTTGTTCTGATGATCTGCCTTTCTCAGTGCCATGATAGCATGAATTTAATTTGGCAACTAGGTTTCACTGTTTTACTCTTGAAATAGGTAGATGCAACCTTGTTCTAATAGTTTCTTTTCTCATACTTCTTGCCTGTGGAACTCTCTTCCAAATTATACTTTTCCACTCATTTACAGTCTTTGAAAAATTAAATGCATTGTCAATTGCCATCTTCTGTCTCTCTGAACACAGTTCTTTTATAACCCTTAACTTTTGCTCACCAAAGACTTCTTGTTTTCTTTCACTTTCAGTACCTCCTTGTATCTTAGTGGCATTATTGCCTTGTTTTAGGTAAAATTATGAAAAAAAATCACAGAATATCTAAATAATTCCAATAACAGTAACAAAAAAATGCAATGAAAAAGAATCTTTTTAACAAAAAACTTTCATATGATCAATTTTTATTCCTGAAAAAAAAAAAGAACATTAATTTCAATGGAATAGTATTGGGAACTTCAAAAAATGAAATCAGAATAGGTTGGTCGGAATTCTATAACTGATAACAACCCTCTCATGTCAAAGAATCAAACATCTGCTAAGTTCTGATGGGCTTATAGAACATGTTCTATAAAGACAGTTAATCTTTAGGAACCTATTCTGCTTATTTTCATTTCAATCTGAGAATGAAAATAATCATTTTATAATATTAAAAGAATTAAACCATTTTGATAATTTAATAGAAAGCATTTATTTATTAAAATGTTTCTAGATTGAAATTCTGTTCTCATCTGTTAAGTTCTAATGGGTTCTTAGTGCTTTGACTGCATGAATTTACATGAGCCATGAGAATGGAAACTCAGTCAGATTGCTTTACTGTTGAACTAGCTGGATGCAACTGACAGTTTTATTCTAATAGTTTTGTTTGTCACACTTCTGGCTTATGGAACTCTATTAGTTTTCTTGTTTCTCTACCATGTAAATTCTTCAAAAAATTTAAATGAAATGTCATTCAGCATCTTCTGACTTCCCCTGAACTCCATTTTTTTATTGTCCTTCTCCTCATTATTTTGCACTACCTGTAACCCCTTGCATTCTAGTGGGATTATTGCCTTGCTTAGGTGAAATGAAGAAAAAAATTGATTGCTTTTAATATTAGTGTGCATGTGCATATTAGTATATTGTTTTCTTGCAACAAGGTTTGCACATCATCATTCAGATTGAAGGAGCACATGGTGGTACATAGGAGAATTGTAAGCCATACAGAGCCAATTAACCCCATCAAGATTACAGATTTTATCTGACATATATGCCCAATACATATAAAATCAAATGCTGATCCCAAGAGTTATCTTAGGGTCCATAGATGCCAAAATGTGATGAAATCTATTACGAGTGACGTGAAGGGTGAGAAGGCAGCTCTTATCTGAATAAAATATCACCATATATATATATATATATATATATATATATATATATATATATATTTACAAAATACATTACAAAATTAACTCCAAAATTTATTAAATTTATTTGTTTAAACATTATTTTTAATCAATTTGAGTAGATGCCTCATTTATTATAATTAAACAGTATATTTATTTTTATCTACTGGCCTAAGTAATTGAGAAATTTTGTTAGGACTGTTATCCTCATCTTTATTGAAACATATTTTCTTAACAAGTTTTCAGGCCAGTAAATATGCCTGATGTGCATTGTGGTGAATATTGACTTGGAATGAGAAATAGGAAGAGCTGGGTTCAAATACAAATCGAATTTATTGCATTCACTTATGCACAAATACCCTTTGGAATGGTATTAATCAGGTGTTTCTTCCTCCAGCTATGGGTTAAATAACAAGGTAGATTAAGTTCTATAACCTTGGTTGGCAGCCAGTCTACCACAGAAAGTAACAGCAACCTACTGTGAGAAAATCCTCTGTCCAGTCAGCTATGTCTCTTTTGTGATGCAATTGCTGAAGTATGTATCACATATGATGCTTAACTGATTAACTAAAATATAAACAAATATACTGTTTAACTATAAAATACAGAGCATCTACTCAAATAAGATTATCCATTAAAACAATGCTGAAACACGTTGATATATATATATATATTAAATCCAAAAAAGGAAGTGTATATAGGTAAAATTCCATAGGATAAATTTTTGTTTTTGATCATTGGTGATTAAGCAAGAATTTCCTCACTGAAATAACTATTCAGTGAAATGTAAATTTTGGAATTTATTGATATAATATATATATATATATATATATATATATATATATATATATATATATATATATATAGACCTCCCTATACACCCCTATACAAATTAATTGAAACAAAACAAATAATGTCTTCCTAGGATCTTTCACACATATCCTGATTGCATATATGTCATCTCTTGGCATTGTTTTTCTCTTGCGACTGCATTTTCCTTTATCTTTGATATACTTCATTTCTTTGCCTTGCTGACACCAACAATATCTGTGATCTCTCTGTAAGGTTTGCTAGTGAGTTTATACAGTGATAAAATTTTTGTATGCTTCCTTGGAGTTATGTCCATTGCAGACAATGGCCATAGAACAACAGGCAAGACAAAAGTGTCTGTGCACAATAAAAATCTGATGCAATCACAAATGATACAATATTTTTCAAGTCCAATCAATTTTCTTCATACACCTTGAAAATAGATTCATATTACTGCACACCACTGCAAATGACCTCATATAAGAAAAAAATAAAAATTGATTACACCCTGTTACTCTAGTGGGTCTAAAACTGACCATATTGTGAGAGAAAAGAAACTAGTTGTTTCAATTAATTTGTGCAAGGATCTAGATTAGCAGGTGAGTTAAGCTCATAAGCTGATTCTTGACTGGATGTTCAACACTTGTGGTAGATTTACCAAAGCTTAGTTAATTTAATCAACACATATATTGAACTCACAACTCTTTGTGTCAAGTCACTGGATTGCTTCAACTAATGTCTTTATCCACTGGGTCACGTGTCTTTGGGAACATTAGTGAATCTATTTTTTAAACTTATAAACTGAGACATTAGGTTTATAAGTCCCAAAAATTTAAACACTAATTAACATTCACTGGCCACAGCAGAGGTAGACAAAACATTGGAGAGTTGAATTAGAGAATTAGCTGAAATTGAGATATCCAGAAAAGGCATGGCATGTGAAACTGAAACAATCTACCCAAGTGGAATAAATAAAGAGTTTGGTTTGAAATTCTTACGTATATCACCTGAAGAAGGCTGAAGCATACAACAGCCAAAACATCATAAATATGACAATAAAGATAAGGGTAAGAATCCAAATAATATATATATATTAGGAAACTCTATGAAAAACTGAGAAAAAATTTTTAGATGAAGTACTTCTTCATAAACGCTATGTTTAATGGGTACAAATTGGGTTTCTTAAACAGTAAAAATAATATGTATCAGATTAGAGGTTAAAAATCTTAGTTAAGAACATGTGCCTGACATTAAACATGTTACTTTAAGATTTGTAGTAATAAAAAATAATATTGGAATAAAGTAATAATATTAATAATAAAAAGAAGAAATAATGTTGGCTTCAAAAATTTATTAATACACATACACTATATATATGTATAAATACCCTTGGGAAAGATATTAATCTGTCTCTTTCCTCCAGTTATGGGTTAAATAATAGGACAGATTGGGTTCTATAACCTTGGCTGGCAACCAGTCTACCGCAGAAAGCAATGGCAACCTACTGCAGGATAATCTTCTGCCCAGTCAGTCATGTCTCTTTTGGGACATGATCTCCCAAGCGTGTGTCACGTACAGCACTTAACTGACTGATATATAGTCAGTACTCATCTAATATTTTGATGGTTGTCTATTTTGAGGCTTTTAAAAAAGCTGCATAATGATGATGATGATAGTAAGTAACTCTGATATTTATTTGTCCATATATCTGTCTTCAGAAATCCATTTTGTTTTTTTACTGTTTAGCTTTCTATTAAATGCAAATGATTAATGGTTTATTCTTGCAGAATATTTCTTCTCATAATAATCAACAACAAAAAAACTCTTATTTTTTAGCATTATTGGTTTTAGTTCTATTTTGAAATTTTCAAACATGAGAAATCAAATCTAAAGTGAAAAAGATTTAATACTAGAAATTAATACACACACACATGAAGAAAACTATTAAACACCATATTTCATCTATAAACCCTGAAAAACATGTAAAGTTTATTATATGTTACAGAAAATAGTAAGACCACTAACCTTGTTGTTACAATTCAAAATAACCCTACTAAATCAAAACTGACAATGACCAATATAGTGTACTAATTTCAATGGCTAGTACAAGACTCTATTTCTTGTCACCAATCAATTACATATATCGGAGAAACTATCACCTCATTAAATAGACACCTTACATGTTACCTGTCAAAATCAAAGTGCTATTAAAAAGTATTTATTAACCCACAATTTAACAGAACCCCTAGCTGATAACTGAAGTTCAGTAGTAGAGATGCCTTCTTAAAATAGAAGTGACCCTCACATCAACCAGCTGTACATGACATGACTGCTACAAACAGTCATTCTTCCACAAGGATGGTCACACAGTAAAAAATACTATGTAGTGCAGCACACAAAGAAAAACTATATTGAATACAAAACCCTTGAGAATGGCTAGAGTACTGGCTGAAAGTGCTCAGAACAATAAAAACTATGGATGATTTTTATTTTCTTTAACTTCTAAAAAATGGAAAAAATGTTAGAATGCTGTAAAAATGCAATAAAAGCTTGATTTGTCAGCTGTATTTAATGAAAGATGCTTAAAAGAAAAGTTGAATATGTATTAATATATATATATATATAAATTATGTTCAAGTGCTGGTGTTAAACTGAGTGTCAGCTTTTATATTTACATATGCTCTATTAATATATATATATATATATATATATAACATTCTGATAATTGAAGCACTTGCATGGGACACACACACACACACACACACACACACATGTATATATATATATATATATATATATATATATATATAACTTTGAAATAGTATCTGTAAAGGAACAAAATGAATGAAAAAGATGAGAGAAAAAACTATTCTTAGCTGATGCATTTCATTCTTGGGGAGACTACAATGTCAATGTAGGGTTTATTTTGTTGCATGTGTTTATATACAAAAGTGAGGATATCATTGGTTTTTAAATTTGACAATGTTCATTTATATATATATATATATATATATATATATATATATATATATATGAACATAAATCATTTTTGAATAAATGTTCTTAATCATTTCACCCAAAGCAATGGCAATAAAGTCACTAAAATACAAGGGGTTACTGAATGTGAAAGAAAAAGTAAGACATTATTAAGAAGTGAGAAAGAGGAATCAATACATTTGATACTGATTAAAATTGTGTTTAAATTTTTGTCAATCAAAGTTGGCTGGAATAAGAAACCAGAAGAGAATGTCACAAGCAAGAAAAGAATCTATTAGCATAGAACTTATGGTTTCCTTTAACTATTTCAACTATAAAATAATGCAACTTTTTTGTCAAACAGTTCGTTAAGTGCCATATCCAATAAACGATGAGTTGATCATCTTGTTCTTGACTCATAACTGATTAGGAAGAATATTTTTTGCACATAAGGCTGCTGTTTCTTTCTGCAGTAGTCTGGTTGCCAACCAAGGCTAAGTACCTAGTCTGTCCTGACATTCATCTCATAGCTAGGGAGAAGAGATCGATTCATATCTTTCCTAAAGGTATTTGTGTATAAATAAAAGTAACAAACCTAATTGGAATTCAAACTGGGCTCTTTGATTTTGCATTCTGGCCAGTTAGTTATTACACCACAATACCAATCTATTAAATTCATAGTCTAGGTACCTTAGAGGAAGGTAATATTAATTTTTAAATCACATAAATGTTTGTGCAAGGCCAAAAGGGGGGATGGGCGAAGGCTAGTCTTCAATCTATAACTTAGCTAGCCACAATTACTGACCTGAACATACCACTAAATTCCTTACACCAAAAGAACACATTCTTATTTACCATTCTTACTACAGCCACCATAATACCTCAAGTCTCCACAGCCACTATAATACCTCAAGTCTCTATGAATCCTAACTAGTTCTCATATGTACAGATTGGTTGTGGTATGGAGAAATAAAAATAACAAGTTTTAAAACTAAAAGCCCAATGGATAAACCATTGAGGAAAGTTTATCAGTATACTTACCATAAAAGTATTTATAGAAGAGGCACTGGGAAGCTACATTACAGCAGACTGATAAAAATAACTATTCAAAAGATAGTTGTAGACAATCAATATTTGACTAAGCAAATTAAAAACAGTTTGTAGTTTATTTTACTAATAAAATTGAGTAGATTTCCTTGTTGCCTCAGAATTACTTACAGTCTTAATGTAGACATAAATGGGTGAAAAATTGTTCTGGCTAGCTTGAAATTGATAAGCATCTCTGTTAAACAGAAAAAAAGGTTCAAATTAATCATTGCATCTTAATTAGATGCGAATTTAAATTTATAATTTTAAACTAAACTCAATTCTCACAAACTCACCATTAGAGACTGGCGCAGGAGGAGTGTACTTATCTTCTTCTGCGGGCAACAAAAGGTTGGCTTAAGTTTTGTAGCCTGAAAAGCCAATACATATTCTTCTATGTGCAGTGGCTCTTGATAACTTTCCAACCTTTGTAGCCCTTAGTCAAATTTGTCTTTTTGCTATATCTCCTAATCCCCGTTCTACTAACCATTTACATTAGCTTGTTAGGAAGGGTGTATACTGCTTTCCTTTGTCCTTCTTGCCTTCAGTATGTCCTGCAAGTTTCATATTTTCTAAACCCTCTTTCCTCCTTATGTAAAAGCTATATATACATTGACAAAACTTTCATAGTCTCTATCATATCTGCTGCAAAGATGCCAGAGTAACCTATAATACTGCACTTAAGGAAGACGTGCTGTCCTCAGAGAAAGAATAACCAGGAATTAGAGGGTAGTGCAGAAACTGGGAGGATTTTAAAAAAAAGAGAAAATAAAGAAAGTTGATAATTTGAAAGTAAAAAGATGAAATTTGAATTGAGAGTTAAAAAAGACTTGCCAGGTTAATTAACATGAAATTATAGAATTATAACAACAAAATATTTTTAATAAATTATCTCTTGAGGAAAAAAAAATTCTTTTTCTAGGGAAGGTCTGTTTTTTGAATTCCTATAATTTTTTCTAGCAAAATAACAGTAAGTTTCTCTTTCTAAAATCCCAGCTTTGTAAATTATATTTTTGCAGATTCTAAGAATTCCTGAATTCTTTAAAGGGTTTGCTTGAACATTTTTTTTTTATAGGTTTCCATGGCTTTGTTGCAGGAAGTGGCATATCATAGCTGAGATAGGTTTTTGATAGTGAAAGATTCTTGAAAGAAAAAATAGTAGTGTATTTGCATGTATACATAGATCAAGAGATGTATGTGTTTACATACACACAAATATATATATATATATATATATATATAAGAAAAATTAAGGCAGACACATTTCTACACTGCATACTGATATATATATATATATATATATATATATATATATATATGTATGTATATAAATATATATATATATCTTAATAGGGGAATATAACAGTATAATAAAATATAACTATATTTAACTATGTAAGATTATATGTGCAAATAGAAAAATATACATTGGGAGATACCTACATATACTTATATATTTGTTTATTTATATATATATATATATATATATATATATATATATATATATATAGATATATACATATGAATAGATAAATCAACATATTTATTATAACAAATAAATATAAAATATAAAGCTTTACATACTTGCATATATATATATATATATATATATATATGAAGACAAAAGACATTTTTTTAAATTTAAAACTAAATTTTTATTTCTGTTTAGAAATATGTGATGCAAATAAAGTCCTTATTGTCCTTTTTACTGATTTTAGCTATATCTGAAATTATATATATATATATATATATATATATATATATATATATATATATATAAATGTGTGTGTATGTATACTTAATATTTATGTGGTCTTTTAGCCCAGAATTTTTGTCTGTCTTCTCCCCTGCTTTCTGCAAAATATCATTTGAAAGAATCAAAATAAACATCCCCATATAAATGGATAGTTTCCTTCTCATTTTCTTTTGCATACAAAAGTCCTGTTTATTTAGAGTTTGGGGTAAGGTCGGATATAGGTGTAGCAAAAAATCTATGATTTCAGAATAAAAAAAAAACTGTTTTGATTATTAAAAAAAAGTTTTATGATTATAGACAGGTATATGGAAAAGACTTTTTTATTCTTTTTATCTTTGAAAAATTCTCTAAGTGATAAACTGAATTCTTGCCTCTGAGACATTTTCATTTTTTTTTTCATTTTTGTATTGTAAATTTTTTTGTTTCCATGTAAAGAAGTCATTTTTTTTTTCATATTTATGCATAGAAGAAAACAAACTATATTTTTAGTTTTGCAAAAAAAAGATGCAATGTAAAAAAAAATTAGATCACAAAAGAATTAGGTTTGCTGCAGAAGGTAGACATAGGCAGTGTATTTTTATGATATTGAAAAAGTTTTCTACAACTGACTGACTGACTGACTGACTGACAGAGAAGACATCATCTGTGATGTGTTAGGGTACAAACATACATGGAATATAACTAATCCTATCAAATTTTTACACATATTTATTTCATGTTTTTCATATTTATTTTGTGCCAAACTTTAATTCATAGTATTTGACACACCCATGATTATTGATTAGGCCTTGCAATATTTATTCAAAAATTTCCCCCGATCATAAGGCAAATATCTCCAAAGTCATAACTTTAGGCATCCTCTTCTTCTTCATTAGAATTCCTACCTTTGAACTTTTATCCACTTTTAATGTCAAAATCAAAGTGGTCATTACAATGTATCTCTCTTAAATGTCCATTTCTTACACTTTGTCAGAATCCATCTTGCACATTTATAAATCTACCATTCATCTGTGCATTGAATACTGTTGCCATGTCTGGTCGGGTGCTCCTGCTATTCATCATGAGGTGCTTGACAAAATCCAAGGAAGTATCTGCAATGTAATCAGCCCTGACCTGGCATCTTGATTTCAGTCACTTTCTCACTGATGTCATGTGGTTTCCCTCTGTCTTTTCTATAAATATTTTAATGGTAACTGTACTGATAAGCTTTTTTCCCTGGTTCCTTGACCATCAGAATTTAAACATGCTACTAGCTTGGCATCTAGGTCCCACTTTTTTTACTACTGAAATAGTTAAATGTAAACACCTCTTCTACTCTAATAGCTTCTTTCCTTGCACTTCCGACCTGTGGAACTCTCTTCCATTTATTCCTTCCCTAATAGCTACAATCTTCAAAAATTTAAATGTCAGTTTCCATTTTCTATTTTCTTGAATCCCATTCATCTTTTATCCTTTCTTCAATAGCCAATGTACTTGGTCTTTTCTCTCACAGTAGCATCCTGCACACTAGTGGCAGTTCTACCTTGCTTGGGGTGAAATGATTAAAAAAATAGCAGCCATTTTTAAAATGGATCTGTTGGTTGTTTAAATTTACTTCTTAATAAAACATGAACTCACTCAGTATTCTTTCCAAATTCTATTTACTCTAAGTCAAAGTTTTACCCCAACAATCTTATATTATGTTACACAATAGTTTTAAAATACTGACATCATCACTTGGAGACAAGCATTCGATATGTTAGACACATTAAAATATCTGCTTCTTCCAATATCAAACTATTTTTGATCACCTCAAGACTTGGGTTTTCTTCTATCCATTATATCAATAAGAATTCTCAAATTTCAGTTTGTTAAAGTAGCAATTTGATCATTAACACTTATTTTTTCCTCTTTCTTTTCTTAATTTGTACTTGTTTTAAATCTACTTTTGCTGAATTTGTTTTTATATTTTAAATAACTTCACTCCAATCATCTTTGTTGTCCTGTAGAGTTACAATTGTTTTCTATATTTTCATACAATCACAAAAAAAAATGTTCTCTTATTACTAAACATATAATTTTTTATAATCTTTTTGGCATATTTCATAATTGCGGTGATTATTAAAATATATTATTACTTATATTTATAAAGATTTTATGAGTAGATACATGCCAGTGTATGTATATGTCAATACAGATATATTTATGTGTATGTGTGTTGTTGTGACCATCAATTTATCATACTTTATAAAAATGACATCTGTACACATACCTATAATATACTTTATATACTATCTTTGATAAGTACAAAAACATACACACACACACACACACACACACACACACACACACATATACACACACACAAAAAATACATATGCACATATATATGTATATACACACACACACACACACATATATATGTTGTTAAATTGTAATGATGCTTAGTGCCAAAATTGCTATTTTTTCAGTAGTTTACTGTTAGAAAGGCGTTTTAGGTGAGCAGGTTTATTTTTGTCATAAAGTGCTTGATATCAAGTTAGAGATAGAGCATTAATGGAACTAATGTGGCGAGGTTTTTCACTTAACTGAGCCATGTTGTTTCAGTCATGCCAACTTTGAAGTTTCAGGGAAGCATTATTATGTTTTCCCTCTTCAGGGTTTTTGCTTTTCTGCAGAGAAACAAAAATCCTGAAGATGGAAGAGATTTCTGCAGGAAAACAAAAACCCTGAAGTGTGAAGAAATTACAATAATGCCTTCACAAAACTTTGAAGTTGGCATGACTGAAACAATACAGATTAGTTAAGTGAATAACATCTCCACATTAATTATATATATATATATATATATATATATATATATATATATATATATAATTTGTAGACATTACAAATTTAGTGCTCAGTGTAAGATAAAATATATAGAAAATCAGAGCAAATATAAAACATATGGAAAAATTGTACTAGAATTTTAATGACCGTCCACGACTAAAAGTTTCATGTGGAACTAAAGGTGACATAGTCACACTGACCACAATTACATCCACATGAAACTTTTAATCATGGCCTGCAGTAAAATTCAAGTACTGTTTTTCCATATATTTTATACATGTGTATATGTATGTATGTATGTATGTATGTATGTATCTCTGTGTGTGTATGTATATAAGCTAAACTCATATAATTTCAATTTACTGATCATTTTCTCACTCTCTCTTCTCAACCCCACTATTTTTATTTCTCCTTTATCATCTTTTCCTCTCTCAACTTCTACATTCTCTCTCTCTCACTCTCTCTCTCTCTCGCTCTTTTTCTCTCTCTCTCTCTCTGTCTTCTTTTCTTTCTCTCTCCAGTGGCTGGAATTTTTATTTTCTTTTTGTTTTTCTTTCAGAATGAACATCCATTGGATAATTGCTATAGCCACTCCTAAATACGTACCTTCCTACCCTTATAAGTCAGCATAGATTGGGAGATTCCGAAAACTAGAATGGAAAATATAGAGAGTGAGAGAAAAAAAAACACAAGGAATAAAAGAATAAAAAGCAAAATGTGGAAGTTAAAGAAAAAGAAGAAGAAAAAAGAAAAAAGAAAAAGAGAAAGAAAAACTCTTTGACTGAAAAAAACAACAACCAAAAAAACAAACTATTTAATAAAATAAAAAAAAAGCCAAAAAAAAAAAGAAAAGAGAAAGAAAACATAAATAAAGCACAAAGTTTCCTGAAACTGCTTGGCAGATGTTGATGGGAAAGAGGGGGACTATAATATTTTATTTTATTTTTTTTACTTTTATTTTTTTTTTCAGTAGCAAGAATTTTTTTTTTAATAGTAGGGGGTTAAAGTGAATAAATACATTTCTTCAAAACTATTACAAACAACAAATGAACAAAAAAATTTACAAACAGTTCCACAATCCAAAGATTTGCACATGACACAGAGAAACATATATCTATCTCCTTGCAAATATATATTTAATGCGTTGTGGTCCATTCTCTTTTTCCATTTTCAAACTAGTCTAATAGCTCCAAGCAAAATAAAAAAAAGTATTCAAAATAAAGAAAAAAGATGTAATATTCAAAACGCAAAGAGACGATAGAAATAAGATTCGATGAATATCAGGCCCCAGTGATTTAGCATTTAATATTTAATCCAGTAGAATGGCACGTCAGGTTGCCTTAAGTTAAAGTCACGTGCAGAAAAACTGTATGACTATTATTGATTAACACTTGCCAATCTATAATTCTTTATTTCCCTTCCAATCAACAAAATTTTCCCCTTGCCTCATCACACGCCCAACATTCAATCTATCTTCTGCCCAAATCATCATTAACACTTTATCATTTCAATAGTTTTTTACTTTGATGTTTTTGTTTTTTTAATTTCTCTAACAAACAAAGCTGAAAATGAGAACCAATCGAACTAAGTGATTAATTTCCAGGAATCTCAGACCATGGTTGATACATCATAAAACTTTAATACAAAATTAGTAATTAAGAATCTTGAGTAGGAGGAGGTATTTAACATCTGCCTATAAAAGTAATTGTTATGTGAAATAATGATAAGTAGTCTTTACAAATCAGACATCATTCTTCAACACAATTAGTCTGGTACTTAACTGACAAAACATATATAATTTTGTTTTCATATTTCCTGATAATAATCCATGATAGGGAAGGTTGAACAAATTTAAGGGAATGAAGGTAAGGAAAAAAGTTTGAATTTGAGAAAAAAGGTTGTTGAAGAAAGGTTATTGATGGGCTTTATTTTTTACTGGGTTATCAAGTTGGAAATTGAGATAAGCTTATTTGACAAATTTGGGATAAAATATTAAGAGATTTTCTCCCAAGAAAGCTAAATTTAAAATTTAACATGTAAATTTAAAATTGTGATGTTCATATCTAAATATTTGAATGAGGTTGGCTAAATTTAAGATTAATAAAAGAATCTGCTGTTTATTTATTCATTCTGCATTTGCTTGGCTAAATCAAATCAAGAAAAATCTTCATTTAATATCATCCTCTGATTATAATGAAATTTTAACTTTGAGGTGTGAAGTTTAAGTGAATAAAACAAATATGAATCAAAATGGTGAGAATATCTGAAAAGGTTCAGATCAATAACAGTATCAATTCTAGTTCTACTGAGATTAAATAGCAGGATTTGTATGATGCACTTGAATTGGAATTTAAAACAGGGGTCACATTTAACAGATTAGAATTAACTACTGTCCTAAAAACACATATTTTATTTACCAATAATTTAAAAAAAATGAAATAACTTCTCTCTCTCACTCGTTTATTTCCTTATGTCAAATAGCTAAGGGAGGTGAATAAATAAGGTCATGCACAGATACTCAGTTATAAAATAATATACAAAATCTTTTGTTAGTATGATTACAACTAACAAATTTTGTATCAGGATTTGTAAGAAAATACAAAAATGTATTACCAAAGGAGAAAAATCTATAATTAATATTTTTTTGAATTTCACCATCATCTCCATCTTAAATATTTATTAGCTTTTGTCATATATAGTATAATAACTTGTAGTTGTATCAATAACAATAGCTGCTTATTTCTGTATACCTCTGTAACAAGACAATCTTCTATTGAGATTAACAGTTGCACAGTGAATAAGCCTGCTCCATTACAAAACACTGTTATTCCTAGCATTGTTTATATACTTTAAAAATATCTATTAATAAGAAATTCATAATGGGTAAGTCAACTAAAAATAAATTACTAAATAAAAGCAAGCATTGATTTGTCAGATTAGGCTCAACCTTTGATACGAAGACTGTTCTGATTTTTTTTACCTCCAAGAAAGAGAATAGTTAATAATGGCAGTTATAAAAACATTATCAGTGAAAAGATTTAGATAAAGATAGATATCTGAAAATGCTCAACATTGAGTGCTCGTTGTATTTCTCTGTATACCAAAATAAACCAATTATTTATGATACACAAGGAAAAGACACAATATTGAGAACATAATAAGAATGACAGAAATAATAAGATTTCATCCTCAAGTGCACAAAACATCCAAAACGGGGGACAAAAACTTCAATAAATTGTGTTCCTTTATTTCAATTTCAAATTGCAATTTCACTACTCACTAAAAAGTAAATCTATCACCTGATTTCAAAATCAGGTCCCAGAAGAAGGCAAGTTTTGTGTCATACTTGAACGCAGACACAGTGTAGATCGCATCAGAATTACAAGATTCAGAAATAGAAATATAAAGTTAGCTTGTGAAAAAAAAGATTTTTTTCCTTTAACAATATGCAAAAGAGCCATGAAATTCTAAAAAACAATTGATATCTTTTCATAGATAATATCTCAAGAGAAAAATTTTATTTAACATATAGTTTAAGCAAAATAAATTATTATTACTTAAAAAGGAAATTAAAAACAATTCATATACTTTTCATAGATAATATCTCAGGAAAGAAATTTTATTTAACAAAACGTTTAAGAAAAATTATTATTATTTAAAAATTTTAGCTTCCATTTAAAGATCTTAACTAAATTATGTTTAGAAAACAAAAGAGAAATATTGACTTATTGACTTACATCCATACCTGTTAGACTCTCTAAAAATGCCTGATGCATCTGAAAGCAACAGGTGGAAATATTTTACAATATATTTACTTAAATCTCCTCTTTTAAAATCTATTAAATCTTGATAGAATTATTGTTCCCCACATTATTTAAAATCTATTTTAAAAGCCACTCTCAGCCTCTTCATTTCTATCTATCTATCTATCTATCTATCTATCTATCTATCTATCTATCTATCTATCTCAGTCTGTTCATTATCTATCTATCTATCTATCTATCTATCTATCTATCTATCTATCTATCTAGTCTCGTTCTTATTCATATCTATCTATCTATCTATCTATCTATCTATCTATCTATCTCAGTCTGTTCATTATCTATCTATCTATCTATCTATCTATCTATCTATCTATCTATCTCAGTCTGTTCATTATCTATCTATCTATCTATCTATCTATCTATCTATCTATCTATCTATCTCATCTATCTCAGTCTGTTCATTATCTATCTATCTATCTATCTATCTATCTATCTATCTATCTATCTATCTAGTCTGTTCATTATCTATCTATCTATCTATCTATCTATCTATCTATCTCAGTCTGTTCATTATCTATCTATCTATCTATCTATCTATCTATCTATCTATCTATCTCAGTCTGTTCATTATCTATCTATCTATCTATCTATCTATCTATCTATCTAAGCCTGTTTCTGCTCTCCTATCTATCAGTCTATTCATATGTACCTATATTTATAAGTTTATTTATACTTACCTATCTTTATCAGTCTGTTCATATCAGCCTTTAATATGCATACCTGTCTTTCTCAGTCTATTTATACCTACCTACCTGTCTTTATTAGTCTGTTCATAGCTACCTGTCTTTCTGAGTTATTGATGCCTACCTGTCTTTCTCAGTCTATACATATCTACCTATCTTTCTCATTCCATTTATTCATACCTTCTTTTCTATCAATCTGTCTTTTTCAGTCTATTCATACTATGTGTCTATCTTCCTCATTCTTTTCATGCCAATCTAAATTTCTCAGTCCGTTCTTATATAACCATAGTGTCATGTTCATATTATATCTGCTTATATTGGTATCTTTGTGTCTGTCTCACTCTGTTTATTGTCAACTCTTTGTCTTAGAGTGCTTTCATCTATTTCTGCATGCCAATCTGTCTACATGTATCTGTGGGTGAGACAACTACTACAAAGCAAAGCAGCACTTCGTTGATACTCAGTGAGTACTCACTACACCAGACTAAGTTTTATATATATATATATATATAAGCACAAAGAGTCTGTCACTTTAACTGAGCATGGAAAATACAGAGCAATAGAAAAAGATTTATGTAACACATTTCATCCTTTAAAAAGACTTCATCAAACTTAAATAATATTCTTATTGATAGAATTATATATATATATATATATATATATATATATATATAGATAGATAGATAGATAGATAGATAGATAGATAGATAGATATACATATATAGGGTGAGATGGATGAATTTTGTCTAACTTATGCAAAAACAAAAATAACACTGACATTTTAACATATATTTATCAAAAATACACAAAACTATCATGAAATACTACAGTGCAAATTTATTGAATAAATTTGCAATTTGCTTTAACCCTGACATCCAGATAACTTCAGAATGTCTTGCAACTCTTCTAGACAGTCTTCTTGTTCAAGCTGGCGAATGCTACTATAATCCTTGCTTTCAGTTCATCTTTGGTGTTTTAAGGAATTTTGTTGGTCTCTCACTCAAATGAACTCTACACATAATAATTAAGGGGGTTGTTGTTGTCTAGGGAGTTAGTTGGCCAGACTTAAAAGAAAATTGTCTGACAGCCATGACTGGGTTCTGCTTGAGTGGCATGATGCAGAGTTCTCTTGCCAGACATAGAGTTTTCCAGCATCCACCCTTTTAACCCAGGGCAATACTACCTCCTCAAGGCATTTCATGTAGGCCTTCATATGGATTCTGAGGCCCTGTGGGAAGATAAATGTTGCCATCACTAGTGATCACTCCTAATACCATGATGTCGACTGGATGTATCCTTCAACTCTTTCCAAATCCTTTGCACTGTCCTTAGATTGACACCCAAAAACTATGAAATGTTGGTATTGAATATCAAGCAGTAGTGCATATGGTTTCTAAATTCTGGTGGAGTGAATTGTATCATGGTACTATTTTTCTCACAGATAGTGCCCAACTGACCCTACTATACTGTGTAGTCAGCAAAATTTTAAAAAAAGCAACACACGTGGACAAAATGAAAATAATAAAATGGTGAAAACTTATTCATCACCCCCTTTTTATATTTATATATATATATATATATATATATATATTTGAAAAAATGCAAAATGATTTTGTTTCTATACTTTAAAAATATCTTTTCATCCCTTTTGACTTCGTTTGGATTAAAGGTATATTTACATTGACCTGACTAAACAGGCACATGAAGGAGAAGGTGATGCAGAAATTTTAAATTTAAAATTAATTTTTTTACTTTTTTCATTTTGACATTGATTTTTCTGAAACTGTTCTTAATATATAAAAATTTACAAATCATTTTCTCATATATATATATATATATACTACTGGCCATAATTATTAGACCAACCCAATGATTTAAAAAGTGATGTATTTCATACTATGTTTTAGTATTTATTGTCAAGTGAATAATTGTAAATGAAAACACAGTGGTTCTTTTGTTAATACTGCACAATAACATGTGCATCAAATGAATTTATAAATATTTAATAATTACTATATTGCAGTTTCATCAATGAAAGAATGAAGAAACATTAGGGTGATTCAGACTGGTTCATCTTTGCTTCCTTGACTTGTAAAATTTTGCAAAGTAAAAATAACAAAAGAACCATTCTATTTTCGTTTATAATTATCCACTTGGCAATAAATACTAAAAATATTATGAAATACATCATTTCTTTTAAAAAACTGGGATGATCTAATAACTATGGCCAGTAGTGTATATATATATATATATATATATATATATATATATATATATATATATATATCTTTTTCAGTTTATTCTTTACCTTTACTTCTCATTGTTTTTTCTAACCACAGTCTTCATTGCCTCTCTCTTAAATTTGTGTTGTGGTGTCTTGTGAAGATCATAGTAGCTTTTTATTCTATCAGGATTATTAACATCACACTCGGCTCTCCTTTGAATTTCCATTGTCATCTGCATCATCTGTTTTCATCGTATCATCTCATATCCTTTTACTTGTGCTATGAAAACCCTCACGCTCTTTACTGTCTCCCAATTAGCATTAGATGATATCTTTCTCAATAATAGAACTAAGGAAATACTGATCAGCATTTACAAATGCCTGTTTAAAAATTCATGACTTCTACCTCCAATGTGTACTTTTGTTTTACTTTCCATTGATTTAGCCATCTAATTTTGGTTTTACTTATTGGCCGTTTCATCAATCTGAGCATTCTTTCCAGCCAATTAGGAGAAGATTTAATGAATTTTCATAATTATTTACGTGATTCCAATAGCTAGCTTGCTAATTAGTGTTAATTTCAGATAATCTCTTTTGTATCAATTATCTAATTAAGCACTGCGATGTATCCTTTAATCTATGAAGATATTGATAGGATCAATCAAATGCATTTTTCATTTCTGATATAATCGAATTTGAATCTATTTATTTTTCTTTTCAGTTATTTACTTTAGTCTCTCCATTTATTCATGTCTATCTCAGTTCATATCTCTGTGTCTCTCTCTATCTATCTATCAATGCCTATATGATCAGCTTTTTATTTTTATCTATCCCAGAATTATCTATCTATCTATCTATCTATCTATCTATCTATCTATCTATCTAAGTTCATATATGTCTATCTCTCTGCTCTATAAAGCTATTCATATCTCTTAATCTATGTTAGTCTGTTTGTATTTGTGGATCATAGTCTTTTCATATGTAACATGACCAGCTTTTTATTTTCAGCTATCTATCTATCTATCTATCTATCTATCTATCTATCTATCTATCTATCTCACTAAATTCTATATGTCTACTTCACTGTCTCTCTTGATTTATTCACACATCTCAATCTATCTGTTTCTATCTACATGTTTCTCATAGTTCTTTCATATCTACCTAACATAACCAGCTTTTCATTTTTATTTTTATCTATCTATCTATCTATCTATCTATCTATCTATCTATCTATCTATCTATCTATCTATCTATCTAACACTAAGTTAATATATGTCTACTTCTCTCTGGGTCAATTCATAACTCCCAATCTATCTCAGTCTGTTTCTATCTATGTATCTCTTATAGTCCTTTCATATATATCTGACATGAACTGCCTTTCTTTTTTATTTATGGTATCACAGAATTTCTCCTTGAAAATTTTGTTGCACCATACAATAAGTAACACTGATTTTGTTGGGTGAATTCAATGAATTTGTCTTAAAAGCTTATTTCAAATTGACTGCTTGTCTTCTTGAAATGAAGGAAAGATTTGTTTTTTTGCATCAAGAATTGTAGAGTTGATATTCAGCTTACTTAGTATTTAATTCTGAGTTGTAATTGGCATCCAAGTAGAAAATTTGATATCTATTTTCATTATTCGTATCATCAGATGTTTCCCATATCTAATGCTAGATGCAATGTTTATTTAAAAGTTAATGCATTTCAAGTGAGCTTTTTAAGTTTGCAATAGTTTGGGAATATAAAATAGATTCAAAATTGTTTATTTTTAATGGATGAGATAAGGATGGCACTAAATAGATTCTGTTTTTGTTTTAAAAATAATTTTTAAACTGTAATTATCAGCATTTTCTTTCCTTTATAACAATGTTCTAAAATTTGCTTTAATTTCAAGGATAAACAAAGGCTTTTATCAAACATCAGAAGTAAACTTTTCAAGACAAAAGCCCAAAAGACAACCACAAAAAAATTTGCAATTTGTCACTTTTTTCATGTTTTTCTATTTTTTCTTTTTTTATTAATATTACTAAAAAAAGAAAAAAAATGTCCATGCACTTACAAGTTAGATGTATGTACCCATATTTTATTTACTTAAAAGAAAATTTTCCCCAATCTTTGCTTGGAACTATAAGATAATGGAAAAGATTTTACTAACTCCCTGCAGGATATCACGTTATCAAGTATATTTGCCAATGTCATCTCAGACGCTTCTTACAAAATACCCAGGAAAAATTGCACACATTCCAAAATGTATCTTTCTCTCTAATGTGCAAAAATACATTTTAAAAATGACTGAAAGAAATATACTTGATAAAATTATATGAACAAAAATATTTTAAATGCACAAATGAAGAGAGATGAAAAAATATCCTGAAGAATTTGCATAGTCCACAACAAATCTTAAATGTATCATGCCTGTTCTCCAATGATTACTTTTCTACTTTAAATCTTGGGTCAAGGATAGCACCTGACTCTTCAGAAAAAGAGAAAATCTTACTGAAAAAGATAAATAAAAATATATCTGTTAAAGAAGGCACATTTTACTGAAAATCTTTTACAATCTGTGTATTGAACTGTAAATAAGAACTATTATACAATAACTGAGATCAGCTTGTGCTTAATACCAGAGTCCTTAAAATCATCCTTTGCTTTTAAAAACAGTTAATTCTGCTAATACAAAAAACTTTTGATTATTTCCAAATATATGTGTGTGTTTTGAGGATGCTGTATGTAATATTAATACAGTAAACAGTCCATGTGATTATATTTTATTTTCAAATTGTGCAGTCCTTTCGTTGCTTGGGGAAAAAGAGAATAAAAAAATAAACTACTTTAACAGCTGGAAAAAAACCAAGTGCAAAATGTTACCAAGTCTTTTCATGTTGAAATATTTTCTGGAGAAGAAAAAAAACATATTAACTGAAAGCAAAAATGATTTACAACTGAAGAACTTTGTGTAAAACTCTTACCAGGTTATATAACATACATTTTCAGATATATGGACCTTTCCTCCTACAAAAAAAAATCTCTTTTTTTTTTTCTCCCAGAAAGATTAGTATCTGATGATGAAGGCTTTGAAAGTATCATTTCTGTACAAAACATCACTATTGGAAGTGAGTTATTATGACTATGGAATATTTTAGAGAAATTAGAAAGGGAAGCATTTATGTATGACATCAAAGGAAAGATGTCTTCTTTAAATGGAATTATGGATTTTGCTTTAAATCCAGAAAATTTAGTGATCTTTGGACCAGATAAAAGTTCAAAAACTAAGACATTGCCTTCCAATGTGATGACAATGAGACATTTTTCTCTGGATATTTCAGAGCTTAAATCATTTTAAATATGTAAATTTTTGGATGTTATCAAAATTCTATTTGTGATATATGATGATGTTGTCAGAACAAAGAGCTTTTGAATGAAATCTTCTTTCCATGATAAATATGAATGTTATTATTGGGTCTTTGATTTAAATGAAATTTAGAAGCATTTTTTTTATCACAACACCTTAATTTAATCGAAATTTAGAAACGTTCTTAAATTGTAATAAATAATTTTGCCTGAGATACATAGAGACTTAAATCCCTTAAAGAATGAAATTTAACATAAAATGTTTTAAACTTAAGGCTCATCACTGTGACCAAATATTTTGAATGATAATATATACAGTGGCCTGCATATACACTAATAATACATTTCAAAACATAGTAAAAGCTTTTGGTATGTAAGTCTGATATATTTATCATCTTTTTTTAACTTCTGAGTTCCATTTTATTAATGTTGCTAAAAAAGTTTACTCATTCAGCTATGACTTGAAGAATGATTACGGAAAGAAATAATAAGTTTGAAGATAGATTTTATATATATATATATATATATATATATTATAATGAGGTGATTATATATATATATATATATATATATATATATATATATATATATATATATACACACATGCTCACATATATATATGATAAAATATAGTTTGAAGGTATGCTATTTATGGGTTAAAGGGCTCAATATCAGGGACAGTATGTATGTAAATATAAGAGTGGACATTGACATCAACACCCAGGGGCGACCATCAATTTCAAGCTCAAATGTAATTGTCAGGCTATATTCATTGTTTCTGCATACACAGATTAGTGATGCATTGTGGGTTGTCTGTTGTATTATTGTAATGGTTATTTTGGTGGGTGGTAATGGTTATCTTTAAAATTATACTAGGGTCTATTGAGTAGAAATAATTGTGGATCCGAATGTAGTTTTTGAGCTATTTATAGTGTTGTGGTACAGTGGATATCGGCTCGGAACAAGAAACCAGGGAGCCAAGTTCGAATTCCAGTTGAATCCATTGTATTCACTTACGCACAAATACCCTTGGGAAAGGTATTAATCCATCTCTTCCTTCCAATTATGGGTTAAATAGCAGGACAGATTGGGTTCTATAGCCTTGGTTGGCAATCAGTCTACCGCAGAAAGCAATGGCAACCTACTGCGGGATAATCTTCTGCCCAGTCAATCATGTCTCTTTCGAGACATGATCACCCAAGCGTGTATCACGTATGGCACTTAACTGACTGATAGTGTTAACTTTTAAAATTTATTATTGATTATTCAATTGTTGTTATTATGTTTACTTGTGCTTAGATGAAATAAACTTTCAAAATAGGTGTTAGCTTCAATGTTCATATACATATATATAATATATATATATATGCGTGTGTGTGTGTGTGTGTGTGTGTGTGCATGTAGGATCTATTGAAAATAATTTATAACAAACTCTTGTTATTATTTACTTGACTACAATATGATTATTTACTTGACTGCAATATCAGACATTTTCTTCTTAATGTAACCAATGACAACTATGAAGATATAGACAAATACAATAATATTAATATTTTCTACAAAAACGAAATGTACATTAATTATAAACATGACAAATTTTCACTTCACAACATCACCTAAAATTATGCAACTCAAACTACAATTCTATCTGATCTCATTTAAAAACTTTCAGACATTTGACAAGACCTATCCATGACATAATTGTTGACAATACACACATCATAATCTGATCTCATTTAAAAACTTTCAGACATTTGACAAGACCTATCCATGACATAATTGTTGACAATACACACATCATAGCATTATCCACATGTGCAAGAAGATTAAAATAATGGAGTCGTTACTAACAAAAAAGAGAAATCCCACATTTAATAATATCAATTATGAACAAGGTAACAATGTGCTTACCATGTTTGGAAAATAACATATACATGACTCTATATGTATAAACTCCACACATATTTAGTTACAAGTAAAACAAAATTTTTCCTTGATAATGGCTAAAAGTATAGTCAAAAACACCTGAAAAAACAAAACCTTTTGATAATTCTTTTATAATTTGAGTTCTGAAAAGAAAAAAAATATAAGAACACATAAAAATCTTTATAAAAACTTAACAATAATACCTTGTCTGTCATTTTCAATAAAACCTGCATAAAAAGAGATTTCTGCCCAAATACACAATTTTTAAATATATATATATATATATATATAATCCTATATGTACTGTTTTCCTATATATATATATATATATATGTATCTATTGTTTTTCTCTATCCTTACATTTAAACTATTTTTAAGCATTGTATATATATATATATATATATATATATATATATATATATATATATATATATATTAATTACCTCCACTTTTTCACTAAAAAACATAATAGCATGATACAAATGTCCCCAAATTTTATAAAAACAAAGTTTTATCATCAAAATATTTATGTTATTATTAAGAGGAAAGACCAAGGTATTTTTTAATTATTTGTTAATCCTTTCTAGCATGTTCAAAAGTTTGGTTAATTTTTTTTTTCCCCATTTTTTTTTTCCCCATTTTCTTTTTTTTAACCATAGCTGACTATAAAAATTTTAGCACCTTTGTTTCCAGTGAAAAACACTTTCATTAGAAAATTCTTGCAAAAATCAAATAATTGTCGGATTTAATGAAACTTATTATTTAGGATTTATTCACAAATGAATGAACTTATTTATGAAAGTATTATTTTTTGAAAAATCTTGGTAAAAATATATTTTTTTACATCTCTTACCCCTGCCCCCAACTTTATTTTATAAAACTTCTAGAAATCAAATTCTTTCTGCAAACTTTGTTTTATTAAATACTGGACTCCTGGGAAAATCTATTTTTTTTCAAATACTTGCTCCTTTCTTGAAAATCTGCTCTGAATAGTAAAATAAAACTGCAATAAAAGTATAACATTATTTAATTAGATTTGCTTTTATAAATAATACATATTTAGGACATTATTGTCTGAAGAAAAAAATTGTGATGAATAATGAATTTTTACAAGAATTGTTTTCATTTTTTCTTTTTTTAATTATAATAATTTATAGTTGCAAAAATCTTTTTAAAATTCTTCAAAACTTTGTGTACATTGAGTCATTATGTTATCAAGTAAAGTCTATATTTACTAAGCAAAAACACAAAAGCTTATCACAAAATACAGATTTTTAAGATTTTTAAATTAATTTTATAATTTTTTTCATATGTATAAAGCATGCCCATTTTGAAAGTATGGGTTACCATGCACAACATTATCAGACAATATGATCAATGACTATAGTAAATTTAAAGTCAACATTCCTAAAATTAGATTATGGAGAATATTTTCAATATTTTTAAGATTACTAAGGACTTAAAAATTATATAAAAACATTCACCCACCATTTTCTTAAATTATGTTTTAAAAGATAAAGTTTCCATAGGATAACAATAAATATGTAAATAGCTTATCAGTGCTTGGTGGGTGTTAAAAGATATGTAAATCACTACAACTGTTTATATTAAAATCTATTTTTATGCATTTTTTAATTTAAACAATACTTGTTTCAAATCAATTATACTTTAAATCAGCTAATATTCTTCAAATAAAGTTTCAGAAAAGTGTATTTTATTTTTGGAAGACTTCTTAATAAAGAAAATTACATTGCTAAATAGGACACTAATCAGCTAGTTTAGAAAAAATTTTTAAATGATTCCAACCAATATAATTCTTATTTGAAAAATAGATTACAGTATATTTTGCTTAATAGAAATAATAAATTTAATCTTTTAGCATTTAATTAAAGGTAAAATTAAAGCTTCAATAATAATTTTTTATTTATAAAAATTCATTTTAAAAGTTAGGTATCACAAAAAATATTGAGGTACCCAACTTATATATATATTTATATATATATATATATATATATATAAGCATAAACCAGATAGTCTTTGCTTATTTAAATATGATGTTGCAACCTATACATAAGATTAAGGAAACTGTTACTTTTTTAAATTTATGTTATTTTTAACACTTAGTTTCTTATTTTGAATATGAATTTGCTGATTTAGCAAAAAAATAGTTTTGAGCTTTTATAAAGCAAACTTGAAAACATCTCATTAGGTGGTTTTCAATATGTCTTCAATATATGTGTCATTAATAAAACTAACATACAACAGAGAACAGTTTCCAAATAAATATATCTGGTAAAAAGTTACATATAGGCATAGGAAATGTGTTTGCTGTTGTGCCAACCTTGAAATCATTTGAGAAGACATTATATAATTTTCTGTCCTTCTTTTTTTGCCTGTGGATACATAATATTTTCTTTCTAAAAAATAAAAACATAATATTTGCTTCATCCAATTTTACAAAGATTGTTTTTTTAAAAAATGTGTATTCAGAATAAGGCTAGTTTTTAAAAAAAAAACTTTTTCCTTAAATGGCTTCTTTATCTAAGAATTATTTCAGTTCTTCAAAAGATGAATAAAATTAATATATTTACCCATATCCTTTTCAAGCAATGCTTGCACAAGAATTTTGAAACATCATTAAAACCTTCAAGAATGTGTTTTCTTTCTTTATGAACCCTATATCTAAATTCAAGAAGAATACTGAAAGAAAATTGTAGCTGTTTCTTGATTATATTGGAAAATTACTTTTGGTAAAACAAGTTTCAGGAATATATTTTGAAGGCCCTTATTCCAGAATAACCCTTTGATATGATAATTTATTTATTGTTGAAAAAATGCAAAAATGATTGCTTCTGTATAAGTGTAGCTGAATTTCTAAGCAAATAGAAATAGGTTTTTGAATGAGGTTTTAGATCTGTGACCAAATCAGATTTCATTTTTCTTTGACAGCAATTTCAGTAAGTCATCTCACTGAATTCTGAGAAGTAAATATGAATTAAAGGAATTATTATCCTTAGACTCTATCACCAAAGTGATAGGACTAATCGTAGCAGTGAGCTTGGATGACATAATAAGAAAGCTTTATCTTGTACCCAAGAACTTAATCTCTTCTTTTGCTGATTGCTTTCTTTATGATGATGATGTTATTGACTAAATTTGCCATCAACCTACTGGTTTACAACTAGAAGCTTACAGTTTCACTAAAACTTACTTCCGTCATCTATTCCCTATTGGTGTTTGGCATTGCAAGAGTTAATTAGGGGTGAAAGAAAAACAGAGTTTAAGAAATTGCCGATGGCATGAATTTGTTTAAGGTGGACCTCACTTGACAAGGAAGTGACCCACATATGTAATTTCATGACCTTTCTCTGCAGCATATATGGAATAAGACATGCAGAATTCAGTTATGAAACTGCAATGGACTGCTGCTGACTCTGTTATAATTTGGAGTGGCACCTTCTGTAGCATGTCAATCATGTGTAGTCTTTTTCATCTGCTAGTTCAACCATTGATATCTGTTGTAATCATCATCTGCTTGTTCTACTGTCGGTGTGTTTTAGGTTGGTCACACTTAGACTAAGTCTTTGTCCTTGACTTTGCCAGCAAGAAAAAGTCATCACTGTAGTAAATGTCATAAATTCTGCCTCTGGGAAGGAAAAAATTATTGAGAAAATAAACAATATTTTCATTTAAAATAAATATTTTTAATAAAATAAGCAATATTTTCATTTAAAATAGATAATAATTTTATTAAAAATAGGTAATATTTTAATTTAAAATAGATAATATTTTTAATAAAATAGGCAATATTTTCATTTAAAATACATAATATGTTTAGTAAAATAAGCAATATCTTCAATTAAGATAGATAATATTTGTCTGTATTTTTGGGATGAGGCATTGTAATTATTTACATTGTTTGTGAGTTTGTGGTGCAGTGGACATTGGCTTGGAATGAGAAATTGGGGAGCCGAGTTTGAATTCCAGTTGAATTCCTTGCATTCATTTACACGCAAATACCCTTGAGAAAGGTATTATTCTGTCTCTTCCCTCTAGTTATGGGTTAAATAACAGGACAGATTGGGTTCTATAGCCTTGATTGTCAACCACAGAAAGTAATGGCAATCTACTGCAGGACATTCTTCTTCCAAGTCAGTCTTTCAAGACTTGATCACCCAAGTGTGTATCACATTTGGCACTTAACTGACTGACATTGTTTGGACTTTTGTTCTTATCTTTTTTGCCATATTCATGACATTTTGGTTGTTGAACACTCTGACTTTCTTCAGGTGATTTTAATTCCAAACTGAACCGTTTATTTCAAGATCACGTGAAGGTTGAAGTGTCAAAACTTCATGAATGTGGCAATAAAGATGAAGACAACAGTCCAAATAATGTAAATAATATATATAAAATAAATAATATTTTCAATAGAATAAACAATTTTTTAATCTATTTAATATATCTAAATAAAATAAAAGTTATGTTTAAAGTATCACCATGAAAGTTTATTAAATGAAGTTTAACAATTTTATTTAAAGTATTGCCATGAAAGTTTATTGAATGATCTTTGTTTGATATAAATTAAATTAGATTATTTTAAAATGTTTATTTTATTCAGATATTAATTTTATTATGGTAGATTAAATAAATGAAAAGAATAGTTATTGCTACAAAATATTAACCTGAAAACTCAAGTTATATTCTTGTCAGATCAAGACTTTTATATGGACATCATGCATGGTGCGAAACCCATTCAGAAATAGCTAAACTGTTAATGTTATAGAACTGCTTTTTAAGATCAATGGCTAAAAATAGCTTTGAGCAAGTGAAGCTTATGAATCTTGGCAAAAACTATCCTTCTTCAAACCTTGTGAACTGATGTTAAAGAATCTCAAAAAAAGAACTGTACCAAATAACCAAAAACCACGTCCCTTGAGAACCATTAACAGCAGCAATACCTAAAGTGTATATCACATGTAACTGGAAAAAATGATTATGACATAATCAAGATGTTGATATTCCACAGTACTTGAAACAAAGGTTAGGAAGGAAACCCCCATTAATAGCAGAAAAACTTGACAACAGCTACAAAAATTGAGAAACCTGTTTTCCTGAAAATTATTTTAAGAGAAAGATTTTATCAATTTCAAATGAAAGCATTACTGGCTGCTCACTCAATGAATACCAAGTGTTTCCTTATAAGGAAACAACATTATCATTAACCATTTTAAATGAAAATATTGCTTTTTCTAAGATTTTTTCTTACCATAAGCAAACATTTTCTACCCTATCAAAGCATACTATGTGATTTTTCTTTCATGACTTTTTCCTTTGACTAGTATAATTACTTTTACCTTTAATAATATAACTAACTATCCAAATTAATCTATGCAATGAAGCATCCCCCTGATATGATGTAGCTATTATAGAATGTATATATTACAGTTAAAAATTATAATTTTTGAAAAATATAATTTATTAAAAAAATATAAGCAGTTTTATATTTAATAAAAGATTTAAAAAATAATAATCAAAAGGATTATGGAAAAGTAATTTTTTAATGTTTAATCATCAAATTTTTTAAATCTCTTTTTGAAACAGCTTTTATATTCAAAATGGTTTTTAAGAATTACTGTTATTTTCATGATGATATAAGAAATAATGTTTAGGTAAATAAAATGTATGCTATATATATATATATATATATATATATATATATATATATATATATATATTTATTATTTGAATGATAGTAGAAAGATTTCCAGAAATAACATCATTTCTTCTGTTCTGTCAATCTGAGAATGCCCAAGAGATTATGTTCAACTTCTGGCAATGCCAGAACTGAAGTGTTATCCAATTTGAATGCTTCTACTATCTGCAAATCCCTTGCAAACATGTTCTCTTACAAAGATCCAGTACTATATATGTCAGTATAACTATATTTGAACAAAATGAATGTATTTAAAACATTATATTATCCACAAATAGAACAAGGTTAATCATTAAGTCAGATACAACCAATTGTCCATATTCTGTCAGGTTAATTAATGTTTGTGTGCAAATTTGGTGTGTTAATATGTGTTTTTTGGAACTGTCAAAGAATTAGTTCAACTTTCAAAAGAGAATTCTGAAGATTTGTGTCTTTTTATTAAGTTAGGTCAGTTATACTTAAATGCCTGATGATTATCAATGTAGACTGAATGAAATTTCCTAAAATCTGCATCATTTTTCTTGGTATCTTTGTTGACACCAGCAATGTTGTGGTCTGTACAGGTTTAATTCTACAAATCCACTTGATCTTTATTATATTTTGGTACATGTTTCATGTTTCATTTTTCTCAGCTCCCTGGCAAGGTCCTGGCAATTTTTTGGCTTTTATTTTCATCTTGTGACCTGTTAGCACAGACATATTTACATTCTCGTGGTCATCCTTCCCCTTACCGTATCCAGTGTGGTTTTCTTACTTAGACAGAATAGGAAGTTTAAATCTCAAAGTCCTGAAGTTTCTTAGCTTTCTGAATTTTTTAAAATGGTATTTGCATTGTGCTTATTCTTTTTGATTACATGGTTTAGGCACATTAATTTGCACAGTTCCCAGCATATAGCTGTTTCTACTCTGTCATGCCTGTTTTATATTCTTTTTTAGCCAGCTTGCTAATGCTGCTGCTATTATTATTATTATTATTATTATTATTATTATTTTCTCTATTTTTCTGAATTTGCTTTGAAATATAACACTTTACCCAATACTTAGGCAAAGAAGGTTTTATTTAGAAAGTTATTAAGCATATTAAATTGAAAGACTTGTTCTGTATAAGTGACTGGTGCCTGTGAATACAATCTTTTGTATCTCAGACAGTGAAGTTTTTTTCCTGGGATTTTATTAATGTGTGTTTCAGCACTCTTTTAAATAATTCCTAGTGCTCCAATTATTACTGGAACAGTGGTTGTGCTTAAATGCCACATTCTTGCAAGATTCATGTATTTTGAAAGTTTATCAAATTTTTTTGCTTAGATATTTTATCAAATGAGATAGCTATGCCTATGAGATAGAAGTTACATTTTTGAAGCACTTATGCTTTTTTAAATACTTATGAAATAGAACTTAGGTTTTTGAAGCATTTATAAAATAGAACTTTATTTTCTTTTTGTTTTATTCTTATTGTTGTTATTATGAAACACTGAAAAATTACTTTTACTTGCGTATCATTTTCTATAAATGAAACATTTAGATAACACATAAATATCAATGTGCATATATACTTGTTTAACATTTAATAAAAAATACAGGTGACGGGTTTACATGAACCAGTTAAGGATTATTTGAATTTGTGTAAATGTTTCTTGTTTGATGCTCTAAGATGAAGTCATATTCATATGCCAGCACTAGAAGTTAACAAATGCAAGAATGACTATGTCTATGAAATAGAAGTTATGTTTTTTTAAGTACTTATGAAATAGTATTAAAGTTTTTGAAATACTTACAAAATAGCACAAAGGTTATTTGAAGTACATATGAAATAGCACTAAAGTTTTTTGAAGTACATATAAAATAACAGTTATACTTTTTGAAGTATTTATGAAATTGCATTTATGTTTTTTAAAGTAGATATGTAATAACACTTAGATTTTATTGGGATATAGACTTATTAAACATTTATATAAAAATAAATTACAGGCAGCTGGTTTATATAATCCATTTAATGCTTATTTAAAATTATGTAAATATTTCTTGTTTGAGGTTTTGAGATGAGATCTTGTTCATATAGTAGCACTAGAAGTTAAACAAGGCAAAGAACTTGTGAAAATGTTGAGAAATTATATTCAGTTTTGAGAATTATCAGTTATGACAAACATGAGATTGAAGACACTAGCCAAAATATGATCAAAACAACAAAAATAAGGAATTTTTTTCAAATGATTCCTGAAATAAAATGTTTTTTGACAGCCCTTTCCACACACTTATGCGGCAGAAACATTCTTATAAGATAGTGCACAACTTTAGATATGACTACATTCACAACTTTCATCACTTTGACTCTGAATTCAATGAAAATAAAAGATATCAGAAATATATTTATTTAGTTACACAAGAAAGAACAAATATATTTACAAATACTGATTAGATTATAATTTTTTTTTCTTTTTTGAATGTGTTCATTCATATCAGTTTGAAATGTAACTTTAATAACTTTGCCTATTCACAATTTTTTGGTCAATATTATTTTTAATAGTCAATTTGAAAAAATTGCAAGTCACTTATATTTCTAAAGCTTTAAAGTAGAATTTTTCCTTCTTTGTTATAATATAAAATTTTATTTCTTTTACAATTCATTGCAGCACATTTCTCTTTTGTCTTTCTTTTTTTTCTTTCATCTTTTTTATCTTTTATTTTATCTTTATTCCTACTTCCTTTTTTCTTCCTTTAGTTTCTTTTCTTTCTTTGCATTCTCTTTTATTGCATCTTTCTTAATTTCTATCTTTCTTCCTTCCTTCAGATTCTTTGCATTCTACTTTAATGCTTCTGTCTTCCTATCTTTTTCTTCTTTCTTTCTTTCTTTCTTTCTTTCTTTCTTTCTTTAATGCTTCTGTCTTCCTATCTTTTTCTTCTTACTTTCTTTCTTTCTTTCTTTCATTTTACTTTAATGCTTCTGCCTTCCTATCTTTTTCTTCTTTCTTTCTTTCTTTCTTTCTATCTTTCTTTCTTTCATTTTACTTTAATGCTTCTATCTTCCTATCTTTTTCTTCTTTCTTTCTTTCTTTCTTTCTTTCTTTAATGTTTCTGTCTTCCTATCTTTTTCTTCTATCTTTCTTTCTTTCTTTCTTTCTTGCATTTTACTTTAATGCTTCTGTCTTCCTATCTTTTGCTTCTTTCTTTCTTTCTTTCTTGCATTTTACTTTAATGCTTCTTCTTTCCTTCCTTTGCATTCTACTTTAATTCTTTTCTCTTTCTGTCATTTTTTTCAGTCCTTTTCCTTTGTGTTTTTTATAGATTTTCTTTAAATAAAAACTAAAATGTGTAATAAATTTTTATAAAATATTTTGAAAAATTATGAAACAAATTTAAGACAAATATTTTGTCTTCTCTTTCCTTGGATTAAGTCTTCTATCTCTTCTCATTTGTAAACCCTTCACTCCATTCCAAATCTTAAATTCTTCTACCCAAAAGTTTGGTAAATTTTGTTTTATGAACTTATAATATTAATCTTTTACTTTTAAAATTTAAATTAAAGAAGAACGGTAATATTATTTTATTTGAAAAGAAAATTCATTAGATCTTTGATGGTTACTTTTCCAAATTACTTTTGGAAATGGGATTTTTTTAAAGTAAATTAGTTCATGGTTTCTCACTAATTTCCTTTTTAGTAATATAATTTATGGTTTTCAGTGACAAAACTTTACTGACTTTCTGAGTTATTTCATCATCTCTAATAATTCAAGAACTATATTAAAACATTTCCATCACAGGTGTGGTTCCAAAAATAATCCTTCATTGTTTTCTTTGAGCATGATACTCTCTTACCAGCATGTTATTAATGTCTTCCATTTTTTAGGAGTTTTTTCTTGCTTTGATTTGTATGTCAATTTGTTGAGAATTGAACTCTTAATCATACAGTATGCATTTTTGTGCTTTATTCCTTCAGTTATCAGTATGGTGATTTTCTAAGTATAGCTTAGATGGGACACAAGGTCAAAAGTATTAGGTACCTAGTGAGGATCAAACTCACTATTCAGGTGTAATTGATCTAATGAGACAAGCCTGCCCACCATTACACCATGTCAAGGTGCTCAGTTGTCAGTATGTGACCATATTTGATAGATTGAGCTAATGTCAAAAGAAATCCACCAAAAGAAAATGGTGAAAGAAAAGAATTTTTGCAATAAGTCATAAAGAGCTTGAATCTAATGACTGAAAAAGATTCAAATTATGAATGTGTTTTGCATTTAGTTTAGTGCTTAACCCAATAACCTATCTTTTCTTATTCCACATCTCTGGTTTGTTCTATTATCTTAACAATGATTATTTAGAAAAATATTGATGTTAGAGATTCTTATAGTGATACAATGTAATTTAGATAAGAAATGAAATAATAATCTCCTTACCAAATTTCTCTGAACATTGATGTTAACATCAAGAGATTTTATAGGAACACTTAATATTTTGGGGTTAATTTTTCTTTCTGATTATTCAAGCTGATTTAAATCCCCCGCCCCAAAACAAAAAGATAAAATTTTATTTTATAAAGGAGAATCAAAACGCCTTCAATTATTAAGTACGAACTATTAAGTGAGAAAATATTTTCTCTACATATAAATTTTTATGCAAAAAATGTTTCTAGAACATAATATAAAAATGTTTTTACCCTCAAATTTGAATAGGCACACAATTTATTAATCTGAAGTTCTCTAAAAGCATCAAATATTAAAAATCCTTATAATATTTTAATAAAAAGTTATACATATTGCAAATTAACAAAGCAAGTAGAGAAAAAGTTTTGAGAAAATAATTATATCTAGAAAAATAAACTTGTTTTTTTTACAATATATAATCGCATATGAGATCCCTATCCCATTTATTTTCCCTCCAAAATGGCTCAAAAATATTTTCAAAGTTTTATATAGGAAGTTAAGATATCTGGTAAGCTTATGATTTTGAAGACACTGTAGTCTCATGTCTTACTTAACTTCATAATACTGATTATAATAATAATTAGCTTTAGCTGGCCTTTGTCAGATCAATTAAGGTTTTAGAGGTGCCACAATTACTACAACTGTAGCAGCAGGAGTGTGACTAGGGCAAGATCAGTTCAGTAAATATATATGCTTGGGTGATCATGTCTCTTTTGAGACATGACTGACTGGCCAAAAGATTTTTCCACAGTAGATTGTCATTACTTTTGGCAGTAGACTGGTTGCCAACCAAGGCTACAGAATTCAATATGTTTTACTATTTAACCAATAGCTGGAAGAAGAAGGGGTGGATTCATACTATTCCCAAGGGTATTTGTGCATAAATGAATGCAATGAATTCAACTGGAATTCAAACTCAGCTCTCTGATTTCTCTTTTTGAGACAACATTCACTGCATGACAATATCCTGATAGAGCCCATCCCTTTTCAAGTTGGTTCAGAATTCAGCATTGTCCTTCTTTTAGACTGGTTTACTCCTCAAGACAAGAGAGTCAAGTATACTCTGCTGTTTAATCCATAGCTAAGGGAAGGAACATCCATAACTTTTTCAAAGGTATTAGCGTGAAATGAATGTAATAGAATCATCTGAAATTTGAACCTGGCATGTTGATTTCCCTTTCCATGCTAGTAAACATTGCACTGTCTATGCCATCAAATATAATATTTTTAGACAAATGTTCATTAATAGAGAAAAGATCATAAAATATCATTGCAATTGTAGCATTTTGAATACATAGTTAAAATAAATAATCTTTGTGATAAAAAAATTACACAAAACAGTTTCATATACTGTTAATATGTTCATTTCCTTTCCTTTTATTCTAAGGTGTCAGACTTGTTGGTTAGGTGATTTGGTCTGGGTGTGAATTCTTTATCAATTGATGTTTGGTATTTCTCCATAAACAAATAAAAACAGAAATTCATTAACAAAGCAACAAAGATATTTGAAACTTTTCTTGTAACAATAATTCTTTGCTTCATCAAAATAATGATAGAGAATATAAAATGAATTCCTCTTCCAGGTTTAGAATATTCAGCATTTGTGAGAAAATAGAGTACAACATTTAATGGCCTCAGTTAATTGTGTCATTTATCAATTTTTGGCTTAAGAAATGGTTTCCTCAAGATCAAAATGTTCAGTTTTTGTTGAAGTTAGATTTTTTTCTTTTCTGGGATTTATCACTTTAGGCCCGTTGTTATTAATTTTTCTGTTTAACAAAATAAAAAAAAATTTGGATAGCAAATCAAACATGCATACCCACTAAAAATAACATTTATAGCAATAAGAAATATGTGTGTGTTCAAGACACCATAAAGTATCAGTCCCTAGCATTTTTGTCATAAACTAAATAGAGCTTAGCAACTTTTCCACACCAGTGTAAATAATAACATACAATACAATTGGTTGTGTGACATATTCTTATTATATTGTGTGTTTTTGCTTAGTCTCTACTGCAGATTCACCAATTGAAACCAAAATATGAAAAATTGCAATCAGCATCTTTATAGTCATTTATTTTCGGTAAATGGTAATTTCTTATATTTCTCAAAATGGGTTGGAACTGACATGTAACAATGTTATACAAAAGTGTTAAGTATCTTGATATTACAAAGAACTGTTAATATCAACCAGAAACAGTGAAATTAATAACAACCAGCCTAAATTGAGAAGTCTTATTAAAAAAAAAATCAAAACTTTCTCTCTCAGGTTGGTTTCTGTGGCTGAACTGGTAGAGGCACACTTTGTCTCAAAAAGTTGTGTCCCTGTTGAAAAAAAGAAATGCAGGTTCGATTTCTGTTGAAAATACAAGTTTTATTTAGTAGGATTTTTCAATTAAAGGCAGTGGTTATTAATTTCTCTGATTAATAATAAAACAACAAAACAAATTAGAAATAACAATGTTTACCAAGTAAATAATATAGGTTAAAAAAAAAATTTTAAAAATCTGATACACAAATAGGACTAATAGAGAGAAAACTAATACCAAAATAGAAATAACTCACGTGAACATGTTTCATTCTGAGCAAGAACTTCTTCAGACTAATAATTGTTTTGTTATTGATGAAAAAAGTTGAGAGATGAAATTCTATTTCTGATGAATTTTTCCCTTCCTCTATACAATATATTTATATAAGTCTGATTCCATTAATAAAAATCATTAAAATAAAATGTAATCATTAAATCTGAAAAAGTATCTGTTAAAGATGAAATGTTAGTGCAGTTTTTTTTCATGTATATATATATTTAGTTAATAATAATTCATTTCATAGATTTTACTTAATTAAAGTATCAGGATCTGTCTGTTTAATTTAAAAAATTAAATTCATCTTGTTGGTTGAGTTTAGTTTATATATTAGGGCAAATAACCCTGATGAGTGAGAACATCATAATGGTGTCCTCACAAAACTTTGAAGTTGGCATGAATCTGCTCATTCAAAGAGACAAACTCTGTACTTATCAACAATCTATCTCTACTATGATATTGAGCACTTTATGATAAAAAATGGTGTCCTCACAAAACTTTGAAGTTGGCATGAATCTGCTCATTCAAAGAGACAAACTCTCTGTACTTATCAACTATCTATCTCTACTATGATATTGAGCACTTTATGATAAAAAATAAAAAAAACTACTTGTCAAAATACATTTTTCAGTAAAACTGCTGAAAAAACAGTAATCTTGATAGTAAAAATTATCACAATTAAACACACATATATATATTATAGATTTATTAAAACATTCAGTCTGAATCTTCTTTTATCTCTTTTTGAAGCTGGGATCAACATTTAGTTATTTTTTGGTTTATTAAAACATCCAGACTAAATCTTTTTTTATCTCTTTTTGAAACTGGGATCAACATTTAGCTAGTTTTTGCTTTATTGAAACATCCATTCTAAATCTTTTTATTGCTTTTTGAAGCTGGGATCAACATTTAGTATATTTTTCTTTTCTTTCTTCTATAAGGGAATAAAGTACAAAAGCACTGAAAAACAGAAACAAAAATTTCTGTCTCTTCTCACAGAAATAAAAGAATGGCTTAGAGTTCACAATAACTCCACTTTCATATCTGTACACAAAATAGTTCCTATTATGTTATGTGATAAATGAATTTTATGGCACTACAAACAACCATCTATATTTATCTGCCTAAAAATACATTCGTTTACATGTAAACCGGTGGAAGTCGAATTTTATTCCTGGGAGTCTCAGAGACCAAATGTATTTGGAAGACTTTGAGTGAACTTAAGTTGTAATTCAAAAATAGCAGCAAATAAAACCATTGTTAAACTTGATAGCTAATATGTCTAATGCTGGTTTTGCTAGTCATTTTGTATGTTCTGCCTAATGAGCAAATGTAGGAAATGGATAACTTTTGAAAGAAAAGATTATTTTAAAATGAATTGCAAATGCACTGAAGATGGTGACTTAAGTTGAAAACTAATGTCATTCAAACAAGTATTTTGAGTTACTTCCATGATGTCTAACACATCGAATTTTTCACTTATCTGCATTTTGTGCATTTTGAGATTTGGTTCTGAAAGTTTGATTTGCAACTAATCTTATTAAATTGATAAATAACCTTAATAGTAGTGACCTGATCTATAACTGACTTTATGACTTGCTGAAAAGTTATTTTAGCTTTGACCCAGTGCAAGAAATAACCTGAAGAAATGATTTCATATCTGCATACATTTATACAGTAATTGATTGTAGTGACAACTATTCTATTTTCAGATTATTATAAAACTTGTCTTGAAATGGCCGCGGCTGAGTAGTGCCAAAGAAATTGTTGCAGATTTAAAAATTACTTGGAATCTGTAGTGACGCTGGCAAATTAATATGCCTAATTTGCATAAGTGCAGGAGAGAGCCTATATGACTCATCACTGAGAATAAGGACAAGCTTAGTGACTGATGAGTGCTAAACCTCACTTCATGTCAGAATCATTATATGGTTTTTAAAAATAAGATTTCCATTTTTGTATTCAGTCAGTCAATTAAGTGTCTCATGTGATACACCTGGGCAATCATGTCTCTTTTGTTTCATGACTGACTAGGCAGAAGATTTTCCTTTAGTAGGTTGCTGTTTTTTCTGCAGTAGACTGGTTTCCAACCAAGGCTATGGGATAGGGTCTGTCCTGCTATTCAACCAAGGATATTTGAACATGTGAACGTAATGAATCTAAATGGAATTTGAATTTGGCTCTCTGATTTCTCATTTCAAGCTTATATTCATTACACTATAACACGCATCCATTCTTGTATTAGATTATCAAAAAATTGATATTTAGTAACATTTCTAGTTTGATATTTAAAATCCCTACAATTTTTAAAGTTACAGTGATTTTGAGTAAAAAATATATTTGTGATAATCATTTATTAGTTTTGCCAATTTCACAAAAGTGTCATTTTGAACTGATTCTTTGCTCTGTTCTTATAATGGTCATTATTTTTAGAATTAAGAACTATTTAAATTTCATTGCATTAGATTTTTATTTTAACTTCTTTTCTTATAGCAACAACAGCAACAACAATAATAATAATTATGAAAAATAAAAAAATAAAAATAAATAAAATTTTAAATTAAGAACCCCCAATTATACAAAAACAGATTTACATTTTTCCATCATAGTAACAAATAAACAAAACATTTCTTGGAGATCAAAGAAAATTAATTCTGTTAGAACTGAAGAATTTTGAATTGCGAAGAATTAATTTAGTTTGAAAGAGTTCTGTATGAAAATCAGAATACCAGGCTGAGAGATTTTTTGTAAAGTATTGACAGTCGTTACTTAAAATGCAAATTCACTATCCAGTTAGATTTCTTCTTTTCTAGCCATGAATTTGGCATCAATTTGAATATCTAAATACAGTTATCACTTCCATCGTTGTTCCATAATGCTTTTCCGAATTTTCCAAATGCAGATCTGCAAATAAACAAAAACATAACACTTTACTAACATGAATTTACAGTTCAATGATTTAAAATGGGTTTTCAAAAGTTTTGTTTTAAAAGTAAATATCAAAATTCTTTTGTTTCTTAATTTTTCTTTTTCATATTTAGCTTGATACAAAAATATTACAATTTCTATTCCTAGCATGTGACATTTTTCTTATATATATATATATATATATATATATATATATATATATATATATGATTAATGTGGAGAAGTTCGTCACTTAACTGAGCAAAGTAATGCTGACTTCAAAGTTTCTTGAAGGGACCATTATGATATCCTCACTTTCAGGGTTTAACTTCAATCTGCTGTTATGTCCCAGTTTTTCTTATTTACATCGAGCTTGATGTAGTTTGATATTTTAGTATGTGAGTGATTAAGGCTATTGTCATTTTACAAATTTGCTCTTACATGCATCTAATATTGTAGCATGACAGTCAGTTTCCAAATCTATCTTTAAAATTTAACAGACAAATTGACAAGTTGATAAAAACATAATTTTGAAATTTGTGTATATATATATGCATGTGTATATTAATCTGTATATGTGTCTGTTTGCCAGTGTATGTGTGTTTACTAGTCTATTTGTCCATGTGTGGATGTTTGTAGGTTTATATGTGTGCATTCATTTTTTTCCTCATTTAATATATGAGGGACTTTCTAAATCTAATTATTTATTAAACTTAGAATTTAAAATTAACAATAAAAATAAAGTGAATCTAATAGTCAATTTTTAATGCTGATCTCAATGTAATCAAATATTGATTTTAATGTCCCCCCCAATTATTTTTGAGTCTGCTCACATATTCTTTAAATTAGAAGTTACTTTATTCTGATTGGTCCACACTGTCTATGCAACAATGCCTCCCTGATTAAGGAGGTTTTGCTTGTTTTTTAACCTTTTGAAACCCTTCAACTTGAAATAAACCTCATCACATGATAAGACAAGAAGTGTCAAAACAAAATAGCTACTTTTGCAGTGATAACATATTCATGTTATAATTTCTGAATATATATATATATATATGTATATATTCTCAATTACTTCCCTTTAAAAGTACAAGTTTCAATATTTGTTTAATTTTAGACATTTTACAACTATTATCAAGTATCATTATCAGAGTTCTTTTCAAACTGGTACTCCTGGATGTGCATTGTGGTGCAGTAGATATCGGCTTGGAATGAGAAATCGGGGAGCCAAGTTCGAATTCCAGTTGAATTCATTGCATTCACTTACGCGCAAATACCCTTGGGAAAGGTATTAAGCCATCTCTTCCTTCCAGTTATGGGTTAAATAACAGAACAGATTGGGTTCTATAGCCTTGGCTGGCTGGCAACCAGTCTACCGCAGAAAGCAATGGCAACCTACTGCAGGATAGTCTTTTGCCCAGTCAGTCATGTCTCTTCCGAGACATGATCGCCCAAGCGTGTTTCACATATGGCATTTAACTGACTGACTCCTTTAAAAAGACCAATAAAATATTCAATAGATAATGATAACATTAGTAATACATAAACATATAAGATATCCTGGTTATTCTTAATATGTCAACAATTTCATGAAGTAAATTTGAAATTTGATTCAAATGTCAGTCATCTGTTTGTGCTACAATAGTGATTACTGTATAGCTTCCAGTGCTTAATCACAATGACTGTTTGAGCTTTAGTTTCTAAAAGAAAAGAAATAGTAACAATTAAGAAAGTAATGTTCCAATCCTCTTTTAGAACATATATCATTTGAGATATTGTTAGCACTTACCATCATCTCTTGAACGGAGGCCTAACTCTGTTCCAGCTGGAGAAGAACACACTAGCATTAAAAAAACAATTTATTCATCATGAGACAAGTGACTCAGTTCAAAGAACATTTTTCTGTGAAAGTAATTCATTTTTAAAATATATTTTAGAAAGTGTTTATTGATTATTGTGCATCTTTAAAACAAGGTTAAAACTGTGAAAGTATTTTATGAATGACTTGTATGCACAGAATTTTACTTCCCAAACTGTTTTTCTGACATCACTTACTGCAAGGCTGAAATACAGGATTTTCTTAATGTTAAAGAAAGAACCTGATAAAAAGAACTAATTGCAGTAACACATTATTGCTTTGCATATATACATGCATATAAATGTATACATGCATTCATATATATATATATATATATATATATATATATATATATATATATATATAGTGATGTAAATTTATAAGTATGCAAATGAGGAGGGTGCACATATATATAGTATTATTATTCAGATGTTAATAAAAGAGTGCTCAATGTATGAACGGAGCTGTAATTTATATATATCAATAAATATACATATCCTATTTTAATTTTTTAATATTTAATTTTTATTTACATATAACCTTTAACCTGTTTACATTTTCAATCTAGTTATTAAAAAAGCAGTAACTTAACTTTATAAGATTTAATTCCCATGAACATTGAGTGAATTTAAATTCAAATCTATTAAACTGTAAATTTGAAATATGCACCTCATGATTGCAAAACACATGAAATTTCAAGTCATGCCATAGACAAAGGATAATATGTATATTTATTAATATATATATATATATATATATATATGCTTTAAAATAGGATATAGAATCTCAACAAAAGTTTAGGAAATTTGACAAATGGTAAACATTTCACTGAAAACAGATTTGATTATGAATTTTGTCATTCAAGGCTTCAGTAGATCCAAAAACGAAAGCAAAAAATGTGTACATTATTTCACATTCTTTTAGCAGACACACAAATGCACCATATGCCACAAGAATTTACTTGTGCAACCAGACTGGCAACAAGGTCCCACCCATTTACAGTTAGATCAACCAAATGTAACCGACAATTCTACTCCAGCAGCTTCTTTTTTTGCACTTACTGCCTGTGGAACTCCCTTCCATATACTTGCTTTCCTGATGGTTACAACCTCCAGGAATTTAAATGCAATGTCAATTCCCATCTCTTAACCACTTGACTCCAGTTCTTTCTACATCACCCTGTATATCTTGTTTTTTTCCTTTCTCTCTACCTTCACAGCTGTCTTCACACCTGTGTTCCATTTTTCTCGTACCCTTTCCTTGACACCTCCTGTAACTGGTTTGTCTTTCTCTTCACTCTCCTCCTGTCTAAACTTTTACTCTTATGTAGCCATCTGCGCATCAGTGGCAGTACTGCCTTGCTTGGGGTGAAATGATTAAAAAAAAATTACATACACATGCATTTCTTTTTTTCCGTTTTGGATCTGATGAAGTCCTGAATGGTGAAATGCGTAATCAAATGTATTTTCAATGAAACACTTTCCATTTGTCAAATTTTTAAAAATATATACATACATACATATATATATATATATATATATATATATATATATATATAGCCTGGTGATTGTATTTAAGAATGAAATAAATTGTCACCTCTGGGTGTTGACTTCAGTGTCCACTTTTATATTTACTTGTGCTTTATTTCTGATACTGAGCACTTTAACCCATACATATAGTATAACTTAAAACTGTTTTTATCATATATACAGGGTGGGGTGGATGAATTGTTATCTAAATTACACAAAAAGTAAAATAATACTGACATTTCATTTTAACAGATATAGTTACCAAAATTACACAAAAATATCTCAAAATAGTAAAGAGTAAATTTATTCAATAAAATCATCATTGGCTTCAACAATCACCTCCAAATGGCATCAGAATTTCCTACAATTCTACTGAAATGTCGTAAGTTAATATTGGAGGATTGTAAATATATTCTAACAGAATGTAGAATACTTGAGCTGTATTGTTACAGAAATTAGATTTTGACTAATTTCAACTTGGTTCTTATTTTTATTATAATTTATTTATTCTTTATTTGCTATCACAATATTTCAGCAGATCAGTTCTATAAACTCTTCCCAGTGCATAATATAGAAGAAGAAAAAATTTCATTAAAACATGAAGGAGTTTAACTATCTGATCAAAATTTGGTATTTTATTTACCATTTCATTTATTGATTTTATTTAATTTTCCCATAAGTAAAGTCATTTATGTTTAATGAGATTCTGACATTATTTAAGGATTTCTCAAATTATTCAACTCTGATAAATTTATATCTTTTAGTTTTAATATTTGCATGTGACTAGCTTAGTGTCATACCTTGTATAAAGGTACTAGAAGAATTACAGGAACTCAAGAAATCTTCAAGTATCTCAAATCTGACAATATTTTGATGGTATTTTTATCATCAAAAAATATTTTAAAATTTCACATAGAATATTTCAGTTTTGATGTCAGCAAAATTAAAATGCCTATGGATTTAGTTTAATTTTTAAAATACAGGAAACAAGTAGTAAAAACCAGTAGCATGTAGAAGAGGTGGGTGCAGAAGGTGTGACATCTCCGGTCATCCATATCGGAAGGGCATCCAATTAAAGAGTGAAGTAAAAATTTAGTTTATACTTAATTTGAATAAAATTTATATTTCACCAGTTTTTAGATATTTAAAATGTCTTCCTTTCTCACATTTCTCAGTACTAGACTTTATAGCCCCCACCCTCCTACTTTAGCCTTAGAGGCATATAATGAAGAAGGCCAGAGACAATAGTGTATGCAACAGCTCTAGGCATCTATATTGGGAGGACATTCAACCAAAGAGTTAAATAAAAATTTAGTTTATATTTAATTTGAATAAATTTCATGTTTCATCAGTTGTTAAATATTTAAAATATCTTCCTTTCTCATATTTCTTAGTACTAGTCCCTATAGACCCTTCTACTTATGTTTTAGTGACATATAGTCAAGGAGTTGACCCCAGGCACCACCAAACCTCTGCATGTCACTGGTACAGACAGTTGTGAGAAAAGAAAAAAAAAGCTATATTCTTAGTTTTATTTTTATTTGCTATCAAATGTTAATCAAGTCTGACTCATTCACTCATTTTCATATTCATCTTTCTAATATTCCCTATCAGGATCAATAACTAACACACACCCTTCATGCACAGACCTTTATAACAATCCTAAATCATGACATAAGTGTCTCTGGGTCTTTGCGTTTATTTCAGATTTACTTCATCTTGCTTTTTTTTGTCTTTGTTGCTTGCAAATAGGAATCGATGACCTTCATCTTGAGAAGGTTAACTGTATATGCCTTTGTCAATATAAATTCCTCTATGCAGGGGCAGAGCCATGATTTTGATCAGGGTGGGGCTCAAACATAAAAATTTATGGAGGCTACATTTGATGATCAATATCTTGTCATGTTACTTGGGGCTTATTCTAAATGTAAGCATTCTTCACTTACATCTGAATTATAGTTTTTTAGCACTAGAATTGATAAAAGAATAGAATAAAGAAAATTAATCAAAGAGATTTATCTCAAATGAATAAATAAGAAATTTATAAAGGTTAAGACTGATGATGTTTTTCTTGTATTAAATACAAAATAAAAAATTAAATTTTGTTTTTAAAATTCATTTATGACTAAGAATTGTGGGTGTTTTTTCTTTTTTACAAAATGTTTTTTTGTTTTGATATTGAAACTTTTTAAATTGTGCTTTGCCCAAGCAGTGTTATTAAGAATCCCTGAACCTATACCTGGTCTCTACGTTTATATACGATAAATGATTGATGTGAAATATCTGACAAAGTAAATAAAAATAGAACATGTGAAAACCAGTTAGATGTTGAAAAAAAAGTTTTGGCCTTTTTAAAACATGAATTCTTTTTTATGTTTTGAAAATGCTCGCATATAATGAAATGTTAACTTCAATATCCAACCATTTTTTGTATATTTCGTTTTTTCCTTAAATCTGTATATGTATATGTCTAATTTTAAACTTATGCAGATGTCTTGATATGTACCATCAACTTTCAGCTATTTCTTGTTGTTACTGAAATGTTTCATGGGGTTCTTTGGTTGTGAGTAGTAAAAACTGACAAAAAATAAAATAGACAAAAAAATCTAAAAATATTCTATATAAAAATAAAATTGAATTTTGTGGTTTATTAATTTAAATGTCAACAAACATAGTTTTCCTCTTGCATTGTGTTGTCATACAAATAAAATTATTTTTTTTTATTTGAGGTGATGAAGATAAAAACTATTGCTGCTTTTTCAAATGAAAATTTTTGCTATTTAAACTTGGTGATACAAAGAATGTTAGAAAAAACGTTTGGGTCAAGTCATACTTCAGATTGTATTGTCTAATATGATTTATTTTGTTTTTAAAGTAAAATATAAACACGAAATTCAACAACTGCTTCTTTTTACCTTGACATTTACTGACATTTTTCAATAATAATAGCAAATATCATTTGAGAAAATGTTTTCCTATTTTAAAAACTGAAGAAAAAAAAACTGATTTGAAAATCTCTCTTGAATTTTACAAGGATATGTTTAACATTTTATTATATATTTGAACAAAATGAAAATGTTTTATTAAAAGCAAAGAGTTTCAATTATTTAAAATTTAGAATTAATTTTCAAAGAAAATAAAAAGTTATCTAGATTTTTATCCAACAATAAACTACAGCAACAATCTTGACTTTGTAAAAGTGAAGAAATGAAATATTGACGGTGAAAAGAGCAGGTATGTTTTGTATTAGAATTTTGGATACAGAAAAGGTTGTAGGGGAAAAGGTTATAAAACTTGCTTATGAAAAGGCAAATGGCATCTGAATCACAAACCAAACTTGTGATATTTTTCTGATATTAGCAAAGCTTTTCTTACGACCTTTTCTCTGGCCACCACAAATAAATCCTAATAAATTAATTTGGTCATATTCAAAAAATTACTTGTAGGTTAGTATTATCAATTCATTTGATTTTGTTTTTAGTTTCAACACAGACCTGAAGATATTCTAAACCTGTTTTATTATTCATACACAAGTTGAATGATTCAGAAAATTAAAAAGCATAAAATTCTTAAAACAAAGTTTTGCCCAAATTAGCTACTCAAGAAAAAAATGGCAATGATTTTAGGAAACGGAGAATAAAGGAAAATTCTGGAATAGGATGGTCCTGCACAAGATTATTATTCCAAGTAAAATTTAATTTAACAAAATTTGAGATAAAGTAGGCCACCCAGGGAGGATCAAGCAATCTACAACATCCTTATTATCAAAATAGTTCCAAATGAACACAAGATAGTTAAGAACATTTTCTTAAAAAATCAAATGTAACAGCTACTCTTATTTAATTATAGAATTATTTCAGTTGATCCTCAGCTTAAAGTTATAAAATTTTAGCTCTTAGATTATCAGAAAATTGTATTTTATTGTTTATTATATTACATCATAATGTTTAGAAGGACATGCAAGTGCATCAGATCATAATAATTAAGAGAAAACAAAGTAGTAAGCAGACTATATTCATGATAGAATAATGATTACCAAACCTCATGCTCTGGATTCTCATTTTTAGAAACTGTGATGGTATCTTTCTGAGATAGCAGAAGACACAGATCATACATAATAAAAGGTGTAAAATTAAATATTCCATGAAAAAAAAACTTTCTTTCTTCATATCCACTCTGCAAAATTTTTCTATAAATAGCACATATATATATATATATATACTGTAGTATTGTGATTTTGTCTGGGATTTTTACATACAGTATTAATATTTCAAGAAGGATTTTTTATTATTCTCATCTTTGTCCCATGTTCATTTTTTATTTTTAAATTCCTATTGAAAGGAATTCAGAATCAGGAAAAGGGAGCTGAAATTCTTTGGAAAAATAATGAGAAAGTAAGGTTTAGAAAACTTAAACTTCACAGGAAACATTAAAGATAAGAGAGCTAGGGAAAGGCAACAAACCAATTACCTGACAAGCTTATGTAAATAGATGGCTGAATGGAGGTGGAAGCCTTAACAAAGAGAGAAAAATTGCTCAGGGCCACAAGGGATAGGGAGTTGTGAAGAGCCAATATTGCCTATGTCTTGAAGAGACATAGCATATAGAAGAAGATTGAAATAAAAAACAAAACAAAGAATGATCGTTAGATTATTTGACTAAAATCATTGTGATAACACTTCAATGATTTTTCTTTTTTAATTTTCTTCACTAATTATAAAATTGTGATTTTGATTCAATCTGTATGTATGAAAATGCAATTTCAGAATATGAGGTCTGGTGTAAACAAAATAATGAACTGCATTGTTATATACAATCAGTGTAGAATTTCAACCCAGCAAAATTACTTGCTTTTTTTATAATTTTTAAAACTTCAAATTCTTTTCGAATGTTACAGCTTAATATTAATTCTAACTGAAAAATTCAATACTGAATTAAAATATCTCAAGCAAAAATATTTAACAGACAGAATGAGAAAATATGATAATTTATTAATAAGGAAGATGAAATTAAAATTTCCAAATCTTCCCTGATTCTTTACTGATGAAAATCTATTTGTAAGGTTAATTGATTGAATTTTTAAAACATTTCTATCATTTAAAAAAATTTGCTGATGAAAAGGAGGTGTGAGAGAGAAAATTAAATTTTGAAAATGTCAAGTTGAGGCAGCTACATATCTGAATAGTACCAGTGTTTTTTCCTCCCAACCAACTTGTATCACCTCCATTGTCACCACAAATTGAATCCATCCAGCTGTACTGAACCTTATTTTCTAAATATCTATCTGTAAAAAAAGCAACTATTAAAATCCTGTGGCAGCTTAATCATGTGATATGGTCAACTTTTGTCTCAATTTGAATTTTTTTTAATGGAAGAAAAAAAGCAAAAAAGATGGATGCTTATGAAAAAATATAGACTTGAAGAAAATGTTCGCTCAATTTTAAATCTCAGAACTTTAAAAAAATTGTCAACACATGCACAAAAAATGTTCTTGGTTGCTGGCCATTCCCCATTAAAATCCCAATCATAATTGTTTTCTTTGGTGTCTTTGAAATCAACATGTTGACATTATGAGCACTGAATGTTTAGTGTGTGTGTATGTATATATATATATATATATATATATATATAGTGATTCTTTCTCAGAACAATTCTGTGAAATTATTTGACCAGATCTTTCTATCTTAATATAATAACATTTTCTGGTTGAGTTATGAATGAAATCTTTCAAGCCCAAAATAGCAGTTAAAATTGACTGACTTGTCTCTTTATTTAACAGTTATAGAATTCGGGGGCTATTTGAAAACTCTTTCATGGAGCCTCCATAAATGATTTTATCAAGATTTGTATTGTTCTTTCAGTTATCAGCAGGTATCTTCAATTAGACAAAATTTTTAAAAAAATTATTCAACTTAACTATTCTTTTTAATATTTTTTAAACTGTTTCAAATTTTCATTATGCCAACACAGTTATTTTCTTATTTATAAAACAGTGTACCTTGAATCTAACAGATTTCCTAAGCAAGTTTATAAATTGTTTCATGACTTCTGATCATCATTCTTTAGCTTTTAAGCTACATTTTTCTAATGAATAACAGGCTTTTTATCTAAAATATAAAATGTTTCTAAATGTTTCAAGATAGCACTCCAGTTTCTTATGCAGATCACTAGCCTCTTTAAAATTATATGTGATTTGGATGGGGTGTAACTTTTCAACTACTTCCTTATATTTCCTGCTATTTTTATCCAAGTATTTATATTGGCTTCTCATCATTAATTTGGTTTCTATATAATGGAATATATTTAGAAATATACAATTTTGATCTGTTTCCTCTTAAACAATATATTTTTTCATGAATCAGCATTTAATTCTGATATCTAAATAATGAACAATATTTATATATATATTTTTTTTCATCAAATCTGAAACTGTTTTATGATACCCTATTAAGTCTTTAATTTGACTGAAATTCTCAATTATTTTATGTCTGTTTGCCCAGGCTTAATTCATTTGTTTGCTTATTAACAGGTGGGATGATGATGAATAATGTAGTACTTAAGGGTTTATTTTGATAGGTTTAAGATTTTTCAGAAATCTTTCATTAAATTAAAGTAAATTGCAGCAGATGTTCATTTGAAATTGTAAAGCAAAATTTATTTAATAAAAACAAATTTTTTCTACAGTTCAAGCAAAGTTTTGCTATATTTTAATAAAGAAAAGAAAATTATATTAAATATATATTATTATTATACTAAATAAAATGAAATGTAATATCAGCTGCACAGAAAATATATTACATAATATTTAGAGGCATGACTGAGACAAAGTGACTACTTATATCAATAAATATAAAATACAGTATGATCAAAACGTAATCTTATTTTTGAAAGCTTCAGGATATATAATTCATTTACTAATTGGTTTAAAAAAAATAATAGATCATTAATAGAAGATGTTCATTGTTTAAAAACTTAAAGCAGTGAATGTATTTGAATATTACAAAAGAAAACTCATGTCTAATATTTTATTGTCTGGGTATCTAATTGAAATGGGAAAATGTTCTCTCACACATGTACACCCACCAAATGCAGGTTCTGGGTTTAAGATTCGAGTCAGCCACTGGATGGCAGACAAGACACAGAGAGATGTAATGTCTGCTCCTACAGGAAGGGTTTAATATGGCAACCAAATCATGGTTATTGTCTACAGAAGTGTGTTTTTTTTTAATAAATAATGAAAACAAAAAAAGATAAGTGAGTTTGAGGTGTACACATGTTTGGTGACTGGTGGTGTGCTTACATTTAACAGGCTTCTTTAGTATATTTAACTTTCAAAGAAATAATTTGAAATAATTCATTCAAATTATATTTTCTTTGATTGATTAAAACAATAAAATAACAAATTTTAGCATTTTCCCTAAAATAAAACCATCCAATTTTTTTCTTTTTTTTAAAGAGACAAGCATAATTTTTTTCTAAATATTTACTAAGATTCCCAAGGAAGTTAAGCATCATAACTTATTTTCTATTTTGTATTTTTGTCTTTTTTAAAAAAAATCTTTTTTGGGTATCTTAGCTGACTTTGTAAGCTAAATTTGATTGCCTGGTAAAACAACCCGTGAATGCAATGAGCGTTTGATAAATGAAGTTCTGTTGTATCATATTATTTGTAAAAAACAAAGCTGAAGCTATACATTATATTGAAATAATTGTCAATTTATTTCTTTGTAATCTCTTAAAAAAGGAAAGAAATTGAGTTTCATGTGCAGCTATTCATGTGTATGTGTGGTTTTATTGGTGGCCATTTTGATTTGCTATCTTAACTCCCATGGATTTTTTTCAATGCTTTAATTTAATAAAAGATTTGTGTAAATTATACAAGGAAACTTTTGATTGAAACTTGCTGATGGTAAACATTTTTTCTCAAGAAAAAAAGCAAAAACAAGGGAAGCGTCATAAAATGTGCAGTAGACAAAAATAATAAACTAAATTACAGTGCATATGTAATAACCTTGTAAGTGTCTATGTGTGTAAAAAGAAGAAGAACAAAGGTTTTTTGGGTTTTTTTTGAGGACGTATTTTTACAAAATTTTGATTTTTGTTCTTGTGTAATTTTAAAAAAATAAATTTAATCTGGTTTGTTTATAAAAAATTATTGAATATTGTCAAGTTGCATTAAACTTTATTTTTGAATTTTCTGAATGGTGAATTATTGTAAAATTGATATTCTATTTTTACTGATTGTATTTTGTTCAAAACATTTTTCTTCCATTGTTTTATTGGTTTGGTTCTTTGTTCACTTGTTACCATATAGCTAACACCAAAAATTCTATCAAACTTTTCAAAGTTAGGGACAGTTTCTACCCTATAGTATAGTTTAAATTGTGTATTCCATCACTCAAATATTCTGACAAAAGAGGCACTTCAAACAAACATCAGAGAAAATTAATATCATTTAATACTAATAATTAACACTAATTAACCTAAAATAATTTAATTTTTCTTAAAACAATATTATTTGGACATAAATGCCAGTTGAATTCAAAAATGTTTTTTACACTTTAACAGTCACATAACCAAAGCCAATTTTTAGCTCATAATAAAAAGATTATAGTAAAGAACACTATCCTGAGAATTTTCTTAATGATGATAATCCAAATATTGTCCTGTGTACTAATTTGATATTTTTCCCAATCTTTAATCTCTTAAGAATATTTTAGAACTTTGAATATATATATATATATATATATATATATATATATATATATATATTGTAATTTTGTTATTAAAATGGTTTATAAAAGTGTTTTATCACTACACAAAAATTTTCATACTGTTCTTCTTCAGATGATATTTTAAAACAAATGGTGAAAATGATTTATTTAGAAAACATAAGATGAATTCATGGTTATTTAGAAAATTAAGGAATGGTAGTTGAATAATATACTTGTAGGTGTGTCAATATTGTTCAGTCAAAAATGAGAATTAGGTTGTGCTATGAAGTCAAAGATTTGGGTTGCGAAAGAAAACAGAATAGTCTGATGTCAAGGCATGACACTTTTTAATTTTGTCTGGGTAAGATACAAAGTGGGACCATACATTATTTAAACAGGTAGAAAATAATTTTAACAGCAGGTTGAATTTTAGGCTGTTTTGTTTTAAATTTGATTTTGCACTACCTCATGAGTTAAAGGGGCTGGATTGTTTAAGTTAGAATTACAATTAAATAATTATGGCATATTATAGGTAAAAAGCCAAAGAAGTATTGTGTGATCATTTATTTTCGTAAAATAATTTTTAAGTAATATTAGAGCATAAGTTATAAATGAACAATTGTAATTAATTAAAGTGAAAAATATTTTCGATGTTTACATAAAACTATCAGTTCATTCCTACAATTCAGTAGTACTTTATTTTTAGGGAACCTTAAAATCTTGTTTTTCATTCAGGCACAGAGGGCAGATACTATATATTGAGCACTCTTTATAAAAGTAAATGCATGATTAGTGGGTTTTAATCTACCTGTTCTTTCACTTCCTTATAATATATATATATATATATATAGTTGATGATAGCTGCTTCTAGCACAGATTAAGTTCTGTAGATCCTTCTTTCTGTTCATCTGTGTGGATTGCCTTTTATTCACGTTTTTGATCACACATGCAAATTAATGATAGTTTTATAAGCATTCACACATGCACTTTACCTAAATTTCAAATGGCAGCTCAGACTGGTCAGGCCAGACATAGTAAGCAGTTAACTACAGATAGGTTGGAATTCCTTGGTTCTATTTCAATATATATATATATATATATATATATATATATATATATATATATATATATGTCCAGTAGGATGTCATTATTCACAGGCACCTAAATGTGTGACCACTTGAAATATATCAGGGGCTGTAAGTTTAGAGATGCTGGTTGCATATTTGATAACAGTTTTGAATTGGAAATGGGAGAGCCAAGTTTCAATTCCAGTTGGGTGCAATAGATACACTTAAGTACAGATACCCTTGGGAAAGGTATGAATCCTTAAATCATTATTATCTTTCAAAAATTCTTACAGTCTAAAAATATTTTCTGCCTGTACATAACCTGAAAAAGGTTGATAACTGATAAAAAACTCATTTAATCCACAGCTTCACCATGAATAGGAAAATTTGCAGATAATAGTAAACCATATATACTACATATGTCCAAAAATCTTTCAATGGGTCGGGAGAAGAAGCCTCTTGGATGAAATATGTGATCAAATTTCTTTTTTGATAAAGAAATATATTTAAGATCAATCAAGTTTAAAATGTGAGATCAATTAAATAAAATTATTTCATTAGTCAGTTAAATTTTTGTTATTAATTTAAGCCATTCTCCTTGTAATCTGATGACTCAGACTTTGTTGGCTTTGAGGAGATTTCAGTTGATTCCATTTTCAAAATACTTTAATTATTTAAGACTTATGTTATATCTTTGTCTAAGTTTTATTTATATTTTACTCATTTCATGTATATATCTTTGCAAAGTAGTTTTACTTTAATGCAAGTTTTCATTATGAAAGTTTTACTTGTTGCACCAAAAGAAGATAAGTTAAATAGTGGTTGGCAGCTGCAGATGGTGACATCCTACTGTCTGTTATATATATATATATATATATATATATATATATATATATAATACCATTATATTTTAATTCAGATACTTCAATCCAAGGGAAAAAAACAGGAAGGTAAATTCCAAAAAACCCGATCCTAATTAATATTAAAAGTTTATTTTAATATTAAAAAATGATACAGGAAGAGAGCTCCATGTAATAAAATATTACAGAGCAAATATATATTAAAAAAGGATTAATTCAAAGATGTTGAATGGCCATTTCGATATGAAGATCCCCACGGGGAACGACACATCACCTCAGCAACAGAAAAAAACCTTTCAGAAACTGGAGAAAAATTAGTCTACTTTTCCTTTTTAAATAGATTGCAAAGAAATTAAAAAATAAATAATAAAATAAAATAAAAATAAAAATAAAGTGAAAGAAAAAGAAAAGGAAAAAGAAAAAGAAAAAGATAGAATAAAATCAAATAAATAAGAAAAGAAAAAATTGACATCGTCTGGGTTCGCAAAAAAAAGGGGAGAATGTAACTAAAAATTTTCCCTTTATTTTTATTTTTATTTTATTTTATTATTTATTTTTTAATTTCTTTGCAATCTATTTAAAAAGGAAAAGTAGACTAATTTTTCTCCAGTTTCTGAAAGGTTTTTTTCTGTTGCTGAGGTGATGTGTTGTTCCCCGTGGGGATCTTCATATCGAAATGGCCATTCAACATCTTTGAATTAATCCTTTTTTAATATAATACCATTATATATATATATATATATATATATATATATATAAAATAAAATTACATTAAATATTATAGATAATTAAAATGAAACAGCATTCCTTGGTAGTGTAAGTCCCACTTCTTTGTTTACTTGTTGGAAAAAGACAGAGTCATGTCTGAAAATTCTAACTTTAAAACTTTTTTCTTCATGCTTCAATTTAGTCGAAAGGCTAATATATAATAAATATCATCAATCTTATTGCCAATATTTTCATTTCATTGGTTTTTTATTCCTCAAATTTTATTAAACAGGGATGCAGTCTGGAGAGTTAGGTTGCCAGATGTAAGGAGTGATGTCATTGCAGAAATTGTCTGACTGCTTCTGCTTGTGTGGCATGGTGCCAAGTTCTGTTGCCAGATATAGGGTCTTTGAGAAGTCACCCTCTTGACTCAGGGTAGCACTACATCCTCAAAGCAATTGATATAGGTCTCCATATTGAGTCTGAGGCCCTTACCAACAAATTTGGAAGTTTTTTTTTTATCAGAACAATCAGAGTGAGCTGCTGTACCTTCGTAATCAATATTAGACTCCCCAAACATTTTCCGATTCCACTGCATTGTCCTCAAATTGACACACAAATACTCTAAAATGTTTATATTGGAGCTTCCAGCACACAAATATCCTGCAGTACAGTATGCTGTTTCCAAATTTCTGGCAGAGTTAATTGCATTGTGGTGCTCTTTTTTTCACGAAGGTGCCCAACTGACTCTACTATACTGTGCAGAAAAAATCACAAAATTAAAAATATAAAAATGACGACAATTTACCTATCGCACTAGATATACATAACAAGCATTTTTTATTGAAATCAACTGCCAGCTTTTTGTTAGACTTCTCCAGTTTGTTTCTAAGCACAAACACACATGTAGATCAAATTTATAAAGAGAAAATGTTTCCTTTCAAACAGTTTGGGATATGTTACCGCTGATGTGCAAACTACAAAAATTTAATAACAATTAAGCAGACAGACTTTGTTGACTAAATTTAATAAAATATATTTAAATATATTTTTGCTGCCAAAGTTTGTATATATATATATATATATATATATATATAGATAGATAGATAGATATACAAGTGGTTAAAAGTTTTCCACTGATCTACTACTAAAATCAATATTTAAGTGCTGAAACATTTGACTACAAATTTAAGAAATGGATCGACTTGAGAACTTTCCAAAGCCCACTCATATCTGACCACCAGACAATTGCGGTAGCATGAAATTTAAGTAGTGGTCAGAACTTCTTCTCTTTCTGAGGTGTAATGCTAGGAACATGTTTTCTCTGTCTTGATAACCTAGGCAGAGAGAACTCTTTGTTTTTAGGTAGGTATCAGTCTTTTTTTGGGGGGTTTATTTGTCCTTAGTTTTTTTTTCAGGTATATATATATATATATATATAGCGTTGTCATCTGTCTATCTTGGGAGACAATGTAATTTTTTCTGATGCTGTGAACAGTGGCACTTATGTGACATCTCCAGAGCACAGGCCTGGGCAAAGTGTATAGAGATCCTGGGTTGCTCAGACATCAGGATCCTCCTCTCGGTCTCACTGGTGTGATCCAAAGGAAAGTAGAGCAATACGTTTAGTATGAGCTTGGCTGCAGAAGCTGCTGGAAAGAAGTCATTGTGACATCCAACTGCCTTAGGGACTTCATTCCAGATTTAGTTTCTGGGTTTACTCCCATAGCCTTTTCTCCTCCAAAAGACAGTTGGGCCATAATGCAATGGCTAGGTTTCATGTTGCCATTGAAGCTCTTGAAACTCTCTGCCATGGCAGGAGACCTGCATCAAGGAGGTTCATATGCCCAGTAGAGCAATGTGAACGCACCACCTCTTCATATGTTTTAGTTTACCAGCAGAAGGGGTTTCCCTGTGCATGGCACTTGGAGACAATAATTGAGAGATTTAAGAGATTGGTGAGGACCAGTTATGCCGTTTACTCTACCGGGTAGGATGCAACTTGCTGAACATGAAAGGTACTACCTCTACCCAGAGCCCCTATGCCATATATAGAAAATAATGCCAACTTTAGGATAGTTGTTAGAATATTAATTTTTCATATAATTTTTCCCTTTCTTACTGATTGTTTTATGAGATTTATGACCTTGTGATTTGTTTTGCTGAAAACAGATTACCTGTCATTGTGTACTGGTCAATGTGTTAGCCTAACTAGTTACCTAGTCATAAGCTTCTTCATCTTCAGATGATTCATAAACAAAGTTTTGCACTAAAGATGGTTAAATGTTCTGATGAGCTTCTTTCTCTGGTACTCCGAGCACCAGTATTTACTAAATTTGTATTCAGGTCCCACTGATTTAGTATCGAAATAGTTAAATATAACTGCCTCTTCTACTCTAAAAGTTTCTTTTTCTCAGACTTCCCATTTGTTGAACCCCCTTCCATTTGATTGCTTTCCTGATATCTACAATCTCTAACAGTTAAAATGCAACATCAACTGCCATCTTCTATCTCCTTGATTCCCAAACTTTTCTTCTCCTCTCTTGACATCTCCTGTACCATGTTTTTTCTCTTACTGTAACCTCCTGTACACAAGTGGCAGTCCTGTCTTGCTTGGGGTGAAATGATTATAAAAAAAAAAAAAATTTATGAATGTAGTAAATTATATTTTCGTTGTTTATTTTTAGTTTTTTGGTTTTGTATATCCCCCATGTGTGTTGTGCATTGTGGCGCAGTGGATATTGACTCGGAACGAGAAATCAGAGAGCCGAGTTCGAACTCCAGTTGAATTCACTACATTCACTTACACGCAAATGCTGTTGGGAAAGGTATTAATCCGTCTATTCCTTCCAGTTATGGGTTAAATAAAAGGACGGATTGGGTTCTATAGCCTTGGCTTGCAACCAGTCTACTGCAGAAAGCAATGGCAACCTACTGCGGGATAATCTTCTGCCCAGTCAGTCATGTCTCTTTCGAGACATGATCGCCCAAGCATGTATCATGTATGGCACTTAACTGACTGATATCCACCATGTGTGTTGTGGTGTAGTGGATATTAACTTGGGATGAGAAATCAGAGAGTTGAGTTCAAACTCCAGTTGAATTCATTGCATTCACTTATGCACAAATACTCTTGCGAAAGCTATTCCTGAATCTCTTTCCTCCAGCTATGTGTTAAATAACAGGACAGATTGGATTCTATAGACTTGGTTGGCAACCAGTCTACTGCAGAAAGTAATGGCAACCTACTACAGAAAAACCTTCTACCCAGTCAGTCATGTCTCTTTTGAGACATGATTGCCTAAGCATGTATCATGTATGGCACTTAGCTGACTGATATCCACCTTAAATTCTCAGATCACTGATCTTTTTAACAAGAAAATGGTTACACTATGTTTGCAAAATCTCATGGCAAAACTTGATGCAAGGACCTCAGGTTTTTCCCACCAAAACAAACAATTGGATAAACTGATTTTGGTATGAGTGTTGATAACTAATTCTTTCATTTTTATCATCCATATTTTTTCTCTAATGCTCCTTTTGAGGGCTTCTTGTTGATGAAGTTGGCTCAGTATATTTAAACCAGATCTTCACATGTATTAAAGATGCGATCAGTCAGAAGAGGTCAGTTAAAAAATATTTTTGATGCAGTTGTATCAGTCACTAAGGAGCATTTGATTGGTGAACTATTAGTTTCAAATTATACGGTAACACATGAACACTGGCCAATAATTATTTTAAGTTATACTCATTGTGTAAAACAGATTTTTTTTCCAATGACGATAAAACATGCAACTGGTTGACTAAAATTGATTCTGCATGATTTTCTCTCTTGTTTGCCAAGCACAATCGAAACTCAAGAAAAAATTACAAATGCAAACCAGTTGCCCTCATTTCCTTGTTCTATGTGTGGGCTTCATGTATGTTGTTATTTTTTCAATAAAAGATCGACTTTGAATCCTTGTAATTGATAATCAGTGATTGTTGTTTAATATATTGATCAAACTGTTTTTGATTTTTTGTTTTCTTGACAGTGTATGAAGAATGCTACCATTTAGGACTTTTAAATAATTTAAGAGCTTTTATTCACAAAAACTTTTTAAATACATTGTTTAGAATCCCTGCAATCACTGAAGTTAAACAATGTTGAGCCTGGTCAATATCTAGATGGGTAACTGCTTGGGAATACCAAGTGCAGTAAGCTTGGATCTGTGGGTGGTATAATTGGAATTGGAAATTGGAGAGCAGAGGTCCAATTCTAGTTGGGTTTGTTAAATTCATTTATGTGCAAATAACTTTGGGAAAGGTATGAATCCACTTCTTTTCCCCCCAGCTATGGGATAATTAACAGAACTTGTATCAATAAATCTTTATTATCTCACTCCAAATTCTTGCAATCTAAAATGTTTTTTTATTTTTTAAATAACCTGAAAAAGGTTAAGAAGCCATAAAAAACAAATCAATCAATTAGAATCCGAGAAAGGAACTTGATATAAAGAAAAGTGATTAAAATATATGTAGATTGTAGGGCTCATTTCCGAGTATGCCTAGAGTGGCTACCTAATCCCTAATTGTCACCCCAAACATCTTCATCATCCCCATCAGACTCATCCTACTGTTTCTGAATCCTCTGTACTGTTTTCAGATTGACACACAAACACTCTCAATGTTCATATTGAATGCCAAGCAGTACAGTCCGCAGTTTTTAAATTTCTGGCAGAGTGAATTGCATCATAGTGCACTTCTTTCTCACACACAGTGTTCAACTGACCCTACTATACTGCGCAGTCAACAAAATCAAAAGCAAATAATGCCCATATGTGAAATTAAAAATATGAAATAGTAACAAGTTATTCATCACACCCAGTATACATCTGTTTTTATCTCTCTCTCTTTACATATATATATATATATATATATATATATATATATATATATATACATATTTTGAGGAAATTTCAACATATAATTAAATGGTTATAATTCCAGAATTTATTTCAGCACTTGTAAAAAAATTAAAATCTGCTTCTTTCAGACCATGGAAAAGTGAATAAATAAATGCTAATTTCACTCAGAATATTCTAAAAATGGTTTTTAACAGAGAGGAAATAGATCATGTGAAGTGAACGTTGCATCATTTTAGCCAGAAGTGTCATGAATTTAGGAATACATACATCAAATCACACTTAACACAATACAGACATAAGGAATAAAGGATACATACATCAAATCACACAAATGCACAAAAAATTGTTAGGAGAGAATATATACACATACAAAAAGATAACAGGAATAGACATACTTAAAATAAGCACACAGACAAAAACTAATACACACACACACACACATATATATATTTTGTTTTTAAAAATTTCATAATTACAATGGATAAACTTAAAATTTTGAAGTCATTGCAGAGCATATTTGCATATGTTTTTAAAATTCTCATCACAACAAAATGCAGATTTAACACAATAACAATAAATTTGTTTTTGTAACTTACCCCTGAAGATGATTTGGAAAAAGATTGAAAGTACTTGAGTTAACAAAAACTACAGTGCCATCCTTGATTACTTTCATATTAACATCAAGGAACTGATTAAACAACTGGAAAGGATCACTCTAAAAATAAGTAGACGCAGTATATCTATATTATTTGATGAAACATGTTTTGAATAAAAAGATGCTGCCTAAATACACACACACACACACACACACACACACACACACACATATATTCAAACATGTTTCATTAAATAATATAGACATTGTGTCTATTTATTTTATACTGATTCTTTCCAGTTGTCTAATCATTTTCTTGATATTAAAATGAATTTCATCAAGGAACAGCATCAATGTACTACACCATGAAAATTATTAGAAAAAACTTTAAATTCTTGAGGCCCTCTATATCAAAATCAACCAACCAATACTCAACTATATTTGTAAATATAGTAGCAACATATTAAAGTGCATAAAACAAGTATTTAATGCCATTTTACATTTCTGGAAATTTCCTGTCAGACTAGTTGCTACTCAAGATTAGAGAACTCAGCCTGCCCTGTTCATAGGGAAAAAGATACAGATTAATGTTTTTCCAAGGGTATTTGTGTGAAAGTGAATGTAAGAGACTGGCTCTGAATTTGAACTTGGCTTGCTGATTTCACTCTCCATGCTGATAACCATCTGCACATTCATAATACACAATTTAGTGATATTAAAAAAGCTACTGTAGAGAGTCATGATCACCTAAGTCATGAATGACCTTGGTGAGAATGATGTTTTGATAGGAATAATTTAAATTTCTCTTTAAATAATAATTTTTTATAATTATCATTCTCACTTAACACAAAATCAAAGTTTGTACTACTTTGTAGATAATGAGATGAAAATAAATTATTTTTATGTTTTTCTTTCAGGGTTTAGGTAATTTCAATGAGCAGAATGTCTAGTTTTTATCACTAGAAACTGAAGAAAGATTGGTCATTATATAAACTTAGTAGGTATTTCAAGAAAATAACTTCTGAAGTTTGACATTTTAACAGTGCTATTTACAGAGCCATAAAGGTCAACAACACACTGGCGAACTCAGGCCTGGACAACTGTGAAAAAGACAGGTACATTGACCAACTGATAGTCGGTATTAAGAAAACTACTTTTATTTAAGAAATGATTAAAACTAAAAGTTTGGTTTGGAAAACAGTGTAACCAACATGAAACATTACATTATGCAAATTTTGTGCATAAAATCATATATTTCCTTAATGAATAAATGCTGGCATCTCAAATTCACTAAAAAAAGCATCTGAGGGAAAAAGATAGTAAACCATTAAGCAAATTTATGTAAATGGATACTGATGAAGATATATATAGATTCATTTTAAAACATGGCTTTATGGATTGAAAGATTTAAATAAGATAGCTTAATAAACTTGAACAACTGTCTGATAGAGTGACAAAAAGAAAATTGAAAGATCTGCAGACAAATGATTTTTGACATCATTAAAGGGACCATGAAATTACATTCATAAAATGGGAGGATTCTTGTCTCTTGCTTCCCACCTCTTGCTTTCTCTCTCTCTCTCTCTCTCTCTCTCTCTCTCTCTCTCTCTCTCTCTCTCATATATATATATATATATATATATATATATATATATATATATATAAATGAAAATTGATATATCAGATGAACAGTGGATAAAAGAATGACAGAATGGGGAAAAAACACTATATCAATGAAATCATTATTAGACAAGATTTTTTTCTATTTTGTCTTTTGATTATCATCCAATCATTCAATATATATATGTGCATGTGTGTGTGTGTGTGTGTGTGTGTGTGTGTGTGTGTGTGTGTGTGTGAGCGTGTGTGTGTCTGCATGTAAAAATTAACATATAACTGAAAATGTATCTGTAAAAGGACAATATGAATAAAATTATAACTTTTTTGTTTTGTTTATTTATATATATATATATATATATATATATATATATATATATGTGTATATATATACTAATAAATAGACATATCTATGGCACAACTTGGAGTTTCATGCGTGCATATTTCAAACTTTTATTTATAAAATTTGTTTATGATTGTTGCTGATAAAGCAAGAATTTTCTCGCTGAAATAGCTATTCAATGGAATGTAAATTTTCGAATTCATTGATATAATATATACATATTTGGGTCTATAAATAGATAATACTATTTACATCCAGTGCTCCACCATAATCATTTTTAATATTGATAAAATTAATATTAATAGGTTCTGGTTTTGGGAATTTTACCTATATACACTTCCTTTTTTGGATTTAATATATATATATATATATATGCAAATTTTGTTAGAAATAACAAACAAGGTGCTGTGGTTAAGTTTTTTATATAATTTTTCATAGTTATAATTATTTTTTTTTCAGAATATAAATTAAATATAGATTTGTCTGAATGTTTTATCTCAGCAATTTCGGCTATACTTTTATCCATTATAAAATATTAATTATATTTTACCTTTAACTGAAAAGGGAATGTTTTGTGTATGTATCTAGAGTTATAGGACTGTTTTATTTTCCAGACACGGTCAGCAAATTGTGGTCATGTTCATAATTGATATTACTAAGTATTGTTTTTTCTTTTTTATTAAATACTCAATATGTATATTTTAAATTTTGCACATTTGTTGATATAGATAGAGTGGACTTAAAAATAGGTTTAAATATCACTTAAGGTGCAAAACTGACAGTCACCATGCAGTGTTCATTTCTATGTCCACACTGCTTGTCTGCCTTTATCTGTCTGTCTGTCTCTTTTTCTCTCTCTTTCTCTCTCTCTCTCTCTCTCTCTCTCTCTTTATAGATATATAGTGTGTTGTCATCCGCAGACAGATCTGTTTCGCTGTATCACAGCTCATCAGTACGGTTAGACTCCGATTGCTTTATCTCCAAATGAATAAGAATGAAGAAAATAATTGCAACATTCAAAATATTAATTTAAAACAGTGCTCAATATAAAAATAAAGCAAGAAATATTTATCAACTACCTGATGAGACATTGTTCTTTCAAAGTTGAAACAAAATGTACAATTTTGTAGTAGTTTGTAGTTTGCACATGTTCTAACATAATAATTAATAATATATATATATATATATATATATATATATATATAGAAAGAAGGAGAGAAATCTATTTGTCTGTGCATGAATACTGGTCAGGTTCTCTTGCTATTCATTTCAAGGTTCTCAACCAAATCCAAAGAAGAATTTTGGCAATATAATTGATCCTGACTTGGCATCTTTACTTCAGTCACTATCTCACTGATGTGGCATGGTTTCCCTCTGTATTTTCTACAAATATTTTGTGGTAACTAGTTTGACTAGTATTTTCCTTGGTATCCTGACCAAATGAAGTTAAGTGTGCTACTAGATTGGCATGTAGGTTCCACCTTTTTACCACTGAAATAGATAAATGCAGCCGCTACTTCTACTCCAATACTTTCTTTTCTCACACTTCCCATCTGTGGTACTCCCTTCCATTTACTTATTTCAAGTATAGCTATAATCTCCAAAAATTTAAATGCAACATCAGATGCCATCTTCTATCTTATTGAATCCCAATCATCTTTTATCCTTTCTTCAACATCACATGTACCTTGTTTTTTCTCTCATTGTAACCCCCAAAACATCGGTAAAATCCTGCTTTTTGATAGAGAGATGAATATACAGACACAAAATTGACCTATATTCTATGTATATATTTATCTCACTATAAAATCTTGTAGTCATCTGACTGACTTCATAGAAACTTTTCTTTCTCACTTCATCATGCATATAAAACTGGATTCAGTGAACAAAGTCACCCTCTTTAACATACAAGCCTAGAATGGTCAATACAAAGACATTCAGTAATAGAAAACAGATATAAACTCCATGATGTCTGTAAAGTACACAATTATTTACTCACCAGTCCATTGATCTTACAGATGACTTACTCATGTTTGCTTTCCATTGATTATATTTATTACTTTCGTATTTATTTACAGGAGAAAATTCTCCATAACTTATCCAAAACCAGACATTCTGGTCATGTGATTTTGGCAAAAATGGCCAAATCTATTGGTAAATGCTAACTATTTTAGTCTTTTGTCTGATCATCGTCTTCTTTTTATGGATAAGCACACAGATAATTGACTATTGAAAGGATATTAAGCATATACTTGTCTTACAAATGTTTCACTTGATAGCCAATTGATCAGATATAAATCATCATCAATATATATATATATATATATATATATATATATATATATATATGCATGATGGAGGCACGGTGGAGTAATAGAATTTCAGCTTGGCTTGAGGTATCAGAGAACCAAGTTTGAATTCCGGTTGGATTCATTACATTTACTTACATGTTAATACCCTTGTGAATGGTATGAATCCATCATTCTACCTTCAGCTATGGGTAAATACCACAACAGATTGGGTTCTTATAACCTTGGGTAGCAAAATATCTATATGAATTCAAACTGAAGAGTGCTGGGCTCTATTAGGTTATCTTGCTCAGGGCACATCACTTCTACTGTAGGTGTGGTACATGTGGTGCCTCTACAACTCTGACAAGTAAAGGATTCATGATCATGACATATGATGGCTGTCCATTTGATTATGGAGATAATCATATATATATATATATAAAATAAAGATTAAAAATTAAAACTGATGAAACCCAAAGTTTCACCAGAAAAGTTCAAGTTAGTAAAATATTGAAACTGGCTTGTAAGTCCGTCAGTTTTGAAAGTGAAGTTAAAGCTGCCTCAGCTTCAGTTTTATTCTTTATTTCTTACATAATATATATATATTTCAAAATTGTGTATTTAAACAGTAATCTCTCTTTTATGCAAGTTTCATTAAAAATAACAAAATAACAGACATGGTGCTGTGGTTACTTTTTCTATAATTTTTCATTTGACCTTATAATCTTTTTTTCAGTACATAAATTATATAAAAATTATCCGAATGCAAAAACTCTTACCACCTTAATTTTACTAGTCAATGTCCACTTATACATAAAAAAGATGTTATTAAAAATTTCCTTTTGAGAGTGCATAAAATTTAATACTCTCACCCACTTCTCTTTAAAGAACTTAATGTAAAAAAACATTTGTTAATAATGGCTATTCTAAATCATCTTATAGTCATATTAGACGTTTTCCTTGTATTATAACTGATAGTAACACTGAACATACAAAAAAAAAACACCGTAACATTTATGTTTTCTGCAAAAATCATATGCATAGTCACTATAAGCAAGATGAATATTCACTTAGAAACATTATTTAGATGTACACAACTCCAATTGAAAAAAATTGGAAAATTAAATTAAATTATCTATAAAAAAAAATTAAAACTGTGAACCTCATTGACAAAAATAATAATTCCCCAGCAAGATCTAAATTACAGAGAACCAATATTATTTATGAATTTACATGTCCTTTAAGGAACTGTGTTGCTGACCAAGCCAAATTCATAAATAATTACTTTTGATCTTCTACAACATGTTTAACAAGAATGCTCACATTATATATCTCTGATCATAGCTCTAGTAGGTCTTATTCAAATACACATGCAGACCTACCAAACTCTATCTGTAACATACTCATCAATATATAATTGCATCATCCACTTGTTAAAAATAATGAAAGCTTTATTAATAAAAAAGAAAAAGCCAACACCCAGTAATAACAACTATGAGCATGGCCACAATATGCTGACCATGTTTTAAAAATAAAACATTCCAATATCACTAGATACATACAAAAAATAATCCATATGTTCAGTTAAAAGTGAAATAAAATTCATCCTTGATAATCAGTAAAATTACAGCTGAAAGTGCTTTTTTTTTAATCATTTCACCCCAAGCAAGGCATTCCACTGCCACTATTGCGTAGGGGTTACATAGGGGAAGGGGGTGAGAAAGAGTGGTTAGATATAGGAAATGTCAGAAGGAGGGTGATAGACAGGTAAGGATGTAGATGGGAAGAGTGTTTGAGAGAATGGATGCAAGTTAGTTTGTTAGGAGGTGTCTATTGACCTTACATTGAAACTCCTGGAGATTGTAGCTGTCGGGGAAGCAAGTAAGTGGAAGGGAATTCCACAGGCGGGAAGTGCGAGAAAAGAAGCTGTTGGAGTAGAAATTGCGGTTACATTTTATTGGTTTCACTGGAAAAGTTTGGGACCTAGTTGCTAATCTAGTATCTCATGCAAATTCGTACCTAAGGGGCACCAGTAATCTAAATTCATCAGAGCAGAAGCCATGAAAGTATTTATAGAAGAGGCACAGGGAAGAGAGTGACTGCAGGCGATCTGCCAAGTCGGTATCGATCACATTACAGATTCTCCATTGTATTTTGTCAAGAACCCCAAGGAGAATAGCAGGGGCACCTGACCAGATGTGACAGCAGTATTCAATACACAGGCGGATGGTAGATTTTTATATATACAGGATGGATTCAGACGGGAAAAACTTTCGGGCCCTGCACAGAGAACCGACTCTCATAGCAGCGGATTTAGCAATGGATTCGATATAGTCTTTCCACTTGAGGTCCACTGAAATAAAGACAATTTTTATATAATTTATCTCCTGAAAAGAAAAAAATGATAAAATCTCATGAAAAATTATATCAAAAAACTGAACTGCACCAACATACTGTCATTTTTAATGAAGCTTGTAAATAGCACACACATGTATGTATGTCTTTCTCTCTCTCTCTCTCTTTATATATATATATATATATATATATATATATATATTGTTAAATATAACAGACAATGAATGTCTATTATGTTTAATCATGAGTTGTTTTAAACATCATATTATTCATTTTGGTCTCTCACGCGGTGTGACATCATAGAACCACATTACAAATTTACAAACTTCATCTGCTATTTGTGTGATTGTTATCATTGCATAGCAATGCTTTATGTCAACACAAGACAAAATTATCTTTGACGGTGGATGTCTTTATGTTAATGTCCCTGTAAACTCTCTGAAGATGGCTCATGTGAGCCGAAAGCTTAGAACTAACATAATAAAAAATTATCCAAATGTTGGACAATTTTTGTCTTTATTTACACCTGAAATTAAAGCCAAAACAAAATATGATGTTTGGAACCTCTAATGATTAAATATAATAGACATTCATTTCCTGTTATATTTAACAGTATATGTTTAGAAAATTATCTGCTGCCTCGTTACACAATATATATATATATATATATTATCCTATATTTATAGCACAGCTCAGAGTTTCATGCAATCTGCAATCATCAGGTGCTTATTATGAACTGACCTTTTCAGTATTTTACTTTTTTATGCATGAATTTGTACTTTGTTAATTTATTTATTATTCATACCAGAGACTATCTAACATATTTAAAGGTCTGCCATTCATCCATGCATAGAATGTTGCTGCCACTTATGGTTCAGTGCTCTTGCTATCTCTCTAGAGATCTTGATAAAATCCAGTGAAGAATTACCAATATTATTGGTCCTGATCTGGTGTCTCAGCCTCAGTCACTTTCCCACTGCCATATTTGTATATGACTAAAAGAAAGAGACAAGAGAATAGCTATTTAGTTTTAGCCGACATGATTCATCCACTGACGGACTTTATCAAGGCAAAAAACTCAATGTGTCAGCTAAAATTAAATACAATTTTTCTTTTGTCTCTTTCTTTTATTCATATTGTTTTTTCTCTACAGATTATATCTGAGAATATTTAGATATTTGTACATATATATATATATATATATATATATTTGTGCTTTGGAGATTTCTAAAATGGATTAACAATCAACATAATCTAATTTATTTGTCTGAACATTATTTTTAATAGATACTCATATTTGATTAGATACTCTGTTTTAATTAAACAGTATATTTATATATATCTTACCGAGCGTATAAGTCTTTGAGAAATTTTGTAATGAAAAAATGTGTCATTTGGTAGGATTCTGGAATTTGTGTTTATAAGGCTTGGTTCAGTTTCATTTAGACTGAAATCATTGCTGGTAAAGTAGTCTCAGACATGTCAGATCAATTGGCAGTTTCCCCTGTCTTGTTAAGGGTCGCACGTTAGAATCCTGCTGAATGAGACATACTTCCTAACAAAATTACTCAAAAATATTCAGACTGGTAGATATATAGAAATATACTGTATAATTAAAAACAGGGTCTCTACTCAAATATGAGTATCTATGAAAAATAATGTTCAAACAAATAAATTAAAATATATTTGTGTGTATATATATATATATATATATATATATATATATATATATATATATATATATATATATATACACACACACACACACACACACATATATATATATATATATATATTTATTAAAAATTAGAGTTTAGAACATGTACAAATTATCATCTACTACAAAGTGTACATTTTTTTCAACATCATAGCTTTATTCTTATACCGAAACTTTTCTGTTACACCCAATAGTGTGTAGGGCAGCGTTTTGCTGTTTCCACAACAAACTGTTTTTTATAGGGTAGAGTTGTTAGCCCTGCGCTCAACTCCCAAACCTGGAGGAGGGTGATTTTCTATGCGTAGTTTTCACGTGACACACAGCCAAAAGTAGGGGGTACCCAGTAAGGATCAAACTCACTACTCAGTTATACAAGCTTGCTAACCATTATACCACACTGAGGTGCCCATTCTTATATTGATCACTGTTTTAAATTAATGATTTGAACAGTGTCAATATTTTCTTCATTCCTTATTCACTTGTATATATATATATATATATATATATATATATGTAATTAAGTAGTATCCTTGGTAATTTGTAAGATTAATTCCATGGGGTATTATAATTTGATGAGAACACAGTGTTAGAATTTGACAGAGCATTATAATTAAAATAAATTGGATGAATTTACAAATCCATTGGCAATAATTTATTTTATGAATGAAATAAATTATCACCAATGGATTTGTAAATTTGTCCAATTTACTTACAATATATATATATATATATATATATATATATATATATATATATATATATAACGTAGAATATTTGATATTTAAGTTAGGTAAATTTTGATAAAGACAAACTCAAAAGAACTTAATGTTAAATTTATTTATTTAATTTAACAGAGTAATATAATTGAGAAAAAAGTTTTGATGAAATCTTAGATAAAATTGTAGAATATTTAATTTTTTTAAAATTTTAGATGAAATTGTAGAATATCTACATTTTTTCTAAAATATATATGCATATATATATGTTTATATATGTGTGTGTATATATATATATATATATATATATATATATATATATATATATACACATGCACACACACAAATAGTAAGAGTAAAAGCTAAAGTTTAAAATAAGCTAAAACCTTAAAAGTAAAATAAACTGAGGACTCAATGCCAAAATCAGGACATGGTGTTACTTGTAGTCGAAGGGAATGAGAAGACTTTATTGAGAAAAAAGAACAATAAAAGAACAGAATTCAAGAAGATAGAAGACGGTGATTGAATTGAAGAATTAATGGGTTTATTTCTAATAGAACATTTTTATTACATCAAGTTTTATTATTGTGTATACTCGTATTTTAAATAGAAATCCCATCTTTAAAGAGAAGCACAGTTCAGCAACACACTATTTTCCTTTTTAAGTAAGGGAAAAAAATATGGCATCTATTTTAAATGCAGTATCCACTATAATAAATTTTGAAGTAATATGTATATGTGTGTATCATTGTCAGATTATTATAGCCTCATACAACTTATCTATCACTTAAAGAAAACATTTGCAAATTAATTAGCAACTGTGATGATAATGACAGTAAAAATAAACATCCATCACATCAGAAATAGATACTTGAAATTTCTAAGCCTCATAGTGAGCAAAGAGGGCTTGGAAAATTTGTTACTCACAAGACCTATTGAAGACAAGAGGGATAAAGGAAAATAAGGCATAACCTACCTAATGAGCATGTGTAAATGGATGGCAGAACAGGGTTTAGGAGAGATAACAAAAAAAACAATTTATTAAGAGCTGCAAAAGGTAGGAAATTGAGGAGAACCATAATCGTCAACAGTGGCAATTCTACAGGGTGCAGAAGGGGCCAAAGCCCTCCCAGAATTTGGGCTAGATCCTCAGTTGTCCCCCACAACTTTTATAAGCTTCAAACATTTATGAAATGGATCAATTTTGATTTTGATAAGATTTGATCTTCCGCACTTTTTCATTTTCTTTTTTGTTCGGCTTTTTAAGGACACATACAGGGACTCGTTTAAAAGAAAAATATACAAAATAAAACAACCAGATAGATAGAAACAGACATGTTGTTAGGAAGGAAAAGGAACTTAATAGTCATGGAGAAATTATATTATTTAAATTATTTCTTTATTTCAAAGTAGTTTCTTGATCGTATGGTTGGACATTGCTGAAAACATAAATTAATATTTTAGCTGATTTTTGTATTTTGATTGATTTCATTGCATTATTTTATTTTCACGTTAATTTTTTTTCTCACATTTATTTTTTGTGCTTCAAAAAAGGTTTAGTAGAGGAAAAAATCAGAGCAGGCAAATCACACTATTCTACTAGGATTAGTATTAATCCTTTGATTTTGTTTTGACATTAACCTCTCTTGTGTTCCAACAGCTTGAGAGTTGAAAAGAGGGCAAGAATAGATGAGAACTCCACTATGAATGAAAAATTATTCTGTTTAATTTAGCGAAGTAACATACTCGTTCTTAAGTTGTGTATACAATAATGGTGTAGTAGGAAAATGAAGATGCTGCTTGAGTTTACCCTCTCCTCCTCAGAAAAATCTCAGCCCCTAAGACACCCCTCAAATTTCAGAGTTCTACAATTGCCACTGATTGCCAAATTCCTGAAGAGATATGGCACAGAGAAGAAGAAGAAAAAATTTATGAGGCATAGATGAGATTTGGCACAAGTCTATAAACATGTATAGATTGACTCCTCTGTTAATAATAGTGAAGTGTCACTCATAAACCAATACACTACAATGAGATGCACATCAATTTTACAGTAAATAACAAATCACTCAATATGCCTAACTAGTGAAACAATAACTTTTAGGCAAAATTGGACTTTATCCATCGATATAGTTTTTTTCTAGGATGATGCACTGATTCCAATGCTTCTCTAAAAATTTGATGCTTTTTTTGTAGAACAACTTGTCTTTAGCCTCAAAATACGCCTCAGTTTCTGATATCTATTCAAGCCAGATCTCTTTCCCTAAAGCATTCTTTTGAGGTCTGCAAACAGCCAGTAGTTGCTGGGGGCCATATCTGGAGAATCGATGAATGTGGAAGCGATTCAAAGTGCAATTCATGTAGTTTTGCCATCATTGTGATTGACTTGTGATATGTTTTGTTGTCTTGGTTAAAGATCACTTTTTTCTTTTTTATTTGTGGCCATTTTCTAGCAATTTCTTACTTCAAATACACCAATAATGCTATATAATATTTGCTATTGATGGTTCTTCCTTTCTCAAGGTAATCAATGAAAAAAATACCTTGCATATCCCAAAATACAGAGGTCAAAATCTTGCCTGCTGATGTTTGCATCTTTGATCACTTTGGATAGCTTTCACCTGCTGCTGTTCACTCAGCTGACTGTTGATTTGGCTCCAGAGTGAAGTGGTGGATCCATGTTTCATCCTTTGTCACATGTTTATGAAAAAAAATTTTCATGTTGTGTTAAAACATTTGCTAACAAAGCTCTGAATCATCAACACATTGTTTTTGATTTATTGTAAGCAAACATGGTAGCCACTATGAACACAGCTTTCTCATTAACAAATGTCCATGCAAAATGGTGAATACCCTGCCTTTTGATATGTTCAGCTCCTCTGCTATCTCATGCAACTTCAATTTACGATAATCCAAAAGGAGTTTGTGGATTTTTTGCTTTGATTGAACAGTATTTTTTCCCACTAGAAAGCAATGCTTTATAAAAACAAGAAATTCAGAATTTTCCATTGTTTTCAAAATTTGCAACAGTAGCTTCCCTTAGATAACTGTAATTTGTAAACTAATAATCAGATTAAGCCCAAATTTTGTTACATGCTATGTGAAGGTTAGTACTTCATAAAAATCCATATGGATTTTTTTTTATTAGTAGTGCTATCTATATGTCAGGCCCAGGACTTATTGAGTGATGTGCTAAAATGTATTCAACAGGCTTAAACATATTTATAACAAAACTTAGCATATTTTGACTTAAAGTTATGTTCCTTAAAAAAAGGATTCAAATGTCTGTATTGCTAAAAAGAATATTCCTTAATGTCAAACTATGAATAGCTACATTTCTTTTTAATATATATATATATGCATACACATTGTAAATTTGTTATTGCAATGGATTTTAAAAGCATTATATCACTACACAAAAATTTTCATATTTCAGAATAATACTGTTCTTCTTCTTATTTTTTAAAATAAATGGTGAAAATGATGTATTTAGAAAATTTTTTTTTTTTATAATCGTTTCACCCTGAGCAAGGCATTTCACTGCCACTATTGTGCAGGGGTTACATAGAGTGGTGAGAAAGGATGGTTAGTGGTGAGAAAGGATGGTTAGATATAGGAAAAGTCAGAAGGAGGGTGATAGATGGGTAAGGATACCAAGAATGAGGGTTGGGTAGATGGTGAGAGTGTTGGGAGAATAGATGCAAGTTAGTGTAATAGGAGATGTCTATTGACCTTAAATTTAAACTCCTGGAGATTGTAGCTGTTGGGAAAGCAGACATGTGGAAGGGAATTCCACAGGCGAGAAGCACGAGAAAAGAAGCTGTTGGAGTAGAAATTATGGTTACATCTTATCTGTTTAACTGTAAAAGGGTGGGACCTAGTTGCAAATCTAGTATCTCATGTAAATTCATACCTAGGCAGCACCAATGATCTAAGTTCATCGGAGCAGAAGCCATGAAAGTATTTGTAGAAGAGGCACAGGGAAGCCACATTACACTGGTGAGAGAGTGGTTGCAGCCGGTCTGCCAAGTCAGGATCGATCACGTTACAGATTCTCTGTTGTATTTTGTCAAGAAGCCCAAGGAGAGTAGATGGGGCACCTGACCAGATGTGGCACCTGACCAGATGTGGCAGCAGTACTCAATGCATGGGTGGATGGTAGATTTATATATTTGCAGGATAGATTCAGGCGGGAAAAACTTCCTGGCCCTGTACAGCGGATTTGGCAATGGATTCGATATAGTCATTCCATTTGAGGTCCGTCGAGAGTGTAAGACCAAGGAGGAATAGTGTTTTACTCTCTGGGAGGCAAGCCTGTTCCATGCTAATGGGAGGTAGATGTGATTGTCTATGGTGGTTAGTTGATAGCAGCTTCATTTTAAAGGCATTGAAATTTACGAGCCATTTCCTACCCCAGGCCACTACGGATTGGAGGTCCTTTTTAAGCTCGAAATATAAGATGAAATTAATGGTTATTTAGAAAATTAAATAGTGGAAGTTGGAGTAAGTTAAACAATATGCTTGTAGATGTGTCAATATCACTCAATCAAAAGTGAGAATTAGGTTGAAAAGAATTGAAAATTTGGGTTCTGAAAGGGTACAAAGTAGCATAATGTCAAGACATGGCACTTTTTAATTTTGTCTGGGTAAGGCACAATTTGAGTTCATACATTATTTAAATAGGTAGATAATAATTTTTAACAGCAGGTTGGATTTTTATTATTTATTAATTTGATTTTGTACTACCTCATCAGTTAAAGGGGCTGGATTGTTTAGGTTAGAATTAGAATTAAGTAATTATGATATACTTTGGTATTTTGTAGTTAAGAAAACAATATAAGTGTGATGTACATCATTTATTTTCGTAAATTAATTTTTAAGTAATATTAGAGCATAAGTTATAAATATACAATTGTAATTAATTAAATTTTAGTGAAACCTTTGTATCATGTTCTTCTTCCTTTCCACTCCACTTTTATGCAACTCTCTTCACACCTGTATTCTTATCTTTTTCTTTCTCATTCTCTGACTCTCCTGTAACTTGTTCCTTTTTCTCATCACTCACCTCTTCTGTAACCACCTGTGCACCAGTGGCAGTTCTGCCTTGCTTAGGGTGAAATGATTAGAAAAAAAAAATGTTAATTCACCCCTACACTTCAACAGCACTTTATTTTTATGGGACCTTAAAGTTTGCAGCTCTTCATTCAGGCACAGTGAGTAGATGCCGGGGAGCCGAGTTCGAATTCCAGCTGAATCCATTGTATTCACTTATGTGCAAATACCCTTGGGAAAGGTATTAATCCATCTCTTCCTTCTAGTTATGGGTTTAATAGCAGGACAGATTGGGTTCTATAGCCTTGGTCGGCAACCAATCTACCGCAGGAAGCAATGGCAACCTACTGCGGGATAATCTTCTGCCCAGTCAGTCATGTCTCTTTCGAGACATGATTGCCCAAGCATGTATCACGTATGGCACTTAACTGACTCAGTAGATGCCATAGAATGATTTACAGATTCTTGTCTTTTCCAGAATTTTCCATTTTACTTTAGGGGTTATATTTGTATCTTTTAACTGCCAAAAATACACAGAAACCAATATTTGGTTTTGGTACATGTTATTTTTTTAAGAAAGTTAAATGCATCACTGCTTAAAAGTATTCGTAGTAGATTCAGTGTAAACTTTTTAATAGTTAGGTAAGCTCTACTTTGTATTGAACCCTGTTTATATAAGTAAATGCATGAACAGTGAGTTTTAAACCTATCTGTTCTTTCACTTCCTTATATATATATATATATATATATATATATATATATATATAAACTATTTGTTTGAATATTATTTTTAATACTCGTCTTTGAGTAGATATTCTGTTTTCTAATCAGACACTCTATTTATATATTTATTTCTATCAGTCTGATTATTTAACCCTAACCGTAATCCACATGAGATCAATTAGTGGCTTTCCCTATGTTGGTAGGAGTTGCAAATTTGAATCCCACCGAATTACACAAATTTTTATATTAAAATTTATCATAAATAATCAGGCAGGTAAAAATAAATACATAAATATACTGTTTGATTAAAAAACAGAATATCTCCTCAAATACAAGTATTGATTAAAAATGTTCAAACAATTTAAATATGTTGGTTGTTAAAACCATTTCGTTAATCTTCGGGATTTTCCATAGCGTTATGTATACATATATATATAAAAAAGAACCCGATACATAAAGCCACAAATTTATTCACCTGAAGAGAGTCAATCTTAAACTCGAAACACATGTAGTATCACAAATACCATTATGCACTCTTAAAGTATCATAACATGTATAATAACAACAATAATAAATATACACTTTAAACAAAATGTTCACGGCCTCTCACACTTTTTATTTTATACCAATTTCTCTCATTGGAACAACCCTATTTCTTTTTCATATATAAATATATATATATATATATATATATTGCTCATTCAGTAATGAATTAGAGCACTCTATCTACTGGTGTATGATACATCATATCCTAAAAGTCTGCCTCCTTCTACGGAGCACTCATAGCTCAGAGGTAGAATCGCCAGCTGACGCTAATTCGATTGGGTTTCAATTCTAGGTAAAAGTAATCAGATGTCTAACCATACTGATGAGCTGTTATATAGCAAAACAGATCTGTCTGCACGGATGACTATATATATATATATATATATATATACAGATATATTTTTAATTTATTTTTTTAAACATTATTTTTAATGGATACATATATTTGAGTAGAGACTCTGTTCTTTTAATTAAACAGTATATTTATTCATATCTACCAGCCTGGGTAATTGAGAAATCTTGTTAGGAAAATATGCGTCCTCTGGCATTTTTCCTAACATAATTTCCTAACAAGATTTCTCAATTATTTAGGCTAGTAGATATAAATAAATATACTGCGTAATTATAAAAAAAATCACAGAGAATCTACTCAAATAGGAGTATCCATTAAAAAGAACTTTTGAACAAACAAATTAAAAATATGTCAGAGTTAATCTATTTTGTAAAATAAATTGTCTTTTTTTACATTTGTTTAGATTAGGATATGAACAGCTATGAATGTTAAGAAAAATCAGAAAATTATGTGTTTAAAAAGCTTAATTCAATCTTTGTCTAACTGCAAATCTCTCATGGTCAAGCAGTCTAAGACATGATCAATTGATTTTTTCTCCTAGGCCTAGGGGACACAGGTTCGAATCCTACCAGAAGAAACATATTTTTCTAACAAGATTTCTTGATTATTCAGGCTGGTAGATGTATATAAATATAATGTTTAATTATAAAAATCAGAGCATCTATTCAAATATGAGTAGCCATTAAAAATAATGTTTAAACAAATAAATTAAAAACTGATATATATACCGTATTTTTCAGCATACAAGACACACTTTTTTCTAAAATATACCCTCAAAAATATGTGTGTATCTTCTAAGACAAATATATCAGCTACCACCATGACATGGATGGTAGTGAAGATCATTTATTGCACATAACTGACAGTAGTGATGACTCTGCAGATGATCGTTTTGAGCTTTTACATGAATTCAGCAGTGATGAGTTTTTGGGATTTGGGGAAGAATAAAATTTCTTCGATTGTTTTATATTTTTAAATGCATATTTTTTAAATTTTTAGTTCTATTTTATGAAAATAAAACCACCCTTGGACAATGAAAGTGTTAGGGCGCTCTCCACCTTTGAAGTATAATGAACTGTTCCAGGCATTATGAATGGTCATAGTGTCAAGAGTCCGACGGCCAGTTCGAAGATTATGAGTCAGTCGTGTATTTCCGGTTGTAAACCGGAAGTGATTAATTGCACTCTACTATGTAGAGAGACGTACACATTAATACCTTGTTTTCTTGTATTATACTAACCAACTTTGTAAATACCTTTCTTCTGTAATACATTTTATTATATTTATATTTCTGTTGTTTCGTTGTTATTACCTGCACAACTCAACAGAAAGGTGTATAGTATATTTACTAACCACCTACTAGTATGTCATTGCCATGCAAACAAAATCGGATGAGTGATTACCGTAAACATTATGTAGTGCCAGTATGTGAGGAATGCATGGTGATTGTATTTTTGTATGAGAATTTTCTTACAAATTTCTTTTCAATATTAGGGTGTGTCTTCCAACCCACAGCATCTTTTAAGCTGGAAAATATGGTGTGTGTATATATATATATATATATATATATGTATAAACATGCATATATATATAGATATAGAAATAGAGAAAAAATGTTACTTGTTTACTGCTAAACTGACAATAAATTTCAGAACTTTCACAGATTAGAATGAGTCTAGAATTACAATGAAATACTTACAAGCTCGGAAAGTTTTATACGTGTCTAAGCTAAATGCCATAGGCTTTGTTCAAAATATTTACATAAAAAATAACTTTGAAATTTCTGTCTGAATTTCTCAGGTCATTATTTACTAATGACCTAAGAAATTCAGACAGAAATATTCTATTCTGTTATGCATAGTATATTTTTCTTATATTATTTAACACTCAGTAACCACTTACCAGTAGCATACAGAAGGTGGGAAGAGAATGCGATGGCCCCAGGCATCCATATCTGTAGGGCAGCTAATCAAAGAGTGAAATAAAAATTTAGTTTATATTTAATTTGGATACAGTGTTTATTTCATGTTTCATCTGGTTTTACATATTGAAAATGTCTTCCTTTCTCACATTTCTCAGTACTAGCCCAACCACTTGAATTTTAGGGGTATACAATCAAGGAATTAGCCCTTGGCATCACCAAATATCATGACATCACTGCACCTTGCATTTTTGTTGCTTTATTGCTTTGCTTGGGGTGAAATGATTAAAAATACCTTGTTTGTATGAACAAATTTGCTCAGTAGGAAAATACTATAGAAAAACAAATATCCACTGAGAATTTTCAGCCAGTCATTTTACATCATTTATTTATTATATATAAACAGATGAATTAGATTAATATGATTAACTACCTAATAAAGTGATCCATAAATTATGATCACCTAAATCTCTGATTTCTCATTCCAAGACATTGGAGAGCAGTTGAATTCCTTGCATTCATTTATGCACTTGGGAAAGGTAGTAATCTCTCTCTTCCCTCCATTTATGGGTTAAACAACAGGACAGATTATATTCTATAGCTTTGGCTGGCAACCGGTCTACCGCAGAAAGTAATGGCGACCTACTGCGGATAAACTTCTGCCCAGTCAGTCATGTCTCTTTTGAGACATAATCACTCAAGCATGTATCACGTATGGCACTTAACTGACTGAGTGACATAGTAAGGTGATTTATAAATTAGGATGAGCTAACTCATGAGGTGATCCATACCTACCTAATAAGGTTATCCACAAATTATTATGATCAACTACTGTTGTGGGGTTCTCCCTTTTCATAAAGATGGACTTGTCCAGAGTATACTTATACTACTGCTATAGAAGCAAAATGGGAGAATACCGTGTTTTCACAGAGAGTTAACCAGAGAATACAAGAGTCCAGAGAGAGATTAGCAGTCAGTACACAGTAGCTCATAGTAGCTCTGTGCTCCACTCATCGAGAAGATTATTATGCCATACTGGTCAGCTTCCGATGTGGGCATACTCAATATATTACGGTTTCACCTCCAGAGACTTGTACATATACTTTTTACTAACCCATATTCTTGGACTACTAATCTTCATTCAAGTTTGTATCCTTACATTAATACACTTATTTTCTATCTGAATTAGTGGTCATTGTTCATTCATTTGTGCAGACCCCATTCCCGGGATCCACAACACCTACCTAATAAGTTGTTCCAGTAAAACAGATTCTATTTAGGTTATTTTTATTTGAGCAAATATCCTCATCTTTGTTGTGATTATCATTTCAGCCATTGTGACTTCTTCAAGTATCTATCAACCCAACAGAATTTCTAAATGCTAATTGCTTTAATTACCTCAGTATTTGGATCAGTTACAACAAATTTAGTATTGGAGATAAAAAGAAATTGAACACAGAATAGGTTTTGCTAGGAGTTATTTTGTCAAATAGTACAAGTTGCTACAAGACCAAATGATTAACTTAAAAGCACAAGTCATATTCTTAAATAGCCTCTTAAAATTGACACTTTCATATGGATATCTTGCATGGTGCCAAACTCATTCTGAAATAACTAAACTATCAGCTGCATATCACTCTCTCAGATCAATGGTTAAAAATGGCTTTGATTGCATGAAGCCTAAACTATTAGTGAGGATCATTTTTTAAAATCGTATGGAATGGTACTATAGAATCATTAACAAAGAACTGTACCAAAAGTCTGATCTATTTGATATCGTCAAATTGGCAGCTGATCACAAAAATTATTTAAATTCTTCTGTTAACTGAAGCAAGGAATGGCTTCTTAATTTTAGTGCTTTCAAAATGAAACTACTCTCTATTAATCATTTGACAAAAGATTTTCTGCCTTCCATCAGTATGGCTAATGCTAACTTCCAAGAGAATGACTCACTACACCTTCTTAGTCTAATGTTTTTCACTGACATAAAGTTGAAAGGTTATATTGAATCATTTGCTACAAAAATTGGTTCTCTGTGTCATGCTAGACAATTTCTTTCATCCAAATTTATTTTATATATTTCCAAGTCTATCATTAATTCATGCTTAGAATATTGCTGCTACATCTGGTCTGGTGCTCCTAATGTATAAAGATTCTTGATAAACTCCAAATAACAATCTGCAATGTTATTAGTTCTGACCTAGCATATGAACTTCTATCACTTTCCTATCACCATAACATAAGTTTTCAGTGCCTTTTCTATAAATAAAATCATAGTAATTTTTCTGATGAACTTTCCTCTATAGTACCTAAGCTTTATGTATTTAAACACAGAACAAGGTTGGCTTACATACAAATATATTTGGTAAAAATATTAATCTGTCTTTTTCCTCCAGTTATGGGTTAAATAACAGGACAGACTGGGTTCTATAGTCTTGGCTAGTAACCAGTCTACCGCAGAAAGTAATGGCAACTTACTATGGGATAATCATCTGCCCAGTCAGTCATGTCTCTTCTGAGACATGATAACCCAAGTGTGTATTACATATGGCACTTAACTGACTGATAAAATTGGTAATATCGTTTTACAGTAGAAATAGTTAGATGTCACATTAAGTTCTATGCTAACAGTTTCTTTTCTTGCATTTCTCACTTGTGTAATTCTCTTCTAGCTTCTTGCTTTCTAGTCAACTTTGATCTTCAAAAATTTACATATAATGTTAGTTGTTATCTTCTGTCTTCTTAACTTCTGCTCTTTTATTGTTCTTGCTCCTCAGTAATTTTTTTTTTTTTTTTTAATCATCTCACCCCAAGCAAGGCATTCCACTGCCACTATTGCGCATGGGGCTACATAGGGGAAGGTAAAGAGAAGGAGTGGATAGACATAGGGAATGTCAGGAGAAAGGTGACAGATGAGTAAGGATAGCGAGGATGAGGGTCGGGTAGATGGGAAGAGTGCTTGATAGAATGGGAGCAGGTTAGTGTGTTAGGAGGTGTGTATTGACCTTACATTTAAACTCCTGGAGATTGTAGCCGTCGGGGAAGCAATCGTTTGGAAGAGAATTCCACAGTCGGGAAGTGCGAGGAAAGAAACTGTTGGAGTAGAAGTTAATAATTTCCTGATTTTCTTTTACATTCTATAACCACTTGTATCTTACTGGCTTTGTTGTCTTGCTTGAGTTGAAAAGACAAATATATATATAATACCAATAAACTAGAATCCGTAAGTTTACAATAATCAAAATAAACATAAATATTTGAAAAATGTCAACAAACAGAACCTAAATCCATTAAAATCCAGCGGAATATGTCGTTGGATAATGGGGGTGAAAAAAAAGAAACCAGCGGAACAAGAACAAACAGTCAAGCATCTGCAGGAAAGAAAAAAAAAAACCCAAAACGGAACCTAAACACCAGAAAAAGTGCTCAATACAAAAGTACGAAAATACAGTAGTAGAGAAAAACACAAAAAAATCTATAAGTGAGCCACAACCTACCGCGGTTTCACCTTACGGAGCCTCGTTCCCTGACAATTCGTAGGGTGAACTGCGGTAGGTTGTGGCTCACTTATAGATTTTTTCGTATATATATATATATATAAAACTTTGGTTGGTAATCAGTCTGCCACAGAAAGAAATGGCATCCTCCTGCAGAAAAATCTGCCTAGTCAGTTATGGATCGAAAGAGACAAGCTCACTCAAGCATGTATCAAGTATGGCACTTAACTGACTGACTGATGCTCTTCAGCAACCATTCCTTGCAAAGAAATCCTCAGCTGTCCTATAAATAATTGTATTTCTGGATGAATTTTCAAGCCGATTTAGTCTTCCTTATACAGTCAATTTATACAAAATGAAAATTGCTGCTGTACATGCTGTGGTGCTCCTGCTAAATATTTAGAGATCCTTGATAAAAGCAAAAGAATCTGCAATGTTAATAGATCTGATCTGGCAACTCAGTTTCAGTCACTTTCCCACCACCATGACATAGCTTCTCTATACCTTTTTTTATAAATACTTTATGGTAATTGTTCTGATGAAATTTCCTCTATGAACAGTATGAGATTTATGACAACATCCTGTCACTTTACAGTTGAAATAACTAGATATAACCAGATGTTCTATGCTAACAGTTTCTTTTCTTGAACATCTAACTTGAGGGACTCTCTTCCAACTTCTTGCTTTCCAGTCAACTTTGATCTTCAACAATTTACATACAATGTCAATTGTTATCTTCTGTCTTCTTAATTTCTGTTCTTTTATTGTTCTTTCTCATTAATAACATTTTTCTTATATTCTTTCATACTCAGTAGCCCCCTGCAAGTTACTGGCTTTGTTGAGTTCATTGGGGTGAAAGTATTAATAAAATGTTTAAGAGAAATCACACCACTTGAGGAATACCAGCAGCATCAACAGCTAAACTGGATAGCATGTGTAACTTGAAGAGAATGTAATGACATAATCAATATTACATTAGAAATAGGTTAAAAAAAGAAACCCCCATCAGTAATGGAAAGAATGATGATAAATTTGATAAACTTATTTTTGTTTTTAAATTATTTCAAAAGAAAGATTTTATAAATTTCACTTGACATTATTGCTGGCTGCTTTGTCAATGAATACCAAATGTTTCCATATAAGGAGACCACTAATATTGCAACCACATTTCTGTACATTACTTAGTTTCTGAAAAATCTTTTTCATTATTCCTATGAAGATTCAAATTTCTGTTGTCTATAATTATACTGGCCAGTTAGTTGAATTTATGCACTTTATTAATAACTTAGCAGCACATAAAGATTGGACACTTCAATAGGAAAAAATCCTCTAAGAAGAACATTGCAGGTGTTAATGCATCATCTTTAAATAAGGCAACACTTTGATGTGTTTACGAATATATTGTCTGATGGAAAGAATGATTTATGACACTGACAAAATATTTATTTGATTTCTTTAAGTCTTCCTAATCATGAGTTTTCTTTTTTATTTAAGCTATAATATATAATAATATTAGCTTTTTATTTTTTCTCTTATTGCACTTGTCAGAAAATATAAATTCATTTTTTTTCTCTTGTTTGTCTACACACTTATTAGATCCAGACTATTTATGTCCTGCAAACAAGATAAGGGTGAATAAAAGTATGATGATGTTTATGAACCAGAAAGAGAAAAAACAAAGCATAAAAATTAACAGGATCTGATTGGGTGAAAAAAAACAAAAACTAAACAGAAATTGAAAATTTCTTTATTATTTTTTTCTTCATATTTTTCTTTTTCTTTTTGCAAAGTCCAGAAAGCAAATCAAGAATAAGAAGTCAACATTTTTATTTTCTTTGATTATGGTAGACCATCAATATTTGATGACTGTTTACAATATTCTGTTTATCGTAAGATAATGCATTTCTTGAAATATTTCTTGCCATAGATGCCTTAAACAAAATATGTCAAAGAATGATTCTGTGTAGTAATCTTACCTTTGATATTTTTATCACAAACTGGAGTTTTCTTTGGTTATGCTCAAGAGCAGTACTTTTTTTCTCTAGGCTGAATTTTCAGAATGAAAATTTGCTTGTGCCTCACCATATTTTATGTGATAAAAAGTTCATTTAAAAGTAAAAGAAATATGACTAATCATGAATTAAATATAATATACAACATGAATAACTTATTATAAGATTAAAGTAAACAAATTTAATGAAAGGTATGAGCTTGTTTTTGAGATAAACAAACACTCATCCCTTCATTTACACAAAAAAAGCCTTTCCCTTTTTGTCAAAACTGAAGAGACACAAGTAGCCATAAGACAAAAATGGTGCAGAGAGTGGGTTAAAGGTAAATAACTGTGGGTTCGAAGTCAGAACACTATTATTGATAACACTCTCCTCCAGTTTGCAGAACCTAGTTACAATATTCTTAATATGGATATAATGCAAAAATATTGCAATGACGAAATTGGTGAATAATTATTTATAACTATTTATACTGGGACTCATGCATGAAATTATGAGCAATCCATGATAATATTTCAAATTTTTAAATCATATTTATTTTTGGCATAGGAATTTTTAAAAATATTTCTAAATCTTTGATTGTCTTTCAATCATTCCACCTTACCTGCTACCCTCTTCCAACTCACCTATGATGTCTGCCACACCTATGAAGTGTGCCACACTTTTTGGGAATCACTGCTCTAGTGTATGTTGACTCTTATACAAAGTAGTTGGAATTATGTTGTTAAAATATAAAAATGAGGATATTAGTTGAAATAATCTATGCAATAGTCTCGATGCTTCATCTAAGAACATCAGTAAACATAAGAAAAGCAAGAGAACACATCAGCTTAAACATAGACAAGGATATTATTCTGAATAATTAATGAAACAGTGATGAAGAATTATGCACTGGTTAAGCAAGATAATGATAATGAATTTATTCATGAGGAACCTAACAATGAATGTGTGCCTTGAAGCTATATGTATGTTGTTATCTGTTATAAGTTATAGGAGAAATTTGCTGAATGTGGATTATACTGTACAAAATTCTTTTTCTTCTTCTATGTGCGTTGTCCTTTCAGGATGTAAGTGATCATGGCCTTCCATGTTTCCCTATTCTTGGTGGCTCTGAGCACACTTTCTCCTGTAATACCATACAACCCCCGTTCTGTCATCCACCTGTTCAGGCCCTTCAAATATGTTATCCGCTGCTTTCCTCTGCCTCTTTTTCCCTCTATCTAGCCTGTTAGTATCAGGTTCTCCAAGCCCTCCTTCCTCATTGCATGTCCCAGGAACTTTAGTTGTCTCTTTCTGATGCTCAGTATTAATTTCCTTCTTGTTTCCATTCTTTCCAAAACCTCATCATTGCTCACATATTCAGTCCATGATATCTGCAGTGTCCTTCTGTAGAACCACATTTCAACTGCTTTTTCCTTTGAGGATATTGTCTAGCATTCACTGCCATATTGAAGAACTGACATCAAAAAATTACTAAATGTATAAAAGCTAAGTAAAATCTTAAGAAACAGGAAAATGACATTAAAAATAAAGAAAAGAATACACAGTTGTTATGTAATATTGGTCCTCCTATATGGCAGTGAATATGGCAGTGAATATTGAACAGTCTCATCACAGATTAAGAAGCGACTTGAGGCAGCAGAAATGTGGTTCTACAGAAGGATGCTGAGAATACCCTGGAACTGAACATGTTTGCAATGACAAAGTTTTAGTGAAAACAAAAACAAAAACAAAATGGACACTTATATGTCACAGCAGAAAATTGAAAATTCTATGACGCATAATAAAGAAAGAGGGCTTGGAAAATTTGATGTCCACAAGACAGACTAAAGGCAAGAGAGACAAAATGAAGCAACATATAACTCCTTAACTAGCATGTTTAAACGATTGGGGAAGAGGGATTAGGTGATACAACAAAAAGACAAACTTTACTAAGAGCTACAAAGAGCAGGAAGCTGTGGAGAGCTATGATTCTCAATATTCTTAAACATGTCACATAAAAGAAGAAGCAGCAGCAATATCCATAAAAATTTAATAGATTTTCTATTTGAATTTTCTAATGGATCCTAATTCTTAAGCTAATGTTTGAATAAGCTTTTTGCAAGTTCTGTGATTATAAAATATCTTTGAAAATTTCACTATTGCATCATTAATATCTGAGTTTATCAACTTTTACAAAACATTGCAATAAAAGCCATAAATATGCATGAAGGCCATTGTTTAACACATTGACTACAGTCGGTCAATTATAAAATGTGGCTTCAAATTCAAACATAATAATAGCCAACTTAGGCAATAAAAATTTTTTATGAGTTGATTTATAGTTTCAACTGAAGTCTTTAAGATTGTTTTTGCACTAAAAGTATCAGTACAAATAAACTCATTGCTGGCACTTGCAAATGAAAATGTATCAGAAAATGCAGAGCATAAGGTAATTTGCTGTCAGCATCATAATGAAAATGCTTACCTCATATGGGATATAAAAAAAGGAAATATTTCACTCCCTATAAACGTAAAGGCTATAAAAATATTGGAAAAATAAAGTGTACAATGCCAAAAAAACCTGAATCCTGAAGAGTAAAAAAGGAACAAAATGCTTGCATAGAGCTGCCATGTTGTTTTAAAATTATACATATGCCAATCATATCCAATCAACAGAAGCACACAGCAATCAAGTGACAAATAGATTGACAACAGCTATCAATTAACAGAATACAAAGTTGATGTCAAGACCAGTTTATATGTGAAACTTCAAGTCAGTTACAAAGATAAATCTTTTGTATTTTTTAAAAGTTTTTAATCATATATATATATATATATATATATATATACTATAGTCATTCGCAGACAGATCTGTTTCGCTGTATCACAGCTCATCAGTACGGTTAGACTCCAATCGCTTCCTAACCCCTTCCTATCACTTCCTATATATATATATATATATATTATATATATATATATATATATATATTATAATTACAGTGATTATAATATAACCTACAATTTTCTTTTGATATTACTACATTCTATAGTTTTCTGTTTTTAATGTTTGTTTGGATATATTTTTCATATTCTCAGCAGCACAAGAGTTTGCATACATATTTGGTTATAGAAAAGTTTTCATATATATATATATATATATATATATATATATATTAATTATTGCATGAGAACATGTGAAAAACTACAAATTTGTACATTTTGTTTTGACATTGAATGTACAATGACTCATCAGGTAGTTAACAATAATCATCATTGTTAACTACTTAATGAGACATTGTTCTTTCAATGTTGAAATAAAATGCAGGGTTTTGTAGTAGTTTTTCATATGTTCTCATGCAATAATTAATAATAAATATTCATTGCTCTATTTTTATATTAAGCATTGTTTTGAATTAATGTTTTGAATGATGCAATTTTATTCTTAATTCTTATATATATATATATATATATATATATATATATATATAAGCAATCCCTCTTTTATGCAAGTTTCATTAAAAATGACAGACAAGGTGCCATGGTTAAGTTTTTATATAATTTTTTAATGTGATTTTTTTTTTCAGGATATAAATTATTTAAAAATTGTCTGAATTATTCTTCCAATCACTTTCAGCTATACTTTTAGTAATTATCAAGGATTAATTTTATTTTACTTTTAGCTGAATATATAAATTGTTTTGTTTTGTTCATAGCTAACATTGGAGAGTGCTGACTTTAAAAAAAATTTTTTTTATTGATAATGATTTATTTTTATAAACTTGCATATATGCACATACACACACAAGCAAAACAGGATGCCATTTCAATCCCTGATAGCAGACATATTTTTCTTATAAATCCACTAATTTCTTAGGAATTGCTTTGTTTACATTTTGGATACAAAACTGATAAAAAGAGCAGATATGTGCTCTCAAGAAAATAATCTTTGAACAGATGTGATTTCATTAAATAGGGTAAAAAGAACCTTCCTTACTATGAAGTTCTTTGTTGCAAGCAGTAAAGCATGCTGGATCAAATAGTATTTTCCCCTACAAATGGAGACACGCATTTAATCCCTACTAGAAGATACATCTTTTTGACTTGAATGTGGTAGCCTGTAGGTAATACACACTCTTCGACAAACAGAAATTGGTTATCTATTTAAAATATGAAGAATCCACAATCATAATGTTTAGAGTAATATATATATATATATATATATATATATATATAGTCATCCGCAGACAGATCTGTTTCGCTGTATCACAGCTCATCAGTACAGTTAGACATCCGATTGCTTTTACCCAGAATTGAAACCTGACCAAATTGGTGTCAATCGGCAATTCTACCTCTGATCTATGGGCACTCAGTAGAAGTAGGCAGACTTTTTTGCGTATGATGTATCATATGCCAGTAGTTAGAGTGCTCTAATTTATTACTGAATGTGCGATGTGCAAGTGTTAGAGTAACTGCTGTTTTTTCAAAGTCTACCATTCTTCCAGAGTGCTCAATCAGAGTGTGAGAGCGTTAATAGGGATCTGCAGACAGATATGTTTTGCTGTATCACAACTCATCACTACGGTTAAACATCCGATTGCTTTTACCCAGAATTGAAATAGATATATATATATATATACACAGGGTGGTCCAAAAGTAGGTAAACAGTAAGTGGATTAGATTTGTATACTAGTTATATTATTACAATAGTTTTCATTATAACTATGGTATTTGTATTACTGTATAATAATTGTATTAGTAAATATAATTTAATAAGTAATCTCAAAATAAACATCAATTACGTTACACATACTTTTGAAGCCCCTATATATATATATATATATATGTGTGTGTGTGTGTGTGTGTCTATTTAGGCAGTATATCAAGCATGTGTCATGAAATAATATAAACATATCATGCTTGTTTATTTTCTAATTTTCTAATTATCTTCTCAATATTAAGTATTAAATTCATCAAGGAAAAAGCCATATTTTTTGCTAACCCAAGTATTTTTGATCTCCTCCAAGATCATCGTCTAGGATAAATTATGAAGACAAACTTAATGTAATTGTAATCATTGTTATAGTGATTTTGCAAACTTGTGTGAACACTCTGTTATAATTTTTAAAAACTTAACTGTTGTGGTTGCAGTATTTTGTAAACATGCATTCCCATATCAAGGGGGATAACCAGTAATGATAACAAAATGATGTTAATATTAGTCAACTCAAATGCATTTTAAAACATTGTTACTATACTGATAATAAACTTTGTTCAGTGTTGGTTGGTTGCTTTTTATATAGAATACTGTGATAATTTTCAGTTTTTGTTTATTATTTTCATGGTTTAGTCTATTGGTGTTGTCAACAAGTATTTTCCTGTATTGTGAAGGTGGACAGGAATGTGTCTTTAAATGTTGTGGGATAAAATGTCAATTTGGTAAAGGAGTGTAAGCCATCTTCATAATGTTGTGGTTGTCAAGCCAATATATATAACTACTTTTTTGGCAGAGATATAATCACCCAAAGGGCTTTTAAACTTATATTCCTTGATGAATTTCAACTTAACACCGAGAATATGGAGAACCATGATCACCTCAACCTGAAGGATTATGACATTAAAATAGTGTAGGGGAGTTATAATTTTAAATAATTATAAATCTATGTATATATGAAAATGGATGTGTGTGTGTGTGTGTGTGTGTGTGTGTGTGTGTGTGTGTGTGTGTGTGTGTGTCCATTCTAATGAGCCCTGGTCTGATTTCAACCAAAATTGGGTCACTTGTCAATCATGATATGAACCTTTGATGTACACAAAAATTTTTCAAATTGATTAACTGAGTACAGCAGAAATCATTGCATTTCTTAGAATTCACAAACTCTTCTCCTGCAAGATGCCTTATGCAAATTCAACCACAATTGTAGATCAAGGTCCAAACCATTGATGCAAACAAAATTTTTTCAATTCAATGTACAATGTTCATCAAAAATCAATGACAAACAGGTGGTCTTTTGTGTACTTTTATGCATTTCTCAAAGATGCTTCACTCAAACAAGTCGCTGGTAGATCAAGGTCTGATGCCTTGATATGAGAACAAAAATTTTAATTGACACACATGGTGCAGCAAAGATTAATGGAAAATATTGCTTTTTGTGACCGTTTTCTTCTCCAAAATGCTTAGTTGTATTCCAATAAAACTCAAGTCTTTTTTATAACTTTTACCTTATCATAGGCCATAGCAATTTTATATTTTCTACAAGGTACCAACCTCTCTGATGTTGCTGGGACAATGTATCCACTTCTTCTGCATCACAATGTCATCACATCCCATTACAGGCTCCTGTAACACCCGACCCCATTCTTTCAATTGTACATACATCATTACCGTTTATTGGAAAAAGTGACCAAGCATGAATCCCATTTTACAAATACAAAAAAAAAACACTTTCTTTAACTTGTGTCATGGCAACCTTATATTGGAGTTTTCTGAATAAGCACTTGACCTTACCATTTTAGCATAATCTTAAAAAAAAAAAAATAATGCTGGGCTATAGAGCTAGTTCTCTTATATTTATATACAAAATTAATCATAAAAATGAAAAACAAAAAGAAGTGGAAACAACAAAAGTATTATTTATTATCTGGTTGTTATTTAGTGTTGAATAAATGAAAGACAGTAATACTGAGTAAAATCATGAGATTGGGGTCAAATTTAGTTTAAGTATGGATCGGAATCCAGTAGTGATAAGATAAAGTATAAGCAAAGTGAATACAGTTTTTCTCTCATGTTTTTTAATAGATCTGTGTAATGAGTATCCACATAAAATAGCTGGAAAATACTAGAAGTATCTGGAGTTTTCTTACTCCAAATTTTTGTTGAGTGCTAAATTTTACAATTATAGCCTGAAAAAGGAAAAGGAGCTGAAATTTTTGTTGACACATGTGTTGATTGTCTATCAATACAATAATGAAAATGCCACATATTTGTGTGTGTAAAGGAAAATGTCAGTTCAATTCTCAATGGTTTAGAAAAAGTGATTTAATGATAATTATAATTGTTTGCATATTTTATTATAATTATCTGTGACACTATAATTAAATTTTGTTTATGTATTTCTTTATGGACACAACAATAAATGCATAAAATAAAGTATTCACACTATGAATAAAATAAAATAAAATAAAATTTTACAAACTCTCTAATCTGGTGGATTGAAATATTTTGTTCACAATATTGAACTTTGAACATATCCTCATCCTCTGTCTCATCTGGTATATAAATCAATCACATTTGAAAACAATGTCTCTTGAACCTTTGTCAGGGTTCGTCAGATGTTAAAGAGATTCATCTTAATATTTGCACTATTAATTTGCAAGATATTGTATATAATAAGGGTAAATTATAGTACTTATAATTGCAGTGACATTCATCCTAAATGGGTTGAGCCAACTTCTTCTTCAGAAGAAATTTTACGGGACGTTTTTGGCACCAAAAGCCATGTAGTGTAAAGTTAGATGTGTCAGCTGTAAGATTTTTTGTCAGGATTATTCATACTAAATCCTTTTGGCAGTAGACTCTGTTAAAAATATTTATTTGCCAGAATATTGCAAAGATTCAAATTTTTACGAAGATCCAATCGGTTGGGTCACAGTGTTAAGCCAGGGAGTTTTTCTCATCAGAATCCATTCTTCACATTTATAGATCTATCATTCATCCATGCATTGAATACTGTTGCTACATCTAGTTGGATGCTCCTGCTACTCATTTCAGAGTTGTCAACAAAATCTAAAGGAGAATCTGCAATGTAATCAATCCTAATTTGGCAGGTCAACTTCAGTCACTTTCTTACCAATATGATGTGGCTTCCCTCTGTCTTCTCTCCAAATATTTTCACAGATCCTGCTCTAAGAAACTTTTTTTCTTGGTGCCCCAGCAACATGAATTTACATGTGCTACTTGATTGGCAACTAGGTTCCATCCTTTTACCATCAAAATAGTTAAATGTAACTTTCACTTCTATTCCTTAGTTTCTTTTCTCTCACTTCCCACCTGTGGAACTCCCTCCTGTACATCAAAATTTAAGTGCAACATCAACTGCTACCATCTATCCCCTTGATTCCCATTTTTCTCTTATCCTTTCTTTGATATCTCCTGTACCTTGTTATTTTCCTCCCTCCCCATTCCTCTCACTGTAACCCTATGCACACCAGTAGCAGTACTGTCTTGCTTGAGGTGAAATGATTATAAAAAATAAAAGACAAAATCAAATTAAAAAACAAGTAGAAAACATTTACATTAATAATTGACAAACAACCACACAAACTTTCAAAGAACATCTTTTTTAATAAAAAGAACTTTTCTCTCTCTTTAACATACTTGCATATTTTGTAACACTCAGAAAAATTATTTTGAGCAAACAGAAATGTTACAGCATTATTGAAGCATTCCATTAAAATACAAAATTTTAAACAAAAATTCAAGTAGAATTGATATAAAAAAAATTTATAAAAACATTTCTATATTTCTTCTTCAGTGTCTTTTCTTCACCAATTAAAACTTGTTGATCTACTCACTTCAAAAATTTCTTAACTTTTAACTCTCCTTCATTCTTTTTAAGTTTGTCATTTAACCCAAATTAAATTAAAGATCAGTTTTTGTTTATATAAACTGCAGTGCACTCTTTTATAGTTTGAAACATTTAAGGTCAAAAAAGAACATGTCTATTGTTGCAGGACAAAATATGATTGCAGTACAGAACAAAAAAATTAAGTGTAAACATTATTGTTTGGATATCTGAAATATAGATTTGCATCAGCACCAAATAGCTAATAATCAATGTGTGTAAAAGTCTTTTTCAAATGAAAGGGAATGTTTATAAAATATTTAGAAAAATTTTCTAAACCTGTTCCCATGGTAAAAAGAAATTAAACAATTGATGATAAAAATTTGGAGTAGGAAGCCATTTTATGGGAACCCAGAAGGTAGTAAAGAAAAGTAGTGAGAAAGAACTAAACATCAATTGTAAGAAGCCAGTTTTGTCCACAAAAGAAACAGTCTAAGATACGAACAAAGAATTTCCAGGCTTCTCTTAAAGAAAATGCATTCTGATATAACAGAGAAAAAGCATAATATATTTTCAGAGTGACATGTTGTCTACTGTAATTTAATATATGGTGGCACAGTGGAGTGATGGATAGCGGCTCAGATTAAGGAAATGGAGAGATGAGTTCAAATTCCAGTTGAATTCATTACATTCAGTTACATGCTAATACCCTTGGGAAAGGTATGAATCCATTTCTTCTCCCCACAGCTATGTGTAAATAGAAGGACAGAGTGGGTTCTATAGCAACCAGTCTACTGCAGTAAGAATTGGCAACCTACTGCAGGAAAAACTTTACACTACATGGCTTTTGGTGCCAAAAACATCCCGTAAAATTTCTTCTGAAGAAGAAGTTGGCTCAACCCATTTAGGATGAATGTCACTGCAATTATAAGTACTATAATTTACCCTTATTATATACAATATCTTGCAAATTAATAGTGCAAATATTAAGATGAATCTCTTTACTAGTTTTCTAAAGATTAGGCACATCTAAAAGTGGGTAATAATGTGAGTGACACAGAATAAAATTCCTTATATTTTTTGTTCTTCTCCTAGAATTAGTTGCTAACCATGGCTGCAGGGCTCAAATTCTCCTACTATTTATCCATAGTTGGAGGATTTGAACTCAACATTTTTCCTTCTCCTAGGATAAAGAATAGAGTCTTTTTTGCTATTTATTCATAACTGAGGGAAGAAGTAATATATTTATACCTTTCCTAATAGTATTAGCATGTGAGTGAATGTAATAAAATTGTCTGGAATTCAAACTCAGTTCTTTAATTCCACAATCCAAACTGAAATTTGTTGAATCACTTCATATATAACATTAACAGATGTGCATTGCAGTGCAGTGGATATCAGCTTGGAACGAGAAATCGGAGAGTCAAGTACTAATTCTAGTTGAATTTGTTGCATTCACTTATGCGCAAATACCCTTGGGAAATGTATGAATCCACTGTTTTTCCCTCCAGTTATTGGTTAAATAGCAGGACAGATTGGGTTCTATAGCCTTGGTTGGTAACCAGTCTACCACAGAAAGAAATGGCAACCTACTGCAGAAAATCTTCTGCCAAGTCAGTCATTTCTTTCAAGACATAATTACCTAAGCATGTACCATGTATAGCAAGTAACTGATATAACATTAGCATAAATAAATTTGTTATTAAACTATTCTAAAATCTTCCTTGATTTTTTTCTTGTTCACAGTGGTTTTTTGGTTGGCTGAAATTTGTCTGGCATAAACATTAAATGAGAACACAGAGAAATTTTTCTTTTTAATGTTAGATTAAATATCAAATTCACTTTGCGTAAACTTGTGTAAAACTGGTCAAATTCTACCTGCCTATCCATCAATGACCACTTGTATCCAACCTGCATATCCATCTCAGCCCATTTGTTTTCATCCGGCCTGACTAACTCACTCTATTTCTATCTGTACATCTACCTGTACATCTACCTGTATTTTGTTCACTTCTGTTGTTTAGCTGATAAAATCTTTCGTATCAGCTGCATTTTCACTGGTGCAGCTTAGGAAACAAGATTAAAATCCATAAAAATATTTCTATCAGTTTTATCCAAGAAATAACTTGAAATGCATAGATATTCTGTACATATGGAGAGAGAATTATGTATGAAGAGGCCAAAAGGCATATACATGCATATGTATATTTAAAGATTTAACAAAGATTGCAGAACTCCCCCACACCAAAAATAAGTTAAGAAAAATATGAATTCTTTTGCTGAAATAAAAGAATTTCTCATGAAACAGAATTGTAGTTTTTCATTTGTAAAATATATGTGCATGCTTGTAAGTATATATATATTGTGTATTTGAGCTGAAATCTCTCTTCTATACAGGTTTCCTTGAAAATAACAGACAAGTTATTATTAAATTTTTATATAACACTAGTTAATAAAAATAATTTTGAAATGGTGTCAAGACACCAAATCTCTTTTTCATCTAATTTGGCAGGTGCTGAATCTGAAAAGAACCTTACTTTTTCTTGTTTAGTTTTCACTGTATAGAAATGTCTCATTTTTAGAAAAAAAAGCATTTTTTTCATTGTTTTTCTGTATATATGATATTGACCGATGACAAGATTTCTCAAAGTAAAATCACAGAAACCTCTCAATTCATATTTAAACCAACAAATATTGGTCTGATTATTGAGAAATACTATTTTTTCAATAACAATCAGACTCTAAGTCTTTAAAAATAACATGATTTAATATACCAAGACTAACAAGTATTTTCATCAAATCATTTAATAAACTAACAGCAGAAATAAAACTTTTGTGAACATGAGAACTATGGTAAAAATTTTCTTTTACTTGATTGTCTGTCATGTTCAATGTTATTTAAGTCCCTTTTGATACACCAGCAGTAGTCAGCTATCATTTGTTTGTCCCACACACTGTTGTGCTTTTTCCTTGTTTTGATATCCTATTGGAATCGTTCTTCTTGCTCATCAATCACACTGCTGCAATTATCCGAAAATTTATCTAGATGGCTATGTAAAAAGTGAACCTTAATAGTCATATTAGTGTATTATTGATAAAGTGTATTACTGATAAAGTTTATCTGTTAATTTGAATTTTGGTGATAAATTAGAAAAATTTGGTACTTCTTTTTTAAAATTTTTTGACTCAAAAACACTTTTTTATAAAAATAGTTTCAGTTAGCTCGCATAAATTGCTTGGCCTACCTGAAAATTGATGAGTTTCTTCAACCTTTATTAACTAAATGTTGTGATCAGGCAAGATCATAAATTGATCTTTTTTCCAGAATTGAGCAATTTCAGTAGAGCAAAAACAGTAGATGATCATGAAAATTGAAAGTCATTTTCAGAATCAGCCTGCATCAAATTAGCTAAAAATCATGTTTTGTTTCTTGGCACCAAAAATCATGTTGACTGGTGTAATTTTTCATGTGTTCCAATAATTTTTTTCTTTTCAGAACTCAAATTATATAAGAATTGCCCGAAGGTTTTGTTGAGTGCTTTTGGCTATACTTTTAGCTGTTATCAGTGAAGAATTTTACCACCATTATTTTTAAGTTTCTTTTGCATAGAGGCATTACTAATAAAAAAGAGAAATCCTACACTTAATGATATCAATTATGACCACAGTAACAATATATTTGCATGTTTGGAACCTAACATACACATGAATTTATATACATAAACTTTAAACATAGTTACAAGTAAAATAAAATTCGTCCTTGATACTGGCTAAAAGTATAGTTGAAAGTACTCAAAAAAACAAAACCTTCAGACAATTCCTATATATTTGAGTTTTTAAAAAAATCATAAGACTCATGAAATATTATATAAAAATTATGTGATATGATATTATTTGATATTATCTTGTTTGTTATTTTCAATAAAACCTGCATATATATGTGTGTGTGTTTGTTTGTATGTGTGTGTGCTGTTATATAAATATCATATTTCTGTAATGCTGTTAAAAATTCTCAGGCACACTTCCCAATATCTGACCAAAAATTTTATTTGGAAAGGCTTCCTTAGCTTAGATAGAATAAGAATATTCCAGTATGTCCTGGTAGATACATATTCACAGAGAAACACTCTCACACACACACACACACACACACACACACACACACATATATATATATATATATATATATATATATATATATATAACAATATTAGAGAAAAGGTATGACAAAGTGGAAAAAGTTTCATTCTGATGAAGTTCTGGTATACGAAATGTGTCACAGGTAAACTTTTTTCACTTTGTCATGCATATATATATTTCATTTGAAAACCAGTTATTTATGAAACCTTGGTTTCAGTCTTCCAGTATCTTCAGGCAAATTATAATAACTGATTTTCCACAGTTTTCAAATGTACAACAGGAATTTTTACGAACATGCAACTGGAAGTTTAAAATAACTGAAATTTTCAAAATTAGGAAGGTTTTATTGAAGGATTTTAAAAACTTTCATCCACTTTCATAACTCCTGCCTAATTTTGAAAATTTCATTGATTTTAAACTTCCAGTTGCATGTTTGTAAAAATCCCTTTGGTACATTTAAAAACTGTGGAAAATCAGTTATTATAAATCACCTGAATATACCAAAAGGTTGAAATAAAATTGTGTAAATAACTGGTTTCTAAATGAAAAATATTCAAAAGCTCTACGTCATACACATATTGAGCACTTTTTAATACAACTGTACACTGGTCTAATTTAATTATGACCAAAAGTTGATAAATAATAATTATCATATATATATATATATATATATATATATATTGTTCTTTTCCTTTTCTTGATTTCTCAACTTATTTTCTGATCTTTTCTTCTCTCTTTTTTTCCCTCTCTTTTTTAATATCTTTTTACCCTGTACAAAAAAAATTCCTAAAATAAATGGAAGTGGAGTTTTTAAAAAAAAATGTAAATAAAACATTTATTGCCATCATTATTAACTACTTGATGAGACATTGTTCTTTCAATGTCAAAACAAAATGTACAATTTTGTACTAGTTTGTAGTTTGCACATGTTCTAAAGTTATAATCAATAATATATATATATGTGTGTGTGTGTGTGTGTGTGTGTGTGTGCGTGTAGTTTTAAGGTATGCTATATTTATGGGTTAAAAAGCTCAATATCAGGAATAGTCTGATGATTGCATTTAGTATGAAACATTCTATCATCTCTGAGTGTGGACTTCAAAGTTCAGATTTTAAATATAAATATGTCAATATGCGTGTGTTTGTGTATATATGTGTGTGTGTGTGTGTTGTTATATATTTCTGTCTGTAATGCTTCTAAAAATTTCAGGGGTACTCCCTAATATCTGATCAAACAATTTTATTTGGAATGGTTTCCTTATCTTAGATAGGACAAGAACATTCCTCTATTCCCTGGTAGATAAATACTCACAGAAATACACACACACATATATGTGTGCTATATTCTTGTTACTATATATTTCCGTATGCAAGGCTGTTAAAAAATTCTCAGTCACACTTCCTGGTATCTGATCAATCAATTTTATTTGGAAAGGCTTCCTTAGTTTAGACAGGATAAGAACATTCATGCATACCCATGTAGGTGCATACTCACAGAAGTACATGTATAGGTGCTCTCTCTCACACACACACACACACACACACACACACATATATATAATATATATATGGTATTTGTCAATATTAAAAGACAGAAGGTCAAGGAGAGCACTATCTATTGACCCAAATCTTCAATATATAAGAAATTTATGGAGAAAAAAGTAGTGAAATTGTGATTGAAAAAGGTCACGTAATCATTTTATTCACAGCTTTTGCACAACACTAGAGCCAACATTAATTGAGTTTCTGACCATTTACTAACCTGGAAGATTTTTTGTGGGTTTGCATTGACTCCCACCCCAACCCACTTAGTTTGATATAAAACGAAACCATCAAAGCCAGAACTCGATCAAAGATATTTTTATTTTTTCTTTATCTGTTTCTTTGATGTTATTTAACCCCAAGCTGTGACCACTTGCTAGCCAGATGAACAACAAACTCCTCGTTAAGATGTTTGCAAAAAGTACTGGCATAAAAGGTAAATATTTCTCTACCTTTATGAGCTGCAGATGGATAATTCTTTGAGAATATTTTCCCAATCAGTTGAAGCAGAACAAAAACAAGTGTATATTTCTTTTTTATACATACCTCACAAAAACATTATACAAGGTCTGATCAAAAAGTATCTGTACTGGGGTTATAAAAAGAAAACTATAACACATATCAATTCAGCATTTAATCTTCTTCAAAGTAATCCACTTCTAATGCCATACGCTTTATTCAGCATTGTTTCCTTTGATGGGAGCATTCCTGGAACTCCTATTTTGGAAGAGTGAGCAACTGTATTCTCTTGGATTTTCTCAATGTCCTGTTTTTTTCAAGTGGGTTTTGATTTTTGGAAAGTAAAAGTCACTCAGAGTGAAACTTAAGAAATATTGTGGTTTTCAAACCTGGGGAATGTTATCATTAGCCAAAAACTGCTGCACAAGCCTCCCTGATTACCATTTTTCTCTTATTCTTACTCTGACACCTGTCTATTTTGATCCTCTTTTTTCTCGCTCTCATCTGACATAACCCCTTGCACACCTGTAGCAGTACTGCTTTGCTTGAGGTGAAATGATAATAAATAAAAAAAGCAACTGATAGAAACACTGTGATATGTTGATAGAAGCACACGCTACACATTTTCCTTCTAATCACTGCTATTAACTATTAAAATGAGTGAGAACCTTTTAATTTAATGTGTGTGTATGCATCACAGTAACAAGGTCTATCTGTATTAAGTGGCTTCACTCTGTGTACTTTAGTTCCATTACCATAACAATTGTCTGGATACTTTTTGATCAGATACTGTATTGTACAATATCATTATCAAAAAAAAAAAGGAAAAATAATCTGATAAATTTCAACTGAAGTTCAAAGCTGAAATATCTTTATTATTCCACACATTTTTCAATATCATACCTTTCATTTATTGCTATTGTCTACTTTCCTTAATGAACACTTTAGCTACAATGTTGTGATAAAAACCATTAAGATAACCATTACTCATCAAAATAATTTGTGATAAATGTAAAAAATGTCACATTTTTTTTAAAAGTATAACTAAGAAAACTGTTCTGTTTATCACAAAAAGATTGTGGCAAACTTGTACTTTCGTTTTCCACAAAAATATTTTGGGTCAAAAGAACATTTTTCCCCTTGACAGTGCTATTATTTTAACTACCTTCATTCCTCAGTAATATTTATTGATTTAAAAAGCGATGATTAGAATTTTAATAAAACCTAAATATATGAAGGTAAATTCACACATTTTTTTGGTTCTTGATAATTGACAACAAAAGTATTAAACACAATTTATTAGATTTTTTTATTTAGACTCTTTATTTACATTGTTTATTCAAAGTGTTTATTGGAATGGTTGGCAAAACATCAGTTAATTGGCAATCAAGCAGGACTTCATAAAATGTTAAATAATAAGAATTTCCTTATAGTTGGGACACATATTTTAGTGATTTAGTAAATGTTTATAAATTTATGAATGAAAAATTGTTTTCATATTTATTTCTTTATAAATTAGTAAATGATAAATATTGCATTGCATTGGTTTTAATTGTAACAGTTTTTAAAATGTTGTAAATAATAAATTATTCGTCTATATTTCTGAGATGAGGTACTATTTACATTATTTACAATGTTCGGATTATTGTCCGCATCTTTTTGGTTCGAAATTCCTAGCACCTAAAAACAGCTGGAGTGTCAGTCAGTTAAGTGCCATACGTGAAACACGCTTGGGCGATCATGTCTCTTTCGAGACATGACTGACTGGGCAGAAGATTATCCCGCAGTAGTTTGCTATTGCTTTCTGCGGTAGACTGGTTGCCGGCCAAGGCTATAGAACCCAATCTGTCCTGTTATTTAACCCATAACTGGAAGGAAGAGACAGATTAATACCTTTCCCAAGGGTATTTGCGTGTAAGTGAATGCGATGAATTCAACTGGAATTTGAACTCGGCTCCTCGACCTCTCGTTCCGAGCCAATATCCATTGGACCACAATACACATCCCTGGAGTGTACAATGGCTGAAATATCATAAATATGGCAATAAAATTATTCCTGTAAATAAACAATCTAATAAGTAAACAGTTTAATATTTTTGTTTAAATTCTCAAGAAGAAAAAATATGTATAAATTCACTTTAATCATATTTTTAGGCTTGATGAAAATTCTTTTCATTGATATTTTAAAACAATAAATGTTGCCAAAGATTGAAGGCAGTTATAATAATAGCAGTGTCAAGGCAAAAACAGTACTTTTGACACTCCTTTTTTTGCATGAATATCCAAGATGGTTTTTCAATTTATCTTTTCATGAAGTAATGCTGGGCCTTGTCATTAATTGGATAAGTGGCAATTTTATAACATATTTTTATTTTATCACAACAGAGTAAATAATTTGGGCTAGTATTACAATTAGACAATCCATAAATATTGTTTTTACAAAGAAAATAAGAGATGAAGAAAATAAAGATGAAGAAAATAGAGATGAAGAAAATAAGAGATGTCCTAAAAATTATTTCAAAATAGTCTATTAAAAAACTAGCAAAATAAATTAAAATGGCAAGAGTAATATTAGATTTTTAATTAAACATTTTATGCCTGATATGTGCATTGTGGACCTTGGCTCAAGATGAGAAATTGGAGAGCTGAATTTGAATTTCTCTTAAATTTGTTCCATTCACTACCCTTGGGAAAGGTATGAATCCGTCGCTTCTCCCTCCAGTTATGGGTTAAATAGCAGGACAGATTGGATTCTATAGTTTTGGTAGGTAACCAGTCTACCACAGAAAGTAATGGCAACCTATTTTGGGAAAATCTTCCACCCAGTCAGTCATGTCTATTTCGAGATATGATCATCCAAGTGTGTATCAAGTATGACATTTGGCTGATTGATACTTGATATATAATGCAAATCTTTCAGGAGAAATAATTTTTAGACTAATTAAATAAGAAAATAAAATTTGAGTGTTATCCAGTGTAAAGTACCTCATGATAAACCTTATAACTTATTTTGATTGCATCAGGAGATATCCTCAGGATAATTTCACTCTTTATATTTGATGTAGTAATCACCCAAATACAATGAATCAAATTATCTCGTAAAAATCTGTATTTAAATTTTAACATAATGACCAGTAATTAGTCAAATAGTTTAATTTTTCTGCCATCCAACATTAACCATAGTTCTTTTGTCAACCAACACTAATTGCACTAATATGACAAACGGGCTATTTTCACCCACTTTCAAAACAATATGAATAGAAATACTTTTGAATATTGAAAACTCTTGTTCTCATAACATGAATATATATCTTCTTTTTCTAATTCCAGACAAAAGATTTGACAATGAATATTAATAATAATAATAAAGTTTTATTTGCTTCTGAAGTTAGTTCACTGCATTGTGCTAGACAATTTTTCTCACCAGAATCAATCTTACTTATTTATAAGTCTATCTTTCATGGATACATTGAATATTGCTGCCAGATCTGGTTTGGTGCTGCTATTTATTTAGAGATTCTAGATAAAACTCGAAGAATAATCTGCAAAGCCAGACTTAGTATCTTGACTTCAGTCACTTTTTCTATGACTTTACTACAAATACTTTAATTATAGAGCCCTTAAAATATTTCTTTATATATATATATATATATATATATATATATATATATATCATTGTAACCTAAAAGGTTACAGCATGAGTAATTACCAAAATAAATGTTATAAATAATAGTATATCAACAAGTACAAGACTTGTACACTGTGTGAAGTAGATACACTGCTCTTGAACTCCTAGTCAGTATAATCAGTCAGCATTTACCATCTACCCACCAAGGCAGATGCAACACAAGGCCAAATAATGTGAAGATTGAGAGCCCTTAAGCTCAGCTAAAAATATCCTACAGACCCAGCTTAAGTCTGGGTCAGGCCCTTGTCTATTCACCTCAGACAATACTCTACCCTTTGACAATGCCTTATCTGAGTCCCTCTATGCTCAGAAGTAGAGAGTTGACTAAGAGTCAAAAACACTGGCATGGCCTAATAATTATGGCTGGTAGTGTATATATATATATCATCTTAGCTGATGTATTTCATCCTCAGATGTGCTTTATAAAGGCAAATGTAAGGTTATTATTTTGCAACAATTATTTATGAACAAAAGTAAAAATGTTAGCTTTCCAAAATTTTTAAATTTAGAAAACACTCATAAATATTCATCAGAAATTTAATTTAAAATCTGATTTAATTTAAAAATGTAATTAAAAGACTAATGAGATTTTCAATTTTATTTACATTGTTTGCAATGTTGTCCTCATTTTTACTGTCACAATGTTTTGGTCATTGTATGCTCCAGGTGACTGGAATTTTTAATCAAACCTGAATATGACAGTAAAGATGAGGACAACAGTCTGAACAATGTAAATAATGTAAATATCTCATCTGAGAAATATAGACAAATATTTTTACTTTTGTTTATAAATAATTGTTACAAAATGAAATCTTTACATTTGCCTGGATAGAGTCCACCAGAGGACAAAATGTGTCAGCTAAGATAAGTTTTCTTTTTGTCCTTATTCATATATATATATGAATATATATATATATATATATATATATATATATATATATATATATATATATATTATGCTCTCATTACGATTGAGCTCTCTGGAGAAGAAAATTTTAAAAACAGTTTCCACTTCTGCTATATGCGTGACTCTTCATAAATGAACTGAGTTCTCTCAGTGACTGGCATGTGTATACACAGCTTATACACAACACATTAAAATTTCCCTTCTCTGATTCCATGCGTTGATGGCTTAGGGAGTAGCGACTCCGACTGACACCAAATCAATTGAGTTTCGATCCCGACCAGAAGCAAGTGGATGTGTCTAGCCACACCGATGAGCTGTGATACAGCGAAACAAGCTTGTATGTGGATGACTAATATATATATATATATATATATATATATATATATATATATATATTTAAAGAAAGAAGTTATTTTAGGGGTTCCATATGAAATCTGTGAATTTATATTTGGATTTAGATACAAAACATATTTTGGGTTTGACCATTGATTTGTCTTACTTGTTTACCTAACACACACATACACACCATCTTTATATATTCACTAAAAAACATTTATTTATTGTCTACTTACACTTCATCAACTACTATCTCCACAAATTATATTTTGTTTGCAGTAAAGAAAATAGGGCAAATCTTGGATTTAGAAGAGAAAATCATTACCAGTAATCTATCAATAAAACATTGGGTCACTCAATCTTTTTCTTTCTCCCTCATATCCAAACACACACAACAACTGTTTCTAATCTTATCAGCTATAAAAAGATCTGGACATCATGTATTCAGCTAAATTTCCTTTTTTTCCCCATTTTTTTTTTTTGTTGACATTTTGTCAAATAAAAATGTCTGCCACTTAAATCAACTGGTTGTCTTTCCAGAGGAGGAAAAGTTTTTGCTGATTTTTTGGTTTGTTTTCTCATTTGTGTTGTCTGCTAACAAATTTAGTCATTTCAGTTTGTAAAAGAAAAGTACAAATAAATTGCTATTTATTTACAACTTCACACTTTGCATCTCTCAAATTAACAAGTCTTGTATTCCAATTCAGACAATTCAAACTGACAAAATGAAAGGCTAAAATCACAGAAGCTTAAAAGCCACTTTGGATGTAAGAAATGGCTTTAAAATTAGTTTCACTTGATTGTATTCAGCTTTGATCCTTTAACCTTATTTTGTCTAAACTGGTTATTTGTTAACAAGACAAAAATCTAGAAAATCAAAGCAAAGTTAAAACTGTATTACAAAAGTATCTATGAATATGAAAATATTAACCATTTTTTTATAATGTCAATTTTGTATATTATACTGGTATCATTCTCATAAAAAGTGATAGAATTATTTATATACCTGTCTATGAGAAAGCATTGTTCTTTGACGTTTTGCCTTGGAACAGAATGCACACTATCTAGGATAAAAGTATCATTCCTTGACCTGTTTTACAAGATCAGAGTGTAGTATCTTATTGGTTTGAAAAACTGTAAAGTTATATGAATCTTTTGCTTTCAATCTGAAAATAAGATGAGGATTTATCTTAAATTCAACATAGAAAAGCTTTTGATGAAATAAGTATTATAAAGAAAAATGAAATAGTAAATAGTCACTCATTTTCTTTCTTCTTTCATCACGAAAAAAGCCAACTTAAGGAAAAAAGTACTAATAATTTATTTATGCATATACACAAATTCGCATACACATATTTCTATCTTTTCTTTTTTGATCTGATGAAGCCTAGAAAGGAGAAACATGTAATCAAATCTAGTTTCAATGAAGTGATCTTCCATTTGTCCTATTTCTTCAAAACTTTGTTAAGATTCTGTATCCTATTTTATAAACATACACAAAAACACATATATATTTTGAAGAAAACTCATCACATGGTTAGATGGTTATAAATTGAGATTTATTTTGACAATGAAAATTTACATAATCTCATTCAGATCATTTGAAAATGAATAATATCACTCAGAATATGTAAAAAACGTTTTTACTAGAGGAAGTGAAACTTCTATTATTTAAACCAGAAACAAATTGAGACTATCCTCTATATAGGATTATCTTATTATATTGGGATATCCTCTCCATCTTTATTGGTTTGCAATTCTTTCCTATATATATATATATATATGTAAACCTTGATACGCATATACTTATCATAATAAAAATGTGATTTTCACTTCCAACTGCCAAAAGTAATTAAAAATAATAGAAGCCCTTATCAGTGCCAATTTTATGGGAGGGCCAGAAGGGGCCAAGGACCCCTCAGAATTTTGGCTGGCTCCTTAGTTGGCCTCCCACCACTTTTATAAGCTTTAAAAATTTCTGAAACTTATCAGTCTCTGATTTTGATAAGATTTGATCTTCAGCATTTTTCCCTTTTCTTTTTTCATTTAGCAATGCTGGCATTTGATAAAAGAATCAAAGAAAAGGTGTTGGTAGAAAAACAATATAGACCTCTTCTTTTTCTATTTATAGAGGTCACCACTGAACACCAAAATTATTCTTTTTTAAACAAACGATCAAATGAACCATATATCTTTTTGTCTCTCTCATAATTATGATTCCTTACAGCTAAATACATTAATATTTCCGAACATCTTTTTACAAAACATAACACAAACACATACATGACACTACAACTATAAACCAACACTGTATTATGGATAAATTTTTGCTGCTGCCAGGAAAAATTGCAGTCTTTAAGTGCTCCCCATAACATTTTCAAAGTTTCACAATCGCCACTGGCTCTTATAAAAAAACACAAAAATAACTCTCAATAACACCTTTTATAAACAAGGCAACATGCTTATTTAATTTTGTGAATTGATGAGACCTTGCTGCCATCTAGTACTGTGTTTAAATTCATAAAGTCTAGGCACAGTAGCAAAGAGTTCATCTGAATAATTACCATGAAAGTATTTATAGAAAAGACACAGGGAAGCTACATTAATTCAGTTGTTAATAACCTTACATGTATAAGAAGCCAGTGTAGGCATAAACTAAAGTAAAGCTTTTATCATTATTAAAAATATGTTAATACATTATGTAAAAATACTTTCATAGTTTAATGCATCATTTTTTTAAATGGTTATTTGTTATCATCATTTACATTACAATTTTAAAAAAATAATTGTTTTTAAAGAAATAATTTGAAAGGTTAAAGGTTCAAAGTTGAATACAGTTAGGTGAATTTTATCTCAATTAGAAATCCATTTCTTACATCAAAATTGAATCTTTGAAGAAACCACTTCTTACGTGCCAACAGAAATTGAACTAAAAGTTAACTAAAACTTTAGCCAGTTTCTCTTATTAATTAACCATTGTTTTTTCACTTTTCAGCTAATGAGGTAAGGTTAGGGTTATAAACAAGTGTATGGTTGCAAGAAGAATTATGACAGAGGCAAATGTAAATTTATTTTATTTATTGAATAAATACAGACAAGTGGTTTACAAATTTGGTTGTTCTTAATTCTTAGCTGGTTGGTGTCAGGTGTTGGTATGAATTTGTTTTAGGGTGAGCATCTGTGATTGTATGTCATGTTTGCGAGGCTATGTGTGGTTTCCCAAAGTGGTTGTCCTAAGGGAGAAGGGGATGGAAGGTTGAGAGAAGAGGAAAGGGAACAAATATATGTTGCTCAAAGAGTGAGTTGGGTAGTCGTTAGCTCTGTGATGTTTTCTCTTTCATTCCGTAGTAGTAATCTTGACATTGATGGGTTGTTCCTTCTTTCTTCCTTGCTGACAATGTGTGAAGAAGTGGGGTAAGGACTTGACATGACGGTAGGTGAGAAGGGAAAGCAGGTGGATGTTGCTGATCTACCAGCCGTGTAGCCCTTCTGATGAATTCAACTTTCTCAATGATTTATATAGCAAAACCAAACTCTGTCTCAGGTTTTGTTTCTGGGTATGTTTTCCAGGGTTCTCATTCACTGATTAATATTTTCACATATATGTGTGAAGAAAGAAGAAATTTCTCATGTTAGTGATCCATCTGTAGGCAAGAGCATAACACTTCCATTTATGGACCAATCAAACAACAGTAAGTTAAACTTGGTGCCTGTTTTAATGGGTTTCTGAGGCAGAATAAAGAAATCCAATTCAAAGCCAAAGCTGTATGTGTGCTAAGCAGGTTTTGAGTGTTTTCAGTAAGTGATGGGAAATCAGAGGAGATATGATATTTAGTTTTATAACAAGGCTCCCCCAGATCCTGTTCTGATTTACAGAGTGTGTGTATTGAAGTATTAAATACATAATCAAGTTGCTAAAGTGTGCGAGGAGTTGTCCTTGTGTTAGCCTTATTGGAATTTGTTTTGTCTCATATTGTTGTGGAGTTATATCGGTGGGGTTGGAGGTATTTGTTGAGTTATATGCTCCAGAGGGGAGTGTGGAAAAATGATCATGGGTATTCTGGTGTGTGTTACACAGTGGAGGTAGAGGGGTTGTATCAGAGAGAAGTGTTGGATGCAGTGCAAGGCGGTGAATGTGTGTATGGTAGATCCAGGTTGTGTCACCATTCTCGTTTCACATCTGACACATTGTGTTGTTTGTCTTGATAATTGTGAAGTTCCCAATTCAGGGCAGATGGGAAGATTTGGCCACAGTTGAGTGTAGCTGATGAAGCAAGTAATTGTGTAGTGTGAGAAAATGCCAGTGGCACTGTGACGTTCATGGATGAGACGACAAATTGGAGGATTTCTGTCCCTTCACAGTTTTTGTCCTTGCACAATATGATACTCATAAGGTAATGGAGAGAAATTTTGCTGCCTGGGTGTGTAAGACACATATTAATCCAATAATGCTCACGATAAAAAACAAATATAAATCATAAAAATTAAAAGGAAAATTCAGTACTAATTATAAAAGTTGAAATCTAATAAAGCAGTGGTCTATTTGCTGAGACTTCTCAAGTCTCCCTGCAATTTCCCCTGTTGAATTTTTTCCTACTAAAAAAGCTGTTTCGAAAATGGTTTCATCATTTTGGTCTATGATTTGGTTAAATTATTACAGATAGAACATTTTTCAAGCAAAGATTTATTGAATTTGGGTTTATTTATAAGTGAAACATTGGACTGAAATTTTGAAATTGGAAATAACTTCTGTGAATTTGAAGAATAACGTTTGGGGACTGTTCCTTTTTTTTAAAAAGTTTCACCTTCATCAAGGTGATAATGCCACTAAGATGGATACTGAGATTTAAAGAACAAGAGAAAGCATGAGTGAGAAGAAAGGAAAATAAAAGAACATGTCTTAGAATGACAGAAGATTTGAAATTTTTCCATTTCCCATTTTTGATAAAAATCTTCATTTTTCTGATTTCAGATCTAACTCTCTAGGTTTTAAGATTTTTATATTGACAGGTATAGTTTTGAAATTACTGACATGTTTTTTTAAAAGAAGTCATTCTCCTAATTTAGGATAAGTTGTTTCCATAATTGGAATTATATTGCAAAAAATTGTGCTTTGTCCATCAAATTCAATGTAGCTGGTTCACTCAAGATTCAAGTTTATTTATAGCAAGCAGGCCAGTCTATTTAGAAAAAAAAGACAAAAAAAAATTGGTTACAGATACATTCCATAACTTGTCTTTGGAGAAGAAAGAGGTAAAAATAATTGGGTAGATTTTGTTTGTTTTTTTCCAACAGTCACATATTTCCAATAACTGTCTCAGCTACAAAAAAAACTTTGTCATTCAAGTACAAACATTGTCATTTGGAATTCCATGTGCCTATCTTGGTCATAACTACAAAAAATTGAAGAATTCCAGTCAAAACTTTAATAGAGATTGAAAAAGAATGAAAAAACTTAAGAAAATATGTGGGCATATATAGTGATCAGTTGACATTCCTGAATATATCAATAGATTTTTGGGTTTATATACCAATATAAGATGCATTTATTTACTGAACATATTTATAAACACACACACACGCACACACACACACACACACACACACACATATGTATAATATAACTTTTTGATATTTAATCATACACACAGAGAAAATGTAATTGCCTACAGGGCGCTAGTTAAGCCAAAAAAATCAGATATATATTAATATAGGTATGCAATATGCTCTTGGAGATATTTTAACACACATGAATAAGAGAGAACAAAAAGATATAAGTTTCTTATATTGCCGGATTGTATGTTTGCATGCACACTTAAATATATATAATGTGTGTGTGTGTGTGTGCATGTGAAAATTTAGATATGAATAATATATATGTATAAAAAGACAAATGAATAAAGATGAAAGTTTTCTTTGCCAATGCATTTTGTCCCCTGAGGAACTTTATCAAGTTAAATGTAAGGATTTTATTTTGCAACATATATTTATATACAGAAGTAAAAATATCATTAAGCTTCCAAAATTTTTAACTATTAGAATGCATTAAAATATTCTACAGTTTGCCTTAAGAATATTTTAGAGCATTCTTAAATTTAAATATTTTGAAAACTTAACAATAGTTTTAGTTCTTTTTGTAAATACATGTTGCAAAGTAAAATCCTTACATTTACATTGATAAAGTCCCTCAGGGGACAAAATGCATTGGTAAAGAAAGGTTTTACTTTTGTCTTTAGGCACATATATATATTTTAGGCACATATATATATTTTACACACACACACACACACACACACACACACACACACACACACACACACACATATATATAAACGAGAAATCGGGGAGCTGAGTTCGAATTCCAGTTGAATTCCTTGCATTCACTTATGCACAAATACCCTTGGGAAAGATACTAATCCATCTCTTCCTTCCAGTTATGGGTTAAATAATAGGACAGATTGGGTTTTATAGCCTTGGCTGGCAACCAGTCTACTGCAGAAAGTAATGGCAACCTACTGTGGGATAACCTTCTACCCAGTCAGTCATGTCTCTTTCAAGATATGATCGCCCAAGCGTGTATCATGTATGGCACTTAACTGACTGATATATATATATATATATATATATATATATATTGGAGGAAGCATATTTCCCTATCAAAAAGTGCTTTGTACTTATTTAAAGAAAAAATAAAAGATAATGATTTAGCATGCAGAGCTTTTAAATACCAAAATTAAGAAAAAAGTAAAAATTTGAAACCATGGGCATAATCAGCTGATCTTGTTAATTGCTATATATATATATATATATATATAGTGATGTAAATTAATAAATATATATATGAGGGTGTATATATACATAGTATTATTATTCAGGTGTTTATAAAACAGTGCTGAATGTATAAACAGAGCTGTATTATGAATATATTAATAAATATACATATTATCCTATGTCTATGGCATGACTCTGTGTTTCATGTGTTATGCAATCATCAGGTGCAGATTTCAAACTGACAGTTTATTAGATTTGAATTTAAATTCACTCAATGTTCATGAGAATCAAATCTTATAAACTTATTTTACCGCCTTTTTAATAACAAGACTAAAAATTTAAATATTCTAAGGTTACATGTAGATAAAAATTTAAATTTAAAATTTAAATCTAAAATTCAAATTTAAAATTTAAATTAAAAAATACAAGATATTAAAAATAAAAAATGCTGGGAAAAAAAATCAAAGAGGCATAAGCCATGAAACATAAACATTTAAATATTCAAATATTACAAGTGGATAAAAAATTAAAATAAAATAAAATTTATAATAAAAAGTAAAATTTAGAATTAAAATTAAAAATTGTAGAGAGCAAAAAGACATTAGATAATGTGTATATTTATTAATATATATATATATATAGTTAGAATGTTTGATTTCTGGACATGAGACTTGGATTAAAATCTCACCAAGGTCAGAAAGGTGAGTTCTTTCTGTTATCACTATGGGGGAGACAATCCTAGTATGCAGCATTCTTAAAGTGCCTGAAAACAATACCACAGTTTGATCTAAGCATATGAGTGAAATTTTGCAGATAAAACTTTTTGGAGTCTGTCAATAGCTGTGCTACCACTAAGTCTTAAGTCATCATGACCGAGGGTTTGATTACTGACCTTGTTAAATTTAACAGATAATGTTCTCTCTCCCAGAAACTTTAATTTAGGTCTCCTCACAATAGTTGCAAAATAAATCAAAGGTTGGCTCTGTGGGTACTGAACTAATGCAAATGTGCCTGAGCTGACCCCCACAACAGGGATTGACTAGCCGCCCTACCAGACAGGCATACTGTGATATAGGATACATACACACTCTCACTGTTATTCATGTACATATACATATTTATTTTGGTTCATTTTTTTCAGCCTTACTCTCCTTTTATTTTGATGCCATTTTTTATTGATATTGCAATGAATATTCATTCATGACTTGGACTCATCTCCTTTGATCTTTCCGTGTTTTATTCTATGAATGAAAATAAAACAAAACAAAATGCAATATTAGTCTTTCTTTTTTCTATCTTTCCCTGGATTTGTTCTAGCTTTGGAAATTCTATGAATTTGAACTGAGTCCATGATTTCCCTGTTTACACTCGGTCTCCAGTTTCTTTTCTTTTTTCTTTCTTTTTTTCTTTTGTTCAAGAAATATCACAGCAAATAAATATGCATTGATTGTTTTGTTGATTGATAAATCCAGGTCATAAAATTTGTGGGTGTTTATTGCTGGTTTAAAATCAATTCCATGTATGTCTCTCCAAGTAGAAAATCAAAGGTTGAAAAATGTTTGTTTTTTTTTGGGTGGAGGAGTACACAATATTGTCCAGAATAAACATTAAAAGCTTATTGATATGTAATAGAAGTTCTTCTTTCTTTTACTTATTGTTTCAAAAAGCAAAATCAAAGAGTTGTCATTAGTAAAATAGGAAATTTGTAATGTGTTAAATAATTCATAATTTCAGAACAGCATCAGTCATAAAATATTTATTCATTATGAAAAATCATCATCATCATCAATAGTAGTAATAATAATAATAATAATAATAATAATAATAATAATAATAATAATGAAAAGAAGAATGAGGAAGAGAGTATCACAGCAAATAAGAGAAACAAATATATATATATTTACTGTATCAAAGCAGCAGATAATTTTCTAAACATATATTGTTAAATATAACAGACAATGTTTATTATGTTTAATCACGAGCTGATCTAAGCATTATATTTTGGCTTTAATTTCAGGTGAAAATAAAGACAAAAATTTTCCAACATCTAGATATTTTTTATTACACTTGTTCTAAGCTTTCAGCTTACATGCGCCATTTTCAGAGTGGTCGCAGGGATGTTAACATAAAGATATCCACCATCAAAGATGATATTATCTTGTGGTGACATAAAATGTTGCTATGCTACGATAAGAGTCACCAAATAGCAGACACAGATTGTAAATTTGTAATATATTTCTATGATGTAGTACCACATGAGAGACCGAAATGTTGACAACAGAACCATCTGTCTAAGTGCAATGTAATGTGTTGTGAGTAGACTAAAATGTGATTTTATTGAGTGTAAGTTGATTTGATTTACTGTAGATGGCCTCTAATATCTGATTGTTCTTTTTATTGTATGTAAGTGTGAGTATTATTGTGTTATTGACTAATAAACATTCATTGTCTATTATATTTAACAATATATGTTTAGAATATATATATATATATATATATATATATATATATATATAATTATTATAATTCTTCTTCTTGTCATTATTATTATTATTATTATAGAATACTGCAACTCAAATGCTATTACGTTTTGGTCAGTACACCATCATCAGGCAGTGAAGTGTACTTCATTTACCAGGTCATACATACATAGATAAGAAAATTTAAAATAACAAAATTAAACTTAAAAATAAAAAATTCCACCATATTAGATGATTGTAGTGGGAAGTGAGGTTATTATATTGTAAAAGAGTTGTGGGTGTAGACCAATGAATATTTGGGCAAAATGTAACAATGTTTCCTCAACAGGAAATGTCATTTCTTTAAATAAGAATGGAACAAAACTATAGCTAATGAATTATTTTTTAGAATCAGTGAGAATTAAAAATAAAAAATAAGAAAAATAAAAAAATTAAATATTTATCTTAAAGGGTTTTGTTAATATAAAAAACATTTAAATAAATAAATGTAATACCATAAAGATAAATTTTAAAAGCAGAATTACTAGATTTTAGTGATGACCATAAAGTAAGTGTACAAAGTAATGTAACATTTTAGTAACAAAAAAGGTTCCTATTATTCTTCAAGTCTAAGGTCAGCCATTATCTATTCTACATATCCTCATAATTTTAACTTACTTCCATCTTCTACATCCATAAAAAACCTTATTTAGTAATTGTTTACTTTGAGTGGTTTTTGGGCCTCACGGACATTTTAGTAAAAAGTTTTTATTATTCTTCAAGTCTAAGGTCAGCCATTATCTATTCTACATATCCTCATAATTTTAACTTACTTCCATCTTCTACATCCATAAAAAACCTTATTTAGTAATTGTTTACTTTGAGTGGTTTTTGGGCCTCACGGACATTTTAGTAAAAAGTTTTTATTATTCTTCAAGTCTAAGGTCAGCCATTATCTATTCTACATATCCTCATAATTTTAACTTACTTCCATCTTCTACATCCATAAAAAACCTTATTTAGTAATTGTTTACTTTGAGTGGTTTTTGGGCCTCACGGACATTTTAGTAAAAAGTTTTTATTATTCTTCAAGTTTGTATATCCTTATAAAATCAACTTCCTTCCTACTCCTATATTCATAAAACGACTTTATTGAGTGTCTTTTGAGCCTTGTATTTGAAGAAAATTTTAGTAAAAAAAACAAACTAAGTTTAGCTTAGTTTGATATAAAATACAAATCTTCCTTGATTGCTTTCAAATTAATTTCAAGAATTTTACAAGAAAATAATTTAATGTCATCCTTCTCAACAGTGAATCCAAAGATCAACATTTCTGAAAGATTTTTTTTTTCTGAAGTTCCAGATTAAAACTTTCACCAAAACTTCAATTCTTGGGAATTAAAATAATCTTCTCAATGTAATGTGTGATGCTAAACTGTAAATTTGTCAATATATTGTTTTGTGATAATAGACAAGATCAAGATTAGATTTGAAGCTACTTCTGCGCTTCTTTTTAAAACAAAATTCATAAAACACTGATAATAATATTTTGCAAGAAACAGGTGTGAACTCAAAAGCTAAACTTGAATTTCCTTCGATATTGACCTTGAATATATTAATACTTACTGGAAAATGAGCATAACTTTCAAGTTTTATTTTTGTTAAAAATTATTCATGTCAGTCTTGAGGTTATATCTAAATTTTTGTTATTGCTGTTTCTTTAGAATTTCTAACATTTAAATCTCTTGATTAAATTTAGGATTTCAGAAATGTTCTTTTAATATTTCAAGTATGTATCCTAAGATTAAATTTCGAATGGATTGCTTGGGTGATTTCCTGATGCAAACCAAAACCTTCAAATTTTGCTACTTGACACAGCAAATATGAAAAGCATCAATAGAAATTTATTGGGAATTATTTTACTATAGAAATGTATTACAGTTATTGAATATGTCAAAACTTTCATTCACTCAAATAAATGCATATAGAGTGACACATCAAATATTAAAAGCAACGAGTGAAATTCATTGGAATTATTTTTCTATGAAAATGCATTGCAAATTATTTACTATAGAAATTAATTACAGTTATTAAATATGTCAAAACTTTAATTCACTCAATAAGGAAAGAGGACTTGGAAAATTGGATACTCACAAGACATATTGCAGACAAGAGGACAGAGGAAAGCAGTGAATATGTAGCTATTTTTGTTGTTGTTGTTGTTGGGACAGGCTGGGATTAATCTAAATTACACAAAAATGAAAGTAACACTGATGTCTCATTTTAACAGATATATTTACCAAAATTATACAAAAATATCTTGAAATACTTAAAAGTAAATTTATTCAATTAGATTTTCTATTGGCTTCAACTATAGCCTCTAGACAAACTTTGGAATCTACTGCAACTCTTCTGGATGGTCTCCTTGTTTAACTTGGTGAATTCTACCATAATCCTTGCCTTAAGTTCATCTTTTGTGTTACAAGAAGTTTTGTTGGTTTCTCATTCAATTGCACCCCACACATAATAGTCAAGGGATTTGCAGTCTAGGGAGCTGGTTTAGAACTGGTTAATCCTGTAGCAGGTTTACTGGGTTACATGTTACCAGTACCAGGCCTAAGCCTGACCTGACCTGAATAACCTACCTAATGAGCTTATTCAAATGAATAACAGAACAAGAAGTCAGAAGGTTAGCAAAAGGACAAATCTTACTCAGAGTTACAAAGAACAGAAGGTTGTGGAGAGCCATTTATGTGAAACAGCATTGAGTTTAAGCACAGTACTAGATGTGTGTTGTGGTGTAATGGATATTTGCTTGGAAGGAGAAATCGGAGAGCTGAGTTCCAGTTGAATTTGTTGCATTCACTTATGAACAAATACCCTTGGGAACAGTATGAATCCATCTCTTCTCCCTCCAGCTATGGGTTGAATAACAGAAGAAATTGGTAACCAGTCAATTGCTGAAAGTAATGGCTACCTACTGTGGGAAAATCTTCTGCTTAGTCAGTCATAGATCAAAAGAGGCATGATCATCCAAGCATGTATCACATGTGGCAATTAACTAGCTGACTGACTTTTTCCAATTATGAGTTGAATAGCAGAACAGAGGTTGGCAATGGGTCTATCATAAAAAGAAATGGCAAACTACTGCAGGAAAATCTTCTGTCTAGTCAGTAATAGATCAAAAGAGACATGAACGCCCAAGAGTGTATCATGTATAGCACTTAACTGACTGACTAGATTGGTAACAGGATGTTATCAGTTTGCTATTGACATGTCAAGTGTAAGTTCTATGCAAGCAGTTTTTTTTTTCTCACACTTCTTGCTTGGCTATCTGGCCAACTTTGATCTTCAAAAATTTAAATGCAATGTCAATCATTATCTACTGTTTTCTTGATATGTTTTATTTTATTTTTGTTGCTCCTTCTCTTTTATTCTTATTCTTTCACACTCAGTAACTCCTGGTGTCTTAGTGGCTTTACTCTCTTGCTTAGGGTAAAATGATAAAAAACATACCAAAAGCATTCATAGATACTTATTGGAAATTACCATAAAAATGCATTCTTTCTGTAATTCTTATTAATGAACTTTGTTCTTAAATTGACCTTCAATGCATATAAAAGAAAAAACTGCTTCATCTTGTATAAAAATGTAAATAATTTTCTTACTTGTTAATATTTGTGTGGGTCACAAACTGTTGTGTCTACTGATGTATGTGACAATAAAATCAACTTAGAAATGTGTACACTTTATTTTTTTTAATCTATATCTCCTTGTGCATAATGTTCTGGAACCAGTATTTTTCAGATATATTTGTCTCCCTCTTTCTGACTTGCACAGTCAATGAGCTAGTCTGGTGTTGTTAAACAGGCACAAGCCAAGTTCACCCAAATGCAAACAAAACAATCAATAATGTCTAGCCAAGCAAGTGACAACACATTACTCTGGTTGTCGACTTTGTTTGGCACTATTGTTTCATTCAGTAAGTTTGACCAGGATTTCTTTTTTGCTAAAAATATCAACAAATCGAAGACTGATCCTTCCTAAAAGGAGAACGAAGACAGTACAATGTGTATTGGTCAATCCTTATTTACTCTTTATCTTTTTTATTTATTCATCATGAACTACAAGGAAAAGAGTACTAAACTATGCTATGTGATATCTGTCCTCCTCTATGGCAGTGAATGTTCAACGATCTCCTCAAAGATGAAGAGGAGACTTGAAGCAACGGAATGATTCTACAGAAGGATACTGAGGATACCATGGACCAAACCTGTGACCTAAAACCTTCATCATTTTTAGTGAAGCATAGGCTATTGACAACTCTTCTTCATTGAATACAGGGTTGTCAATGCTTCTGTAACTTGTTTTTTTTTTACACAAACCTCTGGTTGCCAACTAAGTCTATTGAACCTAATTTGTCCTGCTGTTTAAATCATAGCTGGAGAGAGAAGAGATGGATCAATAATTTTCTCAAGGGTATTTGCACCTAAGTGAATGCAACAAATTCAACTGGAATTTGAACTTGGCTCTCTGATTTTTCATTCCAAGTCAATATCCATTGCACCATAATGCACATCCACCAAAAATGTGAGCAACAACGTTTTAGAGAAAATGGAAATTAAAAGGAAACATATACTTAACATCATGAAAAGACAATTGAGGTTTCTGGTGCACATTATTAGGAAGGAGGACTTGGAAGATTTGATACACATGGGGCAGATAGCGAGTAAGATAGACAGAAGAAAACAATAACATATTTAATAAGATTGAGTAAATAGAACAAGAGAAACAACAGAAGACAATGTTTATTAAAAGTTAAAGGAGCAGGAAGTTGTGGAGTGCCATGGTCACCTTTGTTGTGAGAGGGAATTGAACATAAAGGAGAAGAGTATCCTTCATAATAAAGCAATTCTCTTCAAGTCTGGGTGATTTCTTCTTCAGAACTGATTACCTATCTTGAAAATTCTGTATATTGACACTGTCTTTTAGATATTCAAAGGTTTCAAAGTTAGTTTTGGCAATTCTGCCTGCTTTATTATCAGTCAGTCAGTCAGTCAGTCAGTTAAGTGTTATATGGATACATGCTTGGGTAATCATGTCTCAAAAGCAACATGACTGACTGAGCAGAAGATTTTCTTGCAATAGATTGCTGTGGCTGGTTGCCAACCAAGGATATATATCCCAAATTGTTCTGATGTTCGACCCATAACCGGAGGGAGAAAAGATGGATTCATACCTTTCTCAAAGGTATTTGTGCATAAGTGAATGCATGGAATTCAACTGGAATTAAAATTAGATTCACTGATTTCTAGTTCTGAGCCGATATCCCCTGCACTAAAATGCACATCTACTTTATAATCACACAGCTTAATTTGTTATATTTTTCTATTATTTGATTATTACTATTCTGGTTTATAACTTCAATTTGCTCTAGATCTGACCTTTCTTTTTGTTTAGCACCACTCATATGAATTTCAAGATTGTTCCAAGGTTTATTCCTTCTGGTACTTTTACCAGCTGTTCCTAATATTACCACCACTATCCATTTTTCTAGGTCTAGCAGCATCAATGAATTTGGTTCCTTTCCTTTAAACATATTGTTTTTGGTCAGACACTTTTCAGGTGTCTGTAACTTTGAACTCTTTATTTTGATCATTGGGGTAGAATGTTCTTGTTCCATGAATCATGCGGTACTTTCTCTCTTGTTTTGCTCTTTGTTTTTTATTTCCTCTGTGTCTTTCTCTTTTCTCTTTCTTTTCCTTTTCTTGATTTCTTTTTTTTGCTTTATCATCTTTTCTACCCTATTTCTTTTTTCTCCTCTTTTTTAATATCCTTTTACTTCGTACAAAAAGATTTCTGAAAATAAAAAGAAGTTTATTTTTAATTTTCTTTTCAAAAATAGCATTTATTATCATCATCATTAACTACCTGATCAGACATTGTTTTTTCAATGTCAAAACAAAATGTATAATTTTGTCATAGATTGTAGTTTGTACATGTTCTAAAGATCATTTATTATATATATATATATATATATCAGAGGGCTTGTTGAGTGTGCTTGGCATGAAATAGTCTGTTGCCTTTGAGTGTTGACTTCAATGTTCACTTTTATATATTCTTACGCTCTATCTCTGTTATTGAACACTTTATTCTATAAATATAACACACCTTAAAACTATATATATATATATATATATATATAGTTTTAAGGTGTGTTATATTTATAGAATAAAGTTATATATATATATATATATATATAAGTGATTAATAAGCGGAAAATAATTGACAAACACTACAACATGTAAATCATTACATGAAATATGTCTCCTTTGCTTATAAGAAAAATCTATAAAATTAGGTTCCCAAAGTCTAGCTTGTTGAACTGATGTAATGAAATCACTAATTTTTGCCACCATAAAATTTTCCATCTATCTATATATATATATATATATATATATATATATATATATATATATATATATATATACATATAAGATGTGTCAGAATTGCCTTAAACATTTTAAAGGCTGCCAGAAAAGAAAGACCAAGGTAACTAAAAAAATTATTTTACTTCTGTTTAAACAAAGAGCTATAGACTTTATTCATATGATTTTAATAATGATAACCTCCAAATGTTGACCTCTATTTGTCATACACTGATGGAGATGATTTCTAAAGCCTGGACATTTTCTGGAATTTGATCGTTTCAAGGTCTTCCAGGTGGCTTTCTTGTAAATGCTGAACCAGTGACCCTGAAATTTTCAACCAATAGCAGTATTGATTTTCTATCCAAAACAGCATCACTCCAACATAACATGAAATGAGCATGAAAAGCTCTCTTTGTTACAATTACAGATTCGCCACTTAAAAAATGTTTTGACAGCAAATGCACAGTGTGCACCAGTTAAAGCCATGATGGTAACACATGGTATCTGAAAAAAATGGTGAGACATTCAGTCAGTTAAATGCCATATATGACGCACATTTGAGCAATCATATCTCTTTTGATTCATGAATGATTAGAAAGAAGATATTCCTACAGTAGGTTGCCATTAATTTCTGCAGTAGACTGGTTACCAACCAACACTATAGAACCAAATCTGTCCTACTATTCAACCCATATCTGGAGGGAGTAAACATGGATTAATACCTTTTCCAAAGATATTTGTGTGTAAATGAATGAAACGAATTTGAACTTGGCTCTCCAATTTCTCATTCCAAGCCAATAACCCTTACTCCACAACATCCCTCCCACATATAAGACATTAGCTGGATGAAAACACTATTTACACAGGTCTAACTTCAACTGTACCACACAGGTGACCGTTTAAAATGTGGAAGGTATTTCTGCTGCACCTTGTATATAGTAAAGGAATCTGCTGTCAATTTTATTGTCTGAGGATCTAAGAGTTAATTTTGGTTTTTAGAAAAGTGGTGCAAGAGATATGCATTGTGGTACAATGGATATTGACTCGGAATGACAAATTAGGGAGCTGAGTTCGAATTCCAGTTGAATTCCTTGCATTCACTTACACACAAATACCCTTTGGAGAGATATTAATCCATCTCTTCCTTCCAGTTATGGGTTAAATAATAAGACAGATTGAGTTCTATAGCCTTGGCCGGCAACCAGTCTACCGCAGAGAGCAACGGCAACATACTGCGGGATAATGTTCTGCCCAGTCATTCACGTCTCTTTTGAGACATGATCACCCAAGCGTGTATCACGTATGGCACTTAACTGACTACCAAAAACCCAAATATATGATTAGCATGGTAAAGACTTGTGCAGAACCAATCACACTTTTTTAAAGAACTGAGCATAGAAAATCGATGCCCAATCTGCCAGAAAGTTTCCTATCATTACTTATTATGTTTGAATTTAGAGTTTGAAAAAAAAACGTTTAATCTCAAGCAATATGAAAATGTCACTAAGATGCGAGGGAGGGAAAGAGAATTAAAAGACTTCAGCAAGGAAAAAGGACAATAAAAGAACAGGTTTCAAGGAAGACAGAAGATGGGTTTTGGCATTGCATTTAAATATCTTTAGTGTAAGAAAAGAAAATATAAAATAGAACATACAGCTACATCAAGTTAATTTGGCTGTAAAATAGTGAAACCGAATAGCTAATCTAGTAGTATGCTTATATTAATGCAGTTGAGGCACTAAGGAGGAAAAAGATTGGTTACTAACCTAGGCTAGAGAGCCCAGTCTGCCTTGTCATTTCACTCATAGCTAGTGGTTGAAGAAATGCATTCATAATTTTCTCAAGGGTACTTCTGTGAAAGTGAACGCCAAAACCTTGACTGGAATTTCAATTTAGTATATCAATCTCCCTTTCCATACCATAATCACAACACTACACACATGTAGTATACCTATACACACACACACACACACACACACACATATATATATATATATATAATTAAAAAAGATTATAACTGATAATATTTACACACACATACACACACACACACTCATATATTTATATTTATATATTCAAGCATGTTTTATTGAATAATATAGACATTGTGTCTACTTATTTTTATACTGATCTTTTCCTGTTGTCTAATCATTTACTTGATGTTAAGATGAATTTCATCAATGAACAGCATCAATGTACTACACCATGAAAACTATAAGAAAAAACATCAAATTCTTGAGGTCCTTTATATCAAAATCAGTCAATCAACACTCAACAAAATTTGTTACAAATATAGCAGTAACATATTAAAGTGTTTAAAACAAACACTTAATGCCATTTCTACAAATTCCCTGTCAACTCTTTTATATCAAAATGCATGTTTTGCAAAAAATCCATAAAAAAGAAAAATTCCATAACTATAACAGATAAATTTAAGAATTTAAAATAGCTATAACAGAGTGCATTCACATGTATTTTTAAAAATCACCATAACAAGGAATGCAGATTTTATTGCAGTTACGGTAAGTTTGTCTTTGTAATGTATCCCTGAAGGTGATCTTGGAAAAGATTGAAAGTATTTGGGTTAGCAAAAACTATGGTGCCTTCCTTGATGAATTTCATCTGAAAATCAAGAAACTGATTAGACAACTGGAAAGGATCTGTACAAAAATAAGTAGATACAATTTGTCTATATTATTCAATGAAACAGGTTTGAATATATATAACATATGTATATACTCTTCCAAGATAGTGCCAAATTAGATTTCTATATTATTGTATTTTAGTATTATAATCCAACTTATCACGAACACAAAATGCCAAAAATTTATCCATTGCACCCTCTCTCTGTGTGTGTGTGTGTGTGTGTGTGTATATATATATATATGCATGTGTGTATATCACATATGCACATACTCTTCCATTGTAGTGTCAAATTAGAATACTGTATTATTTTATTTTATTATAGTGATCCATCTAATTATGAATGCATGACAATAATATATATTATAGTCATGGGTATATAGTATTATACCCTCCCTCTCATCTGAAGATTGCAAGAGCATGAAACTTAAGTAATGATTCAGGCTGTTCTTTTTTAAGTGTTGATGTTGCTAAGATCAAAAGCACCTGAGTTAAACATACATAAAAACTATGGCTCCTTCCTTGAAGAATTTCATCTTAATATCAAGAAAATGATTAGACAACTGAAAATTATTAGTATAAAAAATAAGTAGAAACAATATGTCTATATTATTCAGTGAAACACACACACACACACACACACACACACACACACACACACACACACACTCACATATATATATATATATATATACCAGTAAAATAGTGGCTGGTTTCACCAGCAGACAGTAGATTGCAAAAAAGTGCTCAATGCACAATCAAAGCAAATGAACTGAATATGCTAACAATATATCAAAGAACAGATCATGCACCACTTACTTGCTACCTAGATTTTGACCACCCTGGTTTCTTCAGGCTAAGTACTTTGGGTATTGTTTTGTCTTCTTATCAATGCAGTTCGTTTTAAAACAGATAAATCTTATACAGATTATTCCTACTTTTCCATATTGAATTTTATCCATTCATTTTATGCTTCAATAGAGTTTTGAAAACTTGTATTTTAAAGTTTCCAAGCATTTTAAAATAAAACACATAATAAAAACTAACAAGTAATAAAAACAAAGTAAACATTCTAAATAATTGGTTGTGAAAGACAAATGTAGAGCCTTTGCATCTGTGCTGTACATCATCATGCAAGAAATTCTAAATATGTTAAAAAACAACAACACAGAATATGTTAGCCATCTTTTCTGATTAGCCTTTCTATTGAACTGGTAGTCATAAAAAACTGAAAATATTCTCATATTCCAAACATGTATTGCATACAAGTAATTTAATTTCCTCAAAGAAATTTTCAGTTTTATTAGCTTTTTGAATTTTGAATCCAAAAGAAAAGATAGACAGGATTTGCAGTTTTTTCTTTTGTTCATATTTCTATTGTTATAGTTGAACAATTTTAGAACTTATTGAATTTGAAAAATTGCTTAAACTTATATCTACACAGGTCTATTTTACTCTAAAAGATAAAATACAGAATCCAATTAAACAATTTTTTTTTTAGCTGTCTCTGGAAATATGACAAAAATTGGAAATGTTTTCAAAACTAGAAATACTTAACATTAGCAAACAAACTCTGAAGACTTTTTTGTCCATTTTGGAAGATTTTAATGAGTTCAACATATAAGGTAAGAGTATTCATTTTAAAAAAATGAAGAAAAATCCTAATCCTACTGTCAATCAAATATAAATAGAGAACTGCTATGAAAATAAATCATTGAGTAATTATGTCTGTTTTGATTCATGACTGACTAGGCAGATGATTTTCCTGCAGTAGATTGCTGTTTCTTTTTGTGGTAGACAGATTGCCAACTAAAGCTATAGGACTCAGTCTGTCCTGCTATTCAATCCTCAGCTGGGAGGAGATAAGATGGATTCATACCTATCCAAATTGTATTTTTGCATAAACAAATGTAATGAGCTCAACCTGAATTCAAACTCAGCTCCCTGATTTCTTTTTTGAACTATTATCCATTACACCACAATACGCATCCTTCAATTACTAGACATTTTCCAAAAAGTTATTGTATTAATCAAATAGCATTCATTAAAGAAATTGTAGCCAAAAGCACATCATAAAATGAAAATTGAATAGACAATTCAATTATCTTATCATTAAAAAGTTGTGTGATTTAGTCCAAGATGTTAGAATAAAAGATGGAGAATTCATTAAAATATAGCAGGAATTTCCTAATTCTTTAGAGATAAGCTTCAAATATAAGGAAATTAAAATCTGATATGTGGTAGGATTTTCACTGGGGTCTTATGTCACTGAAACAGTAATTATGGACATTAAAGAGGTTGAAGTCAATAAAGTACTACAACTTCAAAATCATGGAACCAGATATAGTTTTGCCATCAGGATTTGAAATAAAGAAAGTTCTGATATCTTCAGTTTTACCTTCAATAGGGAGGCACCATGTTCTTTTATGACAACAGCAGAGAATTTAATAATCAGTTCGTTAACCTGACATAAAACTTGAATGTTGTCGTATGAGAAACTGTTATTCTAAGTTCATTAAACAACAGACTAAATGAAATGCACAGTTTCATTTTTGTCTAAATTTCTGGATTAAATAGTTTTTATTTACATTATTTACAGTTAAACTAATATTTACATTTTTTTATTATTATCACTGCATTTCATGCTCTTCAACCTTCTTTAACTTTCTTTTGTTCAGAGTAACAATCAGGAAATTTTGAGCTGATCCCCTTATTTAATCTATGACACTAAATTGACTTCTCTTTTCTCTATATATCAAGAGATGTCTTGTTCTTCTTAGAAACGTTTTAGTACTATCCAGCTCAAAGACTGAACTCAGAATTACTATGTTATCAAATATCATGAAAAAACACTTAAATCTTCTCAGCTATTGTCTGATAGAAGTCTCTTGTCTTTAGAAGTGAAAGCCAGTTTGATCTCCTTTACCCATTGATTTTTTTTCTTTCTTCTGTTACTATTGAAGCTTTTAAAGCTTGGCTCTCTCTCCTTTTGATCCTCTTAATGGCTTTTATATGGTATTTATTATTATGCTAGGCCTACTGAGCATGTCATCACAAGCTAGTATATAATAACAACAAAGAAGAGAACTCCATTCTGTAGCTGAAAAATATAGACTCTTTAAATGAGTTAACAAAACAGTAAAAAAGAAAAACGAAGAAAAAATTTCAAATAATTATTCCAGGATTAAGATACCATGACTGCTAATAGTTGCATATTGTGACACTTTTCATGCAAGTCTGGGAGAGTGAGTTTATAAGAATCTGTATTATCTTTTTTGTTGGTAACCACGCACAAATAAATGTTAACAATTTGGCAATTCTTAAACACCTTAAAAGAAATATTGAAATTAATATATGATTTATATGATGAAAGAATGGAGTGGACTTTGTGAAAATATTCAAAGAATCCCCAAAGTAAAAGAAAAGAAAAAGAAAAATGCTGATGATGAGTAAATCCCAAACTTTTATAAACTAGAAATTGTTGATGTGATTTTCATCATTTTAATAGTCCAGTTACTTCTTATGAAGAGAATTTTTGTATGGGAAGAAATAGGCTAAACACAGGAAGGTTTTTTAATAACTCTTCTTACTACTTCAACTGGGACTTTTACTCAGTTTTGCTACTTAATATGTTGTCTTTTATTTATACAGGAATATGTGTAAGTATTTCACAGAAAAATGCTTGGCTCTATTCTAGACTGTTTCTTGAAGAGTATAAAACTTCTAATAATTTAATAAATATATATCCTTAAAAGCTGAAACTTTGCAGATTAATAAATTTATATGTTTTATATGCTGTGTAATTTCTATCTTTCTCCATAAATTATAAGTTAATTAAATTTTATTTAAGTTGGTATTCACTCAGTCAGGATATTATATCTTATACTTTAATGATTTTCAATAAAAAGACTTTTTTATTTTGTTTGAAACTGATTAATTAATAGAATATATTTTAATAATATGTCTCCTGTCATTGTCTAAATTTTCATTTTACTAAATTAACTTAAGTGTATTTTTAAAGATTCTTTTTGGAAACACTATAGAGGCATGCATTTTTACAGAACATTATAACTGAAACTTCTATACCTATACAACATTACAGAAAATATAATGATAATCTGTAAAATGAATAATTCCTGCCAATAAGTTTCAATACATTATGCTGCTCAAATTTTAGACTAAAAAGCCTGTATGTAAAAATGACAAATCTGAAAAAAATAGTGAAAGATAAATACAAATGTTTTATAACTGCAAACATATGTGCAAGTTTTGATAAAGAAAGGAGTATCATTCTTTAAAATCCATGCCTTGGATGTACATTAAAACACTAGGAATCTTGTGTGTAATTTGGCAAGCTACATTTTTTTCTATTTCTTTAAATATTCTCAAGAAAAATGAATAACAAATTCAATAACGAAACATAAAAAAATTTGGTAATGCACATGATCAATCAAGAGAAATAGCTCATATAGTTATTTCTAGTTAATTCCTTTCAAATAATAAAAAATTTTAAAAAAAGGTGGATTATACAAAGAAAGACATCCACCATTTTGGATTTAAAATAGACTGTGAATTGGTGAAATGTATTTGTTAAAGGATATTATATATACTTGAATTGTTGTACTTAAGACAAGAAGACTGCTTCTGTATCTGTGAATATTTGTGGAACTACTTTTTCTTAAAGTTCAGTTAAGTGCCATATGTGATATATGCTTTGGGCGATCATGTCTCAAAAGAGACATGACTGACTGGGTAGAAGATTATCCCACAGTATGTTGCCATTGGTTTCTGTGGTAGACTAGTTGTCAGCCAATGTTATAGAACCCAATCTGTCCTATTATTTAACCCATAACTGGAGGAAAGAGACGGATTAATACCTTTCCCAAGGGTATTTATGCATAAGTGAATGCATGGTATTCAACTGGAACTCAAACTCAGCTCCCCGATTTGTTGTTTCAAGTTGATATCCATTGCATCACAATGCACATCCTTCTTAAAGTTACTCAAAAGTTATATTTACTAGTGTATATTGAAATACCCCAAAAGATCAATCTGGTTTTTCTGTAAGAAAACATTAACAGCCTTGCCTTAATAATGTTTTCTTTTTCCCATATTCTCTCACACTCAGTAATCCCTTGCATCTTATAGGCTTTATTACCTTACTTTGGGTGAAATGATTAAAAACAGAGTTCCTCATTGTGCATATGTTCTGGTTATGATATTCTCAGAATTTTTTTGTAGATCTAGATTTAACTATTTTCATTAAAAAGGGAATCACTTTTACTTCTACCATATGGCCGTAAGAGTTGGGATCAAATGCAGACAAAATATGGATCAGAATCCAGTAGAAATAGGACAAAGGACAAATAGGAATGTTTATCAATCTAACATGTTTCAAAGCTTAAAAATAAAAATTCTAAAATTTATTTCTTCTTTTTCTCCATATCTTATTCTCTGATAAAGACTTAATAAAACTGAAACATGTTAGATTGATAAACATTTCCTACTTGTTTTTTTCATCCTATCATATAACAGTATGTATTTATTTAACAAACATTTGTCACAGTTGATGAAAATACACCAGGCGCTAGGTTTCCAGTGAGCAACACACTACACTTCCTTGGCCTCACTCTCTCAACTGACTTCAAGTGGAATGACTTTATCAAATCAATAGTTACATCCACTGCTAAGAAATTTGGGTCACTGTGTTGGGCCAGGAGGTTTTTCTCATACATATTGTACATTTTTAATATACTAGTTATCTGTGCATGGAATACTGTTGTCATATCAGGTCAGGTGCTCTTGATATTCATCTTGGTTTTTCTCAACAAAATTTAAAGGAAAATTTGTAACATAATCCATCTCTGTTTAGCGACTTGACTTCAGTCAATTTCTCACCAACGGGATGTATCTTTCTTCTTTCTTTCCTACAAATATTTTCATGGCTTCTGCTCTAAAAATTTTCTTTATCTGATGGCCCAACACGTGAATTTACTAGATTGTCATCTAGGCCCACCATTTTATCATCAAAACAATCAAATGTAACTGTCACTTTTACTCTATCAGTTTCTTTTCTTGCACTTCCCAGCTGTGGAACTCCCTTTTGTTTACTTGCTTCCCTAACAGCTACAATCTCCAAAAGTTTAAATGCAACATCAAATGTAATCTCCTATCTCCTTGATTCCTATCTTTCTCTTATCCTTTCTTTGACATCCCCCTGTGCCTTGTTCTTTTTTTCTTTTCTTTTACCGTAACTCCCTGTTCACCAGTGGTGGTTCTACCTTACTTGGGGGTGAAATGATTATTACAAAAAAAGTTTAATTTATTTATATTTGTAAATTGATTTAAAATTGAAAATAAGCAACAATCTCAGGACTGCATGCTTTTGTAATTGTAAAGTTAAAACTACAGTTCAAATCACAAGTGGGATGAATAATGGCTCAAATTGAGAAATCAAAAAGACAAATTCAGATTTTGGTCAGATTTGTTATATTCGCATATATAAAAATACCATTGAAAAGGTATCAATCCATCTCCCCTTCCCTAGATATGGGTTAAACAGTAGGACTTGTATTTGGAAGAATTATTGTTATTCTCAAATAACTGTTCATGTAATATTCACTCAAAAGGAAATAATTGTTCTTACAATCTAAAATATTTGTTAGCTTTGAATAACCAACAATGGGTTGATAAGCTGTAAAAATAAACAAATCAAAACACGAAAACAGATTTTTGCAAAATACAGAGAAGCTTCTTTGAATGATCAGACATATCATAAGTGTTTTGTAGAGATCTATGCTGGAGATTTCTTACTAAACAATATTCTATGATCAGGTAAATGAGCAATCGAAGAAATTACTTGATTATAATCAACATTATATGAAACACAAGATCGCCAATATACTCAGAATACCCAAATCAAATACTGAAAATCATTAGCACTAATTTTATTACATTAGTTGTTTTGATGTGTGATTTCCACCCACTGGGCCAAAATTTTCCATTTGCATAACTGTTATTATAGGGTAGAACAACTGAAAATTCGAAGACAATTGATGTTAGAATGAAATTATTTAGATTGAAATTTACAAAGGAATTATTATTTTCTCTGACCTTGGTGGTTTTTATCATAATTGGCAAAGGTTATATTCTGTGAAGATATTTACTTGTGTTTGAGCCAAGAATATATGAGGTAGCTGCTATTATATAACAAGACAAGATTTGTATATCCAATCAGATTTTGTCATGCAAGTAAATGTTTTCACAATAAAATTGGTATTTGAACAGGACTAGAAAAATCTGCCCAGATGGACAAAATAAAGGGTTTGGTTCAAAATTCCAATGACTGAAGATCACAAATAAATATGAAGACTATAGTTCAAACTACATAAATAATATTAATAGTTACAATACCTCATTTCAGAAATATAGATAGATACCAAATAAATTATTGTAAATATTTTTTATTAAAATTTAATTTTGGCTGAAATTTGATTGGTATATTTGTCATATAGATAAATACTGGGTGTAATGGATAAATTGTCTTCAAAATTATGCAGAAATGAAAATACCACTGACATCTCATTTTAACAGAGATATTTACCAAAATTACACAAAAATATCTTGAAATTAATTTATTTAATAGAATTACAAATTGGCTTCAACCACAGCCTGCAGACAACTTTAGACTCCCCTGGAACTCTTCTATGCAGTCTCCTTGTTTAAGTTGGTGAATGCTACCATAATACTTGCCCTCAGTTTACGTTTGGTATTACAAGGAGTTTTGTTAGTCTCTTGCTCAACCATGTCCCACACATAATAATCAATGAGGTAGCAGTCTGGAGAGTAAGGTGGCCAGATTTAGTGTGATTTCAGAAATTGTCTGACATCCATGACTAGATTCTCATGCTTGAATGATATGGTGCAGAGTCCTGTTGCCAGTTTGAGGCCTTTGCCAACAAATTTGGGAGTTCTTTTCTAATCAGAATGACAAGAGTGAGTCTTTTAAGCTGCTGTACCTTCATAATCACCATTACTTATACAACTCTTTCCACATCCTCTGCACTGTCATCAGATTAACACCCAAACTTTCTCAAATGTTTCTATTATAGCTTCTTGCACAAACCTCAAGCAGTATAGCATGCCATTTCAAAGTTTCTGGTGCAATGAATTGCATCATGGTGCTCTTTTTCTCACAGATGGTGCCCAACTGACTCTATTTTACTGTGCAGTCAACAAAATCAAAAACAATGTGGATGTGCAAAATTAAAAATATAAGATGGCAACATTTTACTCATCATCCCCTGCAAATCTTGGAAATGTTACTTGCATTAATTAGTCAATACCAATATTATTTGTGGAAAAAACTTTACTTGCATCATAAAATCTGAATATAGTATAATAAGCTGAGTCACATTGTGAAACCTGCAGTATAAATCTTGATCAATGGTAAAACAGAAACTCTCCTAAAAGTTTCTCTCAGCTTCAGTATGTGCTTTACATATTGCTTTGAGTTAGACATGTTTTTTCTGATGTGTAGTAAAAGAAATCAGTTCAAAAATCAAGCAGCACATCATTTGGAATGGTTTTTGTCAAAGAAATGCATTGTTCTCTTGGATACCATCCCTGTTTACCTTCTCTTGCACCGTGAAACTTTTCCCTTTTCCTTAACAATCAAGCCTGTATCTATAAATATATAGATAGTTCATTGTTGATGCAATAAAGAACAAGAAATGAAAATAATTAAAAATTATATTTTAAAGTATGAGATGGAATTTTATTTCACAAAAATATTTTGTATACCACTGTAACTTTTCTGTCTTCAAAATAAGAGTTTGATTATTACACTGGTGTAACTTATTTTCCAAAAAAATACAGTATTAACCAAACCTCTTAGTTACCTAGAGTAATGACCAGTTTAAAAAAAATATTTTAAATGAAGAAAGAAATAACAATGTTATAGGTCCTGAGCTGGCAACTCAGCTTCAGTGTCAATTTTCTAGTGAATTAACATAGCTTCTCTATAAATAGTTTTTCTGCTAACTGTTCTTAGAGGCTTTCCTCTTTGGTACTTTAACTTTACAGATTTAAGCAACCTAATAGAGTGGCAGGATGTGCATTGTGGCGCAATGGATATTGGCTCGGAATGAGAAATCAGAGAGATATGTTCGAATTCCAGTTGAATTCGCTGTATTCGTGTACGTACAAATACTCTTAGGAAATGTATTAATCTTTCTTTTCTCCCTCCAGCTATGGATTGAATAGCAGGACAGATTGGGTTCTGTAGCCTTGGTTAGCAATCAGTCTACCACAGAAAGAAATGGTTATCCATTGCAAGAAAAACATATACCTAATCAGTCATGGATTGAAAGAGACATGATCATTCCAGTGTGTATCACATATAGCACTTAACTGACTGACTAGATTAGCAGCTAGGTTTCATCATCTTACAGTTGAAGTTATTAGATGCAACTGTAAGTTCTATGGTAACAGTTTCTTCTCTTGCACATCTAACTTTTGGAATTCTTTTCTGGTTTCTTGCTTCCCAGTCATCTTAAATGGAATATCACTTGTTAACTTGCTTCCTTGAACCCTGTCTTTTTATTGTCCTCTCTCCTTAATATTTTTCTTTTCATATTCTGTTACACACTGTATCTCCTTATGTCTTAGGAGCTTTATTGTCTTGCTTGTTGTGGAATGATCAACAAAATATACATTTAGACTATTGTCCTCATCTTTGTTATGATAATAGTAATAAAGATAAGGATAATAGTCTAAACATGAACAATATTGAATACTACCAGTGACTTTATTGTTCACTGGAGACTCCATTAACATACATTTGTACCAAAGTTGATATAGATGATTATTGTAATACATGTGGGCCCATGATGTCAAAAATGACAGTAACACATTTGTATTGATATGCCATCTAAAATGATGACAATATATATATATATATATATATATATATATATATATATATATTGATGTACCTACTATTGAGTACCTTACCTGAGCATGACAGGAGGTATATATTTACACATACAAATAAATACACAACAGTCTTTATTATAATAGGGAGGATATATATATATATATATTTGTTTTCTTTGTTGACCTTCTGGCATATGAATTTTGAATAAAGAATTTGTTGCTGAAGAAGCATCATTTCCTCACTGAAATGGCCATACAAGTTATGTAATTTTTGGAATTTCATTTGAATATATATCTATATATATATATATATTCTTCACTACTAGCACAAACACATGGCAAGAGCATTTATAACTGGTAGTAAAGTTTAATAACTGGTAGTAAAGAATATGAACTGAGCTAATGCTGCCTTGTCTCTCTCTCCATGAGTGTTACAGGAGGGAAATATATATATATACAAAGAAATACACAACAGTCTAGTAGAGAGGATTATTATACAATTAATTTTAACAATAATACCATTAACCTGTATTGTACAACAATATTTTTGTAAACATTACAAAAATATTTTAAATGTTGATTAGTTTTCATTTAGAAGCAACTCAAAAAAAACAAACAGAAAATTAATCTGTTAATTTTCAAATGTATTAATTCAGCTTTCAAAGAATATATTGATTTTTATTCTTTTTTATTCTGCATTTGATGATTTACAAAACAATTTAAGGAACTTTTTTCAATGTTTTTTAATAATGATTTTCCTAAAAGAAAAAAAAGCTTGCATAAATCCTTTCCAAAGATTGCTTATCAAACACTAAAATCACAAAGAGATCACATGTGACATTTATTTTATTTTCTTTATGTCTGCAAGTGGCCTGCCAAAATGTATCTCTAAAAAGTCAGCTGAAGAAATCTGAGTTGTTGTGGCAGTTTTGTACAAGTTGTATCGAAATTTATGTTTGTCTGCCTCCAGATTCTTTCTCACACTCCAATTCTTTTTTCTTGTTTTGCTTTTTGTTTTCTTTTTTTCCAATCCACACAACAAATCATTCAAGTCAAAGAAAAGTAACAAAGCATTAATGCAACAAAATGGTTTTCTTGGTGGGAAGTTAAAGACTAGATTTTAACAATGTTTTAACCCTGTTTGTATTTCTTCATTTGATGTTTTCAATTTGTGAATTTTTTTCTTCTTTTGCTTTGAAACATTTGGTATGTTTTGATGTGATGGGGCAAGTAGTTGTTTGAAAGAGTAAACAAAAAACTCACTAGGTAAAAGTCTGCCCAGCTTACTTGATTATTGACATCAGTCGATTTTTACTTTGCCTTTTCTGTCAAATTTCCACAATAAAAGAATAGAATATGCAGCAAGGAAACTAAAAAGGAGTATAAAAATATAGCTTTTATAAATTCTTTTATTAAAGAAAAATTCTTTAGTGAATTTTGAAAAAGTAAACAGACATAAAAGACACTCCAGATTTTAAAAAGAAGAGAGAAAAGTCTAAAGGATTTTAAACAGGTGATTGATTCTGTACTTGTCTGACAATCAATTTATTGATAAGTCTTCCACTAATATATAGGGCTCTTTTTATAAAGAAGACACTACTTTAAGCCACTACAGCTTATACTGTTGAATGATTCTATTCTTAAATAAAGACAAGGAACACAAAACAAATGTTTGTAAGGAAAAGGATAAAACGTCAATTTTGTCAGCAAACGGATATGGACACAATAACCCTTCCCTGATGCTGCCAGAACCATTCTATAAAAACTTGTATTTGCAGAACTTTTATTCCTAACCCATTGTTCCAACTAGATACTTTCTAAAAAAAAACACCATTGAGCTTCCATCCACAAAACAGCTTTTAACGTTTTCTTTTTCTGTTTCGTCTTTTCGTTGATTTTGCTGGTGAAAGAAATTCTCAAGTACAGTCATTCCACCTATAAAACTATACAAATGATAAGTGATTGCTGTAAAAAAAAAGCACGGAAAAGACATTTTTTCCATCCCAAGTGCCTTTCAACATGAGCCATTGTATACAATAGATGCTCCATCATGACCAGAATAAAATCTTTTAACATTTTGTGAAGAATTTTGGATGGCACGGTTATTTTCTTTTTGGTTCCTTTATGACACTGTTTCTTACTTCCTGACTTGGGATCCCTGTCAGATGGATTTCTTTTAAAACCAATTCTACATAACTGATTATCTTTGGCAGGAATCAGCAATCATTTTTAAATCAAAACTTTGTCTCAGACAGAATGGTACACTACAAGTTGAACTTTGCTCAGCCATAAAAAATGATAGTATATTTTATAAAGTTCTGACAGTTATTAGATTTTCATATATAAATCTGGTGTGATGTTTCTACTATGTATTTAAAGATTCTTAATAAAATACAAAAAAAAAATATGCAATATTGTTGGTCCTGACCTGGCCTTTAGGCTTCAATCACATTCCCACTGATGTAATGTAGCTTGCTGATTCCTTTTCTATCAATAGTTTCATGGTAATTGTGCTGATGCGCTTTCGTCTTTTGTACACTGAGGATGTGCATTGTGGTGCGGTGGATAACAACTTGGAATGACAAATTGGGGTGCCAAGTTCAAATTCCAGTTAATTCCTTGCATTCACTTATGTACAAATTCCCTTGAGTAAGATATTAATCTGTCTCTTCCTTCCAGTTATGGGTTAAACAATAGGACAGATTGGGTTCTATAGCCTTGACTGTCAACCAGTCTACTGCAGAAAGCAATGGCAACCTACTGCAGGATAATCTTCTGCCCAATCAGTCTCTTTTGGGACATGATCGCCCAAAGCGTGTATCACGCATGACCACTAACTGACTGACACTGACTTTATAAATTTAAAGGTAGAACTAGATTGGCAGCAAGGTTGTATTGTTTTAAAATTGAAAAGTCTAGATGTAAGAGTAAGTTCGATGTTAACAGTTGCACTTTTGACTTGTTTTACTGCTTCTTACTTTAAAGTCAAGTTTGATCTTCAAAAATTTAGATGCAGTGTCAGTCGTTGTCTTCTTTCTTAATTCTTATTCTGTTATTGTTCTCTCTCCTTAATAATGTTTTCTTTTTCTTTTATTCTTTCACTCTCAGTAACCTCTTTATATCATAGTGGCTTTATTGCCTTGCTTGAGGTGAACATTTATTTTAGTTTTTCTTGATTTCTTGAAAATGATACTTTCTTTGTATTATTGATTTGGTGTATCATTGTCATAAAAACATCACCAAAGCAAGGAAAATATTTATAGTTGAGATATTTTATCAGATTTTCAGATTAGCTACTACTTGGAAACACAATGAATAATGTTGTTTACATTGTTTGGACTATTGTCCTCATTTTTATTGCTTGCTATTATTACAACATTTCAGCCATTGTACACTTTGGCCTTCTTCAGGTGCTAGGAATTTTGAACCGAATCCTTTATTACAATAACTGGGGTATATCATTTTCATTCCTTGCACAAGTGCCATTAAACATTAGAAACAAAAAATATGCACAAACATATAGGATTATATATAGCAAGATATTTTTCAACTTAAGAAATATGTTATTTTTTCTTCTCCTCCTATGAGCTGTGTTCCTTTAGAACATTGACAATCATGGCTCTCCACGGTTTCCTGTTCTTTGTAGCTTTTAATAAATTTTGTCATTTTGTTAACTCTTCTAAACCTTGTCTCATTTTTTTTTATTATCATCTCACCCAAGCAAGGCAGTACTGACACTGGTGCACAGGAGATTACAGAATATGAGAGGGAAGAGAGAGGAGAACAGGTCACAGAATGGGTAAGAGAAGGATGGGTATATTGGTGTGAAGAGAGCTGTGTGAGAGGAAAGTTCAAAGTGAGAAGACAGATGGCAGTCAAGGAGATAAGTGATGACAGTTGACGTAACACTTAAATTCTAGAAGACTGTAGCTATCATAGAAACAAAAATGCGGAAGGGAGTTCCACAGGTGGGAAGTGCAAGAAAAGGGGCTGTTAGAGTAGAAGTTGTGGTTACACTTGATTGTTTCACAGTAAAAGGATGGGACCCTGTTGCTTGTTTAGTAGCTCAAGTATCTTCATGTGGGGATCACTGAGGAGCTAAGCTCATCAGAGCAGAAATCGTAAAAGTATTTGTAGAAGAGACATAGGGAAACCACATCTCATTAGTGAGAAAGATTTTGGAGTCAAGCCACCAGGTCAGGATCAACTATATTGCAGATTCTCTTTTGGATTTTATTGAGAACTCCAAGATGAACAGCGGGGGCACCCGACCAGAAATTTACTCAAATTCACTACTTCATTTTACTTTATTCCTCTTCTTTTCAATCTATCCTGTGAGTATCAAATTTTCCAAGTCCTTATTCTTCAGTATGAACACAATATATTTCAACTCTCTCTGATGTTAAGTATATGTATTTTTTTGTTTCTGTTTTTTCCAAAACTTAAAGGTTACTCACTTTTTTGGTTCATAGCACTTTCAGCCTCCTCTGAATATCTAACTTTCTGTTGCTCCAAGTCTTTTCATCATCTAAAAGAAGATTGTCCAGCTTTCACTGCCATATAGAAGGACTGATATTAAAGTCCAGTACTCTTTTCTTTGTTCTTATTTTCCTGTTTCTTTTTCCTGTTACTTTGTTTAACTCTGTCCTACTTTGGAACCATATTTGTGTTAAATGCTTTAATCTTTTCTTCCTCAAAATGTCAACTCTCTTTCTGATTCTAAGTGTAAGCATTCTTTCTGTTTCCATTCTAAGTATAAACATTTTTTCCATTTTAAATATATGCATTTTTTTTTGTTTTTCCTAAAAATTAATTCTTACTGACATATTCAGTCCATTGAATTCTTAGGAGAATCACATCCCTATTGGTTCTTATTTCAACTCTCTCTGATGTTAAGTATATGTATTTTTTTGTTTCTGTTTTTTCCAAAACTTAAAGGTTACTCACTTTTTTGGTTCATAGCACTTTCAGCCTCCTCTGAATATCTAACTTTCTGTTGCTCCAAGTCTTTTCATCATCTAAAAGAAGATTGTCCAGCTTTCACTGCCATATAGAAGGACTGATATTAAAGTCCAGTACTCTTTTCTTTGTTCTTATTTTCCTGTTTCTTTTTCCTGTTACTTTGTTTAACTCTGTCCTACTTTGGAACCATATTTGTGTTAAATGCTTTAATCTTTTCTTCCTCAAAATGTCAACTCTCTTTCTGATTCTAAGTGTAAGCATTCTTTCTGTTTCCATTCTAAGTATAAACATTTTTTCCATTTTAAATATATGCATTTTTTTTTGTTTTTCCTAAAAATTAATTCTTACTGACATATTCAGTCCATTGAATTCTTAGGAGAATCACATCCCTATTGGTTCTTCTTCATCTATGAGGAAGTTGTCCAGCATTCACTGACATATAGAAAGACTGATATTACATAATAAGAATTTAAAAAATGAGCTCAAAAATTTTCCTTTTAGCCATTTTTCTGTTTTGCAATACATTTTTAATACTTTTATTTAATAGTGAACATATTAACTACTCTCATGCTGAATAGTGGCAGGAACCAAAGAAAAATATAAAAACCATCAAATAATTTGATGCAAACAAACCTAGCAGTTCTGCTCAACATCAGTTTGTTTTGTCTACAATCTTACAGCTCAGATAAACAAAAATGATCAAATGATATTATCAGCAATGTCGGAATATATCAAGTGCTAATCTAATTAATAAAATATAATATGTAATACACTTTCTGAATATAAAAAGAACTAAATTCTTTATTTTATTTTATTTTTTTTTAATCATATCACCCCGAGCAAGGCGGTAAGGCCACTGGTGTGCAGGGGGCTACATAAGAGTGAATAGATTGGAAGAGAAAGCCAGAAACCACGTCCTAAACAGGGAACAAGGGATGAGCCTCTACACCTGTTCAATAGACGTGGGTGGAGTGTGAACCGGGCGATAGTTCAGTCTATCTACTCCAATTGAAAAAAATAAACAAAAAAGAAAAGTGAAAAGATTGGAAAAGAGAAAGCCAGAAACCACATCCTAAACAGGGAACAAGAGATGAGCCTCTACACCTGTTCAATAGATGTGGGTGGAGTGTGAACCGGGTGATAGTTCAGTCTATCTACTCCAATTGAAAAAAATTAACAAAAAAGAAAAGTGATAAGATTGGAAAAGAGAAAGCCCGAAACCACATCCTAAACAGGGAACAAGAGATGAGCCTCTACACCTGTTCAATAGACATGGGTGGAGTGTGAACCGAGCGATAGTTCAGTCTATCTACTCCAATAATATTACCAAGGAATTGATGACAAATTACACATAATCAACTCTTAAAAGAATAATGATAATATATTCAAAAAAATTCATCTAGGAATTTTAAGTGTTTTTAGAACACATATGTGCAATGTGGTGCAGTGAATATTGGCTTGGAATGAGAAATTGGGGAGCTGAGTTCAAATTACAGTTGAATTCCCTGCATTCACTTATGTGCAAATACCCTTGAGAAAAGTATTAATTCATCTCTTCCTTCCAATTATGGACAAATTGGGTTCTGTAGCCTTGGCTGGCTACCAGTCTACTACAGAAAGTAATGGCAACCTACTGCAGGATAGTCTTCTACCTAGTCAGTCATGTCTCTTTTGAGACATGATCGCCAAAGCATGAATCACATATGGCACTTAACTGACTGACTGATTGCTAAAATGAAGTTGTATTATAGATCTGTCCTGGCATGTTGTCTTCAGTCATTTTCCTACCACAATAACATAGCTTCCCTGTGCCTTTTCTATAAATATTTTCATGGTAACTCTTATGATGAACTTTACTCTATGGTACTTAGACTTTATGAATTTAATCTCAGTACAAGATTAGTGGTAAGGTCTCATAATTTTACAAATGAAATAGCTAAATGTAACCATTTACATACAATGTCAATCATGATCTTCTTCCTAATTCCTATGATTGTTGTATTTTCTGGTTAAGTGTTTTTTTATTCTCATATATTCTCTCATACTCAGTAAACCACATGCATCTTTGTGGCTTTATTGCCTTTCTTGGGGTGAAATGATAAATTAAAATTAATAAATTGATTATTTACACTATTTACATCATTTATACTGTTGTTCTTAATTTTGCTGCTATAATCACAATGTTTAGGCCATTATGCAATCTAGCCTTCTCCAAGTGATTGGAATTTCAAACTAAACCGTTTATTTCATCTACTGGAGTAGATTGTTCTAGTTCTGTATGCTATGCTTCTTCTGAATAACTCAGTATCAGTTATCTCCATTTGACTCAACTCTTCAAGTTTTTGTTCACCTCTTCTGTAACCAGGTATTAAACACACAATTCTTTGGGTCAAGTCACTGGATTCAACCAACACTTTTGTCTACTGTGTTCTTGTGGATATCAGTGTATTAATTTTTGGGACTTATAAAACTATTGTCTCAGTAGACATTTTTACAGAGTTCATATTACAAATTTATTGTTATTATTGTTTTTCTCTAGCACTCTGTATTACTGGTTCCCATACTGTACTTATTTCTGAACCCTTTATTTCATCCAGTTGGGAGGATCAGTTATCTCCTTTTATCTCATATAACATCAAAATGACTTTCAAAACTGGTTCAACACTTTGCAGACACTTCTTCCAAGTCAGACCTTCCATAGAAGAGAATATGTTTAAGGACAGTGTGAAATCCTTCCCATGCAGTTGTGGTAAAAAATATAAATGACAAACAGGCCAACCTCTTAAGACAAGACTGCAGGAATACTGTAAAGTTGTAAGATGAGGGGAAATAGAAAATCATTTGTAGCTGACTACATATGGAAAGAAAAGAGAGATTACTGACCCCTGTGGGATGAGGTTGAAATGATAGAGACAAAAAAGATAAAAACATAAGAAATCAGTACATATGCTAGACCACAAAATCTCAGTCAAGCAAGAATATGCATGAATACAATATAGAAACCAGTAATACAGAATGCTAGAGAAAAAGATTAACAATGAATTGTAATATGAGCTCTGGTTAAAAAAAATGTTTACTGAGACATTAGGTTTGTAAGTCTCGAAAATTCATACACTGATATCTTCAAAGATTCTTGGCCCAGTGGTTGGTTGAAGCAATCTAGTGACTTGCTTGAAAGAGTTGTGAGTTTAATAATGCGGTGAGTTAAATTACCAAGGAAAATAACTGAAACTGAAGCATCCGAAAGATGCATGGCACGTGGAACTAAAGCAGTTTACCCCAGTGAACAAAATAAAGGGTTCAGTCCCAATCACCTGAAAAAGGCCAGAGCATACAACAGTTGAAACATTGTGAATATGACAACAAAGATGACTCCAAACAAAGTAAATAGTGTAGATAGTTATAATACCTCATCTCAGAAATGTAAACAGATATTCTTAAACTGTTTTCACCTTCCATTTACTCATGCAGAAATATGTTTTCTCTACCCCTCTTTCCTTCAATCTGTCCTGAGAGTATCAAATGTTTTAAGCCTTTTTTCTCATTATGTGCCCTAGAAATTTCAACAATCTCTTTCTGATGTTATGTATAAGTTTCCTTTTTGTTTCCATTTTCTATAAGACTTTGTCATTGCCCACTTATTCCATCCATGATAGCATATCTAGGTATATTAAAAACAAATGGATTCATTCTGAACAGTCTATGAAATCTCTTGGTCTTCTAATTTTTATATTGCCATTCACTAATTTCTTTTGACAATAATCCACACATGTTAACCATTTTCAGAATGATCTTTTGCTTCTCTCAGAATCTGGATTACTTTTAGCAGATTCTCAGGCCAGTTTGGGACAAAAACTTTGTTATCTGCCCATCAAATCATCCACAAATACCTACTTAATCATTTGAATAGTTTTCTTACATGAAATTTTAAATAAATCTTAATGCCTGTTTGCTCCGAAGACAAGTGTAATGTTATGTTAATAATGTCTGATAAGAATACAAGACTAAATTTTTTATACAAAAAATAATTAGTATTCACTTCTAGCATTACTTAATAAAAACATAATTTTTATGTTAACTTATTTTCAAATACAACATATATATATATATATATATATATATATATATATATATATATATTAATAAATATACATATTATCATATGTCTACAGCACAACTTGGAGTTTTATGCGTTATGCAATCATGCATTATGCAATATATATATATATATATATATATATGTTGTATCAAACTTTAGGAGTAGGTTCCTCACACTAAAACAAGGACAAAAGCCCATATAAACATATACCTGCATATCCTTCATTTTGAGTGATTAAGTTTTATGGTAGATGCTGTTAATATACAACTCAAGGTACAATCCAAAAATAATTTTACAAACTTTGTGAGCTGCTTCCTGACACTACAACAAGGTAAAATGTCTATATAAACAGATGCCCAAAAGGCTGCCATTGTATCTCAATGCAGCAATCCATAACAAATGTTTAAAATGTTCTCCACTTGCCTCTACACATGCATGCACTCATCCGGCTCATTGACCAAGGAACCATTTCAATACTCATTTATCTTTTATGGTAGATGTCACTTAGTGCCATGCAAACAATGTAACTAAAATGTACTGGAGCCCTATCATGCATGGATTACATGGAAGGGAACATCCTCTAGCAGGTCTGGAAGTCTGTTTGAAATAAAGTGCCTGTAGACAACTTCTGTAAAATGTGCTTCAAGAATATACAGACCTACTAGACAGTCAACTCAAATTCCAGCCCACACATTAATTGTAAACTGGTGCTGGTGTCTAAGCTCTATTATATCATGGAGATTCCAATCTACCCACAAATTTTGCTTGTATAAATTTGTTATTCCATGACTTTAAAATGCTGCCTCATTTCTAAACAAGAGATCAGCAGTTTTGGCCATAAATGATTGGCAAAATTTCTTCCATGGAGAGTGATCAGGGGCAAAAGACCCTGCACATGTTACAGATAATGCAGATACATGAACTGCTTTTGAAGTACTCACCATTCAGTACTATCACAAATGTACACAAATGACAAATGTAACCCAGCTTACATGGCAGCACAGTACCATCTACCATGAAATTTCTTAACTGAAAAAGGATTTGTGAACATATGTTCATATAGACATTTGTCCATGTTTTGGTGTGAGGAACCAACCCCATATGTTTGTAAAAGTGTTTTTAATAAACCATATATATATATATATATATATTATTCTGAGTTTGAAAAATGCACCTGATGTTTGCATAATACATGAAACTGTGAGTCGTACCGTCAACATGGGACAACATGTATACTTATTATAATATATATATATTAATATGAATATTTTCTTATCACTTTAAATGTTATTTTTAGTGGATACTCATATTTGAGTGAGCGCTATGTTTATTTATTAAACTGTGTATTTGTTTTCATCTACTGGCTGGAATGTTTGAGAAATCTTAACTGGCATTCTCTTCTTTATTTATTGAATATTATAGTTCCAGTTATCTGTCAATCACCTTTTGGTAGAAGTTTTGCTAGCCTGAAAAACACATTAAATTCTTGTAATTTTCATATTTTTTCCAACTGTATTATTATAATTAAGTAGATATGATCAGACTGTTAGATAGATAGATAGATAGATAGATAGATAGATAATGAGAAAAAATAGACAGATGGGAATAGATTGAACTGATAGATAAGAAATGTTTGAGATAGAGAGAAAGTGAAATAGACTGAAAAAGATTGTTAGACATTAACAGACCTCAAAAACAGAAGTTTTCAGAAATGATTTTGTCCATTAGTTGACTTCAGTCATGTCTGCTACTGATGAAGATTATTGCTACCTTCTTATTTAAGCTTGACTATATATTTTTCCAAGATAATCTGATGTTTGTTAATATTAAGTGTTTGTAGGTACCAATTGCCTTGCCTCCTTATGACTTAAGGGTTACTTTTTTTAAATATTTCTTTTGGAGAAAAAGTGTATATAACATTTGTCTATACTTCTGAGATGAGGTAATATTTACACTATTTATATTGTTTGAACTATTGTCCTCATCTTTATTGCTGGGTTTATGATGTTTTGGCTGTTGTACACTTTGGCTTTCTTCAGTTGCTAGGAATTTTGAACTAAACCCTTTCTTGCAATCACATATCATTCTTATTCCCTGTGCATTGCCATTCTAGTAGCCATGTGGCTATCTCCCTTTAACTTAACTTTCTGAGTTGTTTGTTCACCACTGCTTTAGTCTGGTATTGAACTCACAACTCAAATTACCAGAACTAACCAGCATCTATATCCACTGGGCCATGTGTTGGAAACATGACAATAAAGATGAGGACAATAGTCCAAACAGTGTAAATAGTATATATATTAAATACATAAAACATATATACTTTTTTTTATATTCATAGACATATGTTTATATATTGGTAGATGAAAGTTTATGTGAGCTAAATATCTGTGTAAATGACAAAAGACATTATTTGATATAAGTTTTCATCATTTGCTTCATTTCATATAACTATTCTCTTGAAAACAATTTTCATAATTCCCTTAAAGATGACACATTTGCCATCAATCTTACATTCAGTTAATAATCCTAGCACAAATGTCAAACTCCTTTCAGTTGAAAGACAACCATTTTCTTTCTTACTTTTGGAATCAGGTGTAAAACACCACATTTTGGAGGTTTTTGACAATCATAAATAGAAAGCTGTTGAACAGGTTTGCTGCCCTTTATTGTTTCTTTCATGCAAGCCCAGGATTTCCTCCCCTGCTGCAAGAAACAGGAAATTAAAATCTCAGAAGGAGAAATGAAATAGAATAAAAATAGAAGGAAAGTCAGAAAATACTTTAGTTAAATTGATTTACTATATTCGTCTGTCAATGATTTCAGTTTTTAAAGGGAGGTAAACAACCCCAAAATGACTATTAATATAGAATTCTTTTTACTAGGTTACATATTCTGGGTATTCATCAAACAAAACTTGTAAAGACTTTGTTCCTTCTGTTCTGGTTGCAAGCTATCAATAAAGAAAACAAACTGATTGATGTTTCTTGCTTGTATGACATTTTTACTTGATAAACTAGCTAAATATTGGAGAACAAATAATTTCTTTTTCAAAATGAAAATATTTTGGTACTAACATCCCATAATTTGTTTACACCAAGAATCAAAAAGATTGTAATCAAGTGATTCGAGATTTATCTACCTTCTTACAAGGTCAAATTCAACTTGAATGTCAATTTGAAGTGGGTGGTGACAAAACTTATTTAGTTCCTTAAATTTTGCTTTTTGATATGTTACAGGCCTCAGAGATTATCCTAACCCTATCAATGTTGTGGAGAGGTGCCACCCAAGCATATTGATCAACTGGAACTAAACAATAGATTTGAAATTTTATTTAATTACCAAATTTATTGTATCAAATACAATTTTCAAATACTCAAATAAAATTATATATATATATATATATATATATATATATATATATATATACTAAAGTTTATGAAATCCATTATGAAATGGATTAACGTCAACATATTTTTAATTTGTTCAAACATTATTTTTAATGGATACACATATTTGAGTAGATACTTTGTTTTTTATAATTAATCAGTATATTTATTTATGTCTAAGCCCTGATTTGTCTTACATTGCTCAACCATGAAGAACTTACAGTAAAAAAATCTGTAAGATATGTGTTTGAAGACATTATTTCAGACTTAGTTTGAATGTAAGTTCTTTATAGTCAAGCAGTCTGAGACAAGTCAGATCAATTGACAGTTTCCCCTAGGCAATGTATGTTTGAATTCTGCTGGGGAATGCATATGTTCCTAACAAAGTTTTCTCAATTATTCAGGCCAATAGATATAAATAAATATGCTGTTTTATTACAAAAACGTATCTACTCAAATATGACTATCCATTACAAATAATGTTTAAACAAATAAATTAAAAATAGAATATATTCTTGAAGAATTTCCTAAATTCAAAGTTGAGGCCTTGAGATACTTTTTAAAATTCATCAGACGTAACTATCCAAGATATTTTGGCTTCAAGTCCAATGTTTCTACTATTAAGTTGTTTTTCAAGACTTATTCAACCACAAACATTGTGTTCTTGCCAAGGCATTCAACTGAAAACATCATAATATATCAAATTGTTGAACTCATTGATCAAAGAAGTTTGCAAAATGAAAGAAAAATACAGAATTACCCAAACCTTAAGGCAAAGAGACTCACATTATTAACAGTTTGCAGACAATATATATATATATATATATATATATAAAAGTGGAAACTGAGGCAACACCAAGTAGTGACTGAGTTTCATGCTTGAACACAACTGCATTCAAGCATGAAACAGACTGTCGCCACTCGGTGTTGACCTTACTGTCCATTAAGAAACACTCTATCCTGGATATTGACCATTTTTACCCATAAATGCAACTTACCTTAAAACTATACTTTATCTCTCTCTCTCTCTCTCTCTCTCTCTCTCTCCACTTGCACACACACACACACACACACACACACACACACACACACACACACACACACACACACACACATCTTTCTCTTTAATTTACATATGCAATAGTGCATAAATGTTCCTAGCCTGACTGACTTCCCAAAATTTGAATGATCAGATTTTTTTTCTCTGGGGACTGAAAACATACATAACTTTGCAACCTGACAATTTCAGAAGGATTTATTAAATACATACATATGTGTGCACACACACACACACACACATATATATATATATATATATATATTTGTATGTGATAGAGTACTGAAAATTTCTCAGCCTCACAAAGGTGCCTTTCCCAACAAAAAATTTGATGTTTGATTATTATATTAAATGTTTGGAAATGTCTTGCTTCAATAAATTTTCATATATTTTCATATATATATATATATATATATATATATATGCATGTATATAAATATTCAAATTTTCCAAGATCATATAGCTGTTTCAACAAGTGAAATTAACACTCACATCATCAGCAGTCATAATCATTATGGTAAAATACAATTATTTGTTTCCATATGTGTATGTGTAAAGGAAATGGAAGTAAGGGTAGTGAAATAAAAAAAAAAAGAAGGAAAGGAAGAAAGAAAAAGTGGAAAGAGGAAAAAAAAGTGTCAGATTGGCAGACAAAACAGAAAAGTTGCCAATTGGAGGTCGGAGACATCAAGATAGATACATAAAAAATAAACTTTTAAATGTATATGGAAAAGAAAGGTGTCAGGCTTTGCCCGGCCTTTTCAAATTTTTTCCAAAATATTTTTTCTGTTTCAGTTCAAAACAGGTCTCAAATAATATTAATATCAAATTAATTTACATAAAAAATTTACCTCAGATAAAAAAAGAACAGGAAATTAATTTATACTATAAGTAAAGTATATGGCTAAAAAAAGACTATTATAAGGAATATATATATATAATTAAATTTGATATAAAATCATTCAATACATATCTATACTTTTGACAAGAATGATTAACACAGATAATCACTACCAATATATCTATCAATATATCTATCAATGCATATATATATATATATATATATATATTAATGCAGGTTTCATTGAATAATATAGACAAGTTTTGTCTATTAATTTTGTGTAGGATCCGTCCGTACCGTCTGATATACTTGATGGTGATATCGTTGAAAGACAACAAAAAATCACAGTAATTGTTGATTTTTTTATCGGGTCTAAGCTTTTGGATCACATAAGCCATTATCAAAGAATAAATATTAACACACAGTAAACATAGAACATTTAAGTTATTAACAATAAAGAGAATTAAATTGAAAATACAAGTCCATCCCTACTGTGGCGGATGGCCGAAGACAGTGACAAAATAGTGGCGTTGTGGTCCCTGATCTGATTACAGGCATTTGAGTACATTGTTGGAAATATCAAAATTGATCATATTCAAACCAGGTTTAAATTGTTTAATGTAGATTGCTTCCAGGATTTTTAGTTTCTGTTTATTATTTTCTTGTTTAAGTATGTACATGTTATCAACGAGCGTTTTTCTCAGAAGTGATATATATATATATATATATATATTATTGTGTAGCTAATTTTATGATAGCCAATTTCACCATAAACTCTGAAACTGTAAGAACCATGATCATTCGGTTCAACAATCTGTGCACATATGGATGCAATGGAAAAGGCACAGAATTATATCAGTTTGTATTATCTTTCAATTTTTTCTTATGATATATGTATTCCTATTCTATCTGTTAATACTGAGTAAAATCTGGCTGATGTTGCAACAAAATTATATATATATATATATATATACACACACACACTTTTCACCCTTCATACATTTCTAACATAGTATTCAGTTGTGTTTGAAATCTGCGCACCCATAGAAGCAAAATAAAGTATTTATTTATACTATTGTCTTTGTAGTTTCATTGTGTATACAGGGCATGCTGGATAAATTGGCATGATTTTATATTTTTAATTTTGTGCACACATGTTTTTGATTTATTGCCTGCACAGTATAGTAGGGTCAGTTGGGTGCCATCTGTGAGAAAAGACCACCAGGCTGCAATTCCTTCCATCAGAAATTTGGAAACAGCATCAAATCTAAACATTTTAGGTGTCAGTCTGAGGATAGTACAAAGAATTCAAAAAAAGTTATATGAATATAATGGTGATTATGAAGGTACAGCAACTGTAAAAACTCACAATGATCATTTTGATAAGAAAAGAACTCCTAAATGTTTCGGTGAGAGCCTCAGATTCAACACAGAAGCTTACATCAAGTGCTTTTCAGAGGTGACGCTGCTCTGGGTTAAGAAAGTGGCTGCTGAATTATCCTATGTCTGGCAACAGGACTCTGCACCATGCTACACAAGCAGAATATTTGAGTCATGTTCACTTACTTGCAAGATAACATTATTTCTTTTTCAGTGTGTATATCAAGCCTTCTTCTGTTTAAAATAGTGATATTTCTCATAAGTTACAAAGCAATAAACTCTGACTTATATATTTATTTTTATTATCAGTTTCCCCCTATGTAAGACAGAAAAGTCACTAAGAAACAAGGGTTTACAGGGCGTGGAATCATTACAAACAGAAGCATTAATAATGAGTGAGAAGAGAAAAGAGCAATCAGAATGACAATAGATAGTAAACGACATTGCATTTCAAATATTACAGATTAAATTTAGTTGAAAAGCATGGAGCTGGAAGGGATTTCCACAAACAAAAAGTGTGAGAACAGTGATCATTAGCAGAGAATATATATATTTAATATTTAAAATTCAAATCACAGATGCCACTAAATCTTGTTTCTTTTACAGTACTTAATATCTTGGACAGAGACTCTATAAATTCAAAATTAGATATTTAAAATCACCTTTAAAACCTTTAAAAACTGCTCTTCATAATTCCTTAGGCATTATTGACAGATTCATAATTTAATTTTGATCATCAGATGTTGAAAGAGACATTATTTGTTCATTAATTGATTTGTAAACATTGATCATAAACAACTCTCTTCATTCTTAAGGCCAAGATGGTAATAGTCACATATGGTGTCTACAAATTACTTCACCAATTATCATCTATTCAAACATCTGATGATCAATTTAAAATAATAACTATGCAACAGTAATGCTAAAGAGGGTGTGAATACTAGTGTTTTGCATGTTTTTGAAGGTTTTAAGTACAATTTTAAACATCCATCTACTTTTGATTTTTATACTAATGAATAGAAATAAAACAATAGTCATTTCTTTCATTCAGGAGCTTCATCAAAGGCAAAATATAGAGATTTATTAAAACTTTCTTTTAATCTGAAAACTCAAGATCAAGACATTCACATGAATGTCATGCATGGCACTAAACCTGTTCAGAAATATCTAAACTGTCAGCTGCATACAGCTGTTTTCTGAAATCATTACTTAAAAATAGATTTGAGTGAGTGAAGCCTGCAGCTCTTGGTGAAGACTCCACTTATTTGATCCTTGTGAACTGTCATGCATGGCACTAAACCTGTTCAGAAATATCTAAACTGTCAGCTGCATACAGCTGTTTTCTGAAATCATTACTTAAAAATAGATTTGAGTGAGTGAAGCCTGCAGCTCTTGGTGAAGACTCCACTTATTTGATCCTTGTGAACTGTCATGCATGGCACTAAACCTGTTCAGAAATATCTAAACCGTCAGCTGCATACAGCTGTTTTCTGAAATCATTGCTTAAAAATAGATTTGAGTGAGTGAAGCCTGTAGCTCTTGGTGAAGACTGCACTTCTTTGATCCTTGTGAACTGCTGTTACAATATCACAAACAAAGAACTATACTAAATAACTGAAGCAACATTATTTGGGGATATTCAACAGCAGCAACAATTAAAATGGATATCACATGTAACTTAGAGAAAATAATGGCATAATCAAGATGTTCCACTCTGTTTTAAACAAAATTTTAAAAAGAAAGCCTCCATCAGTATTGGAAAGAGTGATAACAGCTGCTGGACTTGAGAAACCATAAATATTTTTTGATAAATTGTTTGAAGTGAAAGATTTTATAAATACTATTTACATTGTTGAGACTATTATCCTCATCTTTACTGCCATGTTTACAATGTTTTGGTAATTGTACACTCCAGTCTTCTTCATGGAATTTCCAACCAAGCACTTTAATACAATCACTAGGGTATATCATTTTCATTCCTTATTCTCACATGGTCCAGTGGATATAGATGCTGGTTAGTTCCAGTGACTTGACCCAAAATATTGTGAGTTCAATAACAGGCTACTGCGGAGGTGAACAAATAACTTAGAGAATTAAGTTAAAGGATGATAACTACATGGCTACCAGAAGTGGCATCAAATATGGAATGAGAATGATATATCTCAGTGATTGTAAGAAAGGGACTGGTTCAAAATTCCTAGCACCTGAAGAAGGCCAGAGCATAGAAAGGCCAAATTGTTGTAAATATAGCAATGAAGATGAAGACAATAATCCAAACAATGTAAATAGTGTAAATACTACATCTCAAAAGTATAGACAAATACAGATTTTATTAATTTCAACCAAAATCAGTACTAGTTGTTTGGCCGATGAATGCCAAATATTTTCTTATAAGGAAACAAGTAATATTACCTTTAGCATTATATGTACACACAGAAAAAGTATCCTTGTTTAAATAACAGGTATAATGGCTGGATGTGCATTGTGATGTAAAGGATATTGGCTCGGAAATCAGTAGAGCCAAGTTTGAATTTTGTTGCAAATATCCTTGGCAAAGATATGAATCCATCTTTTCTCTCTCCAGCTGTGAGTTAAATAGCAGGACAGATTGGTTTCTTTAACTTTGGTTGGCAACCGGTCTATTACAGGAAGAAATGGCAATTTACTACAGGAAAATCTTGTGCCTAATTAATCATGGATCAAAATAGACATAATCATCCAAGTGTGTATCATGTATGGCAATTAACTAAATGACTGAATGTTTATATTTTCTCAATGATACTTTTCTTGTGTTTAAGAAATCACTGTATTTGGCTTTTGATAAAGTTCCTTAAGAAGCAAAACCAATGACAAAAATAGATTTTCTTATTTTGCCATTTCCAATCATTAGTATTTATTTTCATCCATATTCATTTATACCTCAATTTTCACACAGACACTCAGTATGCTATATTTATGGGTAAAAGTGCTCAATATCATGGACAGAGCATATCTAAATATAATAGTGAATATGGAGGCCTACATCAAGTACCTTTAGAAGGTAATGCTTCCCTGAGTAAACAGGGTGGCTGCTAGAAAACCCTATGTCTGGCAACAGCACTCTGCACCATGCCAGACAAGCAGGAGAACCCAATCATGGCTGTCAGATAATTTCTGCGACCACATCACTAGCCACCTAATTCTCCAAACTGCAACCTCCTTGATTATTATGTGTGGGGCGCAGTTGAGCAAGAGGCCAACAAAACTCTTTGTAAAATTAGAGATGAACTAAAGGCAAGGATTATGGCAGCATTCACCAAGTTAAACAAAGAGACCATCCAGAAGAGATGCAGGAGACTCCAAAGTTGTCTGGAGGCTGTGATTGAGGTCAATGGCAATTTTAATAAATAAATTTACTCTTTTGTATTTTAAGATAATTTTGTGTAATTTTGTTAAATACATCTGTTAAAATGTGATGTCAGCTTTATTTTCATTTTTGTATAATTTAGTTGACAATTTGTTCATTACATCCTCTATCTATCTCTCTATCTATCTATGGAGAGAGAGATCAAGAGCTGAAGGGTTGTCTCTATGAAAGTAATGTTATTCAACATCACTTGATGAGTTCTAATTAGCATCAGTGTCTATACTTGATTTCTCCAAGAGACTCAGGAATTAGCACCTAAGCTAATATTTAGAAATCACTGGAGTATTTTGAGCCTAGCTTCCTTATAACTTTATGTTTGTTCTCATTGTCTCTTGTATTAGTCTCTTCTGCGCTACTGAGATCATACATTAACGATATTTTGTAACGGTCATAAATATGAAGTATGTGCGAAAGATTTCCAGCATCCATTTTTGAAACTAGAGATTAAATGCATAGTTGCAAACTGATTTTTGCCAGGAAACCTGCTGCACAACTAATAATGCATTTAATCCAATTGACAATATGTCACCTTTTTATCCTGAGGAACAGTGCTAAATGCAAACTCTGAACTGGTGATGTTCAATCAAGCAAGTATAGAAATTTCAATATATGGAAAATATTTTAAGATAATGGAAAATGAGACATAGAAATCTTGAAGTACATTATAATAGCGAAAAATACCTCCCAAATAATAAAGTATTAAGAAACAGAAAAATTTAATCTGAAACATGAGTGCTGAACTCCGATATAATATAAATTCTCCTGTGTGGCAGTAAAGGTTGGACAACTTTTTCACAGATGAGGAGAAAACTTGAGACAACAGAGATGTCGTTCTACAGAAGGATGATGAGAATACCCTGTAAGCAATAATGCACATTTTAAGGAAATTACAAATGAAGATGTTTAGAGTTAAAATCAGAGATAGTTGAAATTTTGGGAACATATCATGAGAAAAGAGATCCTGAAGAATTTGATGTTTACAAAAAAATATTGAAAGCAAGAAAGGCAGAGGGAAACAACTAGAAACCCACATAAAAACTTGTATGAATAGATAACCAAAAAAGGAGTGGGAAAGATAGTAAAAAAAAAAAGAAGAGATGTGGCTCTATAGACAAATGATAAGAATATTATGGACAGTCTATGTGATCCATCAGATACTTATACTCAGAAACAAAAAGAGAGTTGAAATTACTGGGATAGATCATGAGTAAAGAATGTTTTAAGATTTTTACACTCCAGGACATATTGAAGGTAACTTGAACAGAGAGAAACAACAATGTCCTGGAGTGTAAAAATCTTAAAACATTCTTTACTCATGATACTCTCATGATACTCATGATACTCTCTGAACAGAGAGAAACAACAAGAAACCAACCAAATGATCATGTGTCAATAGAAGGTAGAGCAGAGAGTGGGAATGATATTAAGGCAACAAACATTGTTTAGAATTACAAATGATAAGAAGTTGTAGAGAGCCATAATCATGTTTTCAAGAGACTGAGGGAAACAGCAAGCAACCTAAGTAATGAGCACATGTAAACAGATGGCAGAACAGAGACTAAGAATGATTGTAAGGAGACAAACTTGCCTCTGAGATACATAGGGTAGGAAGTTAAATCATCCCTTAACAAGACCCTCTACCCTGAGTGGTGTTCAAGCCTTATACAGGGTGAAGCTTACCGTAAACAAAAAAAAACAATCTTGTGTAAATGAATGACAGAACAGGAATTAAAAGGAACATTAAAATATCAAAAGTTACTTACAGCAGCAAAGTGAATGTTGTGGAGAGCCATGATCACCTATGAGCTGAAAACACATAAAAGAACCATATTTGATTAAAATGTGTAAGAGAATGTTGAAATTTATAGGGTACATTATGAGAAAAGACAGCTTGGAAAACAGAAGGTGTGGTAACTATGACTCTGAAATCTGCTTAAGTTCTTTATTTAAGGTGTCTTTCCAAGTTCATTTGTGATACTGGGGGTGTCTTACTTACTACACAACATTAATTCTTCTGAGATATATTTTCTTAAATATTTTTTTAAAATTTTTAGTACTCACCCCTTCCTTTTTGCTTTCTGGCAAATTTGCCACATACTGAACTCTGTAATTTTTTTTGTTTTGGGTCAACCAAAAGTTTTTCTAGACGTTTCTTTTTATCTGGTACTTACACTTGTACATTCAATGAATTCTTTGGGTGTTGCGATATCAATGATATCATGTAGAACTTGCATTAGTTCTTCATTTCTTGTGGGCCTTTCTTCAGTAAACCTTTAACTGATTTTATTTCCTTTTGTTTTCACATTTTTCCTTTCACTATATTTTTTCGTTTTTTTCTTTCTTTGTTTAAATTCTTCTTCAACTTGTGTTTGCAAATATGCCCCAGAAAGATTCAGTTTCTAACAAATTTTTTCACTGTTTAATTTTACAAAAATTTTCTCTGGACTTGGTAATGGATAGTTATATGGTTCTAAATATTTGTTTAACCCAGTCAAAGAATCAGCATAAACCTGAATTTTTGTTTCTTTTCATAGGGCTAATTGGGCTAAATTGGGCTTCTGGCCCAAAACTAAAGGAACTTCAGGTACAGCTTAAAAAACAGCAATGAAAATTTTGAAGAAATAACTTTGAATTCCACAGTTCACTCTTTTGAACTTCAAAACGTTACTTTAACTCTGATTCTGGTTGTAAGTCTAATTCTGTCTGAAAGTCCAATTTGGGCTGAAATTCTCATTTGGGCCAAAATTCTAATTCAGGCCAAAAATTGAGTTGTTCAAATCACAAACACCATGGAACTTCAATTGAGTTGATTTGTTGAAATCACAAACTTGGCAAAATGTCACATCTTAACTCTGATTCCTTGGCATTTTAAAGAAATAAAATCGATTTCCTCAACTCACAAAGTTTTGGAGACATTTTAAACTGAATTTATAACAAAGTTTTTGTGTTACTTGAAACTCAGTATAAAATAAAACTTTTAAAATCACTGATTTTTTTAAGTTATTTTAAAATTTGAAATTTTAACCATTACCTCTTCATCTGGACACAAATCCAAATGCTGGATGTTCAACAAGCAGATGATGGACAGATTTTCAATCCTGGGATCATCCCAATTCCAAAAAGGCATATATCTATGTTAGAGAAAGTGTGTTTCGAGTAAGAAGGGTTTCGGTTACACAGTTAGACAGACAGAATTTGCTATTTATTTATTTATTTAGAAGATTATCTGATAAAGAATGGAACTCAAGAATAAATTAACAAAATCTCTGGGGCACCATCTCTCCAGGAAATCCTCAAACCAATTTCAACAAGCACCACCCATATCCTGTGAAGAGTTTAGTCTAATTAAGATTTTTCTGATTGAAACATGCTTTTGATCACTATTGAAATGAGCTTAATGATTCTTTTTCTAAGTGCCATTTCCTTTCAGGACATTGGTGATCATAGCTCTCCACAATTTCCTGTCCTTTGAAGTTCTTAGTAAATTTTGTCTTTTTGCCATCTTTCCTAAACCCTGTTCAGCCATCCATTGACACAAACTTGTATGTGCCTTCAGGACATTGGTGATCATGGCTCTCTACAATTAGCTGTCTTTGGTATCTCTTATTAATTTTATTTTTATTTTTCTCTATTCTAAACCCTGATCTGACATCCATTTACACAAGCTCCTTCTTTTTCTCCTCTTTCATTTATGTGCCGTGTCCCTTCAGAATGTTGATGATTATGGCTCTCCACAATTACCTGTCTTTGGTAGCTCTTTTCTCTATTCTAAACCCTGTTCTGACATTCATTTATACAAGCTCCTTCGTTTTTTTCCTTTTCTTTGGGCCACATCCATTCAGGATGTGGGTGATGATGGCTCTTTACAGTCTCCTGTCATTTATTCTGTCGTTTTGATATCTCTCCTAATCCCTGTTCTGCCAGTCATTTACATAAAACCATTAGGTAAGCTATACATTATTTTCCTCTGTCATTCTTGCTTCAGTATGTCTTGTGAGTGTCATATTCTCCAGACCCACTATCATCATTATAGAAATTTCAACTATCTCTTTCTGATGTTAAGTATAATTTTCTTTTTTCTTTCTATTTTCTCAAAACGTTGTCATTGCATACATGCTCAGGTAATCATACCCAGCATCCTTTTATATTTATGTTGCTTCAAGTCTCTTCTTCTTCTGTGAGGAGATTGTAAAGTATTCATCATCTTATAGGAGGACTTATATTATATAAGAGTTCAGTATTCTTTTCTACGTTTCTAATGAAATATTCTTATTTCCTAATACTTTGCTTAGCTTTTGTAAGTCACTTTCATTATCCAAATGCAACTTAATACTGAAGAGAAAATCTTCAAAGCAAGAGTTAAAGAGTTCAGTTTTGTAATTTTCTCAGACATTTTGCTGAGATTCACTGAGCAAATATTTGGTAAACCGTTTAATGAGGGCTCAACAAGAAAGAAATGCAGAGCTTGAAAGTAAAGTGAGATTTTTCATAACAAAAAAGCAAATCATGTGAATTCCTTGATTTTTTTGTTTTTAAGGATAATTCAATTTCATTGTTGTTTTAAACTTGCAAGACTAACTAGCACTGCCAAACTCAAAATAGTTTTCAGCTTATTAAATGGTTCAAATTCATTCAATTTTTACGTGGACCTTGGACAGATAATTTAATGAAAAATATAGACGCCGTGCAATTTGACAATTACAATAAAGAGATCTTTCTCTCCGATAGACATCAGTGACAACCTATAATCTTTCTATCTTTCTTTGTTGATTGATCCAACCTACAGTCCTATCTTTATAAGAAGATATCTGAAGAAAAATTAACCTTTACTTTATTCTGTTTGTCTTTTGTTATTCTGTATTTAATCAATATATTTGCTCCACTGTAAGATGTATTTCTATAAAACAATGAAACTTATGAGGAAGAAAGAATTTTAGTATAGTTCACTGTAAAATTGATTTAATTTTAAGGTTATTTTCATGTGTAAAATAAGATTTTGTATTAATAAAGTAAACATAAAAGATATAAACCATTCACATAAAATCTTCTCATTACATGAATTATTATTTTGATCACTGTTTTCTTTTTTTCTTCCATGTGACATGTCCCTTCAGGGATGTAGACAATCATGCTTTACTTTGTCATGTGTGGTTATTGGATATTTTCTTTTAATTATTTAATTATTCTTGATAAAGTAAATCATAATGTCATTTAATTTTTAATAAAGTAACTTGACATTCTAAAATAGTTTTATAAAAAAATAATTTAATAATTTCCAAACATTTACCAGACAGTTTTGATATATTTTTGAATATTTACTATACTGGTATGCAGTGGAAAAATTTTCCATGTGAACGTGAGCAATAACGCAAAAAATGGTTGGGAACCCCTGACTTAGAATATATATGGTTTCAAATAATAATGGTTAAATATGACTTTCAAAAACTAAGCAAAGTATTAAGATTGTAATATTTCATTAGAAACAAAGAAAAGAGTGCAGAAGTACAATGTCATATTAATCCTCCTCTATGGCAGTGAATGCTAGACAATTTTTATACAGTTGACGAAGAGAAGTTGTTCTATATATAAATGTTGAGGATCCTATGGACAGACCATATGACCAATGGGAAAGCTTTAAGAAAAACAGAAACAAAAAGGATACTTACTGAAAAGAATTAAAAAGAGATTTGAAATTTCTGTGACACATTATGAGTAAAAAATAAAAGATTTAGACACTCTCAGGATATACTGAAGACAAGAGAAACAGAATGAAACAATGAGCAACCTACCTATGTAAATAGATAGCTGATCAGAAACTAGAATAGAGAATAAGGAGACAAACATTGCTTAGAACTACAAAGAATAGGAAGTTGTGGAGAGCCATAATCAGCCATGTTTTGAAGAAAAAATGAAACGGTGAGCAATCTATCCAACAAGCTCATGTAAATAGATGGAAGGACACTAACTGAGAGTGAGAGTAAGGAGACAAACATTGCTTAGAACTAGAAAGAATAGGAAGTTGGGGAGAGCCATTATAATTCATGTTTTGAAGAAAGAGGGAAACAATGAGTAACCTGTATAATGAACTCATGTACATAAATGGCAGAACAGAGACTGGAAATGAGAGTAAGGAGACAAACATTGCTTAGAACTACAAAGAATAGGAAGTTGTGGAGAGCCATAATCAGCCATGTTTTGAAGAAAAAATGAAACAGTGAGCAATCTATCCAAAAAGCTCATGTAAATAGATGGAAGGACACTAAGTGAGAGTGAGAGTAAGGAGACAAACATTGCTTAGAACTAGAAAAGATAGGAAGTTGTGGAGAGCCATTATAATTCATGTTTTGAAGAAAGAGGGAAACAATGAGTAACCTGTATAATGAACTCATGTACATAAATGGCAGAACAGAGACTGGAAATGAGAGTAAGGAGACAAACATTGCTTAGAACTACAAATAGGAAGTTGGAGAGAGACATAATCATTCATGCTTTGAAGGGGAGAAGGGGAAACAGTGAGTAACCTGTATAATGAACTCATTTACCTGAATGGCAGAACAGAGAGTAGGAGTGAGAGTAAGGAGACAAACATTGCTTAGAACTACAAAGGATAGGAAGTTGTAGAGAACCATAACCATCCCTGTCTTGAAAGGACAGTAGAAAATAGTGAGTAACCTGCCTAATGAGTTTGTGTAAATGGATGGCAGAACAGGGACTGGAATAAAGAGTAAGAAGAAAAACATTGCTTAGAACTACAAAGGAAAAGGATAGGAAGTTATGGAGAGCCATAATCACTCATATCTTGAAGGAACAAGGAAAAATAGTGAGTAACCTGCCTAATGAGCTTGTGTAAATGGATGGCAGAATAGAGACAGGAACAGAGAGTAAGGAGACAAACATTGCTTAGAACTACAAATGATAGGACATTGTGGAGAGCTCTGGTCATGCATATCCTGAGGAAACGCAGTACATAAAAGCAGAATAATATTTTATATCAGTTTGTCACCCTGTTATTAAGAATGTGCCAATTTAATAACTATAAATTATTATTTGCTTACAACACAATTTGAAGCAAAAGGTAGCATTTCCATAAAAACTAGCCCTGTTTTGCCAAATAGAGGGCATTTATATAGACTAAAACCTCAATAGAAAAATTGCCTCAAACAAAATGTGGGGGAAATTTGAGAATAATAACCAAACTGAAGACAGACACAGAGATTGAGTGAAACAAGAGAAAAATTGTGCAAGAGTGTGCGTGGAAATATTATAACATTGGATTATTTGCTTGTTTTTACCGGAGGTTCTTTTCGGTTGCCATTATTGGCAAATGTCTTGTTTGTGATAAATGTGTCATTTTTCTGGATTTATAAAACTAATCTGAGCCCTGCCTGTCAATATGATCACTTACACAAAACTAATTTTGGTTCTGCCATACTTGCAGTACCAAAGTTATTATATTATTCTAAAGAAACCATGAATTATATTTTTTTCATTCTAAAAGAACCTTGAACTTTTATATATTTTTCTTTCTTTCTTCAAATTCTGCTAGGGTACCACTGTACGGTTAGTTTATAATGAAATATCTGGAATTGATTTATTTTTTTAGTCTTTTGTCAGACTAAGATTTGTCTTACAGAAAGACAAATACAAAAACTGCAGAAGGTAGTGAAGGAAAGCAAAAATAAAAGACTGATCATCATTTTCAAGAAAAAGACATTTCATGGTTGTTAGTAAAAGAGACAGCCCAACATGTAAATTATAAATTGGAGATAGAAAAATCAAACAAGTACAATTTAAATATCTGGGAGGTGTTTTAACGGAAAGGAAACTACAGAAAGTATTAAAGGAAATTGAGAAGAAAGAACGAAACATTAAAATGTAAGAATACAAAATGCAGGTTGTTAGCAAAAGGGACAACCAAACATGCAAATTACAAATTGGAAAAACTGAAATCAAAAAAGTATAAAAATTTAAATATCTGGTAATTATTTTAACAAAGGACAGAAAGTGTGACACTGAAATTCGTAGATGCATTGGCGTAGCGACAGATGCCTTTAAAAAGCTAAGTTTAAGGAACAGGAAAATTTCATTAAAAACAAAGATAAGAATATTGAAAATAATATCATCTTCATATATGGCAGTGAATGCTAAACAATCTCCTCACAGATTGAGAAGAGAATTGAAGCAACAGAAATGTCATTTTACAGTAGGATGATGAGAATACTATGGACTGAACATGTTAGCAATGACAAAATTTTCAAGAAAATGGAATCAAAAAGAACATTTAGACATAAAATTAGAAAAGGGTAGCTGAAATTTCTTGGGTGCATAATAAGAAGAGAGGGCTTGGAAATTTGATACTCACAGTCCAGATTAAAGGCATGAGAGACAGGGGACAACTAATATATAACCAATCTAGTGAGATTGAGTAAATGGATGACAGAGCATATTGACTGGCCATATTTTCAGGAGTATAGCTGCACTCATCCTGCTTGGCTAATTGCTTGTTGTTGAGGCTATTTAATCTATAGAAAGTTTTGAATTCAGAGTTATTCTTCTCCTAGAGTGGTTGCCACTCAAGGCTATAGGACCTTAACGACACATGGCCCAGTGGATATAGATGTTTGTTAGTTCCTGTGACTTGACCCAAAGAGTTGTGAGCATAATACCAGGCTACAGCAGTGGTGAACAAGTAACTTACAGGGTTAAAGGGATAGAACTCATGACTACCAAAAGAGACACTACTACACAAGGAATAGAGTTCATATGCCCCAGTGATTGTAATAAAGGGTTTGGTTCAAAATTCCTGAAGAAGGCCTGAGCATACAATGGCCAAAACATAATACAAATGGCAACAAAGATGAGGACAATAGTCCAAATAATGTAAATACCATAGTTAGACATCTTGAAATGAGAGTAGTCTTTCTCCGAGACTGGATACCATCCAAGGCTATAAGATCCAGTCTGCCCTGCTATTTACCTTTAGCTGGGTGGAGGGAGAAGAGATTGATTCATACCTTCCCCAAAGATATTTGCCCTTAAGAGAATATAACAAACTCAAATGAAACTCAATCCAAGCTGCTATCCATTACTTTACGATGCCTCCATCACTTCAGTAAAAGTCATTTATTTGTAAAATCTAAAATACTCTGAGAGTATGAAACTCAATAATGACTCCTATTCTTACCCTGATACTAGTCGGTATTGCAAACGTTGAATTAAAATATTCATATATATTTACAAACCCATACACAAATACCTATATGTCTATGTATGTAAATACGAGAACCTTTCAATTAGATTTCATTAACCCAAAAGTCTATTTGAATATTATATGCTGATATCTAAGTTTCAAAGTCGACTTTTATGAAAGAGTTATTTGAATTAGTAATTCAAATATTAATCTAAAATATATTTAGATCTTCAACAATACACACATTTCAGCATTTAATTTTATCCAAATAAAGTATATTTAGAAACTGTCTACGTGAATTAGATTTAGGGCTTGCATCTACAAAATGATAGGAACTAGTGAAACTCAAAACTGCTTGTCTAACATGAAAGCAAATAGGTAGGGCACAATTACTGGCACAATTTCTTAATTATAATAGACTGTAAGCTTCTTAAGCTCTTTCACAATGCTATATGAGCTTAAGACTTTATTACATGATCTCAAGATACATATTGCTAGACCCTCTGGTTATATTCTAGAGTGATGAAAACTTATGTTTCAGAAAAACTTTTGCAAAATATCTTCAGAAAATATATGCCATGTATGACCCAACAGCATATAAGATGCCTACTTCATTTCAACTGGAAATATTAAGAAAGATTTTTAGTGTATTTTGGTATATACCTTAAAATTAAAAGTTTTTTTATCTGAACTTTTCAGGTACAAATTAACCCATTATTAAAAAAAAATAAGTGATTCTTATATGTTATCAAATATGTTGATTTTCTTAAGTATAGCTTAGATGTGGCACAAGGTCAAAAGTATAGAGCACACAATGAGGATTGAATTCACGATTCAGTCATAATTGATCTAGTAAGACAAGTTTGCTAAACATTACACCGCATCAACATGCCCATATGCTATCAAATATTGTTTGTTATATATATATATATATATTTTATATAAATAGAACTTTCATCCAAAAGGGAAAGCAAGTAGGTAAATCCCAAAAACCCAATCTTAATTAATATTAATTACATTAATATTAAACTGATCAAGGTGGAGGGCTCAATGCAATTTATATTCAAAATTACAGAGCCAGTTATAAAATAAAATAAATTCCGATGTTCAAATCAGTTGTATGGCCATTTCTATGAGAAATTTCTAAAAAGAAATTTTGCATATTTTTCTTGCACCTTTATATTTTTTCCTGCATCTTTATATATGTTTTTCCTTCCACCTTTATATATTTTTTGGGGGGGATGGGGGGATAAAATTTTTTTACCAGTGCCCTTACATTAAATTTAATGAAATATAATAAAAAAATTTTCATTCCTATTGTACTAATCTGCCTTTAATTAATTTCTTAAAATCTTCAAATATAATTAGAACAGAACTTAACTTATGTTGCAGTTATCCTTTAGCTTTTTAAGTAATTAATATTCTTGAATGTGTATGTGCATATATATAAGTGTATGTATGTATGTGTGTAGTCTTTTGTATGTGTGTGGTAGGGTGTGTGTGTGTGTGTGTGTGTAGTGTTTTTTTTGTATATATATATTTGTATGTGTATATATGTATATATATGTTGAATTTTTGTATGCATAAGTATATATATATGTATATATATATATTATATGTGTGTGTATGTATGTGTGTATATGTGTGTGTATACACTTGTTGATTTAATATACTCCTAAGTTAAATTTTTTATTTTTATTTTTTATTTTTATTTTTATTTTTATTTTTATTTTATATTATATTTTATATTTTATTTTATTTTATTCTGTTTTATTAATTTTCTATTAATTTTTAATTTTTATATTTTAATTTTTATAATTTTTATATTTTAATTTAAATCTAGTTTTCTATTTTAATTTTAAGTTGTATGTCAAGGTTTTCCAAAACATTTTTTTCTATAACCTTCATCCCATTTATTTAAAACAAAAACTGCTATAATTTATTTGTCAACATATTTGTTAACATTTCTATGGAAATGAATTTTTTCTTTTTTCTTTCCTTTCTTTTCTTAGCTTATATCCTTGTCAACCACCCCTTCCCACTTTTTTACCCTTTCCCTTTACTTCCTTCTTTCCTTTAGTCTTCCCCCTCCATTTCTTAGAGCCAGACAAGGCTAAATTTCCACTTTCAACTCTAGACTCAGTTTAAAAGTAAGGGTTTTCCAAAGATCTAAAAATAAAATTAAACATGGTTTTTCGTCTGCTTTCTTATTAATCCCACCCCTTTAATTTTTCGTGATGAATATATTTTTTTAACTTCTACCAGTAAAATATCTGTGTTTATTTTGTAAATTCCTTTTGTAATAAAAGTTGCTGATGATACACAAAATTTCTTTTTGAAATTTCTCATAGAAATGGCCATACAACTGATTTGAACATCAGAATTTATTTTATATATATATATGTGTGTGTGTGTGTGTGTGTGTGTGTGTGTGTGTGCGTGTGTGAATATATGTCTGTGTGCGTGCATTTGTTTTTATGTATAATATATATATATATATATATATATATATATATATGGAGCTAAAAAAATTCCCAGTGTGGCACTTTCCCAAAATCTGACAAAGTGGCTTCATATAAGAGTTTTCTTGGTTGGACTGAGAACTTATCAACATACTGTTATATGTGCAGGTTGATTGAAAAGTAACTTTCTATTTTATATATGAGTGGTCAGCCAGTGAACCTGAGTTAATACCCTGTGACTTTTTCTTTTGGGTTTGTTAAAGAAGAAAGCCTACTATACCAAACCAAGACAAGACAAGACTTTGGAAGAATTTGAAGTGTGAATACAAAAATTATATCTTCAAGAGTTCCTGGTGAAATCAGTAATGTGATTCCTAGGTAGCTTGAGAAGCTGATTGTGAAATCTGGTGCAGTATTGAATTTTAAGTAAACCCTCATGCTAAATATTTTCTTCTCATATCAATTTCTTGTAAAAATTATAGTTTAAAAATTTATAAGTATTTTAAAATGAGAAGTTACTTTTGAATCATCAGATGGCACACATAGACACACTCACACAATGCTATTTATTTATCTTAAATGGATTTTTTAATCTGACATTATTTAACTTGCTATCCATTTTTTGTTTTCTTTGAAGAAAAAATGGGATAGGAAGTCAAACATGTATAAACATTAAAAATAATATTTACAATAAAAATATATGTGTGTATGCAAATATATATATAAATTTTAGATGGATTTTTTCAATCTGACTTTATTTCTTTTTATTACAAATGTTATTTTTGGTTGGTACATGTATTTGAATTGCTATACCTATTCTTTTTTATATAACAAACAGGGATAGGAACTCAGAATAAAATTTATAGTAATATATATATATATATATATATATATATATATATATATATGTATAGAGAGAGAGAGAGAGAGAGAGAGAGAAATATTTGAAAAGATTTTTTTTAATCTGACATTATTTCTTATTAAAAATGTTATTTTAAGTTGGTACATGTATTTGAAATGCAATCCATTTTTGGGTTTATAACAACTCAAATACATGTAAAAATAATACAAATACTAATAACATGTTTCTATATATATATATACTAGCAGTATAGCCTGTCGTTGCTCGGGTATAATGAAAGCTTTAAAACTAATCCATGGTCCTGGAGCTCAGACTCTTTGGACGTTGGCACGAAAGACTAAAAAACAATAGTTGTTTCCAGTTAAAGTGAAACCACAGACTGAAAGAAAAATAGATGGATGTAAGTCAAATTTTGATTTCCTGCTATTGATATCAAATAAGTTTTTTTTGAGTAAACTGAATTTTGAAGGCTAAATAAGTCCTCTGAGTAAATGATATCATGGCTGAGACTAAGAACTACAATTATACCTACTTAGAGCCAAACCCGAAGTAAAAACTAAAATAAAAGGGCTGAAAAAATACAGACATACAGGCAGATAGACAGACACACACACAAACAAACATCTTGCCTTTTATATATATATATATATATATATATATATATATTATTGATTTTCTGCACTATTGTAAGAACTACAACCTTGAAACTTCTGAATATCGTTTATTATGTCTTTGTCTATGAGTGTATTAAATTTGATCAAAATCGGACCACTCCTTCTATAACCCGATTTTTTCGATTATTGATTGTCGATATTTATCGGGCATACCTCGACACAAAACCTAGCTAAGACACTTGTAGACACTTATAGTAAAACTGTGTAAATTTTTAAGAAAATCGGTTCAGCTGTTTCGGAGTCTATAGGTAATGGACACACACACACATGGACACACACAGACAAAGTTCCATTTATAAATAAGTTTAGAAATATATATATATATATATATATATATATATGTATGTATGTATGTATATAATGCATACATAATTACTTCCTAAAAACAGTTACCAAAATAAACAAAAATGCTTACACTGTGTTTTTCATCTTATAATACTTTGATTATTGTTTACAAAAAGTGAATCGTATTTTCAGAAGTTTCATCCTGGCTGAGTAGCATGTAGAAAGGATGGAAAAGATGGTGTGATGGCCTCATGTATTCTTATCGAAAGAGCCTTCAATCAAAGAGTAAAATAATGATATAGTTTATATTTACATTTATATTTAGATATTTAAAATGTTTTCTTTTTCTCAAATTCTTTTGAGTCTTCAAGGCTTACATTCCAGGAGTTGGTCCTTGACATTACAAAACCTCTGCACATGACTGTTAGTAGTTTCTGATAGTTACCTATGTGAGGTTCATCAGTAGATTCTTTCATTTTGAAGGGATTCTCTAACTTATTAAATCACAAACTGTGAGTTGAGGGCTGAACTGTGATTACTGATACACTCTGGGTTATGCAACAGTTGTGCAAAGATTATTACATGTTACTTGATTGAAACTGACAGCTAATGTTCAATCAATGGAGTTTAAATTAATAATTGATTCATTATGTTTTTGTTGTTGTTTTATTTTTACTGATTATCAACCTTTTGCATATTATTTAAACCCAGAAAATATTTTGGGATTGTCAGAATTTTTTCAGATAATAATGATTTACTGATACAAGTGCTACTAATTAACCTATAGCTGGTAGGGAAAAGAGGTTGATTCATACATTTTACAAGGTATTTGCACATAAGTGAATATAATGAACCTGGCTGGGACTAGAACTCATTTCTCCAATTTCTAATTGCCAGCCATTATCCACTGCACTGCACACACATCCAAGTTTACACCACCTGGTAATCCTAAGTGGTTACACATCTAGGTACTGACCAAGTTTTGGTATTGCTTAACTTAAGCATTGGTGTTTCAACTTGATATGCCCATAATCAACCTAATAATATTCCCTGCAGTATGAGAAAAACAAATAGTTTATTGTGAGTAAATTGTCCTATTTTCCAATCAAAACCCTCCTTACTTACCAGTTTCATTACAAATTTTAAAAAAATACTTTTGTTGCTCAAAGTAATTCAGTTTCTTTAACAACTTGTCTTTGTCAATGTGCTACTTTCTCCGCCATCCATTTGTCAAATTATCCAAGTATTTTTCCTCATTATACAGCCACAAATCATGTGTTGCACCAGCTTGGTTATATCAATTACTTTGGTACAAAACATTTTATTTTCTTTTATATGCCATGTTCCTTCAGGACATAGGTGATCATGGCCTTCCATATCTTCCTGCCCCTTGTAGCTCTTAGTATATTTTGTTTTGTTGTTACTACCAAAATCTTCTCTGCATTTGCTTAATCCTATCAAATATATAACATACTGTTTTCCCCTGTTCCTCTTTCCCACTATCTGTCCTGTGAGTATCAGATTCTCCAAACCCTCCTTTCTCATTATGTGTTCCAGAAACTTCAACTATTTCTTCCTTATGTTAAGTATCTCTTTCATTTCCATTCTTTCCAAAACCTCGTTGTTGCTCTCATGTTTGGTCCATAGTACCCTCTGCATCTTTTTGTAGAACTGCATTTCTGTTGCTTTAAGTCTCTCCTTCATTTTTGAAGAGATTGTCCAGCCTTTACTGCTATACAGAAGGACAGATACCACATAACAGCACAGCACTTTTTTCCTTGTTTCCAACAAAATTTTCCTGTCTCTCAATACTCTGCTTAGCTTTTGGAATGCTCTTTGGCCATGCCAATATACCTCTGGATCTCAATGTCACACATTTTGTCCTCTGTTAAAACACTTCCCAGATCTATGTAATTAATTTTCTGAAAACAGTAAAACATTTTTTCTGTAAATAAAATCAAATCCAGTAAATATGATCATAAGTCCAATGCTTTCTTTATTCTGCCTTTAACTACATTTTATCACAACTTTCCTAAGGACAGACTTTAAAAGTTAATTTTTCTCAGAAACTGTTAAATTTTTTTACTAGTGGATACTAACTGACGGCAAGAGAATTTTGCCTCTTTGTATTTCAACTAACAATCAAACTGAATGTAGAAACACTTGTCATGTTCTGCCTTTGGCAAAAGCAGAAACTACCATTTGCGCCTGTTTCAAATAGTTTTTCACCTGGCGGCAAAACCAGTTGAAACTTGATGATGTTAATTTTAGATTTCTCCTAATTATACTCTAACACTTTTTTTTCTCATAGCTTTTTATTAAATATTTAAGCATAGAAGATTTTACAAAAAGTATAGCCAGCAGTCTATGAACATTTCTTTTAATTAAAACTAGAAACAGTTCCTGGCACTGCTTGGAAATTCATTTTTGTCTAAATAAAACTCAGACACATCCACTTTATTTTATTTGTATCAGTCAGTTAAGTGCCATACGTGATACACGCTTGGGCGATCATGTCTCGAAAGAGACATGACTGACTGGGCAGAAGATTATCCCGCAGTAGGTTGCCATTGCTTTCTGCGGTAGACTGGTTGCCGACCAAGGCTATAGAACCCAATCTGTCCTGTTATTTAACCCATAACTGGAAGGAAGAGATGGATTAATACCTTTCCCAAGGGTATTTGCGCGTAAGTGAATACAATGGATTCAACTGGAATTTGAACTCGGCTCTCCGATTTCTCGTTCCGAGTCGATATCCACTGCGCCACAACGCACATTTGTATAGAGATTATTAAAATGACTAAAAGGTAGGATTAGATGCATTAGTTTGCTATCAAAAGTTGATTTACCTCCATTACTATTATATTTTTATGTGGAAATAAATATTTAACTCCAATGAAAAATGGCTTCTTTGACTTTATTTTTGAACATCAGGATTTACATAGGTCAACTTTCCATAGCCTCTAACACATAACATATATATTTGCCAAGTTTGGTAGAAATTTATCTGTGTTTCTGAGTCTATAGTAGACAAGCAAACAGACACTTAATGTTATTTATATAGATTAAGATTTTAATGAATGAACTTTATCAACAAAGCTTATTATTTGAAAGAAGAATTATTTTTGAATAAAGAAAAGTGCAGTGTGTTGATCGTCAACTCAGAAAGGAAACTACAGGACTTCCTAGATAGGTTAGTAAATGAAACCACCAAGTGCAAGAAGACAGAAAGTATAGTCATCAGCAGAAAAAAACTCAAGATGTGATTTATGAATCAGAGATACAAACCTTAAATAGTATTTGTCTATATTTTTGAGATTCGGTAGTTTTTACATTATTCGGACTACTGTCCTCATCTTTGTTACCATTTGTATGATGTTTTGGCCATTATACGCTCCTGCCTTCTTCAGGTGCTAGGAATTTTTAACCTTGATTATAATCACTGGGGAATATCATTCTCATTCCTTGTGTAGTAGTAGCAATGCCTCAATTAGAAGTTACCCTGCAAGTTACTTGTTCACCATTGCTGTTGCCTGGTATTGAACTCACAACTTTTTGGGTCAAGTCACTGTTACTAACCAACGTCTATATCCACTGGGCCATGTGTCCTTAAAGAACAATTGAATTTTTGGGACTTATAAACCTAATACCCAGTAACCCTTTTTACCAGAGTTCATACTGCAATTTTTGATATTAATGGTTTTCTCTAGTATTTTTGATGTGAATGTTTTCTCTAATATTTTTTTACAGAGCTCATATTGCAATTTTTGACACTAATGATTTTCTCTGGCACTCCCTACTAGTTCCCATATTGTGTTCATCTCTATGCTTGGTTTTGGTTGGCTTAGGAGATTTTTGAAGCCTAGTATATGTTCTGATTCCTGAAGTTTATATAGTTTCTCTATTATTTTAACTTCATCCCATAGGGGGTGGTGATCCCCTTTCTTCCTCCATATGTGGTCAGCGCTACACCTGATTTTTCTATCTCCCCCACTGTGTTATTGCCTTGCAATGTTCTTGTAGCCTCACAAATATCAACTAGTCTGAATAATGTAAATACTAACATTAAACAGGTACAGAAGTTCAAATACATGGGAAGAGTTTTAAAAGCATCCTTCTGTGGAACCATATCTTCGTTTTTTTATGGTAAGAGCTTGAGAAATTATAATGAATAACTGTGACTGTAAATTATTCTTGTAAGACAAACCTTGGGCAACAAACTATTCCTTCATCTTTTGGTCTGTGTATAAATCCTCTTTTCTTCTTCTTTGTGCCAATATCAGGATATAGACAATCATGGCTCTCCACAATTTCCTGATTTTGTAACTCTTAATAAATTTTCTCTCTTTGTTAGCTCTCCTAAACCCTGTTCTGGCACTCATTTACTCAAGCTTGCTAAGTAGGCTACTTGTTGTTTTTCTCTCTCCCTTCTTAATTCAGTCTGTTCTGTGAGTAGTAAATTTTCCAAGCCATTTCTCTTCATTATGTTCTCTAGAAATTTCAACTACCTCTTTCTGATGTTAAGTATAAGTCTTCTTTATTTCTAATTTCTCTAAAACTTTGTCTTTGCTCACATTTTCAGTCCGTGATATTCTCAGCATCCTTCTGTAGGACTACATTTCTATTGTTTCAAGTTTTTCTTCATCTGTTAGGAGATTGTCCAGCATTCACTGACATATAAGAGAACTGATATGTAACAGTTCAATATACTTTTTTGTTTCTTATGAAATTTTTCTGTAATTTAATACTTTGTTTTTCTTTTGGATGGCATCTTTCACTATATAAGTGTGGATTTGCCCTTTCTCTCCTCTGGTAAAACCCTTCCCAAATACTTAAATTATTATTGTACTTGTCTTACTTTGGTATGTCCAATTTGTAATTTGCATGTTAGACTGTTCTTTTTGCTTATGACAATGCATTTTATTTTCATGCAATTGATGCTTAGTATTTATTTTTTCACTTTCATTTGCTACATTCTGTAGAAGCTATTGTAGTTCTCTTTCTATGTCTACTACCAACACTGTGTCATCATCATTCCTTATATTAAGAACGTGGCTGCCAGTAATGAATCCTGCTAGGAATTCTCTCAACATCACCTCACTGTATAGGTTGAATAAGTCTGGTGAGACAACACATCCTTGTCTTACACCACTTTCTATTTTTATATTTAATGAATACATTTTCTATCCATGTACAGGTGGTTTGCTGCTAGTATCAGTCAGTTAAGTGCTATACATGACACACACCTGGGCGATCATGTCTTGAAAGAGACATGATGGACTAGGCAGCAGATCTTCTCACAGTAGGTTGCCATTACTTTCTACGGTAGATTGGTTGCTAACCAAGGCTATAGAACCCAATTTGTTCTTCTATTTATCCTATAGCTGAAGCAAGAAGAGATGGATTGATACCTTTTCCAATGATATTTGCACATAAGTGAATGCAATAAATTCCACTGAAATTTGAACTTGGTTCTCCAATTTCTTATTCCAAGCAGATATCCACTGCACTATAATGTACATCCACAATACTGCTAGTATAGGTTCTGGATTATTCTAATATACTACCCAAATATGTCAAGGTTGACTCTTCTTAGAGACATATCTTTTTAATTCATATGAATTCTATTTGAGTTTAGAATTTGCTGGAATGAACAACATCAACCATTATTTAATCAGTTAGTTGATGCTTCAGACTGAGGTTACAAAACAATTTTCACTGTTTTGGGACTAGGACATTATTACTCATCCTTCCAACAGAGGAAGCCATTATCTGGAAATAGTCATAGATTAAGGGGAGATAACAATGGATAATGAAATGAGTTGATTGCAACAAGTATTAAGTGCGTATTTATTTCAGAGATAATTACATTAATGGTGTGAATGGAAGATAAGTAAAAGATTTGTATTATGAGGAGGTAATAGTTGTATTGAGAACTATGTTTTGATAATGTTGTATTTACTGTTTTTCTATTAGTTTGAACAAATCAATAAGTATCAGACTTGACATTTATTAAATTTTGCTTCAGACAACAGAAGGCCAAATAGGTTGTGGAAGAGTCTGTTTCACAAATCTTCCAAGGGAGAAGAGTTTTCTTGATTGGAAAATCAGCATTTAAAATGCTGGTTTTTAATAAGTTGTAAACAGTAACATTTTTTTATATGTTACACTACCAGCCATAATTATTAGGCCACCCCGGAGAATTAAAAAAAAAATGATGTACTTCATACTAGTTTTTAGTATTAATTGCCAAGTGAATAATTGTAAATGAAAAGAGTAGGGTTCTTTTGTTAATATTGCACTATAACATGTGCATCAAATGAATTTATAAATATTTAATAATTACCTATATTGCAATTTCATAAATGAAAGAATGGAGAAAATTTAGGGTGATTCAGATGAGTTCATCTTTGCTTCCTTGCCTTGTAAAATTTTGCAAAGTAATAATAGCAAAATAACCATTCTATTTTAATTTAGAATTATCCACTAAAAATAGTATGAAATACATCATTTCTTTTAAAAAAGTGGAGTGGCCTAATAATTATGGCCGGTAGTGTACATCCCTTCAGGGCCTGAGCGATAATGACTCTCCACAATTTTCTCATCTTTTGTTGCTCTTAGTAACTTTTTACCATTTAACACACTGACTCGTTAAGCATGTTATTTGCTGTTTCCTTTTGTTTCTTTTGTTTTCAGCATATCCCATGAGTATTAAATTCTATAGGCCCTTTTTTCTCGTTATATGTAACAGAAATTTCAGCTGTCACTTTTTATTGAACTTATCTGGTCCTATTTTTTTTTAAATTGCTCACATTTTCTGTTCATAGTTTTCTCAGTATTCATCAGTAGAATCACATCTCTGTTACTGTTTCTTTTTCAAAGTGTCTTGAATTTGCTAAAGTCTAGGAGATTTATTATTATGTAGCTGCTCAGTATGGAGATTTAAAAAAATAGATATTAGCTAGGTCCCACCCTTTCACAATGAAACCAATAAAATGTAACCGCAATTTCTACTCCAACAGCTTCTTTTCTTGCACTTCCCGCCTGTGGAATTCCCTTCCACATGCCTGCTTCCCCGATGGCTACAATCTCCAGGAGTTTAAATGTAAGGTCAATAGACACCTCCTAACACACTAACTTGCATCTATTCTTTCAAACACTCTCACCATCTAACCAACCCTCATTCTCGGTACCCTTACCCATCTATCACCCTCCTTTTGACATTTCCTGTATCTAACCATCCTTTCCCCATCACTCCCTATGTAACCCCCTGCACTACAGTGGTAGTGGAATGCCTTGCTCGGGGTGAAACGATAAAAAAAAAAGCTACAATTATAAATATCTTCACCATGTTAAAACACCAGTTCCCATATGATCACCAAAGTTAAGTAACATTGAGGTTGATAAAGACTTAAATGGGTGACTACTTGGGAATACCAGATGCTGTAAATTTGGATGTGTGGGTGGTGATGTAATGGATAATGGCATGAAGATGTTAATCAGAAAGCCAAGTTCCAAATCCAGTTGGTTTCATTATATACATTTACATGCAAATACCCTCAAAAATGGTATGAAGCCATCTATTCTTCTCTCACCTATGGGTTAAATAGTAAGATTTGTATCACTGAATCATTATTATCTCAAAAAAAAGATTTTTGCAATCTAAAAATATTTTCTGATTATAAATAACCTGCAAAGCATTGTCAGCTTTAGAAAATGAATCAAACACTCAATATAAATATTTTTCGTCTTTGCTTATTAAGTTTACTCATCAAAAAATAAAGTACACATACATTTTATTCAATTAGTCACCATTATTTGCAATGAGTTATTGTTTATCAAGTAAAATTCTATAGATTTTGATGTGAAAAGTTTTTTGACATACTCTTGTATTTGTTTTTCTTTAGAGAAAGTTATCCCCATCAAATTATTTTGCAGCAATCAAAAAAAGATAATTAGTTAATGTAATGTCATATGAATATTTTGATAAGCAAAAACAGTAATTATTTATGACTTAACCTAACATATTAATACAAATTGAAGCTGGAGTGTAAGAAATGGTTTTGGAGATTTTTTTCATTTACAGAAATTTTGTCAACAAGACTGTAACCTTGTATTTATGCACCTTTCATAACTCCAGTTATGATTGCAGGTAATTTTTTTCAAAAGGTTTCCCAGTATATTTGCCTCCACTAAATCATACCTAGCATCTTTCAAATTAAAGCGTGGATTCTACAAGTTTATTTTGTTTGACTATTTTTGTATTTTAATCTTGATATTTAGTGTATAAAGGTTACTTTCTCTTCAGGAACTATGTTATCCACGAATGTCATTTGCCAGTCAAGACTCATCAATCAGTTCCAAGAATAACACAACACTACAAAAACAAAATGACAGTCATCTAATCTCATATATTGACAATAATGTTTGCCAGTTCTAAGACTGTCAAGAATTTTTACTTGCTTTTCTTTATTTAGAAGAAAGGTTTCAGCTTTCCTCTAGCATTATTTCTTGCATCTTTCAGAAACCTATTTTAGGGTTACCTAATCAGAGAACAGCCTTGCAGGTAGATCATTTAACAGGAAACAATGAAATTTAAAGTCCAAATTTTAGTAACAGGAGAATGAAGTTAAATTTTTTTTTAAATGAAGATATATTTATGATAACCATATTTATTTAACAATGTGGTACCTGAGAAAAACACCACTCATAAAAAAGTCATATATTTTATAGCCCCATTTTGAAAGCAGATAAATTATGAATTTCATAATAAGGGATAAAAAAAGTCAAACTATAAAACTGTTGTGAAAATCTACTAACATTGGGTAGCATGTTTATTTGCATATTGTCTTTGCGGTGTAACTGTTTGAGGAATGAGTCACTGGAGCAATTAAGGAACAGAAAATTTGATGAGATTAAAAGAATTCCTCCTCTTTTAAATGCCATGCAGATGTAAGTATTCATGGCTGTCTATAACTTCAATTTTTCTTTACTATTACAAAGAATCAGCTATGTTATTGGTCTTAACCTCCCATCTTGGTTTCGGTTACTTTCCCACAACTATAATGTTACTTCCCATGCATTTTCTATAAATATTTTCAGGGTTAGTGTTCTTATGAATTTTCCTGAATATATATATAAACAATGTTTTTCTTATATTCTTCAGCACTCAGTAACAACTTGTGTTTTAGTTGCTTTATTTCCTTGCTTGGGATGAAATGATTAAAAAATATTAGCTGAAACATATACAAACACACACACACTCACTTATTGTTATGGTGCCCTGTTTACATTGGAATGAACTCTTCCTCCTTCATAAATACTAACCAGCAAGACTTCTTAGAAGAGGCAGTTGAGATGCAGTGTAACTTGACATTTGGATGGACATTTCTATCTGCTGTCTAGTAACACTCTTATTTTGTGTACATGTTCTGTTGTTCCAATACACTGGTTCAACCTACCTTCTTCATTTCATGTCTTTTTACCTGGCCCTAACAGGCCACAACACTTATATGATAAGGAACAAATAGGAAATATTTATAAATGTAACATTTTGTGCTTAAAGTTTCATCAATGAATGAAATATGAAGGAGGAAAAGAAAATTCTTCTCTTTTTAATTTTTTAATTTTTTAATTTTCATTGGTTAATCTGACATCTTATCAATCCTTAATTCACACACATGCACATACATACATACATACATGCATACATATATAATTAATGTGGAAAAGTTTGTCATTTAGCTTAGCAGAGTGATTTTAATCATGCTAACTTCGAAAGTTTTGTGAAGGCATTATTATGATATCTTCAATCTTCAGGGTTTTGTTTTTTCTGCAGGAAAACAAAATCCCTTGGAGGGAATATCACTTAATTTTCCTTAGTGAAAGGATTATATGACTAATTTCTCATATGAAGAAATATATCTTTTATTCTTTTTCCCACATGGGTTAGTAAATAATATTGAGTCGGGTCACTAATGGTGGAATAGAGAAATGGAATGGATGAATGAATGAATGAATGAACTCTTATTCTCAAAGAGACTTTTACATATGACATTCATAAATAATACATATATACAAACAAGTATCTACATGTGGAGAAATATACAATATTATATCTAATGCAAAGCAAAGTATCAGGAGGAACACAAGAAAAAACTCAAAGATAGTTCTGTTCGGCCATTGTTATGAATCCAAATGTGGACGGGTCGAATTAATTTATATTCGAAAGGGATACGGCAGGATTCCTCTGTCCCAATGGGACAGCAGGAGTTTTATGTTCCAGTAGAACATGGTGGTAGGCAGATTCTATATAGACCAAAGGCCTAGACAGAAGGGACCAACCTTCTTCTTCAGTTGCTGTTAGTTGACTAATCACACTAAGGAGTGATGTCACAAGTGGTTGTCATGTGACCATGTGACTTTATCTCAACCAAAGGGAGATATGCACCTTTTGTATCCTTATACCCTGATGTGTGAAGATATCACAATAATGCCTTCTTTACAAAACTTCCAAGTTGGCATGACTGAAACAACACTGATAAGTGAAGTGAAAAAACTCTCCATATTAATTCTATTAACTCTATCACTATCTTGATATCAAGCACTTTATGACAACCTGCTTGCCTATAATGCCTTTCTACAAGTAAACTACTGAAAAAAGGCAATTTTTGACACTAAGCATTATTAAAATTTAACACTATACATGTGTGTATGTGTGTGCATGTGTGTGTCTCTGTAAGTGACAAACGTATTTTTTTCTTTCTTCTTTATGTTCCATATCCTTTCAGGACATAAGCAATCATAGACTTCCACTTATCCCTATCTCTTGTTGCTCTTCTCATAGCATCTCTCCCAAACCCTGTTTTTCCATCCAATTGCTCAAACCAATGAAATATGTCTCATATTGCTTTCACCTGTCTCTCTTTCTTTCTATCCATCTCATGAGTATCAGATTCCCCAAGCACTCCTCCCTCATTACTTATTTCAGAAACTTCGGCTAGTCTAATCTTGATGTTAAATATAACTTTCCTTTTTATTTGCATCCTCACAAAAACCTTGTCATTGCTCACATGTTTGGTCTATTGTATCCTCAGCATCCTTCTGTAGAACCACATTTCTGTTGATTCAGATCTCATCTTCATCTTTGAGAAGGTTGTTCAGCATTTGTTGCTATATAGGAGGACAGATATCACATAACAGTTCAATAATCTTTTCTTTGTTTCCAACAAAATTTTCCTGTCTCTCAATACTCTGCTTAGCTTTTGAATGCAGTTTTTACCATGCCAATACACCTTCGAATCTCAGTGTCACACTTTTTTGATAATATTTATTTTTTTTTTACATATATATTTTCTTCTACTTTAGTCTGTTTTTAGCCAAACCTAAATTCATTATGTTTTACTTATCTGTATTGTCATAAGTGAATGGGAATATATTCATAAAGTGCAAAGAATATGAAGATTCAGATCTGGCCGGCAGTCAGATATTAATACCAAATGACTTTGAATGGTGATGTTCAGATTTGAAACTCCTTCACTGGCTTAATAAGATTTCATTCACTAGCAATACATTTGAAAAAACAGTTTAATGGAAGGCAAGTGCCACATCTATTTTTATCTGAAAGAAGGAAGCAAATAACAGTAATTGCTCCCAGCAACCAGTGACGATCATGTATTTTTTTATGAGACTACATTGTAATCTGAAAATCTCTACCTATCATAACCTTTTGTTAACAACACCACCACCACTACAAAAACCCCCATGTGACTAATTCAGTAAACTTTGTAGATCAACTTAATCTTCCAGACAAGAAAGCAACACCCCAAGCAATTGCCCCCCACCACCAAAATTGGCAAATGTCTGCATGCATTTCTAGATTTTTTTTATTCTCGGCACTTAGAGAAAAATATCTAAAAAGTAAGCTACCATGAAACATGTTGGAAAAAAATATTTAAGAAAAAAAAATGAAAATAAAAAGGTAAATTGCTTGAAGAAATAATGGGTTAACTGGTTGAATAGTGTATGTGGGGAATAACTCATGGTTTTGAATAGATGTCTGAACACATATCTAGAAATATATCAATACAATTTATTCAAATTGATGAAACTTTTACTGATTTTAATGTGAAGCCAACTGATTCAGAAGATTAAATCATCTCTTGTGATACTCTCATGTACATAAAGAATATTGAAAATGAAATCATAAAAATTCTCACATTCTGTAATTTGACAGACTCTTGCAAACAACCATCATTAAATTATTCTCTTCAAATATAAAGCAACATGCCTTTCCTCATATCACACCTCATTTGTCACAACTGTTTTAATATTAACCTCCTACCATCAGTGGTTCTCAATATTGGGTGAACTTTTTGCATAAATATTAATATCATTCAGTCAGTTAAGTGCCATACATGAAACACGCTTGGGCGATCATGTCTCGAAAGAGACATGACTGACTGGGCAGAAGATTATCCCACAGTAGGTTGCCATTGCTTTCTGCGGTAGACTGGTTGCCAGCCAAGGCTATTGAACCCAATCTGTCCTGTTATTTAACCCATAACTGGAAGGAAGAGATGGATTAATACCTTTCCCAAGGGTATTTGCACGTAAGTGAATGCAATGAATTTAACTGGAATTTGAACTCAGCTCCCCAATTTCTCGTTCTGAGCCAATATCCACTGCATCACAATGCACATCCAAATGCTTGAAAAAGATTATTAAAGAACTGGTTTGCAATTAAGAACTAATATTACCTTTGAGTTTGTTTTCAAAAAGTCTTACCAACATGACACTGGGCTACACATCTACTAGTAGAAGAATTTTTGTTTTAAGAACTTGCTATGACAGACCCACTGTCAGAGTTTTCAGAGGGTTAGCATTCAAGACAGTGGGGTTGAGTAAGAATTTGGACACTAAAATTTGCTTCATTTTCACAGGAGGGACCAAATAATTTTCTGGGTAGAGGCCAGGCATCCTCTTGGCAGCAGGAGAGAAAACAGGAAAATTAAATTCAACATTTTCGTTGATTTTGTTCAGTTCTTTTCTACAAGAGTAGCAATAACATTGATCTTGGTGAAGAACATAAATAAAAAGCAATCATTATTCCAGATTATTTAAACTACATCTTCATTTAACACAAAGTATTGGATATATCCTCCTTGTATGCATCTTCTTCTTCTATGTGCCATGTCCTTTTAGGACGTAGGCAATCATGGACCTCCATGTCTCCCTATCTATTCCTTGTGGCTCTTAGCACGCTTTCTCCTGTTACACCATGCAACCCTCATTCCATCATCCACCTGATCAGGTCCTTCAAATATGTTATCTGCTGCTTTCTCCTGTCTCTTTTTCTCTTTATCTGGCCTGTTATTATCAGATTCTGTAAGCCCTCCTTCCTCATTACATGTCCCAGGAACTTCAGCTGTCTCTTCATGATGCTCAGTATTAATTTCCTTTTTGTTTCCATCCTTTCCAAAACCTCATCATTGCTCACATGTTCGATCCATGATATCCACAGCATCCTTCTGTAGAACCACATTTCAGTTGCTTCAAGTTTTTCCTTCATCTTCGATGATATTGTCCCGCATTCACTATTTCATCTTTTCAGGCAATATTAATTAGAATATTTTCTAAGAAGTGTGGGGAAAACTCACCATTAAGAGTGTAAAGCATGGAGTCAGCAAGCAGCACAGGCTGAGACAGTTTGTTTTTAAAAAGTCTCTCTCATCTGTTGAGCTTATCTCCCTGGTGTCCCATCTGCCCAAATTTACTCAAGCTACTAGATTAGCAACTAAGTTCCATCCTTTCACAATCAAAACAGTCAAATGTAACTACCACTTCTACTCAATCAGTTTCTTTTTTCACACTTCCCACCTGCAAAATTTCTTTCTACATACTTGCTTCCCTGATAGCTACAATATCCAGGAAATTAAGTTCAACATTAATTGCTATCTTTTATCTTCTTGATTCACATCTTTTTTCTTATCCTTTCCCCACCACCCCTGTATCTTGTTCTTTTTTATTTTTGCTCTATTCTCACATGATGCTCTGCACACCAGTATTCCAATCTTCCTCTTATTCTTTCTCTGACACCCCCTGTATCTTGTTCTTTTTCCTTTTCTCACTCTACTCTCACATAACGCTCTGCACATCAGTATTCCAATTTTTCTCTGATACCCACTGTATCTTGTTTATCTTGTTTATCTTACTTTTTGCTCTCCTCTCATATAACCTGTTGTATCGTGGAATGAAGAGTTGCACAGTGAAATGTAGATAAACTACTTTATTACCAGAGTGGTACAACCAAGATGTATATACAATATTTATAGTCTCTCGCAGTAATAGATGTTACTTAGCCACGACACAACATAAACCACTGCTCACCAGTAGCAGTACTGCTTGTTTGGAGTGAAACAATTATTAAAAAAAAACTCTTCTCCAAACTAGCTTAGACTAGCCTCTCTAGCCTTAACTGTCAACTAGTTCAGAAGAATAACTTCAGATTCAAAACTATGAAGAAGGCAATGGGAAATCATTCCATTTTATCAGTAATAAGCATCATAGTTTATAGCCTGTAGAGTTTTTTTTAAATAGCAGCACCAAAGAAAAAATTTGACCCCAGCTACATGTGCTTTTTACCATTATTGCTTATAACTTTTAAGGTAAATCTAGTAGATTTTACTACAAAATAAGGAATGGTAACTTTTATATTTTTTATCATTTCATCCCTAATCAAGGCAATAAAGCCACTAAGACACAATAAGTTACTGAGCATGAGAGAATATCAGAAAAATTCATTAAGGAGAAAGAATAATAAAAGACCATAAGTTAAGAAGACAGAAGATAATGATTAGAATTGCATTTAAAATTTTGATGATGAAAGTTGACTGAGAAGCTTCCAATCTTTTTTTTAAAAAAAATGCTAGAGAACTAGGAATTCTAAAACTGTTGGTTCTCTTCACCTGGAGATATATATATATATAAATTCAAATTAGTATTTGAAATATTTTAGTTTGGGAAGAATTTATATTTTATACATTTTGATATTTTGATACATAAGATTATGGGTTTAACTATATATTAACTATTAACTATATATATAATTATTTATCAATTAACCTATATTATCATTTAATTGCATTTATAGTTATTATGGTTACATCACCAATTTTCTAGCACCTTCCAAACTATACCAGATTACCTACTTGACTTACTCAGCAGTCACATCTTAACATCCTCCTCTGATCCACTAATTACGCTCATCTCATATTGTTAAAATATCAAACAAATATTAAACATGAATTCAATTGTCCACCTATAATTTTGTCTGCATTAAACAAGATACCAGGCCATCAGTCAACATACGATCAATGTACCTATACTTGAATTTAATGATGTCTTTTTAAGAAAATCTCTAATTAAGCTCGGCTCACAGATCTTAAGCTGGGCTTCTAAATCATTAATAGTCAGTTCAATTCTCAGTGGGTGTTCTATACATGTGGCTTTGTACCCAAACTAGTAAACAACATTTAAGATGTCTTTTAATTTAATTTTTATTTTTTAAATATTTTGAATCAGTACTGTTATGTATGGCAGTGAATGCAGGAAAATCTTCTCACAGATGAAGAGAAAACTGGAAGTTATATAATTATAGTTCTACAGAAGGATGCTGAGACTTCCATGTACAGAGTGGACAAGAAATGTCTTAATGTTGTAAGGATACAAAATGAAAACTTATATTTAGAATCACAAAGAGACAATTGAAGTTTCTTGGACATGTAATAAGAAAGGATAGCTTGAAGAATTTGACACACACAGGGCTCATTGAGGACAAGAGAGACAGGGGATAACGGCAGGTCACCTAACAGATGCATTTGTATGAATTATGGATGGAGAGCAGAAAGGTTGTGAGAGGCTTTGCAAAGAGACAAACACTGCTAAGGGCTACAAAGGATAAGACATTGTAGAGAGCCATGATCACTCACATTAAGAAGGGACATGGCAAGAAGAAGACAAAGAAGCAAGAAGGCATTATCATTCATTTTATATGATATTTACAAAAATATCTCTGTCTGAATTTCTTAGATGAAAATTGATCACAGTCTGTACCACCCAGCTCAGGGATTGAACTCAGTGAACCATGAACCAATCTTTTATCTCATGCAAACTCAGTGGAAACAGGGTGAGCAATAACTGAGTAGCAAGAACAAGCTGTGATATTTCTAAATATAGAAGAGTAAGAACAATCTATCTCTGTAGATTAAATAATGGTTTAAGTTCAAAATTCTTAGAAGGTCACTTAGTTGAAAAAACACTTGATAAAGGCCAGAAAAAACAGTAGCCAAAACATTGTGATAATGACAACAAAGATGATGACAATAGACTGGATGAAAATAATATTGCATTTCTATTTTAGATTAAATATTTGTTTATACTTTTATTGTATTTTCATTGATACTTTGGGATATTATGAATAATGGTAATTTTATTCATAAATGAAAAAATGTGTGTGAGAGAGAGAAAAAGGAATATTTATTTATTTTTAATGACTTTCAGGTAAGTTTTCACATAAATGTCATGTTCTGATGTTTGCTTCTTTAAAGTTTTTAGTCTCTACCTAACTTCTTAAAGAACTTTTTGTTCATCTATTGGTCAGTCACTACTAATAAACATTTTAAAATTGCCAGTGTCTCAGAAATATGGCATGGACATTTTGTCTTATCTATACCCTTGTGCAAATTAATTGCAACAAAATGAATAACATCTTCCTGGAATCTTTTACATGTTTCCTGACCACTTCTTGGCTGTTCTTGCTATAATTAGTGTCAAATACTATTTCCAAAAACAAATCTAATCAAATTTGGCATAAAGTTTTAGTTTTTCCAGCTTTGACAGCTCCCTAATTGAATCATATCCTTACTTAAGGAATTAGAAACATTTTTATCCTTTCACCCCCATGCAAGGCAATAAAGCCACTAAGAGTTAAGGTTTATGGAGTGTGAAACAATATGTGAAAAAGAAATCATTAATAATATGGGAAATTAGATATCATTAAGAATATGAGAAAATGAAAGTATTATTAAGAATATGAAAAAAAGAAAACATTGAGAATGCGTGAAAAAACATTATGAAGAATATGGGAAAAAGAAAACATTATTAAGAATATGAGAAAAAACATTATTAAAAATATAAGAAAAACATTAAGAATATGGAGAAAAGTAAACATTATCAAGAATATGAGAAAAAAACATTATTAAGAATATGAGAAAAAACATTATTAAGAATATGGGGAAAAGAAAACATTAAAAATATGAGAAAAAGAAAATCTTATTAAGAATATAGGAAAAAGAAAACATTATTAAGAATATAAGAAAATGAAAACATTAATAATATGAGAAAAAACATTATTAAGAATATGAGAAGAAGAAAACATTATTAAGAATATGAGAAATGGAAACGTTATTAAGAATATGGGAAAAATAAAACATTAGTAAAATATTAATACAAAAAGAAAATAACATTAAGGAGACAGAAGATAATGACTGACATAGTATTTAAATTTTTGAAGATCAAAATTGACTGGAAATGTCTATTTCAGTTTATGAAAATAATTGCAAAACACTTTGCACTGAACAATTTATAGGTTGAAACAAGAAAATGCATCCTGGGGTGCCAATAAAATAAACCAGTTCTCTGGTTCATCTGACTCAGTACTGATATATCATGTCTTGAAGCCAGAATGATACATTCACTCGTGCAAACTTACTCTTTTGTGTTAACCTCAATTCTTATTTTATGAACTTTTTGCTTTATTACTGTTAATTACTTTTCTTACATATATTGTTTTCTGGCTTTATATTATCTTTTACTCTCTTCTTTTCTTTTTTTCTTATTATTGCTTATTGTAATTTTGTTTGTTGGATTGTTCTGTTACTTACAGTATTTACATTATTTGGACTAGTATCCTCATCTTTGTTGTGAAAGAAGAAGGCTGGAGCATACAACAGCCAAAACATTGTACAAATGGCAACAAAGATGAGGCCAATAGTTTGAATAATGTAAATACTGTAAATACCACCTCATCTCAGAAATATATTCTCTTACTTATTTTGCATTTGACCATGACAGTTCACTCCACAGGAAAGCAAGAAGCCAGAAGAAATTTCAACAACAAAAGAAACTGTTAGCATAGAACTTATGACTACAATTTCAACTTTAAAATGATGAGACCTAGCTTCTAATCTAGTACTGCACTTAAAGACGAGGTATCAAAAAACAATGCTCATCAGAACAGTTATCATGAGAATAAGGCACAGAGATGCTTCATTATGGAGTAGGAGGACTCCATCATTTTTTTAGATTTTGTGGGAAAAGAGAAAAAGACAGAAGAAAGAATGTAAAATAAATGTGAAACTCAAGAGAAACAGGCAGACATTAGAAGAACAGATATATTCATATTTAAAGGATGTGGTGTTCAATTTTCATATTAGTAGACACTGCATTCATATTATCATTATTCATTCTTTCTATTTAGCCAATTGTTTTAATCAATATAAATTACCTCTTTTGGGACAAGCAAGCAGACCATATCTTAGGTTGACTATTACCAAAATTGTTTAAGAGAGAAGTACATTTTGGCAAATCGCAGATATTACTACAAATAGATACATCATTATTAGCATAAACATGAACAGGGGAAAATTGTTTTCCTTATTTTCAACATTTATTCTGATTTTAGTATTCTTAGATACTTACAAAACTTTATTTTTATAACAGACATATAGAAAATTCTTTCTTAAATATGTTAATTGCTGATGTTGATTTCTTTAAGATAGAGGAGCCTCTGTTACAATAAAACTATTTATAGTTTTTTTGGGTAGGAAACCAAAGAATATGGTTTCATATGGTTTGTCAGTTTATTTAGTAATATGAATCTTGAATGTTGAATTTATTGTATCTATGAACCAGATTAAGCTAATCTTTGTAAACAAGTTATTTTATATTTTGAGATTTTTACAAAAGGTCCTTTTTTGTAAATTTTACCACAAATATTCAATTGCTAATTTAATTCTGATTGACATTACTAAATTAGAACTTATTTTCCTTTTCAAACATTGTCTTTATATTTATTGGACTTCTTTCTTCCAGATCCTTGTGATGGATTCCATTGTGCAGAACCAACAGTTTGTCAGTTGGATGAGAAACGGAAACCAGTTTGCCGTTGTAATTTGTTCTGTCCATCCGAGATTGCTACCGTCTGTGGTAGTGACGGGGTCACATATAGCAATGACTGCTACCTGAGGATAGAGGCATGTAAAAGTCAGCGGGATATCAAAGTCTACCACGAAGGAAGCTGTGATAATCGTGAGCAACTCAAAGTTCTTTCTTACACCATTTTATGTTTTTTTTTCTTAAGTTTTCTGTTTGCATGTCAACTTTTTCTGTCCAGAAAAATCAAACTTTGTTCTTTTTTTGTTTTTTTTTTTTGTTTTTTTCGACTCTTAAAAAAATCAGAGTTTTGTTTTTTTAATGTAAAAATCTTTAAATATCTTTCCAATTCTTTGTTTCGTTGTTTCTCATAAAAGAAAAAAATATTTTTCAATTATTATTATTTCTCTTAGTTAAAAAAAAATTCTTTCTAATACTAAAAAAAAAAGAAGAAATAATAATATCAGTAATAGAAAATTATCATTTTATCAAAATAAAAAAATATTGGGAGTCAACAGTTTAAAATAACTCTATCTTATTAATTTTTGTTAATTAAAATCCTAAAATAATTAAAAAAATAACCTGTCCTTATCTTTTTCCTCAGTTTCTCTTCTGTGTTTTTTAACTGTGAAGGTACTTTCCACAATATATCTTTTAATAATTATTTTTAGATTAAGAAACAAAAAAAAAAGAATAGAATTTTAAAAAACAGTCCCCAAATTCCAATATTTTCTCCCCTGCTCCACCCACATCACTTTCCCAACCCTTATTCCTTCACCTTTGCTCTCTGTTCAATTAGGTCCTTATTGAAGTAATCATTGTTTCAACAATGTATATTTGTATATGTAATGAATACAGGAGTAAACACATTCAACTAGCCAGAGTTAAGATTTGAACACCATCAACATCAACTTTTATTTTTTGTAGACATGTATAGGCCATAAATAAAACAATAAGAACTTTCCTAAGATCAAATAATTTAACTTGAAAGCAGATAGTCATAATACTGTACAGAAGACAAGATATGGATTCCAAAGAGTGGGATATTGCTTAATTAAGCTAATTTGGCAATTAAGTCATAAATTAGTGAAAATTTGTAAGAGAATATTATCCCTGTTTTCACCCACCCTTATACTAAAATTAAACAAAACTAAAACTAAATAGGAAAAGGTGACATCTAATTTGAGTTTCAAAAAGACTGACCAGGAAAATTCTTTTTGTAAACAAAAATCCACCTGAGATATCCTTATTTCAACTACCTCTTTTATTAAATATTCAAGAAATTTACACCTACCCTTCAAATTAGACTACAAGCATTCTAGAACAAAGTGTTTTACTATAAAAAAAATTTTGACCACCTTGAAATTCAAGCATAAGTTTGTTATTTTTCATTTTTTCCTAAGTTATGATTACAATGTGTTGACCCTCAGAAAACTTCAGATACCTTCATCCTATTTGAATTTTCTCAAACAGATAAATTTAAGGACTTTAACTTAGTCTTTTATGGATAATTCATTATTGAAACCAAAGAAAAATTAGAATAAAAGTACAACTGAAAAATTAAAAATGTAGTTTTAGAATTGTAACATCCCAGTCAGTGATACCTGGGTTATGAAGACAATAATTTCACCAATATGGTCAGGCAGAGTTGATTTTGAATCATCTAATATTTCAAATATTTTGACTGAAACTAGAAAAAAATCATGTAATGTTTAAAATAATTTGACTGAAACTAGAAATAAAGTATTTAAGTATGATATACACCTCCATTTTCAGGCTTACTACAAGGAAATATGTACAGGAGGCTAAATGGTTAGAGCATTGCCTTCTTAAAAATGAGGCTCTGGTTCAAAACTCACCATAGTCAATTTGCCAGAGAGCTTGACTTCATGATGTTACAAATCTGGGAAGTTGATCCCAGCATGATTTGTAAAGTGTCTGTAAAACATACCACAGATTGACCCAAGTTTTGTGAGCGAAATTGTGTAGATACCATTCATAAGCCATCAATAGTTGGGCTAACACAAACTCATAACTTATCATGACCAAGGATTTGAGCATACTGGCCTTGTTCAAAAAATTGAACACATCAGATTATATGCTCTCTCCCAGAAACTGTAACTAAGGTCAACTGGGTTCTATGAGTTGAGCAGACATCTCTAATTGAGTTGGCTAACTGCCCTGGCAGATGGGTAAGATCAGAAATGAACAGTAGCAGACCATTATAAGAAAAAATGTATTTAACATAACTACAAAGAAAACAATTTTTAATAATTGCCACAGATTTTTCAAAATAAGAAAAATTGGTTCAAGCATTGAACAAAATATTTGCATCTCAGCTGCTACAATATTTAGAATTTGTCTTTTATTTGAACTTAATTTTTTCCAGAATTATTACTTTATGTCTTTGAAATAAAATAACCCAATTATCACTTAGAAAAAAAAATACACATACTTTAGCAATTAAACTAATTTTTCTTACATTTAACCCTTTGTTGCATATTGGTTACATTTGTAACCAATATGCAACAAAGAGTTAATATTTGTGGGATTAAATAGTGAAAGAAAAAATTGATAATAAAATGTAAAATTTCAACAGAAGCCCTAAATATTACAAGCTGAAAACTCATGAAATTATACAACAGCCCAAATTACACAAACTGTTTAATTATGTATATATATTTTACATAGGTCATTTCTTAATTAAGCCAATTTTAACACATGAATCAACCAATGAGAAATAAACTTACTTTCAGTAGCTCACAAAAAGCAAGGCAAATTACTTCTAACTTAAACTACTCAGTAAAAATATATTTAAGAATGACTTTTCTCTAATTTAGCCACACAACAATTATAAAAGGTATTTGCTGAATTAAGCTCATTTTAACACAAGACTAGAATCAATACCTCCCAGTGAATAAAAACTTGAATTTAAAAACATTTGTCTGAAGAACATTTGTACAAAGATAAGGAATACTTGTCAAAGGACATTGGCCTATGGAATTCCCATCCATTGGTTTATAATATTTTTTAATGAATTAACACTTTATTCGTGTACAAAATACTCAATTTCATTATTACAGAATAATATTTAAGAAACTTATAGCAACATTCATCACTGATGATACATGTGGTTTATAAGCTTTCATTGACATGCATTGTTTGTATATTAATACAAACCACATTAAACCTTAATTCTCTAGATGAATATTTCTTAGATGTATATTCCTTAGACAAATGTTTCTTTGACCAATATTCCTTGTTCTGGATCCCAACAAACTCAATTTTAGTGGCTTGCAAGTTGATGAATTTAATTTTACTTAATAAAAGGTATTGTTTAAGTAGATAAATAAAAATACATATTGATATTTTCTTAGGAGATAAAACTAATAGAAACCAAATCAGGAGATAAGTATATGTAATTCTAATCTATATCATGTATTTTATATATATAATCATAAGTAAAAGCCAAATTATTTCTAATTTAAATTGCTCAGAAGAAATATGTTTAAAAATTTTCTCTAAATTTGTCACTTCATGATTATTTTAAGATTTCTATAATTAATAATGCTAATTCATTTATGTATATGGTTGCCAACTCCTTAAATGAACCAGGCCCTGTAGACAGGTCCCAATCATGTATTCTATGGACTCCTTTAAGGACATTTACAACTAGGGGTCCACAGAATTAAATCAATTTTATATTTTTCAGTGATAAGAACTTTGAAAGAGAGAGGGGGTGGGAGAGAGAGAGAGAGATGGATAGCAGGCAAGAAGACAAAATTTCATTCAAAAATCATTCATGCTGAGTTTAAAAAATAAAAAAATTACACATAATTTTTAAAAAGAGTCATCTTTTCTGAAAATATCCTTTAGCATCAAAACATGGGACAGTCCTGCCTTTTGTGGACAGCTGGCAATTCTAGTTGTACGTAATAAGATTAAAACAACAAAAAACTGTATCAGAACAATTTGTCAGCGATATTTGTCATGTGCGTTGTGATGTAATGTATATGAGCACAGAATGAGAAATCAGAGAGCCGAGTTCAAATTCCAGTTGAATTCATTTCATTCACTTACATACAAATACCCTTCGGAATGGGATTAATCTATCTCTTCTCCCTCCAGCTATGGACTGAATAGCAAGTCAGATTTAGTTCTGTAGCCTTGGTAGACAACCGGTCTACCGCAAAAAGTAATGGCAACCTACTCCAAGGAAATCTTTTGCCTATTCAATCATGTCTCAAAAGAGACATGATTGCCAAAGTGTTTGTCATGTATGGCAATTAACTGACTAATTTGTCATTCTGCCCAGCCCCCACATAGATCCATTTGGTCACATGTGATAAATAGTTTATTATTCATTGCTGGGTGATTTTAGCCTTTTGATAGTAGAGATCAATGCAGTAACCACTTACATCACAAACAGAAATTAAAATTTAAATTTGATAAAGCATTTTTTTATTCTTTTCTTGTGGCTACACAATCTTTCTAAAAGGTCTTGGTAGAGTATAACCATGCTGCAGTAAACACTGGACATTTGATTTTCAACCAATTCACACTTTTTTCCTAGTTATCCTGATAACTTTGCTTTGCATTAGTTGCAAGAAATTTGGAGTGAAGCCAGAATTGGTTGATGATGAAGGTTATCACCATCAACTGCATCTATTCAATATTGTCCAATACCAACAGATTTAATAGCATGTGGTCATGTCCTGGCTTCTTTATGAATGCGTTTTCCAAGTTCTATACATGTGCATAGCAACATTGTTGCAACAGTTAAATTATATCAAAATAATTCTATGTCTGTTCTTTATAAACATTATTAGAATTTTATTGCTTAAAATAGTTATAATTCAGATTTAAAAAAAACAGGAATAATTTTTTACACAGTTTTCCATAATAACACCTCATAGAAATTACTTAATGTAAAACCACAACTGATTAGGTAATTATATCATATAATTCTATAAATATATTAGATATTTCTTTATAATAATGATCAGTAATGATAAAATCATAATGGATAAATATTGAAACTTAAAGTGAAAATCTACTAAATCATTTTAGTCATGACACAGTGATTCAGTAAACAACATATATTTGAGTAGATTGCTAAACACCTTTCAGATGATGAGCAGACACTTCTGAAACAGATGGTGAATTATGATTAGTTATTTTTAGCAGCAAAAACACTGAGTTTTTTGGTAAATAATTATTAGATAAGTAAATCAGTCAGAATATTCCACATTTAATTATTAAAATTTAGTCTTTCCTTGTCCAGTTTCATCCAAAGAAAATGTATGAAATGAATGTCATAGCTGCAAGATAAATGCTTAGAATTGGTCTTTCTACTGGATTTTCTAGTATGATAAAATTTCATAGTTGATATCAACAATATGGGTGCTTCTTATAAATGTCAGTAAAGAAAGATAACTATGCTAACTTATGTTTGGAATGGTTCATATTGAGATTTTTAAACTCACCTAGTAATGGATATTTCTAGAATGAGAAAATTAAGAAGAGAAAGGATGTGCATTGTGAAGTAAAGGATATCGGCTTGGAATGAAAATCTGGAGAGTCGAGTTTGAATTCCAGTCAAATTTGTTACAGTTACTTACACACAAATACCTTTGCAAAAGGTATTGATCCATTTCATCTCCTTCCAGTCAGAGTTTGAGTAGCAGGACACATTGGGTTTTGTAGCCTTGGTTGACAACTGGTCTACCAAAGAAAGTAATGGCAACCTACTGCAGAGAAATATTTTGCCTAGTCATTCATATCTTAAAAGACATGCATGTATCATGTATGGCAATTATCTGACAGTACTGGCAGTAATGTGTTAGAATAAAATATAATTCTCAAAGAAAATTTTATTTTTAAAATTTCTCGCACCAATAATTAAACGATTATCAGTCATATACTGTAAAAGTTGTAGAGGTGCTTTATATTAAATAATTATCAAATAATTATTCAAAATTATTCTGAAACAAATATAATAAACAATACTCATTTTTTTTCAAAAAATCTAAAAGATAACAGTCAAGAAGACTTAATAGCAACTTAGTAATTTCAGAATATCTAAATTTAAATTAAAAAAGAAAGGTAAAAACAAATATCATAAAGATACTGTACAGTTAAATTTCTCAAAAATAATGGTGAGGAAAAGTCTCCAAAATAGACACAAGATATTTTTCAAAATATTTAATTCATTGAGTAATCAATATTTAATTATATCAGAAAAAAAGGAGAGTAAGCATTGATAAAATATATACTTTTATTTTCATTATGCTTGGAACAATATGTCTGAAAGCAGGATGACATTATTATGAACATGTAAAAAAAAAACCCTCAAAATATTATGAACATGTAAAAAAAAAAAAAAAACCCTCAAAATATTATGAACATGTAAAAAAAAAAAAAACCCTCAAAATATTATGAACATGTAAAAAAAAAAAAAACCCTCAAAATATTATGAACATGTAAAAAAAAAAAACCCTCAAAATATTATGAACATGTAAAAAAAAAAAAAACCCTCAAAATATTATGAACATGTAAAAAAAAAAAAAACCCTCAAAATATTATGAACATGTAAAAAAAAAAAACCCTCAAAATATTATGAACATGTAAAAAAAAAAAAACCCTCAAAATATTAAAAAATGTAAAGAAAAATCTTTGACGACATAGATTCAAAACATCCATTGACAATCATCTAAATAATCATTTCCTATCATTCTGAAAATTATGTTAATAAAAATTAAAGACCCTACTTGTCGGCCAAATATGGATCACCTACAAATATGTTAGATACAATTATTGTGTTTTTTATTGTAATGTTTATACATTTTAAACACTTGGTAATTTCTAGTTTTATATTTATGATCACCATCTGAAAATTTTAGATGGAGAAGTAATTAAACAATAACTGTAATATACTAAATTAATTAAACAGTATTTAATATACTATAATAGACTAAACTCATAAATTCTAAGAACTATTATTAACAAGGTTGGCAGTCATCATGGCTGTTTTTAGAACAACTAATACATTTTGAAAATATCTTTAAAGAAAGCTGAAACTGAAAGACTTTTGATGATCTTACAGTTTTTCACATTAAACTATTTTTTAATACTTCACTGAGGTTTACATCAATTGCATGACTAACAAAAGCCATTTACATTTGCAATGTTCACAATCATTTTTCAACAATTTATATGATATTAACTATTTTATTAGTGTAAGGCTATCCTGCTTTAGCTTTTTATCTAATTTACATAAATTTATATTTAAATTGGTTAAATAAATCTATGAAGTATTTTAATGAACTACAATTTTCAATGAAGCACATGGTCTTCAGCCATAATGGAATAAAAACTTTGATTATAAAATGTGATTATAATTTGAGTCTGAAAAATTTAAAACATTCAAAATATATAAAAAAATTAAAATGGTTAAAATAATTGTTAAATAGCTTCAGCTATAAATTAAAGCTAGAAAACTTTAAATTCTTAGTTATTATTTAAGTAAAAGAAAAGATGATAATTATTTAATATGGTTATAGGTAAAAATTAAATCCATAAAATGTCAAATGCTTAGTTATTGTTTGAATAAAATCAAACAATAGTTTAACATGAGAAAGGGAAAAATCGCCATATTTTCCCCTTATTAAAAACTGCCATTCTATTCTATGAGGTAAAATTTTTTAAAGAAAATTGGCAAAAAAAAACTTTTCTGATTTTATATCAACCCAAACTGAAATTATGAAGCAAATTCTTTTTTTCTCTGAGTTATTTATATACATTTTTCTATCTATGATCTTCATTTTTGTTGTTTTTATCATATCATTTCAGCTGATGTATTCTTCAGCCTTCCTCAAGTGTCTGTTACATTCAGTTGTTAAAAATCATTTAGAGATTTTTTTATCTCTCTTCAACTAAAAGACAACATTGTGCTCAAGTCACAAGACTTAAAGAATTGGTTCTTTATAAGACTTGTTCTTGTTAAAAAGATTTAAAAAATATACTTTAGGCTCCTCATGTCACTCTAGAGTATACCTAGCTCTTGTTGCCATCAGTTGTGATTGTGGAACTCTGAAAGCGAGGAGACCACTTAGGGGCTGAGATTTTTGTGAGGAAGAGGATGCTAACTCAAGCAGCACCTTCATTTTCATACTACACCGCCCCTATCATATACACAACTTAGAAATAAGTTTGAGTTACTTCACTAAACTAAACAGAATAACTTTCCATTCATAATAGTGGAGTTCTAATCTATTCTTTCCCTCTTTTCCACTCTCAAGCTGTTCGAACACAAGAGAGATTAATTTCAAAACAAAATCAGAGGGTTAATACTAATGTCAAGACTAGCAAAACAGTGTTATTTTTCTGCTCTGATTTTTTCCTCTACAAAACTCTGTATGTGTCCTTAAAAAGCTGAACAAAAAAAGAAAATGCAGATGAAAAAGTGTTGAAGATCAAATCTTATCAAAATCAGAGACTGATTAGTTTCATAGATTTTGAAGCTTATAAAAGTAGTTGAGAGCAATCAAGGAACCAGCCAAAATTCTTGGTGGGGGGGCCTTGGCCTCTTCTACACCCACCTCTCATAAAATTGCCACTAACTGCCATACTCTATCTTTACAAAAAATCAAATCAGACCAAGGATGTTGTCTTGCTGCCATATCTGGGCTGCTGCTGCCCAGTCCTCACTGTCCAAAGTGTTCACACGTCCTTGTGGGTGATGAATTGGCTACTCTGTAACTCCCACAGATAGAACATTGATAGCCTCTCACTACTCTGACAGTATTGTTAAGGAGAAGGTTCCAATTAATTACATTCTTTTGTCCCTGTAGATCAGATTTCAGCAGATAAGATCTGTCATGCAATATTCATGGTGGCAAATTATCCCTATTCTTTTCATGTTTCTTTGGTTCTGTGGACTCTACTCAAACAGCTTATTCTCCAGAACTGTTACTTTGTGGAATTCTGTTCTCGGAAGGATGCTTCTTTGACCACAACAATTTTAACATCTTAAATTCAGGGTCAGCCAATATATGTTTGACATATTCTCAAAAAATGCACTTCTTACATCCTCCTTCCCCATTCCTTATAACAATCTCACTACCTTAAGTGGCTCTTGGACCTTGTACTAGGTGAACTAAAGTAAAATGTTCTATTTTAAATCAGCTCTTTTAGGTCAGGCACTAAATGCAAAAAAACACCTGAGAAGAGCCAAAGAGTATATCAACTGAAATATTGCGCAAAAAAAGGTAACAATTGGGAAAATCAAGATAATAATAACTAAATAATAACAATTAAGTCTGGTAAACAAGTTGATTTTGCTTAATTCTTTTGTCTTTCATAAGCTTATTAAGTATTCATGGTTCACCTTGAGATTTGATAGATCACATCTAATTCCAGATGTAACTGGAATCTTGTTGCTGAAGGCCTTGATATCAGTTTTTAAAGAAAAAACGCAAACAAATGTGAACCAAAATGTCTGTAAGAAAGAAACAAGTAAGTGAGAAGGTTCCAGCCATTTGAGTCAAATGTGCTTCAGAAAACTGAGAATGCAAAGATCTTTCTGCTGAAGGCAAAACTGCTATTACTGATTCTTATAGGTTTGGTTACTGTCTTAACTGACCGTAACTTGATAGGTTCTTATTTTGGAAATGCCTCAGTTACAGTTTAGCTGATTCAATGAGTAGGCAGCAAAGAAATATAGAATAAGAAAGAAATCTATTCTCGCAATTGTAATCTTATATGATTCATGAAAAAAATATTTACTTTGGGAAAGAAGTGAACAACTTTAAAAATCTTTCAGCCAACATGTAAATTCAATAACTTCTGTATTTAAACTGATACATGTATTTGTGTGCATGTGTGTTTGTCTATATATATATATATGTGTGTGTGTGTGTGTGTGTTTGTGTGTGTGTATATATATATATATATATATATATATATATATGGATAGAGACAAAAGGAAAACTTAATTTTTTCTTAATTTACTTAATGCATTATGTCCTCTGAGGAACTTTATCAAGGTAAAAGTGAATGTCATATTTACCTTGACAAAGTCCCTCAGAAGATGATACATGTCAGCTAAGATAAGTTTTCCTTTGGTCTTTATTCATCTTGTTCTTTCACAAATATACTCTAGCTGAAAATTTTCATATATATATATATATATATATAGTATTTGCAGGTATAAATGGTACAGTTTTTTTTCTGAAATAAGTCTCAAAAAATTTCCAACACATACATAATTCAGTTTACTGTCTGGCATAGATAACATTTCTTTGGGGATAGGATAGACTTACAAAAAATCCTGCACAGTAAATTTTTGGACTTATTTCAGGGAAAAATACACTTCAAAATAAAATCCTTACATTTGTCTTGATAAAGCCCAGCAGAAGTCTAAATATATCAGCTAAGATATGTTTTCCTTTTTTGTTTATTCATATACAGAGTGCAATAAATAAATTGTCACCATTCTATATTTTTAATTTTGTGCATTATTTGTATTTGATTTTGTCAACTGCACAGTAGAGTAGGGTTAGTTGGGCATTGTCCATGAAAAAAAGAGTAGCATGACACAATTCATTGTGCCAGAAATTTGGAAATGATATGCTGTACTGCTGGACATTCAAGCCAGAAGCTCCAATATGAACATTTTAGAGTGTTTTGGTGTCAATCTGAGGACAAAGCAGAGGATTCGGAATGAGTTCGATGAGTCTACTGGTGATTACAAAGGTGTTTGAAGTGATCACCAGTGATGACAATTTTATGCCTCCATTCATCTTCCCACAGGGCCACAAACTCAAGGCAGTGGTCTACATCAAGTGTCTTGAAAAGTTAGTGCTGCCCTGGGTGAAGATGGTGTCTGCTGAAAAACCCTGCATCTGGCAACAGGACTATGCACCATGCCACACAAGTAGGAGAACTCAATTAAGGCTGTCAGACAACTTTTGCTTCCACATCACCTCTGACATCTTGCTACGTAATTCCCCAGTCTGTAACCCCATTGATTATTATGTGTAGGGTACAGTTGAGCAAAAAAACTAACAAAACTCCTTACAACACCAAAGATGAACTCTAAGCAAGGATTGTCTCCACAAACTTAAATAAGGTGACCATCTGGAAGAATTGCAGGAGATTCCAAAGTCATCTGGAGGTTATGGTTGAAGCCAATGACGATTTTATTGAATAAATTTACTTTTCAGTATTTCAAGATATTTTTGTGCAACTTTGGTAAATATATGTCAAAAGGAGATGCCAGTGTTACTTTCACTTTTGTATAATAAACATGACAATTTATCGATCGCACCCGTGTGTTTTTGTGCGTGTGTGTGTATATATATATGTGTGTGTGTGTATATATATATATATATATATATATATATATATATATATATTATAACATATTTATGTCATAAATTCTAAATAAATATTATTTGTTCTACTTTGTATTGAGCTCTTTTTTAAGAATAGTGTTTCTTTTGGACATGGAATTTTATTTAATCCATACCTACCCTATACTTATATATATATATATATATATATATATATATATATATAAACATTATAAGCCAGCTTAATAAAAAAATATCCAAATATTGAACAGTTTTTGTCTTTATTTCCACCTGAAATTAAATAAAGCCAGTTTTGAATTTCAGTCGAGTTTGTTAATTTCACTGACATACAAATACCCTGGGAAAGATATAAATCTATCTCTTCAGCTCCCAAGTATGGATAAATAGCAAAATAGACTGAGTCTTATAGCTTTGGGTAGCAACCAGTCTAGAAGAAATACAACTCTGAATTCAAAACCTGAGGGATTTGTTGGGGTGCTTGTGACATGCTGTGTACTAATTCTCTGCATTCACCCTTTCATAAAAGTGTGGTTGGTTCTGCATAAGCCTTCACCCCTATAATCAAATCATACGTGCAGGTAATAAGGCTTTTCAGCTCTAAGAACTAAGCTATTGGACCCTCATACTTTGAAAAATCGATGGGAGAGTTTCCTCTCTCTCTCTCTCTCTCTCTCTCTCTACATATATATATATATATATATATATATATATAAACTTACAAATTGTGGAATACATGCTAAGCTATCTGGGTTTCAACCTTTTTAAGATGTAGGCATCTTAAAAAGTAAATCCTGCATACATATGAACCTGGATGAGTTTCTATTTCTTATCAATCTCTTACCCATCATTGGTAGAGAACAAGTTCAGTTTCCACCTCCAATGTGTTAATTTTTTTCTCTCCACCTCTTTTTCTCTTCCTCTTCTCTTTCCTCCAACTCTACCAGTGTTGGTGTATTTTGGAAGTGGCTTCGACTGAAATTTCTGCACCTGTGGCTGACAATACCTAATGGTTGAAACTCAGGTAGCTTTGTGTGTATTTCACAAATTGTAAGTTTATTTTTGCTCTACTTTCTATATATAATTATTAAAGTGTTATTGGTCAGAGTCAAATTAGACCAGTAAACAGTTGTATTAAAAATACACAGTTAAAAAATAAATGATAAAGATTGAACATGCAGAGCTTTTAAATATTAAAATTATGAAAATCAGCTGATTATGCTACCATTTGGTATCATCTGGTATTATTTCAAACATTTGGTATCATCTGGCATTATAGATTAATTGATTGGTTAATGCTTTATTTTCTATGTACAACAAGAATTTTAAAATACATAACAGGAAGCTTAAAATAAGAGAAGGAGTTAGTTGAGACTAACAAAATAGGATTGTACATATTTCATCTGGGTTTGAATGAAACAAAAATGTAATTTGTAATGTGTACACATACAGGCATTATTTCAAATCTTTCATTAGTGATCTTTCTTAATCTGGAAATGAAACTATAGACACTTTTTTTTGGTACAATCTGCAAACCATACCTCTAATGCAAGGTCTGGTTTTTCTTAATATACTCTAAACTCTAAACTCTATAACTACTGCCTTTTTGCTTCTTGCTTTCCTGCCTGCTGGAAATACTCCTTTGTGGTTCCTAAAAACATTGGAGAACCCTCTGACTCTGCTACTTATCACCCTATCAGCCTCCTACTGATCTTTGGCAAAGTGCTTGAAGCCATCATCAATGTCGAGGTGGTACAACATCTCACAGCCCAAAGACTCTTCTTGGACAAACAGTATGGATTCCGCTTCACCAGGTCTACTGCTGATATACTCCTGACCACCACTGAGTATATACACCAGGCCCTCGACAAAACTGTTGCCCTTGGCATCTCCAAAGTGTTTGACAGAGTCTGGCATGCTGGCCTTCTATGCAAGCTGCAGGGCTATGGTATAATTGGGCAATTGTTTGACCTAATCCAGTCCTTCCTTTCAAACCATACAATGAGGGTAGTATTGAATGGACAAGCCTCCCAATACTATCACATGAATGTGGGTGTCCCTCAAGGCTCTTTTCTAGGTCCTACACTTTTCCTTATCTATATTAATGATCTCCCTGATGTAATAAGACCCCAAGTGGGCATATATGCTGACAACACTACGGTTTACTCTCATCTCGATCAAAAATCTACCAAGGCTGAAAAAGCAAACCTTGCTGCTGATCTTGAAAAGACCTCCAATCCATGGTGGACTGGGGTAAGAAATGGCTTGTTAAATTTAATGCTTCCAAAACGAAGCTGCTATCTAATAACCACCACAGACAATCATTCCTCTCGCCCATTAACATGGATCAGGCTTCACTCCCTGAAAGTAAAACACTGCATCTCCTTGGATTAACACATCAGACTTCAAGTGGAATAACTATATAGAATCCATAGCTAAATCCACTGCTAAGAAAGTTGGTTTTCTGTGTAGGGCCAGGAAGTTTTTCCTGTCCGAAACAATCCTGCACATATACAAATCTACCATTCACCCGTGCATTGAATATTGCTGTCATATCTGGTTGGGTGTCCTCGACCAAATCCAATGGAGAATCTGTAATGTGATCGATCCCGACTTGACAGCTAGGATACAGTCGCTTTCTCACTGACACAGTGTGGCTTCTCTGTGTCTCTTCTACAAATACTTTCAGGGCTTCTCTCTCATACTTTTTTCCTTCATTTACCCCACTCTCATCAGTATTCTCTTCCTTCTCCTACTCTCTTCCTGAAACCCCCTGCAACCTCTCACATCTTCTCATAACATTCCTCCTATGTAACCCCCTGCACAACAGTGGCAGTAAAATGCCTTGCTTGAGACGACACAATTATAAAAAAAAAGATGACATTAATTTTTATAATTTTTTTTCTTTTAATTTCCACACATAGGTGGCTAGTCATTTTGTACAATTCCTAAGGCTTTCTAGCTTGCATGTCTATTTGTGTTTATACCATCTTTTTCTTTTAAATTGCCTTCTGTATATCGCACACATATTTTGCTCTGTTAATCAGTTAATCTATAACACCTGACAATGTCAAAAGGTCAAAAGCATGGTAGCATAATTGGCTGATCTTCCCAAATTTAATATATATATATATATATATATATATATAACAATACTGTATAGATAGAAGGAAATATATATATAAACAGTATACTTTCATCTGTAGTAAGATCTTTCAAAACACATCTCATGAGATCTTCGAAGCACATCTGATGTTATGATCTTCCAAAATACATCTTGTGTTGAGTTCTTTCAAAGAATATTTGCTGTTAAGATGTTTTAAAGCACATTTACATTAACTATATTTTTAAATCCAAAATATAAAGAACGTATTTTCTAAAGAATTAATGGATTCTTAATTTGCAATTCATCAGTATAGCTTTTAACTATAAACGTTATATATATCTATATATATGTCATATATAGATATGTGTGTGTGTCTGTATGTGTGTGAATGTGGTATATGTGTATATATATATATATATATATATATATACACACACATATATATTGTGTATATATATATATATATATATATACACACACATATATATATATATATATAAAAAATAGTAATACAAGGTAGAAATCTGAATGAAATTGGTTAGGTTGTGTACCAAAACACATTTCAGATGCCAGAAACACAAAGTTTATAAACTTAAGTGTCTTTGTATGTTTGGCATTTTTGTTGGTGTACAAATATAAGTGACATTTGTTGTATTTCATTCACTCCTACATATATATGATTTCATGAATAAAAAATTATTTAGTTAAAGAAGTTCTTTCAAAGAATGAAACATAAGATTTTTTCCTATTTTTGTCATTCAGCTATCTATCTATCTGTCTATCTATATATATACTTAAACAAGTTACCATTACCACACCAATATATAATACATGTAAAAGAAAAGAAAAGAGGGATCATATTTTGTTAACAAAACAGGATACAGAAGTGTGAGAAAAAGAGCACCATGATGCAATTCACTGTGCCAAAAATTTGGAAACAGTATGCTGTAGTGATTGGCATTCAAGCTGGAGGCTCTAATATGAACATTTCAAAGTGCTCTGTGTGTTGTCTGATGATTCTTCTTATTATATATGCTGTGCTCTTTCAGGATGTAGGAGATGATGGCTCTCCACAATTTCCTGTCCTTTGTAGTTCTTGATAAGTTTTGTGTTTTTGTTATCCCACCTAAACCCTGCTCCATCATCTATTTACTCAAGCTTGCTAGCTAAGTTAAGCATAATTTTCCTCTTTCCTTCTTCTTTTATTTGCCATGTCCCTTCAGGACATTGGCAATAGTGTCTCTGTACAATTTGTAGCTCTTAATAAATTTTGTTTTTTTGTTATCCCTCCTAAACCTCACTCTGCCATCCATTTACTCAAACTTGTTAGTTAAGCTTTATTTTCCTCTCTCATTCTTTCATTCATTCTGCTCTGTGATCTTCCACATCCTTCTATATTTGTATATTTGCGGAACACATTTTCTACCCATATATAGGCTTATTTTGCCAGTATAGATTCTGAATTATTCTAATATCCTACTCAAGCAGTTCCAACAGTTCTTTTGTTATGTCTTTTATCAAACACTTTTGCATAATCTATAAAACACAGTTACACCTTCTGCATTTATATTGCTCTCGTAGCTTTAAAAGTAAAACTAATGCCTATCTGATCTGGTAATTGACTTCTGTGCGTTGTCTGATCATCGCAGTACCAAACGTTATATACTTACACCTTTATTTGATTTTCTTTCTCTATTTTCAAATATTTTTTCACATCTGTCTGTTTGAAGACAGAAGTGTATCAAATGATAACAATCACAAGTACATTAACTATTCTAGATAATAGAAAGTCTCGAAAATGAAACTTTATTATTAAAATATCTTCGAGCAACAATGAGTTTATCTGCATGGAAATTGTTCTTGAATCTTCTTTTTTTAAAGACTGAGTTGTAGGGTTAGATAGTGTTTAGTGTTTTCCAAATAAATATTTCAAAATGCAGATATTGGAACAAATTTTTTGGTCTTTGAATTTGTTTGTCATTAATATTAAGTTAATTTTCTGTTTGTTGACTACTGTGTATTTAAGGTAACCTTTTGTATTATTTATCATCTCAAAACTATGAATATATTTTTGTATCTAAGAAAGTGTGAGAAAAACTGACTCACATTGAAACAGTATTATCCTTTGATCGCTAAAAATAATGTAAAAATTCTATTTTTTATGTTTTCTGAAAATCTGAGTTTAACTATTTTCATTATTCTTCACTTTGGTACAAGTATCTTCATCTTCAGTCAGTCAGTTAAGTGTCATACATAATACATGCTAGGGTGATCATGTCTCTTTTGAGACATGACTGACTGGGCAGAAGATTATCTCGCAGTAGTCTGCCATTGCTTTCTGCGGTAGACTGGTTGCCGACCAAGGCTATAGAACCCAATCTGTCCTGTTATTTAACCCATAACTGGAAGGAAGAGATGGATTAATACCTTTCCCAAGGGTATTTGCGCATAAGTGAATGCAATGAATTCGGCTGGAATTTGAACTCGGCTCCCCGACTTCTTGTTCCGAGCTGATATCCAATGTACCACAACACTCATCCTGGATGTTGTGGTACAGTGGATATCGACTCGGAACGAGAAACCGGGGAGCTTCACCAATATATTCTGCTTTCTTTGGATCCATATTACAATATCTGGTTATTTGCTGAGTTTTACCAAGAAATCCTCTCTCAAGTATAAAATTTTGGTATTCAATCATGACATTTTGAAGCTGCAGGATTTCACTGTGAAAAATGAAATAAAATTACTTACCTGAATTTTAAAAGCATCTGATGCAGTGTGTATATGAGAAAGAAGTTATCAGCTAAGACATTGGGTGAAAACAAAAATGATGAGGATACTGATCAAAAATGTGTAAAAAATTGTACAGAACTCATTTTTATATACTATTATGTATTATTGAATATAACAGATAATAAAAGATGGTTGAGTTTTTTAATCACCTTTTCTTAGTTGTGAATAAAATAATTTAATAGTTAATTTCCAACTCAACTATGGCTTGTTTATTGATGGGTTTCAACTTAATGCAAAATGTTTGGTTTGAAACTTAAACACATTTATGACAACATAACTGTCTTTCATTGTATGTTACATTCAATAATACATGCATAAAAGAAAAACCACTGCTTTAATACATGTTATTTAAAGTTAGTTTTAACAAATATTTGCCAATCCAACTTTTTTTTATTCATTAAATGTCTTCTCAGCAAAACAGTTCAGTCATTTTTAGAAAAATATTTTGCTGAGAAAACACTTGACAAATAAAACAAAGAATGATAAACATTTGCTAAAACTGAGTTTAATTAACACAGTAAAGATGTAAGTTTTCTTTTATATATGTATTATTGAATGTAGCAGACAATGAAAGGTGGTTACATGTTTTAATAAACTTCTAAAATTATAAAATTATGATGGCTGCATTTGATATTAAATATATTTATTTTCGGAGAAAGTGTTTTGTTTCATTCAGAAAAGAATTCCTTTAAGAAGCAATATGTTAGGATATTTTTCTAGACAATGTCTTATTGATATAATCTAAGATAACATTGGTAGGATTTACTTGGCAAATATATCAAAACTCATTGACCCTGATGATTAATTACATGTTGACAAAGTAAATGTTAAAGGCATTTAAAGAAATGCATTGAATATTATTTCAAGACTAGTGGTTAATGTAACGTCAAGAAAAACAAACATGTCTAAACTTTTATTCAATCTATATATTACTTACATGCCCAGCATTGTATGATGCTACAAAACCAAAGTATTGATCTGGGAATTTGACTCCTATTCTTATATATCTAAGAATGTGCTATTTTAAATACTTTTAAAAGAACTTTTAATGTGTATTAAAATATTTTTTTCATTTATTTTGTTCATAAACAACTTGTTTCATGCTCAGCAATTTTTCAAAATGGATGCCTGTATATTTTGAACACTCCAGAGATATATTGTTATTTTTATGCTTTTCAAAAGGAATGCGTGAATAGAGGTCAGAAGCATTCAAAATAAACAGCACCCATTTTTGAAAAGTCGCAAAGTACGAAGCAGGCTATTACTGGATAAATAAACCAAAAATATTATTTTTATGTGTATTCAAAGTATTTCAAGTAGAGCTCCCTCTCTTTCACACACACACACATACACACACACACACATATATATATGTATATTTTAAATAGAATAAGAAGCTCATAAGAGGTCTGCTACAAAGGCACACCAGTGAAAGAGAGCTCAGTGCCATATTAACTGACATTATTGATATTTCACAATATATATATATTAATCACTCAGTCCAAAGCCATGCTACATTCTATCCTGCAAATATCAAATTTGTGATGCCAAGACTGAGGAGTAGCAAGAGGAATATTGTTGAGGATCCTCTCCTCAGTTAAGGGCACTTGTGCACTAGGGTTTAGTATTCCAATTTTTTTACCCATAGCTGAAGCAGAAGTGGATTCCACTCCTTGTTTTGAATTTAAGACTGTTGTTCTACTAAAATGGTTGCCAATCAGGGCTATAGAGCTCGGTCTACACCGCTATTTTAACTATGACTGTAGGTAGAGGAGAAATGGATTCATGTCTCAATTGTTGGAATTCAGACTACATCTGATTTTTAAAGGATAGAATTGCTAGCCCAAACAACCCTCCACCTTTTTTTAAATATATATATATCAGGTAGATTTATGAATGTGGGAAATGGATTCTGACAAGAAAAACTTCTTGGCCCAACACAGTGACCCAACTTTTCTAGCAGTAGATGTAGTTATTGATTCGATGTAGTCATTTCATTTGAGGTCATTTGAGAGAGTGAGGCCAATGAGGTGCAGTGTGTTGCTCTCTAGGAGACTAGTGTCATATCCATTTTGATGGTAGTCATGAAAGTTTCACTATAGTCATTCAAAGGAGAATAGCTTCATTTTGGAGGCATTAAAATTTACGAACTATTTCCTATTCCATTCAATCAGAGATTGGAGGTTCTTTTGAAGTGTAGCAGCCAGGTTTACTTTGTCAGCCTTGGCAGATTTCTTAGTGCGACGGAAGTAAATGGTGGTGTCATCTGCATAGATGTCTACTTATGAACTGGTTAAATCATTATATAGGGCTATGTTTCTGAACTATATATATTTAGTAGTTCTCCATAACTTGACTCTGACAGAGTCTTACTAGCTCACCATTACAATATTAAGAATGCAATTTACTGTCACTCTAACAAGTTACAATTTAAGTATTGGACTCTTACCTTGTAGAGATTTATACTTCAACTAGTGCTTTTTTTATTTCTCTTAAATAAATTGAAAATGGGATCATTTTTGCTGCTTTTTAATATATTAGATTTTTTTGCAACATGCTGATGCATGTTAAAATCTTCACAGTATTTAGCGATAAAAATATTGCATTTTTATTAAATAAGTATTCATATTAATCATTTAATTTTTTTAAAATAGTGGAAATATTTTGTATGTTAAATAATAAAATAAAACTTGTATTCCTCTCCTCCACCAAGAAAAAAAAAAGAAAATTTATTGTACTAAGCTATGTACCCTAGTAAAACTAAGTAGACTTTATACCCCCTTATCTGTTTGTACCTGTCCTAAAGTTTGGTTTTGAACTGCCAATGGATAGCTATTTTAGAGGATATGATAAATAGACAGACTAATGGAAGTTACAGAATTTTATATGTAAATAATCATAGTGTAGTATCTATTTTTCTCGTGTAGGATCTATTTTTGTCTATGATCATGGGGTAGTATCTGATGTGGCCCATGACCATGGTGTAGTATCTATTATTGCCCATGACCATAATATAGTATCAATTTTTTCCCTATGTAGGATATGTTTTTGCCCATGAACATGTGTAGTATCTATTCCTTTAAACTTATAAAAAAGAGAAATGAAGAATCATTAATTTAAGACTCACATCACTCCCATTTTATTCATTAGAAGAGAAATTTCTTAAAAAGTCTGGTCCTGCCACTAAAATATCTGAATTAGTCACTCAGTAAAATTTGCAAAAAATAAATTTTAATTTCAAATACATAGGAATGACTTATGATATATTAAAACTACAAACATAAAATATAGGTAAAGCCAATATATTTGGACGAAATTAAAATTTCAGTGATTAAACATAAATAAAAAAAAACATAATCCTATTGAAAATCATAATGTACAACTATTTACAATTTAATTAATAAAATGAAAGCATATTTGTGACTGACTCTTTGCAACTTCACAGGCTAACATTTTTCACTGACATGAAGTAAAAAGATTATATTGAATCATTTGCTAGGTCTGTGGCTAAGAAATTGGGTTCCCTGTGTTGTGCTAGGCAATTTTTCTCTCCTGAATCTATCTCTCGAAGATTGACTCATTGTGTCTTCTTGGACTAACATTTTCTACTGACATGAAGTGGAAAGATTATATTGAATCAATTGCTAGGTCTGCTACTAGGAAAGATGGTTCACTGTGTTGAGTTAGACAGTTTTTCTTGCCTGGATCTATCTCCAGTAGAGTGACTCTTTGTTTCGTTCTGGACTAACATTTTCTACTAACAAGAAGCAGAAGAATTGTATTGAATCAATTGCTAGGTCTGCTACTCGGAAAGATGGTTCATTGTGTCATGCTAGACAGTTTTACTTACCTGAATCTATCTCCAGGAGAGTGACTCTCTGTTTCTTTCTGGACTAAAGTTTTCTTCTGACATGAAGCGGAAAGATTATATTGAATCAATTGCTAGGTCTGCTACTAGGAAAGATGGTTCACTGTGTTGAGTTAGACAGTTTTTCTTACCTGAATCTATCTCCAGTAGAGTGACTCTTTGTTTCGTTCTGGACTAACATTTTCTACTAACAAGAAGCAGAAGAATTGTATTGAATCAATTGCTAGGTCTGCTACTCGGAAAGATGGTTCATTGCGTCATGCTAGACAGTTTTACTTACCTGAATCTATCTCCAGGAGAGTGACTCTCTGTTTCTTTCTGGACTAAAGTTTTCTTCTGACATGAAGCGGAAAGATTATATTGAATCAATTGCTAGGTCTGCTGCTAGGAAAGTTAGTCACGGTGTCGTGCAAAACAATTTTTCTTGCCTAAATCTATCTCCATGTGATTGGCTCATTGCACCTTCTTGGACTAACATTTTCCGCTGACATGAAGTGGAAAGATTATATTGAATCAATTGTTAGGCCTGCTGCTAGGAAAGTTAGTTTACTGTGTCGTACCAGACAGTTTTTTTCGCCTGAATGTACCTCCAGGTGGTTGGCTCATTGCGCCGCCTCGGACTAACATTTTCCAATCACATTAGGCGGAAAGATTATATTGAATCAATTGCTAGATTTGTTGCTTGGAAAGTTGGTTTACTGTGCTGTGTTAGACAATTTTATTCATCATAATCTGTTTTACACATTTATAAATCTACCACTTGCCCATTCATTGAATACTACTGTTATATTTGGTTAGGTGCTTCTGCTATGTATTTAGAGATTCTTTGTGAAATATGAACAATAAACTGCAATGTTATTATTGGTCCTGACCTGGCATCTCAGCTTCAGCCACTTTCTCACCACCATAACATTGCTTCCCTGTGCAGCTTCTAAATACTTTCATGGTAATTGTTCTCTTTGGCACTTAGACTTTATTAGTTTAACTGTAGTTGTGCGTTGTGGTGCAGTGGATATCAGCTCGTAACAAGAAATCTGGGAGCCAAGTTCGAATTCCAGCTGAATTCATTGCATTCACTTACGCGCAAATACCCTTGGGAAAGGTATTAATCCATCTCTTCCTTCCAGTTATGGGTTAAATAACAGGACAGACTGGGTTCTATAGCCTTGGCTGGCAACCAGTCTACCACAAAAAGCAATGGCAACCTACTGTGGCTTAATCTTCTGCCCAGTCAGTCATGTCTCTTTTGAGACATGATCGCCCAAGCGTGTTTCACGTATGGTACTTAACTGACTGACTGCAGTACTATATTAGGGAAAAAGCCTCATCATTTTACAGTTGAATTTGCTAGATGTAACTTTGATCTTCAAAAATTTAAATTTAGCGTTAATCATATTCTTCTGTTTTCTTAATTTATGTTCTTTTATTGTCCTCTCTCTATTAATGCTTTCTTTTTCTCATAACCTCTCACACTCAGTAACCTTTTGCATTTTAGTGGTTTAAATGCTTTACTTGGGGTGAAAAAAAAATTGTGTTCTCATAAATACTGTGCTGAACAATTGAACAATTATTTCATATTTTCAATTATTCTTGGGAAATATTTATTTTTAATGTTATCTTAATATTGTTGCCTATTATCATTACATAATGGGTTAATACTTTCTTTGACTGCTAAAGCAACCACCATACTGGATATAAAGTTGCTACTGAAAATTTGATTTGAACTTCTGTTCCACACTGCATACAATAATAAGATAGAGTAAAACTAGTAATAAAATAATAAGAATGTTTAATGAAAAAAACAAAAACAATAACATAGTATAAAATAAGAGAAACACTTTATATCATAAGTTGAAATGAAAGTAAAGCAAGTATAAAATGATAAATACTTAATCTAATTGGTAATGGTAATATTAGCTCTTTCCTTATAAGGAAACATTCAGCATTTATTAACTAAACAACCTTTCCTACTGCCAGCTGAAATTTATAAAATCTTCCTATTTAAACAATTTTTCAGAAAAATAGGTTTTTTAAGTCCAGTAGCTGTTAGAAGTATTTACTGATGAAGGCTTCCTTCCTAATATTTTTTTGAAGTAGTGTGAAATGTCATCATTTTAATTATGCTATTATTTTCTCTTCAATTTACATGTGTTATTCATTTTAGTTGTTACTGTTGTTGATAGTCCTCAAGAGATGTGGTTTATGCTATTTGGTGCATTTTTTTGTTAATCTGTAGTGCCAGTTCCCAAGGTTCAAAGAAGGATGGTCTTCACCAAGATCCTCAGGCTTTATTCACTCAAAGCCATTTTTAACCATTGATCTTAGAAAGCCTGTTCTTTACAGTTGACAGTATAGATTTTTCTGAACAGGTTTGGTGCCATGCATGGCATCCATATGAAAATCTTGATCTGATGAGGCTATTTAAGTACATGACTCAAGTTTTTAGATTTAATGCTTTGGTTTTATAGCAATTTTCGGTGTTAGCCAAAACTATTTTTAGTGCTACATATTCCAGGTTCAATTTCCTTCTCTCCTATGCTAAGTTTGTTACAACTGATCTATATACTATGTTATTCGAAATATTCAGCATTTACTAAATCCACATTCTAAGTTTTTATGATGGAGCAACAATAAAAAAGGAATGTGAATTTCTGATACGGTTATTATAGAAATTAAGAAGAACAGGATTGTTGGTGATTGAGATGGTCATTTTTTTTTTTTTTTTTTTTTTTTTTTTTTTTTAATCGTATCACCTTGAGCAAGGCGGTAATGCCACTGATGTGCAGAGGGCTACGTAATAGTGAGAAGATTGGAAAAGAGAAAGCCGGAAACCACATCCTAAACAGGGAACAAGGGATGAGCCTCTTCACCTGTTCAATAGACGTGGGTGGAGTGTGAACCGGGCGATAGATCTATCTACTCCAATTGAGAAAAAAAAAACAAAGTGAGAAGATTGGAAAAGAGAAAGCCGGAAACCACATCCTAAACAGGGAACAAGGGATGAGCCTCTTAACCTGTTCAATAGACGTGGGTGGAGTGTGAACTGGGCGATAGATAGATCTATCTACTCCAATAATAGGGCTACTGTATTTATTATCCAACATAGTCATTGTTACTTTAGTTCTTATACAGGATAAAAAAACTGATTAGTTATTAGAATATTTTATAATGACTATTTTGAATTTAGAATATTATAATCAACAGATGACACCCTAGAAATACTTCATTATATAATCAAGCTTTATTAGTTCTCTTTGTGTAGTTACCAGAAATCTCCCTACTAAGGCCAAATTAGACACAAAATCATTTGTAACATGGGAATTATAAGCCCTTAAGCTCAGGCTAAAATTTTCCATAGGTCTTGCATAAGACAGGGTCAACTCTAGTCTGTTTTTCCCCATATGAGACTCTGTTCTTTGGCATAACCTCATCTGGGTTCCTCTTCACCCAGAGGCAGAGTTATTGGTTCTGTCTGCTCCAAGCTTGAAGCCTATCTTTCCTTTAATAAAAACAAGAGTTTAGAGTTCATGCCAAGGATGAAGTGGGAAGGACACCATGACGTCTAACAAGATAAGCAGCATTAATCATAAGGCCAATATTTCTATCTCTTACTCTATCCCTATAAAAATGAAACAAAATAATCAATTCACTATTAAAAGTATGCAACTAAGAAAAACCAATAGCCAAAGAAAAAGGGAAATATAATCAAAAGAAAAATAAACAGTGAAGAACAAAGAGAAAATAATCTAACAATTAGATGCAACTTCTTGAGTCACTTCATTGAATCTTTAACGATTAAACTCAGCATCCCATGATAAATAAATTAAAAACTTATTTAAAATAAACAGTGAAGAACAAAGAGAAAATAATCTAACAATTTGATGCAACTTCTTGAGTCACTTCATTGAATCTTTAACGATTGAACTCAGCATCCCATGATAAATAAATTAAAAACCTATTTAAAATAAACAGTGAAGAACAAAGAGAAAATAATGTAACAATTAGATGCAACTTCTTGAGTCACTACATTGAATCTTTAACGATTGAACTCAGCATCCCATGATAAATAAATTAAAAACTTATTTAAAATAAACAGTGAAGAACAAAGAGAAAATAATCTAACAATTCGATGCAACTTCTTGAGTCACTTCATTGAATCTTTAACAATTGAACTCAGCATCCCATGATAAATGAATTAAAAACTTATTTAAAATAAACAGTGAAGAACAAAAAGAAAATAATCTAACAATTCGATGCAACTTCTTGAGTCACTTCATTGAATCTTTAACGATTGAACTCAGCATCCCATGATAAATAAATTAAAAACTTATTTAAAATAAACAGTGAAGAACAAAAGAAAATAATCTAACAATTCGATGCAACTTCTTGAGTCACTTCATTGAATCTTTAACGATTAAACTCAGCATCCCATGATAAATAAAATTAAAAACTTATTTAAAATAAACAGTGAAGAACAAAGAGAAAATAATCTAACAATTTGATGCAACTTCTTGAGTCACTTCATTGAATCTTTAACGATTGAACTCAGCATCCCATGATAAATTAAAAAACCTATTTAAAATAAACAGTGAAGAACAAAGAAAATAATGTAACAATTAGATGCAACTTCTTGAGTCACTACATTGAATCTTTAACGATTGAACTCAGCATCCCATGATAAATAAATTAAAAACTTATTTAAAATAAACAGTGAAGAACAAAGAAAATAATCTAACAATTCGATGCAACTTCTTGAGTCACTTCATTGAATCTTTAACGATTAAACTCAGCATCCCATGATAAATAAATTAAAAACTTATTTAAAATAAACAGTGAAGAACAAAAAGAAAATAATCTAACAATTCGATGCAACTTCTTGAGTCACTTCATTGAATCTTTAACGATTGAACTCAGCATCCCATGATAAATAAATTAAAAACTTATTTAAAATAAACAGTGAAGAACAAAGAGAAAATAATCTAACAATTTGATGCAACTTCTTGAGTCACTTCATTGAATCTTTAACGATTGAACTCAGCATCCCATGATAAATAAATTAAAAGCCTATTTAAAATAAACAGTGAAGAACAAAGAGAAAATAATGTAACAATTAGATGCAACTTCTTGAGTCACTTCATTGAATCTTGCGATTAAACTCAGCATCCCATGATAAATAAATTAAAAACTTATTTAAAATAAACAGTGAAGAACAAAAAGAAAATAATCTAACAATTCGATGCAACTCCTTGAGTCACTTCATTGAATCTTTAACGATTAAACTCAGCATCCCATGATAAATAAATTAAAAACTTATTTAAAATAAACAGTGAAGAACAAAGAGAAAATAATCTAACAATTTGATGCAACTTCTTGAGTCACTTCATTGAATCTTTAACGATTGAACTCAGCATCCCATGATAAATAAATTAAAAACCTATTTAAAATAAACAGTGAAGAACAAAGAGAAAATAATGTAACAATTAGATGCAACTTCTTGAGTCACTACATTGAATCTTTAACGATTGAACTCAGCATCCCATGATAAATAAATTAAAAACTTATTTAAAATAAACAGTGAAGAACAAAAAGAAAATAATCTAACAATTCGATGCAACTGGCAAGTCACTTCATTGAATCTTTAATGATTAAACTCAGCATCCCATGATAAATAAAATTAAAAACTTTATTTAAAATAAACAGTGAAGAACAAAGAGAAAATAATCTAACAATTTAGTGCAACTTCTTGAGTCACTTCATTGAATCTTTAACAGTTGAACTCAGCATCTCATGATAAATAAGGCAAAAACTTATTTAAAATAAACAGTGAAAGACAAAGAGAAAATAATCTAACAATTAGATGCAACTTCTTGAGTCACTTCATTGAATCTTTAACGATTGAACTCAGCATCCCATGATAAATAAATTAAAAACTTATTTAAAATAAACAGTGAAGAACAAAGAGAAAATAATCTAACAATTTGATGCAACTTCTTGAGTCACTTCATTGAATCTTTAACGATTGAACTCAGCATCCCATGATAAATAAATTAAAAACCTATTTAAAATAAACAGTGAAGAACAAAGAGAAAATAATGTAACAATTAGATGCAACTTCTTGAGTCACTTCATTGAATCTTTAACGATTAAACTCAGCATCCCATGATAAATAAATTAAAAACTTATTTAAAATAAACAGTGAAGAACAAAAGAAAATAATCTAACAATTCGATGCAACTTCTTGAGTCACTTCATTGAATCTTTAACGATTGAACTCAGCATCCCATGATAAATAAATTAAAAACCTATTTAAAATAAACAGTGAAGAACAAAGAGAAAATAATAATGTAACAATTAGATGCAACTTCTTGAGTCACTTCATTGAATCTTTAACGATTAAACTCAGCATCCCATGATAAATAAATTAAAAACCTATTTAAAATAAACAGTGAAGAACAAAGAGAAAATAATCCTAACAATTTGATGCAACTTCTTGAGTCACTTCATTGAATCTTCTAACGATTGAACTCAGCATCCCATGATAAATAAATTAAAAACCTATTTAAAATAAACAGTGAAGAACAAAGAGAAAATAATCTAACAATTTGATGCAACTTCTTGAGTCACTTCATTGAATCTTTAACGATTAAACTCAGCATCCCATGATAAATAAATTAAAAACTTATTTAAAATAAACAGTGAAGAACAAAAAGAAAATAATCTAACAATTCGATGCAACTTCTTGAGTCACTTCATTGAATCTTTAACGATTAAACTCAGCATCCCATGATAAATAAATTAAAAACTTATTTAAAATAAACAGTGAAGAACAAAGAAAAATAATCTAACAATTTGATGCAACTTCTTGAGTCACTTCATTGAATCTTTAACGATTGAACTCAGCATCCCATGATAAATAAATTAAAAACCTATTTAAAATAAACAGTGAAGAACAAAGAGAAAATAATCTAACAATTTGATGCAACTTCTTGAGTCACTTCATTGAATCTTTAACGATTGAACTCAGCATCCCATGATAAATAAGAATTAAAAACCTATTTAAAATAAACAGTGAAGAACAAAGAGAAAATAATGTAACAATTAGATGCAACTTCTTGAGTCACTACATTGAATCTTTAACGATTGAACTCAGCATCCCATGATAAATAAATTAAAAACTTATTTAAAATAAACAGTGAAGAACAAAGAAAATAATCTAACAATTTGATGCAACTTCTTGAGTCACTTCATTGAATCTTTAACGATTGAACTCAGCATCCCATGATAAATAAATTAAAAACCTATTTAAAATAAACAGTGAAGAACAAAGAAAAATAATCTAACATTTGAGTGCAACTTCTTGAGTCACTTCATTGAATCTTTAACGATTAAACTCAGCATCCCATGATAAATAAATTAAAAACTTATTTAAAATAAACAGTGAAGAACAAAAAGAAAATAATCTAACAATTCGATGCAACTTCTTGAGTCACTTCATTGAATCTTTAACGATTAAACTCAGCATCCCATGATAAATAAATTAAAAACTTATTTAAAATAAACAGTGAAGAACAAAGAGAAAATAATCTAACAATTTGATGCAACTTCTTGAGTCACTTCATTGAATCTTTAACGATTGAACTCAGCATCCCATGATAAATGAATTAAAAAACTTATTTAAAATAAACAGTGAAGAACAAAGAGAAAATAATCAACAATTAGATGCAACTTCTTGAGTCACTTCACCCCAGATCTTTAACGATTGAACTCAGCATCTCATGATAAATAAATTAAACTTATTTAAAATAAACAGTGAAGAACAAAGAGAAAATAATCTAACAATTAGATGCAACTAACTTGAGTCACTTCATTGAATCTTTAACGATTGAACTCAGCATCCCATGATAAATAAATTAAAAACTTATTTAAAATAAACAGTGAAGAACAAAGAGAAAATAATCTAACAATTAGATGCAACTTCTTGAGTCACTTCATTGAATCTTTAACGATTGAACTCAGCATCCCATGATAAATAAATTAAAAACTTATTTAAAATAAACAGTGAAGAACAAAGAGAAAATAATCTAACAATTAGATGCAACTTCTTGAGTCACTTCATTGAATCTTTACTTTACGTTGAACTCAGCATCCCATGATAAATAAATTAAAAACTTATTTAAAATAAACAGTGAAGAACAAAGAGAAAATAATCTAACAATTCGATGCAACTTCTTGAGTCACTTCATTGAATCTTTAACGATTGAACTCAGCATCTCATGATAAATAAATTAAAACCTATTTAAAATAAACAGTGAAGAACAAAGAAAATAATGTAACAATTTGATGCAACTTCTTGAGTCACTTCATTGAATCTTTAACGATTGAACTCAGCATCCCATGATAAATAAATTAAAAACTTATTTAAAATAAACAGTGAAGAACAAAGAGAAAATAATCTAACAATTAGATTCAACTTCTTGAGTCACTTCATTGAATCATTAACAATTGAACTCAGCATCCCATGATAAATAGCCATAAATCTTATAAACAAAATATATTTTAACATTCATTAGATATTAATTTTCACAAAGTTTAGGGCTTCTTTATCTGAATTTTGATTATAAGTTTTTTTTTCACAGGCAAAAGAGCTTCAGGCTTATCAAATGACAAAACAACCAAGTTTGTCTGCATTTACACAAATATTCCCTTGCCTGAAGTGTTAATAATCTGCATATATGAACCCATATAAGTTTGATGAAACCCTCATCTTTACTGCCAACAGTATATTCTGTCTTTCCTCACTGAGATGAAAATACCAATTATTACTGATGATATTGCATTTCTGCAAACTATCTAAGCATCGAATGCAATATTTGTAATTATTGGTGTAAAATTTTCAACAGGCCTGTCTAGACACATTCAGACTAGATATCTAATGTTGATAAGTTTATATAAAAATTTGATTTGCTAAGGTTTTTTTTAATCAAATGATTTGAAGTGAACTCACAAAAGAATTGCAAAATGTTTTCATTTTATTTAAAATATTTTTGTTTGACAAGAAGAAGTTTTGTCAAAAATTTGTTTTCCAATGATTCATTTTATCTATTTCTGTTTTTATTCTTTTTTTCCAATTTAAAAACCAATTTCCTTCAACAATTGATTAATTAATGCTTTTTTGACCAAAATGATTTTTTCATTCAGTCTGTCCATGGCATACCATCAGTGGCCAATACAGCAAATAACTGCCAAATAAATTAAACCTTATTAAATCAGATTATAATGACATCTTTTCTCAATGTAAGGGTAAAAATAATTGCTAGAATTTAATTTGGGAGTCCCAGCCAAGAGTAACAGTTGCACTTAGGAACAAGAAAATAGTTATATGCTTATCAAAGAGAACAATATTACACTTGGCTTCAAACTAGATCTTTTTCTGATTCATTCAACCTGTTGGCTGAATGGGAATGTGGCAAAGACAAAACTACAAATAAAAAGTTTCTCTCTGCATTTCATCCAGCTCACAAAAAAGACACTATAAAAAAGAAATACAATATAGAAGGAGCCAGTCACAAACACTGCCACTAAAACAAAAGCATGACAAAAGACACTAAGTCATGAACCACACCATCTGCTATTAAGGATGTCATTCACAACACTGAAGGTGAGTCACCAACAAGTGAGCAAGTCATCAACATCATCAGCAGTGATCTGACACATGCATCAATTCTAGTCCCTACCAACTCTCCCTTTCTTCCAAGTCACTTTCCCTGCCCAGAAAAAGGCCTGTTTATATCCTCTATATCAGCAATACAAAGAATTTTATCTTAACAATTCCCTTTTAACTCACCATCAGTACTTGTTGTTTTGGTTGTTGTTCTTTCTTTTTTATGTGCACTTATGACAATAAAATGATAAAAGTATTTATTATTTTCATGAGAAATGTAATCCTACAAGTGAAATTATAGACAAAGAATTTAATTTTAAAGAAACTGATACATAATTGTGATTTTTAAACCAGAATTAATCAAAGAAATGTGGCAGGCTTGACAATAAATTCACATTTAAACTCTCTTTTTGTTGACTTTATTCAAATCCCTGATTAAAATATTACAATAGTTGAGTTTTTAAGCACATTAATTAAAATCCTCTCTAATATAATGAAAAGATTTGTATGTATATTATATAATTAATTTTATATAACTTCATATAACAAAGTTAATTAACATATGTGATACTTGCTTGGGTAATCATGTCTCTTTCAATCCAAGATTGACTATACAAAATATTTACCCGCAGTAGGTTGCCATTTCTTTCTGTGATAGGCTGATTGCCTGCCAAGGCTTTAGAACCTAATTCTGCTATTCAACTCATAGCTGGAATGAGAAGAGATGGATTAATACCTTTCTTAAGGGTATTTGTGTATAGACTGGAATTCGAACTCAGCCTCTCCGAATTTTTTTTTTTCTGAGCTAATATCCATTACACTACAATAGACCTCATAACAAAAGATGTATATATATAGTTATCCTTCCTGTCATGCTCATGGAGAGTGAGACAATAGTGAGCAGCAACAACTCAGTTCATTAGAGAAACAATATTGAGACAGTATCAGCTCAGTTCATTCTCTTTACTACCACTTATTAAACTTTACTACCAGTTATGAAATCTCTTGCCGTGTGTTTGCTCTTTAATACTGCCTTATTATTTTATTTTTTGCAATAATTATGTTGTCATGTTGTGAAGAAAACAGATATATATATATATATATATATATATATATATATATATATAAGTTGAATATATTGGTCGGAATCTGATAAGTAGAATAAGTAAGAACCAGTAAGAAAAAAGTGCCTTTAATCTAATATGTTTCACTTTTAACAAGCTTCTTTATGATTTCTCTCAACACATTCATTCATAACTAATTCTCTCATTTTATTGGAAAAGAAAATTTGTTCCATCACTTGACACATGTATACAATACTTGTTCCGTATTTTGAACAGAACTGTATTTCCTCACTGTCATTCACGCATACTAATGTTATTGACATGTACACACACTTAGTTCATCTATGGTTTGGATGTGCTTAACACACATTATTTTTGCTTACATATACTTACATTCATATAAAACATCTAATGTTTTTATTATGCATTGTCACGCACACTTAAACAGACACAAGTCTTTTCTTCTACATTTAATATTCATCCATTGCTTTATCATTGTTATACATATCTGACCAATGAAACTATACCTCAATCAACGTACTGTCTCTTGGATTTTTAAACCATTCATCTTTAATAAAATCTTTGAAGTAGCTTGTTAAAAGTGAAACATATTAGATTAAAGACACTTTTTCCTACTTGTTCTTTAATTATTCTATTAAAATATATATATATATATATATATATATATATATATATATATATATATATATATATATATATTCCTACCTGTTACACTCAGAGGGGATGATCTGTGAGTAAACAGCTAATAATGATCTCAAGTATTTTACCATCATTTTTGGCACCAGGGGTACACTTGTACTCTTATAGGGTTTAAGATACTGGAATTCACTGGTCAGTAATGCTCTGTTTTGACCAATCTCAAACAGCTGAATAGCTATCAGCAACTGGCACTGCAATGCATATTTAAATAAATGCAAGGCTTTAAATTACCAGCTGTGGTTTAAATGTTATCTTGCATGAAAAACACATGAAATATACATGGCTTCCTCAAGTAAACTTAACTGAAATTAGTTTTTAAGAAGGCATCACGTTCTATGGAAGTATTCATTGTGGAAGTGTGTGCTTGCTAGGCTTCCACCTGACTTGATCATTTGTGCATTAAGAAAGTGACACAGAGGAATAAAATAAAAGTCTCATGAGTTGGATTTTAGCTTCTTATAAGATCAGTGTATGTTGTAAGTAAATTGACCTTGCAAAAAGAAAGTGTGTTTTCATGGGATTTCATTTAGATACGAGCATATATATTATCATTATCTCCTCCTTCTTCGACATGCCATTGTCTCTTTAGAACATTGGTGATCATGGCTCATCCCAATTTCCTATCCTTTGTCAGTCTTAATAAAGGAAGAAATTCTATCTGCAATTATCTGAATATATTTTTCACTATCCTTCATTTTTTATGCAATCTCTCTTAATTAAGTTAATGGTATTTTTATTATGGTTTAAATCAGGATTTTTATCAATGTTATTATGACTATTTGTCTGATAACTTTTCAACACCCACTTCTGTGCATATATAGCATAGATATAGATATCAACACTGTGTCATGTCTATTCAGGACATTGGCAATCATGGCTCACCACAATTTCCTTTGTAACTGTTAATAAATTTTCTGTTTTTGTTATCACAACTAAACCTTATTCCACCATCCATTTACTCAAGCTCACAAGGTAGGTTCTGAATTATTCTCCTCTAACCCTCTGCCTTATATATGTCTTCTGAGTATTCAATTTTTCAAGCCCTCTTTCCTCCTTATGTGCCCTAAATATTTTCACTCTCTTTCTCATGTTAAGTATGTGTTCATTTTTGTTTCCATTTTCTCTAACGCTTCATTGTTACTCACATGTTCAGTTCATGGTATTCTCAGTATCCTTCTGTAGAACCCGATTTTTGTTGCTTCAATCCTCTTCTTCATCTGTGATGACACTGTTCAACAATCACTGCCATATTGGAGGACTGGTATTACATAACAGTTTAGTACTCTTTTCTTTGCTTTGATTGAAATTTTCCTGTTTAATAATACTTTGTTTATATTCTGAAAAACATTTCATTTAGTTTTCTTTTGTTTAAATTGTTCTGGTATATAAAATTTATATTCTCTTTTCTTGTACTTATTTGTAAACAACAACTTGGCCTTCAGAAACAAAAGGAACTTGATAGGTAAAGCCACAAGTTTATTCGCCTGAAGAGAGTCAACCTTAGACTCGAAACACGTGTAGCGTCATAAATACCATTATGAACACTTAAAGTATCATAACATGTATAATAACAACAACAATAAATATACATTTAAACAAAACATTCATGGCTTCTCACACTTTTTATTCCATATATATATATATATATATATATATATAAAAGTGAACATTAAATTCAACCCTCAGAGGTGACAGACTGTTTCATGCTAAGCACAATCATCAGGACACAGGTTTTGGGTTTTTCTTGGCTATTTATATATATATTCGTCAGTGTTGCATTGTGGGTATTCCTTTTAATGGTTATTTTGGCTGAGGTGGTTTGTTAATTTATTTGGATAAATTTAGTTTACTTGTTTTTATTTTGTATTTATTTATTCTTTTTAATTTTGGATGTTTATTTTATTTATATTTTTGTATTTGTTATTTATTTATTTATTCTTGTTAACAGTTAGCAAAAATAAAAAATTAAATAAATAAATAAAATAAACATCAAAAACTGAAAAGAATAGATATATATAAATATAAAAATAAAGACAAGTAAAATAAATTTACCCAAATAAATAAACTACTCCCACCAAAATAACCATTGGAAGGATTACTCACAATGCCCCACTGACCTGTATATATAAATAGCTGAGAAAAAACCCAATACTTGGCCTGACGATTGCACCTAGCATGTAACAGTCTGTCGCCTCTGAGTATTGATTTCAATGTTGACTTTTATATTTACATATACTCTATCACTGATATTGAGCACTTTATACTATAAATATAGTACACATTAAAATTATATTTCTTCATATATATATATATATATATATATATATATATATATACTTATGTGCAAGTACATGAACATATATAAATATTTTTCTGGTCTTAATAAAACAGTGCTTGATTTTATAGAGCTGTGAAATATATATTCAAAAATGTACATATTATCCTATCTCTATAATACAACTCATGAATAATATGTATAGTCAATAATATGTATACACACACACACAGAGTGAGGCAAAAGCTGTGCATCATAGGGGTTAATGGATTGTTCAAAGATGTACTGTTGGGTGACTACCAAGGTCACTAGACCTCAGACCCTTGGACTTTTTCTGTTGGGTGATTTGAAATCTGTTGATTATCATATTATACCCAATAAATATTGAGAAACTTAAAGGAATATGAATGCAGTAATATTACACATGAAACACTCTGGCATATTAATGAGTTATGTAGGCACAGAATTGAAATGTGTTTGGCAAAAGAAGGAAAAGATATAACAATTCAATAACTAGTAAGAAAATTTTTATGTTTAATTACTCTTTTAATAAATTATCCCTATGGAGTATGAGTTTTGTTTCACCCTATATATATATATATATATATATATATATATATATATATTCTTATTATAATATTTTTATAAGTGTTTATAATAAAATAATAATAATATAATAAGAGTGAGGCAAAATTTATTGGTCTTTCAAAATTTATTGATAAAGTTTCCTAACTTAAGAACCTATATATATATATATATATATATATATATATATACATACACATATATAATTTTAAGGTATGCCATATTTATGAGTTAAAGTGCTCAATATCAGGTATAGAGCAAATATGTAAATATAAAAATTGACATTGAAATTCACTTACATATATATATATATATATATATATATATATATATTACTAACCTCCATGGCTAGGACCTACTATGACACAAATGTAGTAAATTCTCATTTCTCTTGTATTCCATGCAGGCCTAAGTTCTACTCAGTCAACTTTTTTTCCATGAACTGCTTTGTAGAATCAACTTCCAGGAAGATGCTTCCTTGATCATTACAGCCTTAACCTGTTAAAGTCTTGTGTTAAGTGCTATCTTCCCCATATATTCTCATAAACTGTGCCTCTTACTCTGCAACTCTCTACTTTGACTGACTGTTGGGTCTTGTACATGGTGAACATCTTTATATATATATATAGATAGATAGATAGATAGATAGATAGATAGATAGATAGATAGATTTAAGTTTTATAACATTGATATTATAATATCCTTTTGTTATAAATTTTAAATGAATATTATTTGCTTGACTTAATATTGAGCACTTTTTTAAGAATATTGTTTTTGGGATACAAAATTTTATTCCATCTATACCTACCCTATACTTATATATATATATATATATATATATATATATATATATACTAGCATAATATAGATTTATAGATGTGGCTGTAATGTGTTTGATTTCAACCCAACATATAAGTGTAAAAGTGAACTGGCCTTTATCTTATGACACACACTTGTAGATGGAGGCGTGCCAAGTAATGGACATCTATGTGTCTTGGAGGAGACTTGATGCTATAATTCTCTTCTAATAGAATTTGCCTTGTTCAATACCAAAATTGAAAAGAGACTGCCATTCTGATGCTGAATAGATTATCCAAAGAGTGTCACAGAGAATCGGTTTGTGGGTTGAAGAAGCCTCTAGAGTTGGGGGGTTGTGAATTCAAAATCACTTCACGTAGCCACTGCAATCAATTGAAGATTTTTATAAGTTGTGAAAAGTAAAATCTCATTCAGATGTTGGAGGGAAGGGAGAGAGAAAGTAGATTTAGGAGAGTTTAGATGAAAAATTTACAAATTGTATGTCTTTTTCATTAAAACCTATATACTTATTAAAAACGACAGACATTTTGTGTTGATTAATTTTAAAGATTGATTTTTCCAAATTACCCATAACCCTCCTCAGACAAGGGAAAAATTTAATCAGAAATTGTTTGAAGTTAATTTCAGAAGAAGGCATCCTTAAGTGTATAAAAAAAGTACAGGTCACACCTTACACATCTCAAAACAACATACAAAACAATTGTCTCTACCTACCATGATGATAACTTAAAAACTCAAAAGCTTGAAGTATATTTCTTTTGAAATTAACATGAACCTTGGACAAGTTCTGATGAAATTTCCTCTTTATGGATAATTTAGAAAAGTTGATCAATAAAATAGACACAAAATGATTAATAACTTTGAAGATATTTACCTTAAAGGACATTTGCTGCCGAAATACACAATATATATATATATTTTTTTCATTTTTAAATGAGTTATTTTGCTACCCAGGTTTCTACCATGAGTGGTGTCTTCAGGCAATTTTTAATAACTGATTTTACTTTTACCATTTTTCTTTTTAAGAACGCTCTTGTAACGATGTTTTATTTGAATGCTCATATGGCAGGGAATTTATGAATGCGCAATTTTTAAATTAAAATAAATTATGGCATTTTCATCCATGGTTGTATGAACCTAAGAGGTATTTAGTCATAATTTAGTCATAATTTTCGTTCTTTCATTTAACAGTTCGTTTTTGTATGGGGATAGTATAATTTCTAATTTTTCTTCTTGGCACAGTCTACATATTTTTCCACCATTATAGGGATTGGCTGTTTTTGCAATGCTCCACGTTATATCGGGATCTTTTCCATATTTTGATTTTAATTTCCACATGTGGCTAGCCAATTTTGTGTAGTTTTTTAATTTTTCTATCAGGTTCTATAGAAGGATACTGAGAATACCATGAACTGAACATGTCAATAACAATAAAGTGTTCAAGAAAATGGAAAGAAAAATGGACACATACACTACCAGCCATAATTATTAGGCTACCCCAGAGTTTTTAAAAAATGATGTATTTCATACTATGTTTTAGTATTTATTGCCTACTGAATGATTGTAAATGCAAATAGAATGGTTCTTTTGTTAATACTGCACTATAACATGTGCATCAAATGAATTTATAAATATTTAATAATTACCTATATTGCAGTTTCATCAGGAAAAAAATTTAGGACAATTCAGATGAGTTCATCTTTGCTTCCTTGCCTTGTAAAATTTTGCAAAGTAATAATAACAAAAGAACCATTCTATTTGCATTTACAATTATCCACTTAAAAATAGTATGAAATACATCATTTCTTTTAAAAAACTGGGATGGTCTAATAATTATGGCTGGTAGTGTACATAACATGAGAAAGAGAGTGAAAATATTTAGGGCACATAAGGAGGAAAGAGGGCTTGAAAAATTGAATACTCAGAAGACATATATGAGGCAGAGGGTCAGAGGAGAATAATTCAGAACCTACCTTGTGAGCTTGAGTAAATGAATGGTAGAATAAGGTTTAGTAGTGATAAAAAAAAAAACAGAAAATTTATTAACAGTTACAAAGGAAATTGTGGTGAGTCATGATTACCAATGTCCTGAATAGACATGACACAGTGTTGATATCTATGTCTATGCTATATATGCACAGAAGTGGGTGTTGAAAAGTTATCAGACAATTAATCATGAAAACATTGATAAAAATCCTTATATATACCATGATAACTTATTTTAAAGAGATTACTTAACTTATTTTAAAGAGATGACATAAAAAATGAAGAATAGTTAAAAGTATATTCAGATAAATTTAGATCGAATTTCTTCTTTTTGTTCCTCTTAATTTGGAAAAATCCGTAAATAGAATAAATGGATGGTGGAACAAGGTTTAGGAGAGATAATTTTTAAAACATTTGATAAAAGACAAAATTTATTAAGATGAGCAAAGGATAGATAATTGTAGTGAGCCATCATCCCCAGTGTCCAGAAGAGATGTGGTACAGTATTGACAGCTATGTCCATGTGATATATGCAAAAAATATTGGTGCTCAAAAGTTATCAGATGATTAATCATGATAACATAGATAAAAATCCTGATTTAAACCATAATAAATACTATTAATTTATTTTAACCATATTACATAGACAGATGAAGAACAATAAAACATATATTCCAAAGTTATATAATTCCTCTGGACTGTGACAATCACCTAAGATTTTTCATATATGGCAAAAGAGTTTTTAACTTTATCTCTTTCAACAATGCATCTCCAGAAAAAGTCACTTTTCAAAAGTTCTATGTTGAATACTAATTTTCTTATCCTTCAATACAGTGTGCATTTATTGATTAAAATAAAAGGCATCTTCAATATTTCTCTTGAGAAAATTGGCCTGTCATTTCTGAGCAAAGTGTAATATGCAAACATGACACAAAACCAGAAGGCCCCTGCTAATTTCCATTAGATTTTGACTGACAATTCCATAGTTCTTTGCCACTCAATCTGCAGAAAGTGATTGTAAAACCTGGAGGCCCTTTACATTAAAAGAAAGCAACTCACTATTATTAACATTTGTTTCAAACACTTATGTGTTAAACTATAATTATACTATTGACCATTTAACATTAAATTCTATTTCATAGTCATAACATGTGAACCTATTTTTATTTCAAATTTTATACTGAAAACAATACAAAAGACATGCTTCATATTTCTGGGTTATCAAGAAGCTGTCTAGTCTTCACTTTTCAGTCTTGATAGAACCAAAAAGCATGTCCACGTCCTTGTGGGTGATGAATTATTTTACACCTGACAATCCCTTTCTCACAGACGAAACACCCCATGCTTTTCACTGTTCTATCACTAATAGAAAGTGCTTAGATTAAATACATTTCTTAGTTCCACAAGTTCTAACCTTCATGACTCAGACCTGCCATGCTTTTCCCATTGTAATGGACAAACTTCATACAATTTGAATTCCATCAGTGAAATGTAAGTTTTATTCAAGCAGGTTCTTTCTATAAATTGCTACTTTGTGAAATCAACTCACAAGAAGATGATTCTCTGATTGCTATAATCTTAACTTGTTTAAGTCTTGAGTTAAACATAATTTTTCCTACATATTTGCATCAACTGTAATTCTACCTCAAATGGCTCCCAAGCCTTTTACAGGATGAACATCAGAGTAAAATAAAAGAAAAAACAACCAATTATAATCTGATCAAAAGTAATGTAGCCTTACTTCACTATTTGAAATAAGGTAACTGTTTTAAGACTTGAAGCATCTCCTTAAAAGTCTCAATAGACATTCTGTATCTCTGCTGTTTCAGAGAATATATTGGAATGAGGGATTTCTTAATTATTCTTGTGCCCTTTGTTTATCAAAAACTGTTACATGTTTATTATGTTGGCATCTTTGGGTTTTGTTCTTCCCCACCCGCCTCTTCAAATAAGGGGTGTTTGACAATTTCATCATTTGCCATATGGGTATTTCTCCCACATTTTATTTAGTGAATACATTATGTGTATTTGCCAACTACCCTTATTGTAATATCTTAGGTCAGCCGAGAGGGAATAAATATTTCGGAGTTTGGTTTTTATCTAAACAATCAGAGTGAGTTTTCTGAGCTGCTGCACGATTAGACTCATCAAACTCTTTCCTAAAACACGTGCTCATATTAGAGCTTCTGATATGAATGCCAAGCAGTACAGCATGTCTTTTCCATGTCTTTTCTGTTGAATTAAATGTATCATGGTGATCTTTATCTCACAGACAATGCCCAGCTGACCCTACTATAGTGTGCAGTTGACAAAATTAAAAACAAATAACATGTATGTGTGAAAGCAAAAATATAAAATTGAGACAATTTACCCATCGTACTCTATATGTTTGTGCATGTGTGTGTGTATTTATAATGAATCACTTAATAAGTTCCAAGCCTGACATATAGATGGCACCACTTATTAAAATGCCATATGATTTTTATGAATTACTAACTTTCAAATGGTGCGTGACAGAATTTTGGCCCAGTCGGTTTATTAGTTTACAAATTGCAGTTATTTAAGTGAAGCTACTGTTGCAAATTTTTAAAACAATGGAAAAATTTGAATTTCATGTGTTGATAAAGCATTGTTTTCTGATAGAAAAAAATACTTTTCAAGCAAAGCAAGGGCTTATAAGGGTTATTCATACTCTGCTCCATAGGAAACAATGGTTAAGAAGTGGTATGCTGACTTTAAATGTGGTCATACAGACACAAATAATGCTGAATGCTCAGGTTGCCCAAAATTGGTAGCTGTCCTGGAAAATGCCAAAAAAATCCACAAACTTGTTTTTGGCTGATCGTACCTTGAAGTTGCATGAAATAGCTGAGGCATTGAACATATCAGAAGGCAGTGTATTAACCATTTTGCATGAACATTTGTTAATGAGAAAGTTAAGCGCAGAAAGCAATGGCAACTTACTGCGGGATAATCTTCTGTCCAGTCAGTCATGTCTCTTTCGAGACATGATCGCCCAAGCATGTTTCACATGTGGCACTTAACTGACTGACTGACTGTGTTCAAAGTGGATCCTGCATTTTCTCACAGTTGATAAAAAATTACAATGTATCGACAATTCAGAGTGCTGTTTGCAACTGTTTCAACACAACAAGAAGGAGTTTTTGCATAAATATGTGACAAAAGATGAAACATGGATCCACCACTTTACTCTGGAGTCAAATCAGCAGTCAGCTGAGTGGACAGCAGCAGGTGAAAGCCATCCAAAGCAACCAAAGATGCAAACATGAGCAGGCAAGTCTTGGGCTTTGTACTGTGGAATGCACAAGATATTTTGTTCATCGATTACCTTGAGAAAGTAAGAAAATATTATATAGCATTATTGGTGTGTTTAAAGGAAAAAATTGCCAAAAAATGGCCACAAATGAAAAAGAAAAAGTGATCTTTTACCAAGACAATGCACTGTGTCACAAGTCCGTTGCAACAATGGCAAAACATGAATTTCACTATGAAATGCTTCCGCATCCACCCTATTTTCCAGATCTGGCCCCCAGTGATTACTGGCTGTTTGCAAATCTCAAAAACATGCTCTAGGGAAAGAGATTTGGCTTCAATGAAGAAGTGATATCAGAAACTGAGGCATATTTTGAGGCAAAAGACAAATCGTTCTACAAAAAAAGCATCAAATTGTTAGAGAAGTGTTGAAATCAGTGTATCACCCTAGAAGGAGACTCTGTTGATGAACAAAGTCGAATTTTGCCTAAAATTTATTGTTTTATTAGTTATGTCCAATATTTATTAAGTGATGTGCTATATAATCATTTTACCACAAGCATGGCGATAATGCTACTAAGGCACTAAGAGTGGGAGACAATGAGAAGATTTTAGGGAGCAGAAAGGGTAATAACAGAGTAATGTGTTATATATATATATATATATATATAGTAATCCACACAACAATTTCTCATTCATATACGTTTGGTTAAAGAGCAAAAGAATTTTTTATGCCTATGATGTTTTTATTGATTTTGTATTGATTTTTTTCCTTGATTTCCACAATTTTTCTAATCCTGGTCTGAGACTGAACATAAATTTTCCAATATTTTCTGAATATTTTGGTTTTCATAAGTTATTGCCAAAGAATTTATGGATTAATGAAAATATGTGTTGGGGCAGGCATTATGTTTTTTTCAAGTGTCTTGTCATTTTTACAATTTTTTTGCTTATTAAATATATTTAATATGTTTCTACCTAAATTAAAAGAAATTTTATTTAGTCTAGGTTATCTTCTATGGTTAAGGTTTCTAAAATTTGTGACCATTATTTTGTAATTTATTTGGTAAAATAACTTTGTATTGCCTAAAAGCAATTGTCAGATTTCTTGTGTTTCATTGTTGAGCTGATTGCTGATAAATTTAATTAATTTTAATGCCTATTACTTAAGAATTATTTTATTAAAATTAATGACCCACATATTACTTATTTGGTTTTCTTAACTCCAATATACATTAGTATACCATAATTATTCAATTCTAATTTTAACCTAAACAATCCAGTGCTTTTAATAGATGAAGTAGTATAAAATTAAATTTTAAAAAACCTAAAATCTAACCTGCTGTTAAAAACTATTGCCTACACATATGAATAATGTATGTACTTTACCCAGTCAAAATAAAAAGTGTCAAGTTATGACATAAAGTAACAATGTTTGCCATGCAACCTAAATGTTTAACTCTATAGTCCAACTTAATTCTCACTTTTGTTGAGTAATACTGACACACCCACAATCATATTAACTTCCTCTAGCAACTTCACCTTAATTTCCTGAATAAACATGAATTCATTTTATCATTTTCATTTTCACCATTTGTTTTTAAAATATCACCTGAAGAAAAACAATATTGTTCAGAAACATGAAAATTTTTGTGTAGTGATATAATGCTTTTATAAACCATTGTAATAACAAAACACACACACACACACACACACACACACACACACACACACACACACACATATGGGTATACATGCAGGTACACACACATATATAACTATTTTCTTTGTGTTAATAAACAGTGTAATACAACAGGACTATTAAGTATTTATTAATAAATATACATCTTATTCTATGTCTATTGGACGACTTGAAGTTTTATACACTACACAATCATCAGGTGCATATTATGAACTATTTTATTTTAATTATTATGATTTTCCTAGTTTAAGTTTCAGTCAAAACGAAATTTAATTATACATTTAATAAATAAAAATGTGGCACTCCAGATATATAATTTATAATAATCTAAAACAATGCAAGAACCAAAAATAAAAATAAAAATAAAATTTAAATCTATAAAATGTCAGTTGATTACATAGTGCATAGAACTCCTGGTTCTGCTATGGACATTGGATAATATATATTAATGAATATGCAAATTATCCTATGTCAGTGGCATGACTAAGAGTTTTATGCATTATGCAATCATCAGGTGCATATTACAAACTGACAATTTAACAGATATAAAGTTATATGAAAATAAGAAAATTAAAGTGTTTTTTAATTTTAATTTTTTGAATTTTAATGTTTTTATTTTCAAGTATATTTTTGTCTATTTATATTATACTCTAGATAAATTAAAAAATATTACCCTCATTGTAAGATTTTGCTTCCACAAACACCAAGTGAACATAAATTCAAATCTCTTAAACAGCCAGTTAGTAATATGCACCGAAAACATGTTAGATTAAAAAACTTTTTTTATCTGTTTTTTACTTATTCTATTCATCTTGTTGAATTTCAATCCATGTACTTAAGTCCCATATATATATATATATATATATATATATATATAATGTGATAGCTCTTTAATATATTATGAAAGCTGAAAGTTCTCTTATACAATCTTATCTTATACAATTTATATTTAAATTTTCACTGGGAACAGGGAGATATTCTGAAATATAATCATAGTATTTGAGACAAAAGTGAACAGATGATGAGATAAAGAGGAAATTTTTTTATCAAAGATGCATTTGACTGGAGAAAACTTATATTCTTCAGTCCTCTTTACTTAACAGATAATTCTCAAGACAATAACCACCAAAACAGTTTCTGTAACATTTTTAAAATGTTTTCCTTCAACAAGATATCCAAGATATTAACAATCATTGTGCTACACAAATAAACACAAAAATAAAGTTTATATAACTTCCTATATATATATATATATATATATATAAAATAACTTACTTCCTAAATATTTCCTGAGTAATTCACAAGTGCTTGTTGATAAACTGTAAAAACCAAATAAAATAAAACCATATATATATATATACATATATAAATATGCTATATTTATACTACTGACCATAATTATTAGGCCACCCCAGGTTTTAAAAGAAATGATGTATTTCATACTATTTTTAGTATTTATTGCCAAGTGGATAATGCTAAATTAAAATAGAATGGTTCTTTTGTTATTATTACTTTGCAAAATTTTACAAGGCAAGGAAGTAAAGATCAACTCGTCCGAATTACCCTAAATTTTCTTCATTCTTTCATTGATGAAACTGCAATATAGGTAATTATTAAATGTTTATAAATTCATATGATGCACATGTTATTCTGCATTATTAACAAAAGAACCATTCTATTTTCATTTATAATTATTCACTTGGGAACAAATACTAAAAAATAGTATGAAATACATCGTATTTTAAAACACTGGTGTGGCCTAATAATTATGCCCGCTAATATATATATATATATATATATATATATATATGTACATATACATATATTTTACATGTATGTATAAAAACACATATATCCATAGATTCTGGTAATAAATATTGTCTAGCAGGACACAATATACTAACCTTCTTAGATAATAACTTACTTCCTAGAGTGACAGGGTGTAATCAATTTCTATTTTTTTTCCTCTGAGTAGGTCATTTGCAGTGTTGTGCAGAAATATGATTCTATTTTTTGGGTGTCTATGATCAAATTTGTTTAGCCCTGTAAAATATTATGTTATCCATGATTGCATCAGATTCTTACCCCACCCAGACATTATTGTCTTGATTGTCAATTGGCTGTCATATGGCCATTATCTGCAATGGACATTACTCCAAGGAAGCATACAAAATGTTTTATGCTGCACAAACACACTGGATATGGTTGTTATCAGCCTTTCAAATGTCAGTCATGTCACCAAGGTAAAGAAAGAAATTTGATCCATCAGTACAAAACATAAATGAAAATGCAGTCAGAAGAGAAAAACAATGCCAAGATAAGATATGTAATCAGTGAAAGATTCTAGGAAGACATTAATCATTTTGTTTTCATTAATTTGCACAAAAGTGTAGATAATAACCTATTTCTTAAATATTTCCTAAATAACTCACAAAGTGTTGATAAACTGTAAAAAGCAAACGTAAATAAAACACACACACACACACACACACACACACACACACACACACACACATATATATATATATATATATATGTATATGAGATAAGAGAGTACACCATATATATATATATATATGGTGTACTCTCTTATCGAAAATGTTAAATGAAATGGGTGGATTGTAAACGATAAATGAGGGTCAGCATTAGATGGTGCCCTTTGTTTTACACTTACGTATGGGATTTCTGTCATGCGTTTGTGTTGAGCTATTAGCCACACAGCTTCTGATTAAGCTGCACTAAGATTTGTTTAAACTGGTGATTTGCTTGTGTGGCACAAAATACACTCTCTCCATCAAAACAACAAAGCCTATATAAGTGTTTGTGATGATTTCATGTTATATTATCATGGAGTTTGATCTGCCCAGGGCCTTAAATGCGTTGGGTAGTGAATGGTGAACCACACAATAGAGTTTGATCTGCCCAGGGCCTTAAATGCGTTGGGTAGTGAATGGTGAACCACACAATATACATAAGAGATTTTGATGTCAAATTTTGCTGTCTCTCTCTCTCTTTTTCTCTCTCTCTCTATATATATATGTATATATATATAAATGTATTTTCTAAACATATACTGTTAAATATAAGAGACAATGAATGTCTATTATGTTTAATCATGCACCATTCTAAACGTCATATTTTGGCTTTAATTTCAGTTGAAAATAAAGACAAAAATTCTCCAACATTTGGGTAATTTTTATTAAGTTTGTTCTAAGCTTTCGGCTCACATGAGCCATCTTCAGTAAGATTATTAAGAAAGTAACACAATAACATCCACCATCACCAACGATTTTATTTTGTGTTGACATAAAACTTAATAAAAAATTATTCAAATGTTGGAGAATTTTGTCTTTATTTTCGACTGAAATTAAAGCCAAAATACAACATTAAGAATGGCTCATGATTATACATAATAGACATTCATTATCTCTTATATTTAACAGTATATGTTTAGAAAATTATTTACTGCCTTGATGCACTAAATATATATGTATGTATATTTATTTATATATATATATATTTATATATATATACATTTTTGTGTATGTATGTATGTACTTCTGAGGAAGTATGATTTTTTTTCTTTTGGGTGGATGTATTTTTGCATTTTCAGTTCTGCTGATTTGTTGATTTCTGTACAAGTAAAGAACCTAAAAATTGGATGCTTTTTTCAATTGCTCATCTGAATCTATATTCAGTAAATTTCCAAATTCTTCTCCCAGGAAACATTTAGGAATTTGCTAAGTGCTGCTTTGTCTTGCTACCAACAGTCATTTCCTACTGTCTGAAATGCCATAAAAAGATCTGTTCACATGGGAGACATGAGCACACTGGCAACATGCAAATAGAGCAGCTGATGCATTTTGAATGAAGGCAAATTGAAATCCAGTGAATCTGCAATGAATCTCAAATGAATTGGACTGCATTGTCAATCATGAAAGTATTCTAGATAACAATAGCACGGAGGTAGAATCCTTGTTTGCTTAATCAATGACCTTGTTAGGATATTGATCTCTGAATTTAATGGTATTAAATCCGTTGCAGTCCCATTCTGTGGTGATTTATGCTAAAATACATGCACACATACACACACACACACACACACACACATATATTAAAGTAGGTATACATTAAGTTGATATGATAATTATAATACACTGTTTGTATATATATGGATGTCTGTGTGTATACAAACACATAAATCTATGAGAGAAGTATATATATATATGTGTGTGTGTCTGCAATCCCATTTTTTGGTGATTTATACAGAAATACAAGCACACACACTTATATATATATATATATACAAAAGTAGGTATACAGTAAGTTATAATACAATGTATGTTATGTACATATATTTGTATGTGTGGGTATCAGTCAGTTAAGTGCCATACGTGATACACGCTTGGGCGATCATGTCTTGAAAGAGACATGACTGACTGGGTAGAAGGTTATCCCGTAGTAGGTTGCCATTGCTTTCTGTGGTAGACTGGTTGCCGACCAAGGCTATAGAACCCAGTCTGTCCTGCTATTTAACCCATAACTGGAAGGAAGAGATGGATTAATACCTTTCCCAAGGGTATTTGCGCGAAAGTAAATACAATACATGCATATTCATAAATTTGTAAGAGATGCATATATATATATATATATATATATATATATATATCCATATGTTAGTATATATATATAGATATTCTTTTTTCAAATAAAATTTCAAAAATTATATGTATCATATAATCATTTCTGCAAAATGATCTCAGAAATGATCATATGACATATGTAATTTTTGAAGTTTTATTTGAAAAAATATACATATTTTGCTCTGTCAATAGATAACTTTGTTTGCATCAAGTTTTCTGGCAGGATCAGTTTTAATATTAATAAGATTAATGTTAAGAGAATCTTCCTTGGGATTTTACCTACATACCACTTTCTGTTTGAATTTATATATAATGGCTGATCACTCATATCCAGGGATGACTGTCTTTCTAGCCAATCTCCGTTACAGACGCCTGCTCACGCATATTTATGTTTGTTCAACACCTTCAGAACCCACCTGCAATTTATATTGCAACTATGCTGAGCAGACCTTAATTACAATTTCTGGGAGGGAGTTTATTATTTGGCATGTTCAACAGTCTGAACCAGAGCAACATGCTTAAACTCTCATTCACTGAGCACCAAAGGTTTACTAGAAAGTCAAGATTAGTTGTAACGGACAGTATTAAAAAAGCAGATACTTTTTAGTAATAGTAAATTGCTTCTTATTATAAGTAAATGTAAATTCATAATTTAATAAGTAAGAAAAATTAATTTCTAAACTTACTGTTCTTGAAGGTTAAATTTTAGTTTAGCATTTGGATATATTTTTTGAATAAATGAAAAGAGCTGATTTCTGTCAACATATTGCAACTGAATCCCTGTTTTGAAGATTGGCTTATATATCTTAATTGTGAAGTGCAGACAAAATGATGCCTTTTCTTTGCGGCAGGATTAATTTTATTTTTATTTATTTTTTCTTCCTAAATTTGCCAATGATAAAATGTGCAAGTCTGGCCACTTTTTCCTGCCAAAGATAAGTGATTGTTATCTTTTCAAAGTGCCAAATCCACATGGTGCAATATATTCTTGGACTTTTTTTTGATTTCCTGGTGCCATCTTGTCTCCAAGAAGCCAGCAGAGAGAAAGATCAAAATCTTCACTTAAAAAATTTGAATTGATAATTATGTTAAATCTTCAGTTTTTATTGCTGAGGTTATAATTTTCATTTTTTATTTTGTTTTATTTTCCTTTCTTCAACAATGGCTGGGGAGACTACAGAATTCTAGCCAGGTTTGTTTCTCAATAACTTGCAAGAAATTAGGATAGATTTTTTTTTCTCAGCTTAGTTTAGAAGAGAATCAAATGGAATGGAGTGATCTGAGGTGATTTTATTATTCTGCTCTTACAAGTGAGGAGAACCTGCCTGTTTAAGAATTTTTTTTTGGGGGGGGGGGTTCAAACAGAAATTCAAAACTACTTCATCCACTAAATAATTGCTTTTCAAAAAGGTCAAGATATTTAAGTCAAAACAAGATGGATAACTTTTTTTTCCATTTTATTTTCCATGTAACTTTTATTTGTGCACTGTATATTAAATAGTTTTGGTATAATGGATATCATCTCAGAATGAGAAATTGGAAAGTCAAGTTCAAATTCTAGTCAAATTCATTTCATTCACTTAAACACAAATGCCTTGGGAAAGGTATTAATCCATCTCTTCTTCCTCCAGCTATGAGTTGAATAGCAGGAGAGATTGGGTTCTATAACCTTGATTGGCAACTAGTCTCTCACAGAAAGAAATGGCAAGTTCTTTGTGATTCTATAGCGCCAGTCCACAATGTTCAAAGAAGGTTGGTCTTTATCTTGACCCTTAGGGTTCACTTGCTGAAAGCTATTTTAAACTTTTGATCTTAGAAAGCAGCTGCATGCAGCTGACAATTTAGATATTTCTGAATGGAGTTGGTGCTATGCATGACGTCCATGCAAAAGTTTTGATCTGACAAGATTATTTAAAAGTATGACTCAAGTAAGCATTAAATTGACCCTTTACTTTTAAATTCAGCAATTCTGTATATAAGCATATACATTGATTTGATTCTCTAAACTAACTAGAATTATTCTTCCATTGAGAATTAAATCGAGCTCTATTTATCCCCCAAATAATTTTTTAACAAAAAGATCATTGAGTTTTGTCTGTCAAAATCTTTGTGGATTTTAACAGAATATTGTATCTAAAATAGGGGATCATTTTTTTATCACCAACAGTGCTGGGTTGATCCTCCATTTTATACACTTCTTGACATTCTTTTCTTTTTTTATATTTCTGAGAATAGGGATTGCAACATTTATACAGGATACATGGCTCAGTAGATAAAAGTGTTGGTTGGAGTAATCCAGTGACTTGACTCAAAGAGTTGTGAGTTCAATACTTGGCCACAGCAGAGGTGAACAAAAACTTGGAGAGTTGAATTACTAAAGGAAAAATACTTAAATTAAAACTGAGTTATATGAAAGAGGCATGGCACATGGATCTAGAACAATCTACCCTAGTGAACTAAATAAATAGCTTGCTTCAAAATTACAATATGTATCATCTGAAGATGGTCGGAGTGTACAAATGTCATGAATATAGCAATAAATGTTAGGAGAATAGTTTGAACAATGTAAATAGTTAAAATATCTCTTGTCAGAAATATAAACAGGTATACTTTCATTTAACATATTTATTAGTATCTGTCTATATTTCTGAGATTAGGTATTTTAGTTATTTACACTGTTTGGACTATTGCCTTGTGGATAAAAGTGTTGGTTAAAGTAATCCAGTGACTTTATCCAAAGAGTTATGAGTTCAATATCTGGCTACAGCAGAGGGGAACAACAACTTGGAGAGTTGAGTTACTAAAGAGAATTAACTGAAACTGAAATATCCAGAAAGCGGCATGGTATATGGGACTAGAACAATCTACACTAGCGGATAAAAGGTTCAGTTTAAAATTCTAACGTCTATCACCTGAAAGAAGGCCAAAGTTTACAATGGCCAGAATGTAGTGAATATGACAATAAAGTTGAAGACAACAGTCTGAACAATGTAAATAGTGTAAATAGTCACAAATTCTTTTTTATAAAATTTGCAAACTTGAAAATGGTGGTGACATCAGTGAATTTAGCCAAAACTGGTGGTTAGACCTTCTCATCTGTATAACAAATTACCTATCCCAGAATAGACACTCTGTTATAACCAGACATTGCATAATTCAAGAATCTCAAAAATGACACATAATTTACCAGTTCTCTTTGCTTCTTCTGAAACCTGTACTTTTGAAAAGATGCTGGACAATCAAATCTGTCACTTGAAATCAAATATCTTTACAAATGGAATTTCATGGATTTTATATTTAATCATATTTTTTTTATAATTATTTCACCTTCAAGCAAGGCAGTAGTGCCACTGGTGTGCAGGGGGTTACATGAGAGGAGAGCAAAAAGAAAGACTAACAAAATACAAGTGATGTCAGAGAAAGGATAAGAGAAAGAGGGGAATCAAGGAGGATGAAGATGGCAATTAATGTTACATTTAAACTCTTGGAGATTAAAGCTATCAGGGAAGAAAGTACACGGAAGGGCGTAACACAGGCAGAAAGTGCAAAAAAAGAAACTACTACAGTAGAAGTGGCAGTAACATTTGACTATTTTGATTATAAAAGTGTAGGACCTAACTGCCAGTCTAGTAGATTGAGAAAATGTGTGTAAAGGAAACACAAGGGAGATAAGCAGAAGTGAAAAAGTTACTGAAGTCGAGCTGCCAAATCAGGATTGACTACATTGCAGATTCTCTTTTGAATATGTACTAACCACACAAACTGATGTTGTAAAATTTATACATCTGTTAGTAAATAGAAGAAGAGAAAGTATCAAATCTTTTATCCTGAGTGGCACAAACAAAAAACCAATACATCAGTGTGCAATTTGAAAAAAAATTTGCATTTATTAAATCACTTAAGAAATAGTAATATAATGCACAATACAGAATCTAAAAATACAAGCTTGCACAAAATTTTCCTTTGTGTGCCACACAATTAAGCAAGATAACAAGTCATGATTACAATTTGGTTAGGTTAATAAAAACAATTATAATTATTATCAACAAAACGTCTACTTACTTCAATTCCCATGACTGTAAAAAGAAGTTGATAAGGATGGCAAATTCACAAGCACCACTAGATAATGTATAGACAACAGTTAAATTTTAACAACAGTTAAATTTTAAAACTGAAATTCAAAATTGAGATAAATCTTGTATTTTCATAAAGTTCATACTTCCAATTTTGTGACAAACTTTTACAAATAACTATAGAAAGATAAACATGTATTTCTCTAAAAGTGTAAAATCTTTTTGTTTTCTTTCTAATTTTTTTTGCTTTCTTTCTTCTTTTACTTCTTGTAAGTTCAGTTTATAGTACCAGCCAGTGTATTTCTTGTGAATGCCAAAACTTTTCTAGTCTTTAGCCCAACCTGACTTCTTATATAGCCACAGATTGGCTCCAGATTCACTCCAAAATCTGAAACTAAGTAGGTGTAACTTACTTTCTTCATTGGTTAAAAATGTCAAAGGTATTTCTTTTTACAATTTTTTGAAAAAAACAAATTTTATACATGTGTGTTTTTAATAAACCACCAGACTTTTGGTGTTTTTGTTTTGTTTTTTGGGGTTTTTTGCAATATATACAAAGTTTTACACATCAAATTTTATTCAAGCCACTTTTACTAACTGTCTGGCTTCATTTTAGCAGTTTTTTTATTTAAAGAATACGTGCTAGTAACTTACTTCTTTTTATATTTTTTAAACACACCCCTCAAAAAAAAGTGTAATAAACAAACCTAGTCTATTGAATATTTTGTTTACCTTTAATTAGTTTTACATTTCTTTTTATTATGTAAACTTTCATAGTATTTTACAAATTTAATTATACATATACACACAAGTTTCCATATAAAATGTCAATAGAGAATTTTGTTTTCAATTACACCTTTTAATTTAAGAGTTGCAAGTTAGGGAAGCATAAATATCAAAATATATAGGTCGGAATTGTTATATATATGCACCAATAGGAAGACAAATCAGTAAATTTGTAACCTGACAGAGAATAATTATCTAAATTTTGATCTGAAAATATCACTGTATAATACTGAATCTATATGATTAATATTCATCAATGCATTAAGTGCATTAACAAGGAAAGAGAATATGTTGACAAGTAAATATTTGTTAAGCAAGACAAATATTTACTTCTTTTGCATTAAACTTATTGATTTATTTGTGTGTATAAATGTGTATTTGGGTGGGTGTACTAAGAGCTGATTTTGCTGAGTATGTCATTCATTCAGCACACAGATATGAACAAGTGAAATATTGTCTTTGTTCTGTCTTTTACTGTCTGTTCCACCTATAATGTATTTACAGAAAACTTCAACAGAAACAAATCAAATTTAAATATCTGAATGCATTTTACCTCATGTTTATGCAAGAATAAATAAGTACTTATATATAATAGCTTATATATTACATTTGATATATATATATATACATATATATATATATATATACTGAGCAGTTATAGGTCAGATTTAAATTAGACCAGTAAACAGTTGCATAAGAAATTGCTCAATACATGTTTCAATTAAGGAGAGGTGGTTAGAGGAAGTTAAACAATGTAATTGTGTGTGTCAGTATTTTACATATATATATATATATATATATATATATATATAAGAAAAAGTGCAAGAAGCCATGCACATTTTGTTTAAAGTGTAGATTTACTGTTGTTATTATTATTAATAACACTTGCTTTTTGTATGATGTATTAAATGTCCATAATGGTATTTGTGTTGTTACACAATTTTCAAGTCTAAAGTTGACTCTCTTCAGGTGAATAAAATTGTGACTTCCCATATCAAGATCCATTTGTTTTTCTAATAGCCAAAGTATTGTGTCTAAGTAGATAAATGGTGAGAAGGTCAGAAAGATCATATGTGTGCATGTTTGTTGTGTTTTTTTCACACTTGGACGTTAAATCCCTCCCATCACCTTTCTTTGGCTATAAAAAGTTTTTACATTGACTTGCAAAATTTGATTTTGTCTTTATACTTCAAAATTGTTTTTAGCAATTTTGATTCACTTCTACTCTCTGGGTCATCTAGTTCTTTTTGTTGTTTTTAGAATGCTATTTGAATTTAGTACTTTTTTTTTTTTTTGTCACATTTGAATTTAGTGTGTCTGTGTGCATGTCTTAGGTTTTTCATGTTGCATTGTTGAAGGAAGGCTTCTATTTTTTATAAATATTTCTTCCTGCATCATGAGCCTGTCATAATCTGCATTTTGGTAGATAGACATTACTCTGAATTTACCTCCACTACATTTGTGAAAATATTGGGAAACGTACAATTTCTTGTTATTGGCTAGTTTAATGTTACTGCAGGGCTACTCTTTTATTCAGGCCTTGTGTTGGCTCCATGAATATTTTTGTGCATTCATCTCATTTTAGATAATTAACTACGTTTTTAGAATTGCAGCTCAGATTTGTTTTTATTTCGAATGTAAAAAAAAGTGTTTTCCTTCTATTATTATGTTGCATAACCCACATGTTTTTCTATTGCATTTTGTGACCCCCTGTGTTGTGTGTTGCTTGAATTTTGTTAGTATGTTTTTTAAATTTGGGGGTTGGCGTTTACTTTTAATTATTTTAGTTGTCTTTAAGATTTTCTTTATTTTATCATTTTTGTTTAGTAATTCTATGTGTCTTTTGATCTTTGTAAATAATTCTGGGTTGCTTTCGTTGTGTGTAGAGACATATGCTAGAATGTTTTCTTCTTTTTCATGTTTTTCTTTTTTATTGGATTCCATAGAGATTCTAATAGTATTTCTTCTGCTAGTTGGAAACCCTTGTCTATTAGTGGAGTAGGGTTTTGTCGTGTTTTTGTAGTTCTTCTATGTATATATACTTCCACATTTGTTATATACTTCTACACATCCATATGTAATTATAATATCTGGACTGGAATTGATTACTTTTATCCATTATCATACTCTCAAGAAAACTTCTGCCCTTACAAAAGAATGTATACAAATATCAATTAATTTTGTGACTATTTTCAAGATTAGACATTCTGAAATTTAACATCTGCCTGTTGCTTTTATCCTATTTTGTCCCAAATAACTATATTAACAAAAAGTTTATAGAATGGAAACAGCAGGTAAAAGGCTGCAGATTAGCTCGAACAGATATGGTGACAGCAAGAAGGCAACAAAGAACAGAGAAATGTCTCCTGCAGATGAAGCTGGCAACAAAGACTAAATAAAAATAGTCTCTTGATGAGAAGAAAGGAAACAAAATGGCATCCAAGAGAACATTTTGAAAGAGCAAAAAGATATTTTTGTATTGTTTCTTTTTTTTTTTTTTTTTTTGTTGAGGGAAAGGAAAAATGTGAAAAAATTAATGCAATCTATCAGACAAAGCACCAACACAGAATAAGAGATGGTCAGGGAGACAAGAATAACCAAAAACGAAAATTATTTATCAGTAAGTGTAACAATGTAAATAATTTAGTATCAAAAAGTATATAAAGTTAGTTTCAGAACTTGTAGTTAATGCAGCAGATTATATAGACTGAAGTATATAATTTCAAAGGAAAACATACTGAAAATGGTTACAAGGTTAGTGAATTATTGTTTATCTAAAGACTCATGTAATCATATAAAATAGTATCAATTTTGAATATAGTAAAAACAAATCATAATAATATATAAATTATACATTTTTATTTGTCTTTACTTCTGAGATGAGGTTGTATTTACACTATTTACATTGTTTGGACTATTGTCCTCAGCTTTACTGCCATGTTTGCAATGTTTTGGCCATTGTATGCTCAGGCCTTCTTCATGTGCTAGAAATTTTGAACCAAACTCTTTATTATGATCACTGGGGTATATCATTCTTATTCCATGTGCTACCAGAAGTGGCATTGCACATGGAATGAGAATAACATACACCAGTATTGTAATAAATGGTTAGACATGAGCATCATCTAACTGGAATAATTTTCAAGTAACTAACATTTTACTTTTGTTTATAGTTACACTGTTCAAAATAAAATCATTTCAATTGCCTTGAAAATGTCTGTCTGAAGCACTTTGGCTAAGACTAAGTACAGTTTTCCTCTTGTCTTTTTTTTATTCGTGTAATATGTAATGAATATATAAAATCAAAAAAGATATTCTAAAAAAATGAAGAAAGACTTTTTAAGCAGTTAAGTTTGCACTTTACAAGCTAATTGCATGTTGTATAACAAAAAATAATAAGTGAAAAAAAAAGAAAAGATTTTCAGTAGCAGATGTTACTTAAGAATGATGAATGGTGAGAATAATTACATGATTGGAAAACTGAATTAAATATAAAAACATATTTTTAATATAAGCCTTTATTAAGCGTTGCTAAGTACAAGGTGAGGCATAGGGGTTTGCTGCATGAACTTTCCAGCTATAGCATTTCTTGAACAGTCTTTTCAGTTATCAAGTTCTTCTTGTCAGAAGGGTATCGTTAATGGCCATTCCTCTGAGGCACATGAAATCAATGCAGGCATAACCCAAGGTTCTCTTCTCAGTTCCTACCCTCTTTCTGCTTTATATTAATAATCTGTCTAAGAAACATTCCCAGAACATTAATTAATATAATGCAGACATTACCATGGTTTAGTAGGTGTACCTTCAAATTCTAGATGACCAAAACCTGACAGCTGATCCCTTTGCAAACCTCTCACATTAGTGTATCTGTGAAACTGTATGAATTTTAACTTTTGCTTATTCTAACTATTTTTTTGCTCAGTTTACATATTGAGAAATGTAGAAAAATCTACTGACCTGTAAGAACATTAAATTTTAGTGATTTATGTTTTTCTAAGGCAAAACAGATTTGTGTTGGTCAATCTATTTATATATATATATATAAGTGCTACTGAATCATAAGCATGAATTAATGGTTTTACAAAAACATCAAAAATATTTTTCTCTAAAATTTATTAAATTACAATTGTTCATTTATAACTTATGCTCCAATAGAACTTAAAAAATATTTTACTAAAATAAATGACCCATACAATACTTGTTTGGTTTTCATAACTATAAAATACTTTAGTATGCCATAATGATTCAGTTCTGATTCTAATCTAAACATTCCAGCCCCTTTAACTCATGAGGTAGTACAAAACCAAATTTAAAAAAAAACCTGAAATCTAATCTTCTGTTAAAAATTATTGTCTACCCATTTATAATGTATAGTTCCACTATGTATCTTACCAAGACAAAATTAATGCTAAAGCATGAAAAAACTGTTCTTTCTTAAACATTTTAGAATATTACTACAGTGCATGACCAGGGCATTACAACATAAAGAAAATTTTATTTTGAATAATTTTCATGTTCTAAAAAATGCTAAGTAATTTGTTAACCATTATATTCGAAGCAAGAAGAAGATTTACAGTAATTTTTAGCAACACAGTTTTGCAGATATTTTTTGTTACCACAACTCATACCCCTGAAGATAATCTCAGAAGAAGATTGAAAGTACTTGGGAACATCAAGAAATGAATAATAAAATCATCCTTTAAAGTTACAGCTCATTTCTTCCATCCTTCAATAATAACATGCAAAAGATTATCCGTGAGTATGAATGGATTTTATTAAAAATAAGCAGACACAACATTTGCAATTTAATTAATCTGACATGTCTAAAAGAAACTTTGGTGCCTAAATACACAAATTTTAATATATATATATATATATATATATATATATATATAAAACAAAAATTTTGCTGTTTAAATCTGTTGAATAGCCATTTCTATGAGGACTTCCTTGTTTCTTCAGCAACAGCAAAACAAAAATTTTATTTAATTAAATTCAAATGACAAAACATTTCATACCGGTAGAAGTCCAGAAAAAAAAATTTTTTTTTGAACATCAAAATTTTTATTTTATTTTTATATTTGGCTCTGTAATTAGAATATAATATTTGCATCGAGCCCTCCACCTCAATCAATTTTAATATTAATGAAGTTAATATTAATTAGGATTGGGTTTTTGGGATTTACATTCCTGATTATCCTGTTGGATTAAAACTATAATATATATATATATATAATATATATATATATATATATATATATATATATATATATATATGTGTGTGTGTGTGCGTGTGTGTGTGTGTGTGTGTACACATACACTCACAAAAATAATATTAGTAAAAGGTAAAGTATAAAATAAGCTAAAAACTTAAAATAAAAAATAAGCTGAGGACTCTATGCCAAAGTTGGACAGAGCCTAAATATAATATATTATAATAATATTATTAATAATTTTTTTTTCAAATATTTGATGATTGTGATATCAAACTGCCAAATATCTGATGATTTTTATTACATGAAACTTTGGTAGTTGATTTTGATACTATTGTATTCATAATAATATAATATATTATACATTTCTTTTTTTCTTTTTATTATCATTTCACCCCAAGCAAGGCAGTACTGCCACTGGTGCACAGGGAGTTACAAAACAGGATAGTGATGAGCAAGAGGAACAATTTACAGTGGGTGTCAGAGAATGGATAAAAGAAAGATGAGAACACTGGTGTGAAGAGAGCTGCATGAGAGTAGAGTGGAAAGGAAGAACATGGTACAATGGTTGTTAGGGAAAGGATGTGAGACAAGGAGATAAGAAATGGCAATTGACATTGCATTTAAATTCTTGGAGATTGTAGTTGTAAGGGAAGCAAGTATACGGAAATAAATTGGAAGTGTGAGAAAAGAAGGTTGTAGAGTAGAAATTGCAGTTATATTTTATTGGTTTCACTGTAAAAGGGTGGGACCAAGTTGCTAGTCTAGTAGCTTGAGTAAATTCATGCAGAGAGGTCACCAAGGTGCTAAGCTCATTGGAACAGAAGCTGTGAAAGTATTTGTAGAACAGAGGAAAGCCACATTGCATCAGTGTGAAAATGACTGGAGTTGAGCTACCAGGTCAGGATTGATTACATTGTAAATTCTTTGTTGGATTTTATCAAGAACCCTAAGATGAATAGCAGGGACACCCAACAAGATGTAACATTCACTCTCTCTCTCTCTCTCTCTATATATATATATATTCACAATTATTCATTCAGTGTTGCTTGTCCTTTTATCTGCAGATTTTCAAGTTTGTGTTTAAATAGTATTTGAAGATTTTTCCATTTTTGGGGGAACCACTTAAAAACAATGTTATATATTTTCATATAAAATACAAAATATATTCAGAATTATAAGAAACCTTAATCTAATTATAGTAACATATAAAAAAATTAATCAGCTGATTTGTAATTTTGGAAATATTTGAAGAAGTTAAATATCTGCAAACATGTGTCAGGTTCTTTTTTTATTTTTCACATTTAATGTTTGCAATATTGAAAATGAAGAAGATGCAAATAAAAATAAAATGCTGATTAATATATATATATATATATATATATATATATATATATATATAATTGTTTAATTTGTATAAAATAAAAGTGGCCTACTTTCCAAAATCACAGTTTTAATAGACAAATATCAGAATCCTTGTAAATGAATTCTGATATTTGTCTATTAAAACTGTGATTTTGGAAGGAAGGCCACTTTTATTTTTTACAAGTTATCTTCACAAATTATCAAAATTCTTGTAAAAAATAAATAAATTTTTATCTTATTTTTATACATGTGAAGATACATCTCCATCTCATTTTTACACTTTCTAAATTATATAATTTTTGATAATTTTTTGTATATTTGTAAAATATCTTAAAACACGAACCACTTTTTTTTGTATTTGTTAGAAATGTCTTTGCATGTTTTGAATTGAAGATAATTATTGATGCAGACCCCACTTGTTAAATTCTGTATGCACTGCCATTTAATATTCTACATGCATTTGGAAAATCTTGTTATAAATAAAGCAAAACTAGAAAATTAAATTTGGAAAATTGCTTGGTAACAAGCAAAAAAAAACAAACAAACTAGATAATCAGAATTAACACTTCCCTTAGATGTCATAAATGATTTTGAGGTTCATAAAATAATTTCTGGAAGCATAAATTAATTTTACTGAAGCAACCAACCATCATTGATAAATATGTTCAGATGGTTATGGCAACATGCAAGTCATAGTTATATCTTCACAAGATGTAGTTCAGTATATATTTGCTAACATGTAGTTATAAAATTATATGTACATTTCCATACAGCATCAACCAGGATATAAACTTAAGCTTTCAAAAAAGTCTTCTTCAGATGATAACCTGAAGGCCTGACAAAGCTTCAAATTTGTACCATAAGCCAGAACACTTAAAAAATACCTTACTTTATTATTATTTTTTATCCTACGAAAATCAAACTACATCTGGTATGTCAATTATTTGGTTATCAGTACCAAACTAATACCTGAATTCTTTGTTTCACAGACTTGTTCGTTGATAACACTAGAATTATATATATATATACTAACAGCATAAACTGGTGTTGCTCGGGTGTAATGAAAGCTTTAAAACTAATCTATGGTCTTGGAGCACAGACTCTGCCTGAAGAATATTTGTGTGAAGTTTGGTGAGAATCAGATAAAAATTGTAGATTTGTATAAAGGACATACAGACAGATAAACAGACACACAAACAAATATCTTGCCTTTTATATATATGTATTATCGATTTTCTGCACTATTGTAAGAACTGCAACCTTGAAATTTTTGAATATCATTTCTTATGTCTTTATCTATGAGTGTATCAAATTTGATTAAAATCGGACCACTCCTTCTATAACCCGATTTTTTCGATTATCGATTTTCAATATTTATTGGGGGTACCTCGACACAAAGCCTAGCTAAGAACACTCGCAGACACTTATAGTACAAGTGTAAATTTTCAAGAAAATCTGTTCAGCCGTTTCGGAGTCTATAGGTAACAGATACACACACACACACACAGACAAAGTTTCATTTATAAATAAGTTTATATATATATATATATATATATATAGGAGAGCAAACCTGTAAAGATAGAGAGGATAATCCAAAAGATTTCAACTAATTAATATAAATTATTAATTAAATAAAAATAGAGAGCTCAATGGATATTATCCAAAGCAATATAAAATATTGAAAGGAAAACTCAACACATAATTAAATGGTTATATATCCAGAATTTATTTCAACAATGTATGAAAACTTCTACAGTGTCTCCTTCAGACTGCTTCAAAATAAATAAATAAAATATATAAATAAAAATATAAATAAAAAATATAAATAAAAAATATATATGTAGACATAAATTAATAAATGTAGATATGAGGGTGCATATATGTATATTATTATTATTCAGGTGTTAATAAAACAGTGTTCAATGTATGAACAGAGCTGTATTATATATGTATTAGTAAATACACATATTATCCTATTTTAAATTCAAATTTTAAATTCTCTATTTGCATGTAACTGTAGAATATTTAAATTTGTAATCTTGTTATTAAAAAGCAATAATTTAATTTTATAAGATTTAATTTCGATGAAAATCAGTCAGTCAGTTAAGAGCCATACGTGATACACGCTTGGGCGATCATATCTCAAAAGAGACATGACTGACTGGGCAGAAGATTATCCTGCAGTAGGTTGCCATTGCTTTCTGCGGTAGACTGGTTGCTGACCAAGGCTATAGAACCCAATCCGTCCTGCTATTTAACCCATAACTGGAAGGAAGAGATGGATTAATACCTTTCCCAAGGGTATTTGCACATAAGTGAATACAATGGATTCAACTGGAATTTGAACTCGGGTCCCCGGTTTCTCCTTTCGCACCGATATCCACTGCACGACAACGCACATCCTATGAACATCAAGGGAACTTAAAGTCAAATCTATTAAACTATTAGTTTAAAATATGCACCTGATGACTGCATAATGCATGAAACTATACACATATGGTAATATGTAAAAATATACTCAGTTATGATCTGAGATTAAGGACAGGATGGTTAAATAAAAAGAAGACGAGAGTAAAACTGTATTTAAATCGCCTATGCGTTTCATCCTGTGATGGACTTTATCAAGGCAAAAAGACAAAATGAGCTTTATTCTAAATTACATATCTATAAACAAACAGTGTTGGCAACTATAAAAAAACACTCACAAATCATTCAAAAAGATTAACAAAATATTTCAGTTTTAGAATTCCTTCATATGTAGTTCAAAGTCGCGAGATGTTAAAATGAAGGGAATTCAGCCATTTTCTTTGAACTTTTTATTATGTATGTTAGTCTGTTTTAGTATAATTTCCATAAGCAAAGGTGAGATTGGGAAAAATCTGGGGCGCAAATTGATTTTTTGTTAGATGGCGGCGCTCTTGAGAACTTTTCTTCTGAACAAATTGTTTACTCTTTTTATTAGTGTGGCATTTTTAAAATCAAAATTGTGGTTGAATTTATTTCTGTGAATGACTAATGCATTTGTAAGATTATTATTAGTGATGACTCTTTTGTGTTCATATATACGTTTTTTTAGATTTCTACTTGTTTCTTCAATGTAGATGGAGTAACAATCCTGGCAAATTATTCGGTATATACCTGCTTGTTCATCATTATGATTTCGGTTATTTTTAGATCTGATAATGTCCATAATAGTTTTTGAGGTAGTTGTTACTATGTGTGTGTTTTTTATATGAGATTGATTGTTTTGAATATTAGATGCAATGGAGTTGGTCGGTGGTATGATGTATTTGTTATTGTTTAGATTATTATTGTTAACAGTGTTTCTTTTGTTGTGATTGTATATATTATGTGCCTTTCTTTTTGCATTATGAATAAAGTGATATGGGTAATGTAAGTTTCTGAATGTGCTTTCTATATATTTTTCTTCTTTTGTTAAATACTGGGGGCTGGATATTCTTAGTGTTCTTAAAAAAAACCTATAATAATACCAGATTTGATTTTGGAAGAGTGGCTGAAATAGAAATTTATCAGGTCATTTTTGTTGGTAGCTTTTCTGTAGACATCAAAATTGAGTTTGTTGCTATTTTTGTGTAATATGATATCTAGGAAAGGACGAGTCTGATTAGATTCAGTTTCAAAGGTAAAATTTATAGTAGGTTCAATGTTATTGAGTTTGTTGATAAGATCTGCTATGTTAGTAGTTTCTGGATAGATTAGAAGGGAGTCATCTATATATCTAAAGTAGGAGGAATTTGGTGGTAAAATGTTTCTGAAACAATCTCTTTCCAGAAATTCTAAAAATAAAGAAGCGAAAACGCCACTGAGAGACAATCTCATTGGTAAACCAAATTTTTGTCTATAGAAATGGTCATTGAAAGTGAAGAAACATTGCTGAGTAATTAGCATAGTTTTATGATTTTCTGTGTAGGTAGGGGTCATTTTATTTTTGTTTTTGTTAAGTGTGTTTTTAATTGATTTAAGCATTTAGCTATAGGAACATTTGTGTATAAGGATTTTATGTCTAGACTTGCCATGTGTTTGTTTTTTATGTCTATGTTTTTAGTTTGTTCAAAAGGTCACCAGAGTTTTTTTATATGCGACGGACTGATTGTGCCAAGAAGTGGTGTTAAGATTTTGCTTAATTTGCCAGCTATTTTATGTGAGACACTGCCTATTCCGGATATGATAGGTCTCATTGGTATATTTGGTTTATGTGTTTTTGGGAGACTGTATAGTGGGTTTTTTTTTGGATGGTATGTGATAAGCTTTAGCCAGGAGGAGTCTTCTGTTTTTAATAATTTTTTGATATTGTTTATAAATTTTTGTGTCTCTTTTGTGATGTTGTTTTTGTTAACTTTCTCGTATATGTTTTCATCATCAATAAGGTCTTTCATTTTTTAATGATTTGTGAGCATTTTTATAGTTGACAATACTGTTTTTTTATAGATACGTAATTTAGAATAAAGCTCATTTCGTCTTTTTGCCTTGATAAAGTCCATCACAGGATGAATCGCATAGGCAATTTAAATACAGTTTTCCTCTTGTCTTCTTTTTATTTAACCATAGGGTAATATGTATATATATATATATATATATATATATATATATATATATAAAAGAAAAACAAAAAACATTAGTAGAACCAACAAACAACTTGCCAAAACCTAAACTCTTATGCAAATACAGTCTCAAATAATGAAAACAGAAAAAAAGAAAAGAAAGAGAAAATAGGCCTGAAAGCAAACTTACCTACTCAATAAAGTGCTCAAAGCCTAGATTGTCTAAACTGAGCAGCATTAAATCCTATGAAAGGATGGCTGTTGTTGTGACTCAAGTTTCACGCTCATGTGATCTTCAGATGATTCTAGTTGTGATTCAAGTTTCATACACACATTATCTTCAGATGACTCTCATTGTGACTCAAGTTTCATGCTCATGTGATTGTGACTTGAGTTTCCCTTTTACCTAATCTTCAAATGATTTGAACAGCCCTATTATATATATATATATATATATATATATATATATATATATATAATAAGTAACAGACAGGTAGGGAAAAGTGTCTTTAATTTAATGTTTCACTTTAATAAGCTTCTTCAGGAATTTGTTTAGAGGAATGATGTAAAAATCTTTTATAATTTTTAAAAATCAAAAGAGACTGCATATTGATTTAGGTTTGACTTCATTAGTCAGATACATGTCACATGTAATAAAGCAATAGATGATCATTTTTAAATGTAGGAAAAACTTATGTCTGTTTGTGTGTGTGTGTGTGTGTGTGTGTGTGTGTGTGTGTGTGTGTGTGTGTGTGTCATGTGTAATAAAAGTAATAGATGCTTATTTTAAATGTAAGTGTATGAATGCAAAAGTAATGCATATGGCAAGCGTATTTAAACTATAGGTGAATTAAGTGACAGTATATGACAGTAATGTTAGTATGCATGTGAATGAAAAAATGAAATTCATTTCCATACAAAATTGTAGCAAAATATTGTATACAAGTATCAAACAATGGACAATTTTTATTTTTAAAATAAAATATATGTATGAGATAATCATGGGTAAATGTATGAATGTGTGTGTTTATGAGTCGGCAATGTTAGTATATGTGTGAATGTTAAAAAAAATACATCTCTGTTTAAAATTGTAGTGAAACAATGTATCCAAGAATCTAGCAAATATATATATATATATATATATATATAATAAAGTAAAAGAAATACTGGTTAGATGCACAATCAAAAGAACTGAACATGATGGGCCAACAATATGTTAAAGAATGAAATGTAAGTCTATTGAGACCAATATGGTTGAAACCTGGGTAGCAAATAAGTGGTGAACATTTTGTTCTTCAATATATATATTATATATATAAATAAAAGGTGTGTTTTGGTAGCAATCTGTTCTCTCAAATTTGTTAAACAGGTTAAATAATATGGCTAAGTTCTGTCTATCAATGTTTTTTATTCAGTTTTTCAAATTTCAGAATTAGGTGTTATGTTTAATCAGTAAAATTGTTAAAGTTCAAATTTTTATTTGTATTATTTTCTTCCTGAGTACTTTCTAATGTTGCTACATTCATTTTCAAGGATTGTTCTGTGTATATTTATACAACAGTTTTTTTTTTATTCTGGCATTTTCCTGTTTGATAAATCCAATTTCAAGTCACTCAAGATGAAAAGGTCAAACTGAAATTTTTTATGCATGTGTTTTTTATATTTAACTCACTATATTTATACAGCCTCCTATGTCGAAAGATACATTATTTAATGTTGGTCACTTCTCTTTTAGTACAACAGCCTCTAGAATTTTTCAGTCTTACTTTGCACAGTGTCCAATCTGAAATTCTAAAATATATTGAAACATTTGTGTAAATATACACAGAACAATTCTTGAAATGAATGTAGCAACATTCAAAAGTACTCAGAAAAAAATAATACAAAATAAAGATAGGAGTTTGGCAAAATTACTGATAGGTAAAAACACCTAATTTAAAACTTTGAAAAATTAAATAAAAAAATTGGTAGACAGAACATGTTCATATTATTCAACCAAACATAAATATATATATATATATATATATATATATATAAAGAAAGACAAAGATCAGAGTTAAAATATATTTTTAAAATAAAATCACACATTGAAGGACTAAACAGAGATTGGTGTTTACTCAGAGTATGATTTCCACAGAGAGCCCTTTAACCAACAATAACAACATTCCTCAGAAGAGTAAGTCCCATTTGTTTGTTTATTCCTTGTTTCATTGAAACAAGACACAGGTGTGTCTGAAAATTGCATCTTTAAAATCTTTCTCTTCATGCTTCTATTTAATCAAAAGTTTAATATATAATAAATATCATCAATTTTATTGCCAATATTGTTATCATTTTCTTGGCTTTTTATTCCTTAAATTTTATGAACTGACATGTTAAATCTATCCACATACGTGTATATATATACACATTGATGTATGTATGTGAATAAATTTTTATTTGGAAATGAATTATTTCCGCAACCTAAGTTTCAACATTTCAGTATCTTCAGGTGATATATAATGATTATAAATCGCCTGAAGATACAGAAAGTTTGAAACCTTAGTTACAGAAATAACTAATTTCCAAATGAAAAATATTTAAAAGTTCTACAATATAAATGTAACGAACATATTTTAATACAACAGTTTACTAGTTTAATTTAATTATAACCAAAAACTAACTAACTATATATATATATATATATATATATATATATACAATTTCTAAAGAGTTAATGAACTTATTTTAATTCCACCATAGTTTTGCATTGCTCTTCTCCTAGATGAGCTACCAGCCAAAGTTGGTGAGCCAAGTTTAACCTTCTACCTTAACCACAGCTAGGAGAAGAAAAAATAGGGTCATGTCTTTCATGAAGGTATTTGTGCAAAAGGGAATGCAACCAACTAGAGGTGAATTTTAGCTTAGCTCACCAATCCCACTTTCTGTGCCAATAACCCATATATTACCCAAACATTTTTAATTCTACAATTTGTAAACAAAAAATAGAACTAAATCTTTTCTAGACAAAATCTCAAGCTATGGAAATCAGATATTAAACCTCACAGCTTCCAAGTCAATGCTCTATCCCATGCAAGTCAACCATCTGTCCGTGCTGCATATATACAAGTCAACCATCCGTCCGTGCATGGAGTACTGCTGCCATTTATAGTCAGGCGCCCCTGCTGTTCTCCTCAGTGTTCTCAACAGGCTCCAAAGGAGAGTCTGTAATGTGATAGGTACTGATCTGGCAGCTCGACTGCAGCCACTTCCCCACTGACGAAATGTGGCCTCCCTTTGTCTGTTCTATAAATACTTTCATGGCTTCTGCTTGGACAAATGTAAATCACTGGTGCTTCCTCAACAGGTGTTTACTCATGCAACCAGACTGGCAACTGGGTCCCACCTATTCACAGTTAGGTTAGCCAAATGTAGACGACAATTCTATTCCTGCAGCTTCTTCTCTCGCACTTCCCGCCTGTGGAACTCACTCCCATATTCTTGCTTTCTTGATGGCTACAACCTCCAGAAATGGAAATGCAATGTCAATACTCATCTATTAACCACTGGACTCTAGCTCTCTCCCCATCCCCGTATATCCTTCCCTTTCTCTCCACCTATGTATCTGTCATTGCACCTGCATTCTCATCTTTCTATTGCTCCTTTCTAACTAGTTTGTACTCCTCACTTTCTTCTAATTAATCATTTTACAGTTATGTAGCCCCCCGCTCATCAGTGGCATTTCCGCCTTGCTCAGGGTTAAATGATTAAAAAGAAAAAAAAATTTAGCACATTATATAATTGTGCTAATATATATGTTCAAAATGAGACAAGATCACAACTCTCCATAACTTCCCCTTTTTTATCTGTGAATTGCCAAAATAATAATTTAATGATAATAATAATAATTTCAATAATTTAATGATAATAATAATAATTTCAATAATTTAATTATAATAATAATAATAATGCTTTATTATTGCATTATCCATCGTTTTGAGTTGTCCTTCTCAGAGACTAGCTACCGGCCAAAACTGGAGAGCCAAGTTTAACCTGTCTAAACCATAGCTAGGTGGAGAAGAAATAGGTTGATGCCTTTCCTGATGGTATTTGTGTGAAAGTGAATGCAAAAGACTAGAGGTGTATCTGAACTTGTCTCACCAATCATACTTTATATGCCAATAACCCATATGCTACCTTTGCATTCATTTTTAATTGTACAAATTGAAAATGAAAACTAGAACTACATTTTCTTAGAAAAAATCTCAAGCCACGGAAACCAAATCTTAAACCTTGCTGATTCCAAGTCAGTGCTCTATCCTTTTATTTAGTACATTATATAATTGTGCTAATATATGTTCAAAATAAGACAAGAAGCCTCATTAATCTGCATTTACAGACCTCATTGAATTGACAGGTTTTGAGAAAAAACAATGATGTGTGTGTTTGACCAGACAGTAAAGTTGTGATTTATTTTTTGGAACTGCCAAATAAGTATGTAGATATATTTGTGCATACTATGTGTAAAAATCCTATTACATTTAATCTGACCACATCACTCAATTATCTGTTGGCTGCGGAAGAATACCATGCCTCCACTTAGCAGTGGTCTGGATGTCTTCTTACCCTGAGAAAAATATTCCCCAAAGACAAAGCTTGGCTATTTGTTGCAAAACTGTTATCCATCTTATATTTTTGATTTTTCTCCTTTTTTTAAAAATTTTATCTTGTATTCTTTCATTCTTTATTTGTCTTCAGTATCCTTCTTTCTTTCTGTCCATCTCTTTGCATCTATTTTTTTCTTTTTTGTCTTTTTTGTTTTTTCTTTTCTAAGGTTTTTTCTTTCCCTCTTTCTCTCTCATTCTCTTCTGTTTTTGTTTTTATTTTGTTCTCTTTTTTCTCATCATCTTTCTTGATTCTTCTATTTTTTCTTCTTCATTTTAATTCTCTCTCAGTTTTTCTTTCTCTGCCTCCCTCAACTTTCCTATCTGCATTTTTGTCTCTGTTTCTTTAATTTCTTTCTTTACACCTCAAAATTTTCCTTCCACTTTTCTTTCTTACTTCATTCTCTGTAATTCTTCTTTTTCTTTAAATTCTTTCTTTCATTTTTTTTTCTTTATCACTTTTTAAAGTTTCTTGTCTCTGCTTCTCTTCAGTACTAATTTCAGAATATAATATAAATATATATTATTTTCTCTCTCTTATATAGAAAAGAATATATTTTAAGAAAGATAACTTCTAATGAAAGGTTTGAGTATTCATTCCATCTTCAAATTTTCAGTATTATTTGACAACTATTTACCCGTATTGAAAGCAAGGAATGTTCAGCATTACTCTCATGCACTATGTTATAAGCAATTTTATTACTTAGCTTTTTTCTATGTAGAACTGTTACACTTTCCAAACAGAACTGTCACTTAAAGAACACTATAGAATCTAAAGCTAGATTTAGGAATAGAAAGAGAGAGAGAGAGAGGATTAGGATAATGAAAAGGTGAGACTAAGAAAAGAGGAAGAGGAAACCTATATCTTAATATCTACTGACTCTTTTTTAATGTCTTTCCACATTTTCTTTTTTTACTTTCTCCATTCAATCTTAATATTTCTTCCTTTCTTTCTATTTCTCTATTATTTCTTTCAGACTTTCTTAATATGTTCATACTTTTTCTTTCTTACATAATGATTTTCTATTCTTTCTTTTTTCCAGTCTCTTCACACTCTTTCTTTCTATTTCCTCACTCTTTCGTCCAGTCTTTCTGAATACTTTCACACTCTTTCTTCTTTCTTTCTATTTTCCCACTCTTTCTTTCATAATACTTTCTTTCTTAATACTCTTCTACTCTTTCTTTCTTTCATAATGTTTCCCTAAACTTCTTTCTTTCTTTCTTTCTTTCTTTCTTTCTTTCTTTCTTTCTTTCTTTCTTTCTTTCCACTATTTCTTTCATAATACTATTTTTTCCTTCTTTCCTTCTTTCATTCTTCCTTTTTTTCTTAATACTCATCTATTTTTTCTTTCTTTCATGATGTTTCTCTACACTTTCTTTTTTCTTTCTATTTCTTCACTATTTCTTTCATAATACCTTTCTTTCTTTCTTTCTTTCTTTCTTTCTTTCTTAATACTCATCTACTTTTTCTTTCTTTCATGACATTTCTCTACACTTTCTTTCTTTTTTCTTTTCCATTCTTTCTATTTCTCCACTATTTTTTCATAATACTTTTCTTTCTTTCTTTCTTTCTTTCTTTTTTTCTTTCTTTCATGATGCTTCTCTACACTTTCTTTCTTTCTATTTCTCTACTATATCTGTCATAATACTCTTCTTTCTTTCTTTCTTTCTTTCTTTCTTTCTTTTCCTTCTTAATACTCTTCTACTCTTTCTTTCCTTCATAGAATTTATCTGCACTTTCTTTCCTTTCTTTAATGCAAATATAAAGTAATTATATAAAAGATGCAAAAATACTGATTATGATTTTATAGAAATGTATTGAAAATCAAGAATTAAGGTCAATAAAAAATTATGGTAAATATGGCAAACATATGTATAATAATAAATCTTTTTTTTTTTCTTACATTAGAAACAACAATTTGCATTTAAATGACTGATGATGCAAGCAGTAAAATAATCCAATAACTGTAATACTTTCTTGTCAGTTAATAAGGATGACCAATAAGTACATTGCATCTCACATTATTATTATTATTACTATAATTACTATTATTATTATTATTTAGTACTTATTTCACTAATCTTTAGAAACTAATGAAAAGAATTAATGGAAATATTTACACTGTTAATGTTTTGGTTATTTAAAATATTGGTGACAGTTGAAATGGTTTGATGTAACTATAAGTTCTATGCTAACAGTTTCACATCTTGAAAAGACCTGATACCTACATTATGTTTGTTATTTAAAATATTGGTGACTGTTGAAATGGCTTGATGTAACTATATTTCTATGCTAACAGTTTCACATCTTGAAAAGACCTGATACCCACATTATGTTTTGCTATTTAAATAATATTGGTGACAGTTGAAAATGGTTTGATGTAACTATAAGTTCTATGCTAACAGTTTCACATCTTGAAAAGACCTGATACCTACATTATACTTTTATGCAGGTTATTTAAAATATTAACAGGACAGTTGGAATGGGTTTGGATGTAACTATAAGTTCTATGCTAACAGTTTCACATCTTGAAAAGACCTGATACCTACATTATGTTTTAAGTTATTTAAAATATTGGTGACAGTTGAAATGGCTTGATGTAACTATAAGTTCTATAACAGTTTCACATCTTGAAAAGACTCGATACCTACATTGTGTTTTGGTTATTTAAAATATTGGTGACTAAGAAATGGCTTGATGTAACTATAAGTTCTGAGGTAACAGTTTCACATCTTGAAAAGACCTGATACCTACATTATGTTTTGGTTATTTAAAATATTGGTGACTGTTGAAATGGCTTGATGTAACTATAAGTTCTATGCTAACAGTTTCACATCTTGGAAAAGACCTGATACCTACATTATGTTTTGGCTATTTAAAATATTGGCACAGTTGAAATGGTTTGATGTAACTATAGTTCTATGCTAACAGTTTCACATCTTGAAAGACCTGATACCTACATTATGTTTTGGTTATTTAAAATATTGGTAAGAGGTTGAAATGGCTTGATGTAACTATAAGTTCTATGCTAACAGTTTCACATCTTGGAAAAGACCTGATACCTACATTATTTTGCTATTTAAAATATTGGTGACAGTTGAAATGGTCAGATGTAACTATAAGTTCTATGCTAACAGTTTCACATCTTGAAAAGACCTGATACCTACATTATGTTTTGGTTATTTAAAATATTGGTGACTGTTGAAAATGGTTTGATGTAACTATAAGTTCTATGCTAACAGTTTCACATCTTGAAAAGACCTGATACCTACATTATGTTTTGGTTATTTAAAATATTGGTGACTGTTGAAATGGCTTGATGTAACTATAAGTTCTATGCTAACAGTTTCACATCTTGAAAAGACCTGATACCTACATTATGTTTTACACAAAATATTGGTGACTGTTGAAATGGCTTGATGTAACTATAAGTTCTATGCTAACAGTTTCACATCTTGAAAAGACCTTGATACCCACATTATGTTTTGCTATTAAATATTGGTGACTGTTGAAATGGCTTGATGTAACTATAAGTTCTATGCTAACAGTTTCACATCTTGAAAGACCTGATACCTACATTATGTTTTGGTTATTTAAAATATTGGTGACAGTTGAAATGGCTTGATGTAACTATAAGTTCTATGCTAACAGTTTCACATCTTGAAAAGACCTGATACCTACATTATGTTTTGGTTATTTAAAATATTGGTGACTGTTGAAATGGCTTGATGTAACTATAAGTTCTATGCTAACAGTTTCACATCTTGAAAAGACCTGATACCTACATTATGTTTTGGTTATTTAAAATATTGGTGACTGTTGAAATGGCTTGATGTAACTATAAGTTCTATGCTAACAGTTTCACATCTTGAAAAGACCTGATACCTACATTATGTTTTGGTTATTTAAAATATTGGTGACAGTTGGAAATGGCTTGATGTAACTATAAGTTCTATGCTAACAGTTTCACATCTTGGAAAAGACCTGATACCTACATTATGTTTTGGTTATTTGTATATTGGTGACAGTTGAAATGGCTTGATGTAACTATAAGTTCTATGCTAACAGTTTCACATCTTTAAAAGACCTGATACCTACATTATGTTTTGGTTATTTAAAATATTGGTGACAGTTGAAATGGCTTGATGTAACTATAAGTTCTATGCTAACAGTTTCACATCTTGGAAAAGACCTGATACCTAGATTATGTTTTTGCTATTTAAAATATTGGTACTATTGAATAATATGTAACTATGTTCTATGCTAACAGCTTCACATCTTGAAAAGACCTGATACCTACATTATGTTTTAAGATGCAATATTGGTGACAGTTGAAATGGCTTGATGTAACTATAAGTTCATGTTAACAGTTTCAACATCTGAAAAGACCTGATACCTACATTATGTTTTAAGTATTTAAAATATTGGTGACAGTTGAAAATGGCTTGATGTAACTATAAGTTCTATGCTAACAGTTTCACATCTTGAAAAGACCTGATACCTACATTATGTTTTGGTTATTTAAAATATTGGTGACAGTTGAAATGGCTTGATGTAACTATAAGTTCTATGCTAACAGTTTCACATCTTGAAAAGACTCCGATAATCACATTATGTTTTGGTTATTTAAAATATTGGTGCAATAAAGTTGAATGAAGGAGGAATTATAAGTTCTATGCTAACAGTTTCACATCTTGAAAAGACCTGATACCTACATTATGTTTTGGTTATTTAAAATATTAGACTGTTGAAATGGCTTGATGTAACTATAAGTTCTATGCTAACAGTTTCACATCTGAAAAGTCCTGATACCTACACATTATGTTTTGGTTATTTAAAATATTATGACAGTTTAAATGTATTTGATGTAACTATAAGTTCTATGCTAACAGTTTCACATCTTGAAAAGTCCTGATACCTACATTAGTTTTACATAAAATATTGGTGACAAAGTTGAAATGGCTGACAAAATTATAAGTTCTATGTTGAACAGTTTCACATCTTGAAAAGTCCTGATACCTACATTATGTTTTGGTTATTTAAAATATTGGTGACAGTTGAAATGGCTTGATGTAACTATAAGTTCTATGCTAACAGTTTCACATCTGAAAAGTCCTGATACCTACATTATACTTTTGCTATTTAAATATTTTCGGTGAGAAATGGCTGATGTAATTATAAGTAAGTTCTATGCTACAGCCATCTTGAAAGACCCGATACCTACATTATGTTTTGCTATTTAAAATATTGGTGACAGTTGAAATGGCTTGATGTAACTATAAGCTCTATGCTAACAGTTTCACATCTTTTGAAAAGTCCTGATACCTACATTATGTTTTGGTTATTTAAAATATTGGTGACAGTTGAAATGTATTGATGTGAACTATGCCTGAAAGTAACAGTTTCACATCTTGAAAAGACCTGATACCTACATTACGTTTTGGTTATTTAAAATATTGGTGACTGTTGAAATGGCTTGATGTAACTATAAGTTCTATGCTAACAGTTTCACATCTGAAAAGACCCATACTCACATTATGTTTTTGTTGATAAAATATTTAAGTGATAGGGTTGAAATGTGTCTGATTGCAACCATAAGTCTTTGCTGTTAACAGTTTCACATCTTGAAAAGTCCTGATACCTACATTATGTTTTGGTTATTTGGCAATATTGGTGACAGTGAAATGGCTTGATGTAACTATAAGTTCTATGCTAACAGTTTCACATCTTGAAAAGACCTGATACCTACATTATGTTTTGGTTATTTAAAATATTGGTGACTGTTGAAATGGCTTGATGTAACTATAAGTTCTATGCTAACAGTTTCACATCTTGAAAAGACCTGATACCTACATTATGTTTGCGATAAAAATATTGGTGAGCAGTTGAAAAGGGTTTTGATAACTGGTGCTCAGCAACAGGGTTTACATCTTGAAAACCTGATACCTACATTATCTTTTGCTAGCCATAAATGTCTAACTACCTTTGCCAAATTTGCTCTGTTGAAAATATGCAATTAATCCATCTATTTTTATATGATACAAAAGACATAAGACTCTATTGCAAATGGTTACTTATATTTCTCTAAAGATATGCATATGGCCGTGGTAAAACATATTTAAAGATTGAATGCTGTTGCTGGTAATCAGTGGTAATCTTTCAGAGAATTGGTGCCAAGAGTCCTGCAGGTCTTGAGAATCTTGGCAAACTGACTTGGTTGGCTTTAATCCTAATGGCTACGTTCCCTGTAATCTGCTTATCTTCACATCATTAGCTGAGAAGTGTTTGTAAAAGCAAAAAGGACTGAGAGATGAGAAGTGGGTGAGAGGGAAAAGAAAGAAAGCTAGATTTAAGAATAGAAAAAGAGAGACAGACAGAGAGAAATTAAGAAAGGATTAGGATAATGAGAAGGTAAGATTAAGAGAAGAGGAAGATGATATAAAGATAGAAAAAGAGAAAAGACACTAAGAAAAGATGGCTGAAAAGGGAAAGAAACCAAGAAGAGAGATATAGAAAGAAAAATATATAGAGGGGGAGTTGGAGAAGAAGAACTCATAGAAAGAGAGAGATATATAAATAAATAAATAAATAAATGTATGTATGTATGTATGTATGTATGTATGTATGTAAGTATTTTCCTGCCAATATATGACGTATTTCAATGAAGCTTATCCTGACCCTGTAGGCACATAGCTTCATTTTCTTCAATGTGCCATGTCCATTCAGGATGTTGCCAATCATGGATCTCCACAATTTCCTGTCCTTTGATGTTATTAGTAAATTATGTCTTTTTGTTAGATATCTTAATCCCTGTTCTTCCATTTATTTACACAAGTTTCTGTTCATAATACACAAATGCTGTATAATATTTAGAACCCTTTTTTCAAGGTTAAATAGAGGCATCAGATAACTGACCATAACATTAACTGTTTATACAAAAATGACATGTTTATTTTCTCTAAATGATATCTATTGAAGGCGAGTCTTTACATTAAGGATGTATTTTTTTTTTTTTTTCAATCATATCACCCCAAGCAAGGCGATAACGCCACTGATGCGCAGGGGGCTACGTAAGGGTAAAAAGAATGGAAAAGAGAAAGCCGGAAACCGCATCCTAAACAGGAAACAAGGGATGAGTCTCTTCACCTGTTCAATAGATGTGGGTGGAGTGTGAACCGGGCGATAGTTTAGTCTATCTACTCCAATTGGAAGAAAAAAAAGAAATAAAAGTGAAAAGACTTGAAAAGGGAAAACTGGAAACCGCATCCTAAACAGGAAACAAGGGATGAGCCTCTTCACCTGTTCAATAGATGTGGGTGGAGTGTGAACCGGGCGATAGTTTAGTCTATCTACTCCAATTGGAAGAAAAAAAAGAAATAAAAGTGAAAAGACTTGAAAAGGGAAAACCGGAAACCACATCCTAAACAGGAAACAAGGGATGAGCCTCTTCACCTGTTCAATAGATGTGGGTGGAGTGTGAACCAGGCGATAGTTTAGTCTATCTACTCCAATTGGAAGAAAAAAAAGAAATAAAAGTGAAAAGACTTGAAAAGGGAAAACCGGAAACCGCATCCTAAACAGGAAACAAGGGATGAGCCTCTTCACCTGTTCAATAGATGTGGGTGGAGTGTGAACCAGGCGATAGTTTAGTCTATCTACTCCAATTGGAAAAAAAAAAAAAAAAGAGTGAAAAGACTTGAAAAGAGAAAACCGGAAACCGCATCCTAAACAGGAAACAAGGGATGAGCCTCTTCACCTGTTCAATAGATGTGGGTGGAGTGTGAACCGGGCGATACTTTAGTCTATCTACTCCAATTGCTAGTGATTTTAGATAATGTGAAATTAGATTTGTTATTAATTATTGTTTCCTTAGATTTCCCATTAGAGTCCAATTAACCATATTTTATGATATAATAGGCAAAGTGTATTTGTAGCATTTTTTGTCTGTAATATCTACCACCAACAAAAGTGAGATAAAACTAGTTATCTCTTTTGTACTAATGACACCAGGTGACAGTGACTTTCTTATGACAATAAAGTATTGTTTGAAGAAAATGTTTACAAAGCTAGGAAGTGAAAAAAAGATTTGATTATAAAAGTGCAAAATATAACAATATTAATAGATAAGTGTGAAAAACACTCTGGTGATGGAATATTAGCCTTTTTCTTATAAGTAAACATTCATTAACTGAGCAGCCATTGCAATTTTCAGTTGAAATTTATAAAATCTTTCTCTTAAAACAGTTTTTCAGAAAAATATGTTTGTCAAATTTAGTTACTGTTATTGTTCTTTCAAGTATCTATGTGGGTTTCCTTTCTAGCCTTTTGGTTAAAGTCATGTATAATGTCGATATTTTGATTATTGTTTATTAGTTTATATTAACTACAAAAACAAAGAAATTTGGCACTTTTATTAAATCAATATAGACAATGCCACAGGGAATTACGGAAGGCTTAGTGTCATATATCATTTACAATTTACAGAGTATTTATAAGATAATTCTACAGTTGATGCAGAATAATTAATATTCATAACCAATATGTTTATGTTCCAGGAAAACTCTGAATTTAAAACTTCCAACTATGGGTTAAATAGCCTCACTAACCTGCAATTGGTAAAGTGTAGTAACTATGGGTACACCCCTGAAGACATAGTCAATCAAGGAGAGGTTCTTCAACAGGAGTGAGAAAACTCTGGATCTGAATTTGGGAAATCCTTCCTAATTTTTTTTTACAATAATATTTAATGCCCAAGTGCCACTTGAGGTAGAGGGTGATGGAATAAGAACTACAGTTTATGGGGATATGTGAGGACAATAACAGTTAACACTAAACTTGAAAAGATTAAGATTGCAATGATTAGGGAAGCTTCCTCCTAGGAATTAGTTCTATAATGCAGTGGTTGTGGGAAAAAGCTGTTGGAAGGGAAATTATATCTTATAATGGAATACAAAAGGAATTATGAAAGTTTGCCTCATGGTATGTCTTTGTGTGAAGGTTAGAACTGGTGGAACTAGAGAATGTAATTCGTCTGATCACTTTTCTTTGAAACAGTGACAGGCTTGCAACATTTTGTCTGTAAGAAAGAGTGTGTAGGTGGAAAATGATTAATCATTCACAAAGATATGTGGACAGTTTTGAAATCTATTGCAGCTAGAAAGGGAAGACTGAGCAGCTCCTATCCATACATGGCATCAGCACTCCATTTTCAGCCTGATCTTGTAGAAGATAGCAGAAAGAGTCAGGTGCTTAGTAGAATTTATAGCTTGTTGCTAAAACCCTGTATGAATAAAACTAAATGAAGGGACTTAATGTATTTTTGCTTTACTTCTGTTTATGATAACTGGAACCTTTTTATTTTCACTCATCCCTTGTTATCTTCAGTAAAGCTTTCTTGGTAACAAGTTTCAATGAACTTTTTTTATCTTTAACTCTTTTTTCCTTGCTTCATTCACCTGATAAAAAGAATCAGGAAATCCGTGCAAGGATTTGTCAAGTCTTTTGCCCATTACCATTTCAAACTTGCTTCACTGCATTTTGCCATCTAAAATCAGAATTTTCAACTCTCTTAATATTCCACACCCTTTTTTCTCTTATTGATCTTCAAACTTTCCCAAAAGGGGGATTTATTTTTCTTAGTTCATCAAAGTTTCATATTTTTTTATTTTTCTGTTTACCAGCTTTTGTTCTCATTTCTCGATAATTCCCCGTGTTTTTACTTCTCAATGGAACCACTGAAATCTCCATGAAGCTATTGCAATACATCTTAAGAAAGCTGAAATCTTTTTTTGAATAACAATCACCTGATTTATTATTCTATCACATATTTCACTTTCATCTTGGTTCTGTTTTCTTTATTTTCTAATAAATTCTAATAAAACTAATAAATTCTTTCAATTTTTTTTATTTTTACAAGTGTTACTGGATATCAGCTATTTTTTCTTTTTAGCACACAAGAAATTACTTTTTTGGAAAATCAAGAATTTAAATCTGTCAGATAAAAATTCTTAAACTGTTTGAGTTTCTTAGATGAAGAGTTTTCCTTATTATTAACGCTCCACTCGTATGCCTTCCTTCTTATTTCTTTTGTTTGCAATGGTCTTAGTATGTGCCACAAAGGAAGTTCATGACATCAAATGTGTGGGTCACTTCCTCTTAAGTTGAAGTTCACTTTAAAAATAATTCACAAGTTCAGCAATTTTTTCTATTCTGATTTTTTTTAATCTCCAATGAACTCTTACAAAATCAAATGGCAATAAACAATCGATGACAAAAGCAAGTTTTGGTGAAATTGAAACCTTCTAGTCCCAAACCTGCATGTTGGTGATGAATTTAGTCATCAATTCAGCATGAGAATTATTACAGACAAGAATAGTACTACTAGTTCCTAATCCATAAGCAAGACACTATTTTCCACTTTCTCACCAAGATGGATGTGACACAAGGTCAATTAATGTGGGAATTTTGAGCTCAGGCAAAAATATCACATAAACTTAGCTTGGCTGGGTTGGGCTCTTGTTTTTCACCCCAAATGAAACTCTACCCTTTGGTGAAGCTTTGATCAGGTCCCTCTCAGCTCAGAAGCAGAGAGTTTAACAAGAAGCTTAACAAGAGAGAGCCCAGTCAAGAATGATCATTACTTGATCCATAAGCAAGGGTATTTGCGACCTTCCCATCAAGGCACGTGTGACATAAGGTCAATTTATGTGGGAATTCCGAGCCTTTAAGCTCAGCCAAAAATATCCTGTAGACCCAGCTTAAGTCTGGGTTAGGATCTTGTTTTTCAACCCAAATTTAGACTCTACTCTTCAGTGGAGCCTTGCTTAGGTCCTTCTCTGCTTGGAACGAGAGAGGTGAACAAGAGAGTACTTGATAATTTTATAAAAACTGCCCAACAGATGTATGCTGTGGTACAGTGTATATCGGCTCGAAATGAGAAATCAGATTGCTGAGTTTGAATTCAGTTGAATTTGTTGCATTCACTTACACACAAACACCCTTGGGAAGGAAATTAATCCATCCTTTCATCTCTAGCTATGGGCTAAATAACAGGACAGATTGGGTTTTACCGCCTTCGTTGGCAACCAGTCTACTGCAGAAAGTAATGGAAACCTACTGCAGGGAAATCTTCTACCCAATCTGTGATGTCTCTTTTGAGACATGATTGCCCAAGAATGTATCACATATGGCATAATAATTATACTCAGCTGTAAAAGATTCAATAATCTTCATTTATCCAAATTTCTTAGATGAAATGTTGTTATGAAAGGAACAAGAAAATTACAATAGAAACACAGCAAAAATAAGTTGAAAAGAAAAACCAACAAAAAAAATAATAAATAAATTCTTGCTTTCTTCTTCAGGAATTAAAAATTATTATTTTAAAGAATTTTTTAAAATCATTTGTCATGTTTATTGCAGCTGAATCCTATAAAATTACTTATCATTCATTATTTTTTCAATTGTAATTCTTACTCCACAAGAAAAAAAAGACCTATCTGTTGATGTAACTTTAATTAAGAAAAAACATTAGCATTGCCAAAATATAATAAGATAATACACTGACAAACAACTCCTTTTCTCATTAAGATTCTAACATCAGACTTCAACAGCCCAATAAGAATTAAGAAACACTTCAATAAACTTTTTTTAACATTTCCCAAATTCAGAGCCACTCAAGGTAGAAGATTACTGACTGTTGGTGTTGTATAAACATAAAAGAAGGCAAGAATTACAGTTTATAAGGTTACGTAGGACAGATAATGGTTTACCCTTGATTTGAAGGGTATAATGATTGGTAAAACAGGTAATGGTTAAGGGTATAATGATTGGTAAAACAGGTAATGGTTAAGGGTATAACGATCGGTAAAACAGGTAATGGTCAACATTAGACTTGAAAGGTGTAGTGATCAAGATAACAGACAGCGGTTAACCCTAGACTTGAAGACTGTAGTAACCAGAAACTGATCCACAAAATAGCAGTTCTTGGAAAGAAACTGAGTAGGACTTCCTACTTATTAATGGAATATAAAGCGAAGCCCAGAATACATGGAATGGTAGCTCTATTGCATATTAATAAGTCATAAATCATTCTCATGTAAAATGTTCTTGCTATAGTTTGAATCAGATAGTAGAATATTTTTTCCAATAAAATTAATATCTGAGATCATATTCTCTAATCAGTCAAGCTCAATTAATTATCAGTCAGTCATACATGATACATAATTGATGATCATGTCTTTTTGATCCATGACTGACTACACAGAAGATTTTCTCCAAGTAGGTTGCTATGTGTTTCTGTGATAGACTGGTTGACAATTTAATATGTCCTGATATTCAATCTCTTTATCTAAAATCGTCAGTTAAGTTCCATATGTGATACATGTTTAGGTAATCATGTATCTTTTGACTAGGCAGAAGATTTTCTTGCAGTAGATCACCATTTCTTTCTGTCATAGACTGGTTACCACCCAAGGCTATAGAGCCTAATCAGTCCTGCTACTCAATCTTTATTATCCAGATCAGTTGGGTGATCATGTCTCTTTTAATTCTTGACTGACTAGGTAGAAGATTTTCTTGCAGTAGGTTGCTATTTCTTTCTGCAGTAGACTGGTTGCCACCCAAGGCTATAAAACACAATCTTTCCTTCTATTCAAACCATAGCTGAAAGGAGAAGCGATTGATTAATAACTTTCTCAAGGGGATTTATACATAAGTGAATGCAACAAATTCAATTGGAATTCAAACTCAGCTTTTCAATTTCTCATTCTAAAGCTCATGTCCATTGTACCACATCACACATCCATAATTTACTTATATTCATTTTTAAAAGAATCATCTTATGTCAATATGTTTCTTATCATTGCAATATAATTACATTATTTATGTTGTTTAGGCTGTTGTCCTCATCTTTACTGTCACATTCATGATGTTTCGACCATTGTAATCTCCAACCTTCTTCAAGTGATATTTGTTGACATTTTGAGTCAAACCCTTTATTTAGTCCATGGCAGTAGATTGTTCTAATTCCACTTACCATGCCTTTGGATTCATATTGATAACTTTCCAAGTTTTCTTCACCCCGCTGTGGCCAGAGATTGAACTCACAACTCTTTCAGTCAAGTCACTTTTTAGATCAATCAAGCAACACTTTTATCCACTGAGCAGTGTGCTCCAAAACTTGTTATTGCTTATGACTTTTAAGGTAAATCTTCTATATTTCCATACAAAATAAGGATTTTTTAAAAAATCATTTCACCTCAAGCAAGGCAATAAACTCACGAAGATGCAAGGGGAGTATGAGAGAAATGAAAAAAAATTATTAAGGAGAGAGAACAATAAAAATAATACTAATTAAGGAGACAAAAGATAACAATTGACAGTGCATTTAAATTTTCAAAGTTGACTGGAAAGCAACAAGCCAGAAATGTGTTTTGCAAGCAAGAAAAAAAAACTGTTAGTATAGAATTTATGATTACATCTAACCATTTGAACTGTAAAATGATGTGACCTTTATAAATATTTTCTTGGTATTGGAATATAATCAATTGTCTGTGCTTTGATTATGATGACTGTGAGGTTGCACTTGACCAAAAGTGGACATCTCTAACATTATGTTTCTGATAACACTTTTTAATCAATTTTGGTACTGGATGAATGATCATTTTTAAGTGTTCTGAATTATCTGTCCTGCAAACAGTATTTTATAATCTCTCAGAAGATAACGACAAGGAGTGTAATGAAATGGACAGCACTGACAAGCGTTTCATAGAGCATTATTGTATATAATAAAAATAAAGAACTATTCATGAATTCAAGACAAATAATCATGAAATATGTTAATAAGACATGTTCACTGAATCGCTAATTTCTGTCTCAATTTTGGGATAAAAAGTTATCATTATTTAAATGTAAACTGTTAAACTTATTTTTGTTGTTGTTATCACAATGTTTCAGGCATTGTACCCTTTTGTCTTCATCAGGTATTTATCAATCCGAGTAAGCTGATGAACCCTGATGAAAGCCAGTAGACATAATGGCCAAACTGTTGTGATAGCAACAACAAAGATGAAGATAATAGTACATATGTAAATAATGATTACAGAATTATTACTCTAGTGTTTTGTTTGTTATATAAGAAAGAAAAGAGCTTCATCATTTGAAGTAATTAAATGTTTATACACAGTCCTGAGGTAATGTTTCTGAAAAATTTTGTTGATTTGTTTTTTATGGCATATTAACCCTTTGTAGATTAATCAAAGCCAGAAAATATTTTTAGATTGTCATTTTTTTTTTTTAGTTAATAATAGTTTTAGTGATACAAGTCTTACTAAGAGATGAATTCATACCTTTTTCAAGAGTATTTGTGCATAAGTAGATATAATGAACACAACAAAAATTGGAACTCAGTTCTCTTATTTTAACAATTCCAAGCCATTACACCACAAGCAAATTTGAACTTACAGCACCTGATATTCCCAAAAAGTCACCTATCTAGGCACTGACTAGACTTGATATTGCTTAATTTTGGTGTGAAGTGATAAGGTATTTACATGAAAAGAATACATTTTCCTGTGATGTAAGAGGTAAATGTTATATGTTGTCTTTCTGATGGTTGGCGTTAAAACAGAGTAAGTCATTCCAAAATGACTATAACTAGCCCAGTGGTTGTAGTCACAAAATGTATATTGTAGTATAACTTAAACTTGAGTTTCAAATAAATAGGAATGTTGAAATAAATGGGTTGTTTGGATTTTTTAAATTTCTTTTTAAATTTTCTATAATAAAGCACTTTATGCTAGAATGCTCACAGCATAAATTAATGGGTGAGCAGAATTTTTCTGAATATTTAATACAAGTGGTGGTTGAAATAAAGATGTCAGAGGTAATTTTTTTTTCTTAAAAAATAAATAACCATGTCAACCCATCTATTTGAAGCTCAAAGGTTTGTAAATATAAATATAAGATACTTTATCTTCATTAGGCACTTGATAACATACCAAAATGCTGCTGAAAAAATTGTGGAAGAAGAGTGATTCTATTTCAGAAGCCATCAATGGTTGTGTTGAAAGTGATTGTGACTTTTTCACTTTAAACAAATTCACAATTTTAGCACTTTCTTCTATTCTGATTTTCTTTCATCTCCAACCAACTCTTGCAAAACCAAATGGCAATAGAGAATCAATAACAGAAGCAAGTTTTAGTGAAACTGAAACCTTCCAGTCCCAAAACTGCATGTTGGTGGTGAAAACTGGCCTTGTTCAAAAACATTGATCATTCCAGATGATACATTCTCTCCCAGAAGTTCTAAGATTTGTTAAACATAGTTGCAGTAATAAAACAAAGTATGCATCTGTAATAGGATTTGGTAGAAATGAATAGTAGCCAATCATTTTTCCTCTCCTCACAAGTGATATTGTTTATATCTTTAAACTCTATCCTCCTCCTTCTTTTTTATTTTTATTCATTTACTCTATCTTTCATTTGCTTCTGCGTCCAACAGTTATTTATATTCACCACTGCTGTATCCTGGTATCCAGAGTTAAATTAAAGGGAGATAATTACATGGCTACCAGAAGTGGCATTGCACATGGACTGAGAATAATATACCCCAGGGATCATAATAAAGAGTTTGGTTTGAAATTTCTAGCACTTGAAGTAGGTCGGAGTGTACAACATCCAAAATGTCCATAAACATGGCAGTAAAGATGAAGACAATCGTTCAAACAATGTAAATAGTGAACACATTTTTATGTTTAAAGGTACACAATGTTTTGTTTATTAATTACTGTACTCCAGTTTTAAAATATTCTTATATTTGCAACACACCAACTCATTAGAAGTCATTTAATGGTATTGAACTCATAACTCTTTGGGTCAAGTCACTGGAACTAACTAACATCTATATCCACTAGTGTCCTTGAGTATACCCCAATGATCATAATAACAGGTTTGGTTTGAAATTACTAGCACCTGAAGAAGGCTGAAGCATATAACAGTTGAAACATTATAAACATGACAATAAAGATGAGGACAATAGTCTGAACAGTGTAAATAATGTAAATACTACCGCATCTTAGAAGTATAGACAAATACAGAACTTTTTTTATATTGTACTGAATCAATTCATTCTTCATATTTAGTGAAACGCCTTTTTATTCCCTTCTTTACTTGGTTGGTATATCTCATCCTAAGCCAGTTGATTGCACAAACATATCTCTTTAGTGCCTTTGTTTCACTCTTTATTTATTTATCTCCTTTCACTCATCTGTAAATATTTATCCTCAACTTATGTACATTTACTGATATAAGATACTTAATAAGACTAGAGATTTGTCAACTAAAACAGTTGATACAAAACTCCATTGTCATATTTTCCTGAAATTCTGCTGATAATTTTATTTTCATCTTGGATTTTCTGTTAAGCTTTAAGATATTTGCTTACAATCTCACATCATTCCAAAAAGAAATTCATTAATTGCAAGAAAGGTACTGAATGTTCCTTTTTTCACTCGCGTCATTTACAGTCTTTCGTTAATCTATCAACTTCAGTTCTCTGCCATCTCTTTTAAAATGTTTGCAAAGAATTCTTTCAAGGATGTTTTTTATATATAAAAATCATTGCCTTTAATTTCTTCCAGTGACAGTACTTTTCTTTCAAAACCCCAAATCCCAGAATCTAACATCTCTCCATTGTTGTTATTTTTGTTTAAGAATTTTTCTCTTTTTTTGGTTCTCGCAATGTGAAACAGAAATTAATATTTTTTAATCTCTACCCCAAAACTGGGCTTTATCTGTTTCATTTGTATATGGCTGTCTTGAACTGAAAACTTTCATTTGAAGGAAGCTGTTGGCAAACTTCTGTAAAGTAACAATTCTATGACCAATAGATAAAAGTTCTCAAACTATTATGCCTGAAAATTGAAAACAACTAAAATAAGGCTTTTCAACATTTCTGTAAAAGTTATTTTGTCTCTTCTTCTTCTTCTTTATATGCTATTTTCTTTTGGAATGTAGGCAATCATGGATTTCTACTTGCTCCTATCCTTTGTTGTTCTTAATATTTTTCCTTTTGGTAACTCTCCCAAACCCCACTTTGCCACCCACAAGTTCAAGCTCATCAAGCAGGTCTCACACTGCTTTCCCCCGTCTGTCTTTCCCTCTATCCATCCTGTGAGTATTAGGTTCTCAAAGCCCTCCTTCCTCATTACATGTCCCAGAAGCCTTAGCTGTCTCTTCCTAATATCAAGTATAAGTTTTCTTTTCATTTGCATCCTCTCCAAAACCTCATTGTATTAATCCATCTCTTTCTCCCTACAGCTATGGGTTAATAGCAGAACAGATTGGGTTGTATAGGCCTTGGCTTGCATTCAGTCTACCACAGAAAATAATGGCAATCAATTGCAGGAAAATCTTCGCACTAGTCAGTCTCTTTTGAGACATGATTGCCAAAGTGTGTATCATATATGGCATTTAACTGACTGAATGTACAATTCTCTACAAAATCCAAACTCGGTCTCCATTTTCTCATTCCGAGCCAGTATTCATTATTCTTATTATATAACCTCTAAGTTGGTAGAGGTGAACTTTTAGAATGAGGCACAAGGCATCTGGGTAAACATTATCCAACAAAAAAACTCAGCTTCCTTGGGAAGTTATCATGAAGTGTGGAGAACTAAGCAGTTAGAGCATTTTGATAAAACAAGATATCGAGATGGAAAACAAAAAAAATATCACAAAATCTTTGATATATTCAGACATTGCTGAGTAAGATTTACTGCTTAATCCTCAAAGTTTGGTTAGTACCATACAGATGTACATGCAATATATTCTCAGAATAATTAGATAGAAGAGGATTTCCAGGAATAAAGCAAAGGGAAATTGGAATATGTGATTTGAAATGGAGGAGATATAAGCAAGCCTGTAGAGTAAAAGAAGCTTTCATCATTAATGATTCTATCTAACTTTGACTAAATCAGAAAAATCTATAGATGCTCATCATTATCAGAATCTTTGAGAAGTTATTCCAATATTGAAATTCTGATTAGATATGGATGAAATTTAAAATCAAAATCAGCAAAAGAAAATAAATTCAAAATTAAGTTAGAACATGCGTGCATATTCGCCAGAATAAGATAAGAATATATAATAACTATTATTGCGTTAGTAATAAAAAACAAAAACTTCTTCGATAATGTGAAAATATTTTCAAAGTAATATACAATAAGATTTTGAAAGGGAAAATTTACTTTACACTCCAGAATAAATTTGCTTTTTTAACAGATGTTTTAGGTGCTTGGATATTGTAACAGTTATTGAGATAAAAAATGAAATTGCTGAGCCAAGTTCAAATTCTGGTCAATTCTGTTTCTTTGAGCTAATGCCATTAGAAATAGCATGAATCTATTTCTCCATCAGCTATAATTCAAATAAAAGGGCATGTTTTTTTTTTCATTGACTGATTTGTTTGGTTTATTTTTTATAGATTATCAACCTTTTGCAGGTTATTTAAAGCCAGAAAATATTTTTATATTAAAACAATTTTTGGAGGCAATAATGATTTACTGATACTAGTCCTACTAATTAACTTATATCTGAGGGGAGAAAAGGTGGATTCATACCTTTCCTAAATATATTTGTATGCAAGTGAGTATAACAAACCTGACTCGACTCTATCTAGGTACTGACCAGGTTCAACATTTTTTAACTTCAGTAGTCAGACAAGAACTAGTGCCTCAGCATGATATAGCCATAAGCCTAAATAGCAGGGCAGACTGGGCTCTTTATCCATGATTGGAGAAAAACTCTGAATTCAAAACCAGTTTCAAGAAGAATGGGCTCTGTTTGGCTATCTTTTAGCATTTAGTTTTGAAGATGTTATTAATTTCTGTTATGTAAGAAAGACAACCAACCTTGCTAAATTAAATTGTTGAGCGTGAACTCTTTCATTGACTATAAAAGTAGCTGCAAATGAGACACAGTATTTGCAAAAGGTGTCACACTAAATATGGTTATTTATCAAAAAAAGAAATCAACTAGTATGTATATATTTGTTCAACTTACTTTTTTCCTTCCTTTTTAAATGAGACAAAGATATAAGAAACCTGAAATGCTGTTATAATAAAAACATAGTTGATGACATTAGTCAGAAAGTATAATAAATTACAACAAACCTTAATGATTACTTGTGTTCATATGTAACCTAAGTTGCTATAGTTATAGTGGCACTAGTAGTTTATTATAGTTGTAATCAGTAGAGTAATTTACTATAGTCTCAGTCTAACCAAACTGCAGCTTGCAAGACCAATCCAGCTCTTTGAGTTTTAATTTATGGTTCATGAAAATATTTTGGCTGATGTTCTTTTTTCATCACAGTTAATATAAAAGATAAATAAAGAGAATTTCAAGCATTATAATTATTTACTGAGTATGAATTTAAACCCCATTAGATTAAAATGTAAGTTTAATGTTCATTTTTAAAATCAGTCAGTGATCCAAAGGCAAATTGGCATGGCAAAGGAAGCATTCCAGGAGTTGAGTAAAGTTTTAAAAAAATAGGACAATTTGGTTAGAAACAAAGAAGAGAGTACTAGATTGCTATGTGATGTCAGTTCTTCAATATGGCAGTGAATACTGGACAATATCATCAAAGATAAAGGAGCTACTTGAAGCAACTGAAATGGGGTTCTACAGAAGGATGCTGTGGATATCATGGGTCGAGCATGTAAGCAATGATAAGGTTTTAGAAATGATGGAAACAAATAGTAAGTTAATACTGAGCATCAAGAAGAGACAACTGAAGTTGCTGGGACATGTAATAAGAAAGGCGAGATTAGGGAACCTGATACTGACAGGCCAGATAGAAGGGAAAAGAGACAGGGGAAAACAGTGGATAACATATTTGAAAGACCTAATCAGGTGATGATGGAGCGAGGATTGTGTGGTGTAACAGGAGAAGGTGTGGAAAGCCATGATTGCTTACGTCCTGAAGGGACGAGGCACATAAAAGAAGAAGACCAACACATCTTTTAAACAATTTAACCCAAGGAAGATAAAAAAGCCTCTAAGATGCAGAGGTCAGTGAGAATGAAAAAAAACTGAGAAAACTCTCGATAAATGACAATAAAAAAAAACAGAAGACAAGATAATAGATTACATTAGATTGTAGTTGACAGAAAGGCAAAAAGACAGAATGAGTTCCACAAGTAGTAGGTAGAAGAGCAGAAAACATTAGTATAGAACAGGGGTGGCCAAACTGCAGCTTGCTAGCCACAGGCAACTCTTTAATTTTTAATATGCAGCTCTTGGAAATATGTTAGCTGGGCTCCTTTTTTTCATCAGTCAGTTAAGTGCCATACATGATACACACTTGTGTGATCATGTCTCAAAAGAGACATGACTGACTGGGCAGAAGATTATCCCGCAGTAGGTTGCCATTGCTTTCTGCGGTAGACTGGTTACCAACCAAGGCTATAGAACAATCTGTCCTGCTATTTAACCCATAACTGGAAGGAAGAGACGGATTAATACCTTTCCCAAGGGTATTTGTGCGTAAGTGAATACATTGGATTCAACTGGAATTTGAACTCGGCTCCCCAGTTTCTCGTTCCGAGCCGATATCCACTATACCACAACCACAGTTACTATAAAAGGTAAATAAGAAAAAATCAAGCTTTTTCAATATTTATTTACTTGGTATGAATTAAAACCCCACTGGATTAAAATGCAAGTTTAATGTTAATGTGTATGCAACAAAAATGTATATGCAAGTTTTGTTAATGTCTTGTGTCTCTCAAACATCTGAACTTTATTGTAGGTGGTTCTTACATTAAGCAACTTTAGCCATCACTGGTATAGTAAATGAACTTCTGGTATTTGTGGTACATTTTTAAATTTAAACTTTCTTACAACAAAAATTTTAAATATAACTACATGTGTAAGCTGATTATCAGTTTCTGTATTTTTTCATAATAAATGGCCTTAGAATTTGAAATGTTCACAGAAATGAACACATGCCTGATATATAGAAAAGGGATGCATCTTAATAAATAGATAAGTGTAAGTTGATTTTTGTGGATTATCTTTTCATAGTAAACAGTCTTAGTATTTGTCTATATTTTTCACATGAAGTAGTATTTACACTATTCAGACTATTGTCCTCATCTTTGTTGCTATTTGTACTTTGTTGCCATTGTACACTTTGGCCTTCTTCAGGTGCTAAGAATTTCAAACCAAACCCTTTATTACGATCACTGGAGTATATAATTCTCATTAAGACACATGGCCCACTGGATATAGGTATTGCTTAGTTTCAGTGACTTGACTCAAAGAGTTGTGAGTTCAATACCATGCTACAGCATTTGTGAACAAGTAACTAAAAGAGTTGGTTCAGAGGGAAATAACTCATGACTACCAAAAGAGGCCTTTTCACAAGGAATGAGAATGATATACTCCAGTGATTGTAATAAAGGGCTCAGTTCGAAATTCTTGGCACCTGAAGAAGGCTGGAGTGTACAATGGCAACAAAGTACAAATGGCAGCAAAAATGAGAACACTAGTCCGAATAAGGTAAATAGTGTAAACAGTCTTAGAATTTGAAATGTTAATAGACATGAACATGTGCCTGATATATACAAAGTTTATTGCATTCCAACAAATGTAATTACTCACTGTTTATAGAAGTAAAGTAAAAGCATATCTATTTAGAGAAACTGTTATGATCTTTCAATAGTTAGTAAATCTTTTGCTTATATCATTGCAAAAAGACAGTCACTTTCTATAGATTTGTATAGAAAAGGTGATATTTTTTTAGTTGACTCCATATAAACTGTTTCAAATTCTCATATTTGTTTTCAAAAGATACAGGCTCATTTTTTTTAATGAAGTGGTGAACATTATTTAGCCTTGGTTGTCACTTGTTTAGGAGAATGAAAACTCTGAATTAAAATCTGAGAAGAATTATTTGAAAACTTGCTTTTTGTGATAATGTTTAGTAGCCCTGACAAATGAGAACATAATAAGATTGTCTTCACAAAACTTTGAAGTCAAGTCAGCATGAATCTACTCAATTGAAGTGACAAACTCTTTGTACTTGTTACAATATATATATATATATATATATATTGTAACCCCTTGATTAGTATGGCTAAAGTGTACATCTGTAACTCTAAAAAAATAAATTTTCAATTACAATGGTTAAATTAAAGAATGTTTTACTGTACTAACTGAGTATTATGTATGCACTGATCAAATTTTAGTATACAAATATTTTAGCACACTAATCATAAACATTAATCAAGGGATGCTTGTATCTATATATATATATATATATATACACACATTTTATAAATTAACAGCACTTTTTAAGTGTTCTTTGAGGTCTATTTTCCCAATGAATTCTATCATATTCTGTCAGAATTTCTTCACAGGAAGAAGTTCGCATGTCAGGATGTTTCTTCAAAGCCAACATCTCTGGGCATGTATCTAAGAAATCTTATCATTTCCAGTGAAAACTAATTTTTTTTTCTGATTTCCTTTTCTTGGAAACCAGCAAACATTTCACTTTCTGATTCCTGTATTAAGTTTCCACTGAAGTAAGCAAGATTAGTTTTGGGAAATGTTTAGTATTTGTACCTTTTTTATTTTGGAAACACCAACGTTTTTGAAGATTCTGTCTTCAGGAATCTTGGCTTTTTTTTATCCTATTAATTTAACTATCTGGTTAGTGCTTAATAGATGATGGAAAATGTAGCAAAAAAATCTTGCATTGAAATAGGGAAAGATGTCTTCCAAAAGTTAAACAATATGTTAAGAAAGAGAAGAATTTGATGAAAAACAAAGAAAAGAGTGCTAAAAAGCGATGTTGTTATAATGTTTCTATAATGTTTATTGTTCTGATTAATAATAATGAAAGGAAACAATTAAAAAAAGGGAATATGAAGAACAGGTTTAATTGCATGAGAGATATAGATTAATAAACCAGTAATAGAGAATACCATAGTTCTGGTTAATATTACTGTAATGAAATATTACAGTAAGGAAACATTGGAACAAAAGGTTGAATGAAGAACAGGTTTAGTCATATGGGAGACATGGATTAATAAGACAGCAATAGAAAATAACATAGTTCTGGTTAATATTACTGTAAGACTCAAATGCTACACCTTGTGACAACAGCTGTTCCTATGAGCAGACATTATAGTCCATGTTCAACAATTAGTGTACAGAAGGTTGTTGTCATTCTACACAACATATGTAATATCAGTCTTCTTCCATGGAAGTGAATGCTAGGTAATTTTCTTACAAATGAAAAGAAGGCTTAAGGTAACAGATATTTGGCTCTACAGAAGGAGACTGAGAATGCAATAGATTGAATATGTGAGTAACAATGAAGTTTTAAGGAAAACAGGAACAAAAGAACACTTATACTTTGTATTGAAATTTCTGGCACACATAATGAGGGCTTGGAGAATTTGACACTCACAGGACATATTGAAGTTTTGAAAGGAAGAAAAAAAACAGCAAGTAAGAAGCCAGCCATTGCTTAGAGCTACAAGAGGATAGGAAGTTGTAGAGGGCTATGATCATCCATGTCTTAAAGGGATATGAGATAAAGAATGAAATAACAAACTGGCATTAATTTATTTCCAATTAAATATTTTTGTTATTATGCCATTGTTGTTCTTCTATATGCAGCATCCCTTCAGAACATAAGTGATCATAGGTTTCCACAACTTCCACTCTTCTGTAACCTTTAGCAGTTTTTCTCCCCTTGTCAGGTCAGGGCCTTGCCTTCCCTTATTTCTCTTGTCTTCAATATGGCATGTGAGAATTAAGTTTTTCAAGCCCTCCTTCTCCATAGTACCCTGTGAGGATATTTTATTCTTTTTCTAATCATTTCACCCCAAGCAAGGCAAGACCACGACTGGAGAGCAGGGGGTTACTTGGAAAGACAAAACAAGTTACAGAGGATGTCAAAAAAAGAATAAGAGATGGATGGAAATCAAGGAGATAGAAGTTGGAAATTGACATTGTGTTTAAAATTTTGGAGATTGTAGCTGGCAGGGAAGCAAGCAAACAGAACGGCATTTCACAAATAGGAAGTGTGAGAAAAGAAACTGTTAGAGTAGAAGAAGAGGTCACTTTAACTAATTTGATGGTAAAATGGTGAAACCTTGATGTCAATCTAGTAGCAAACTTTGGGGAACCAGAGAAAAAAACTTGTCAAAGCAATTGCCAAGAAAATACTTGGAGAAAAGACAGAGGGAAGCTACATCACTTTGGTGAGAAAGTGACTGAAGGTGGGCTACCAAGTCAGGATTGATTATATTGCAGATTCTTCTTTGGATTTTGTTGAGAACATCAAGAAGAATAGCAGGAGCAGGATTAAGTTTTTCAAGCTCTCCTTTATTTTGTATCCAAATAATGTCTTTTTCTGATTTCTGATTGCTAAAAAATACTGTCAGTTTTACTGCATAACAAAAGTTTGAAAATATTATATTTTTGTGTATGCAATCTTTCAGCAGGTTGATGTTATCGATTGACTGATTGACCACTGACTGACTGATTGATTAGTATTGATTTTACTTTAAATTACAGCTTTCATTAGAGATAAATAAATTAAAAAAAGAACACATGGCATGAAATTACTTTGTGAACAGCAATCAAACATTAGGATACACTTGAGAAAGCTTGGTTCAGACGAGGAAAATTAATTGCTCTTTTAGTGGGTAATTTTACATCTAGAAGACTTACCTGTTATTTACAGGGTAAATTACAAGGGCAAATAGAAATTTCAATAAAACATAAAGTAAAATCCTGCTATGATTTGTTATCAAAATAATTCAAATGTCATGTTTCTTCAGGACTTGCATTACACTTTTCTACAAATTGCTTTTTTATTAACTGTGCATTTTTTAAATCAGTATCATCCCATGCAAGGCAATAAGGCTATTAAGACACAAGGGGTTACAGGATGTGGAAGAATTGGAACCAGAAGCATTAATAATAAGCAGGAAGAAAAAAAAGTGATCAGGAAGACAGTAGATAGTGATTAACATTGCATTTAAACTTTTGCAGGATGTAAACCTGTGTCCCTACAGGCAGAAGAAAACTATTGTTAGATCGGTCATGCCATAACCAATTCAGCCAAGAGGAACCTTTGTCAATCAATCAAGGTCCAAACAGTATATTTTAAACAAAATTCTTCCTATCATAGATTAACCAAAATTATCATAGAGAATGTATATTTGTCTTTCTTGAATATTTAGATGAAAATGAATAAGTATACTGTTTAATATTTAAATGAAGAGTCTTCTCAAATATGAGTATCCACTGAAAATAATGTTTAAAGTGATAAAAACCAATAGTATATTATTTTCATTTATACTATACTATATATCATATTATTCTCATTTCTCATTTTTGAGTGTTTCTTCCTTGAGCACTCGGTTTTAAAATCAAGTCAAGTTTAAGAAATTTATTAAGTCTGTTAGACACTATTCATGAGCATGGATTTTCATTTTAAATAGACTCAAAATCTAAGCCAAATTTTAAATGAAAATACAGAGTGGTCCAAAAGTAGCTGGGAAGCCTAATTCACTTGTCTTTTATTTCCTACAAGAGAGAGACTATCCACATTATTCAAGAGCATCCCATGAGAATCTTGAAACATTTCCTGAGAAATGGATTGGTCAAAAAGATCCATTTCTTTGGAACAGCACATTCACCTGACTTGACCCCAATGAATTTCTGCTTTTGGAGGAGTATTCAAGTTAAAAATTTATACTTGAAAATCAAGAAGTGTTGGTGATCTGAAAAATTACATAAAAGATGAATCTCAAGAAATTTATACACAAAGAAACTTGTGCAAAATTTGTTTGTCAAAGCATGCAGGTTAAACTTCAAAGCTGTGCAAATTGTGATAAATAGGCTGAACACTTGCACTGATAAAATTTAAGCACTTTTGTATTATTGTTCACAATAAAATTTAATTGCTAATGTAATAACTGTATCAGAAAATATAATTGCATATGTAATCTCAAAATAAATGTTATCATTTACTATCCACCTACATTTTGGGCCCTTTATATTTTCAATTTGAGACTAGTAAACAGTTTCTAAAAGAAATTTTGAAGCAGTCACATAGCTTCTCTAATGGTACTGTATCAAGCAATGAGATTCCATGAGAAATGGATCACTTCTTTCAGTTTTAGTAACTTAGAGGCAGTAGTGGCATTCTACTAATTTGTACAAACTGATTCCTAAAATTATAGAATCATGGTGAACCAGTTGTTTGATTTTTTAAATATGGGAGAAGTTGTACAAGAGAAGAGAAGTTACCAGACTTTTGTACAGTATTTTGCCATGAGATCTCTGTTAATGATTTCCATAATTATGTTGAAAAAGTAATGAGAAATTAACATAAACATGTACCCAAAGCTGTTCAAAGAGCTAAAAAGATGATAGCATTGCTGTAAATTCTGTGGAAAGGCTGAAAGAGGTTTTTCTGTGATGACATAATTTATTCTAACAAAAGAAATCATTTTGAAGCTAAACATGTGGAAAATCTTTTAATTATAAATCTTATAGGTCTTTCATTGGATCTTTGGGGTTGCAGTGATTCAGTTCAATGGTGGCTAAGAAACCATAGTACATTTGATGACACTAGCATAAAAAAGCATCATACTTCTTAACAGAAATATGACAAGAACAGAATTTCTATCTAAAAGTATTTTAAAAAATAAATGTTTTTTATTAAATTTTCAAAATGGTTTAATTCTTTTGGTTTGCTTCCATTCTCAGATTGAAAAGAAAATAAACAGAATATATTCCTAAAGATTATCTGTCTTTATAGAACAGGTTCCTGGAAATTTAGGATACCTTTAATGCTTAAAGGGTCATATAACATTTAATTAAAGTTAATTTAAGTCACTATATATAGGGCCCTTTAAATATTAAGTCACTAATTATAAGCCACTTAAATGCCATACATGATACGTGTTTGGGCAATCATGTCTCTTTTGATCCATGACTGACTCAGCAGAAGATTTCCAGCAGTAGGTTGTTATTTCTTGGACTGGTTACCAATAAAGGCTATAGAATCCAATCTGTCCTGCTATTCAACCCATAACTGGAGGGAGAAGAGATGGAGTCATACCTTTCCCAAATAAATTTGTATGTGTATAGGAAAGTTTGTCTTTTTACTATCTCTCCTAATCCCTGATCTTCTAGCCATTTACACAAGCTCATTAGGTAGGTTATGTGCTGCTTTTCTCTGTCTCTCTTGCCATCAATATGTTCTGTGAGTAGCAAATTTTCTAAGCCCTCTTTCCACAAGATGTGGCTTAGAAATTTCAACTCTTTCTGATTTTAAGTGTAGGTGTGCTTTTGGCATTGCTTACATGTTCAGTCTATGGTATTCTCATCATCTTTTTGTAGTACCAGATTTCTGTTGATTCCAAGTCTCTTCTTCATGTGTGTAAAGTTGGGCCATCATTCACTGTTGTATAAAAGGACCAGTGCCCATTTCTTTGTTTCTAAAAAGATTTTCATTTTTCTTTACACTTTGCTTAGTTTTTGGAAGGCAACTTTCACTAATCTAATGCTCTAAAAATTAATATTTATTCTCCCCAATTGTTTTTAAAAATCAGTGCATAAGAGAAGCAAATATATAATTTTGATTACTTTCTTTACAAATGGTCCCTAAGCAAAAGATGTTAATAAGTATTAACTGTGCTTGGTGTAGGAACCCAAAAGCAAACAATCTCATCATTGTAGAGTTTTCACAATAAAACAGACTTGTTATTTTTTATTGTGATGAATTGGGATCAGAATATCTCATTTGGTTTTATTTTTACTGACATGTGATTTATTGAATGCAATAGGTTTAACCCAAGAGCAAAGACAAAATACCTGCAATCCAGTCAGCTATAGAAACAATCAAAATTTGTAAAGCTTTCTCGATTAAGTATAGAAAGTGTCATAAAACAAGGAAGCAAGATGTATGTCTTTTATTGGGAGTAGATTTAGAAATGTGGGCAGGTAGAAGAATTTGGTAGATCTTGTGAATGGGGAAAGAAGAAAAGGTGACATGAAAGAATTTGGTGAAATTGGTTAGAGAAGTCAAAGATAGTAAATAACAATGGTATCAATAAATAGGAAGAAAGACTTCTTTCCATTGTTATAAATCTGATTTTATAGACCTCCATCTATAGCTATACATTACCAAGTAACTCATGCAAACGAAAATACATTCATGGATGAATGTAAATAAAAATGATTTGAGAACCTGTTTATAAAATGTTATTATTTATTATGAATGAAACATATTTACAAAGATAGGAATTTCAATTTCACTCTCACTCCCTGCACACACACACACACACAGGTAAGTTTGTAAAGTAATGGTGCAAAACTTTTATTTTACACTGCAAATATTTATTTTTCAACATAATTTCCTTCTTTATCAATGCACTTAAGTCAATGCTTTTCCTGTAATCATATGGATTGAACATTATGCATTGAATGTGTCAGATCAAAATTCAGCAAATAACAGTGTCAAGCAATACTTACTGATATGTCCTTATTTCCAGGATGGATGAATATCTAGACAGATACATAGATAAAAACATTAACAGATAGATACTGATATACTGGCAGATCCAGATAGATTGATAGATATTAATGTCCTGACGGATGAGGATAGATAAATACTAACGTACTGATAGATAGATAGATAGATAGATAGATAGATAGATAGATAGATAGATACTGATATACTGGCAGATCCAGATAGATTGATAGATATTAATGTCCTGACGGATGAGGATAGATAAATACTAACATACTGATAGATAGATAGATAGATAGATAGATAGATAGATAGATAGATGGATGCTGATATACTTGCAAATCCAAATAGATAGATAGATAGATAGATAGATAGATAGATAGATAGATAGATAGATAGATGGATGGCTGATATACTTGCAAATCCAAATAGATAGATAGATAGATAGATAGATAGATAGATGCTGATATACTTGCAAATCCAAATAGATAGATAGATAGATAGATACTGATACACTGATATATCTAGATAGATACTAATATTCTGAAAGATGAGGATAGATAAATACTAACATGCTAACAGATCTAGATAGATAGATAGATAGATAGATAGATACTGATATACTTATAGATTCCAGACAGATAGAAACTGATATACTGACAAATCCAAATAGATAGAGACTAACAGATTGACAAACCTAGATATGTAAGAAAAAAATGTAATGAATAGATAGATAGAGATAGACAGACTGTAACAGATTGAGATAGATATAAACAGACTGAGCTATTTAGCTAGATAGATAGATAGGAATAGGCTGTCATAAGCAAAGATAAATGCAGAGAATGCCATTTATGAATAGACTGCGAACAACATGAATATATGAGATATAAACACAGTAAACATAAGATATAAAAGATTAAAAGTGATATACATGAAAAGAACTATGGCTCTGAGCTGAGTTCCAACATGCAGTTTTTGAAGCTCAGTATTTATATGTAACATGTGATTCTTTCTTTGAAAAGATGAGGATATTAATCAAAATAATCCTAAAATAAGGCCCATAACTCATTTTAGAATTTCAGATAATATTTGGAAAACGGAAGAAACATCAATTGGAACATAATGATAAACTGAGCAAGATTACTTGTTTTAATATGAAAAATCTCTAAATTGTGGTTGTGGTACTCTATGCAAATGAGCTGAGTTGTATTTAAGTGCTAAGCCACTGTTTGACACTCCATTACATCACTCATAATGGTGTACCATGTATTGAGTACTGGAACTGCAAGATATACCAGATATAGCAGGGGTTAAGAAATTAGAAATAAATGTCATATGGAGGCCATTAATAAAGAAAGAAAGAGAGATAATAGCAGAGAGAGTCAGGCTTCACAGCAAGACTTCAGCAGCAGCAGTGGCAGATAGACAGTAAAAACATTATGTTTAAGTTGTGGATTCAGGATTCTCTCACAGGACAATCGTATAATGTATTAAAGTCTCAGTTTATAAATTTGTTGCATAGTAGGTATGAGTTCAAATCCTGAGCTGGGTAGTACACAGTGGAGGCAGAATGAACAATAACTACAATGTACTATAGTTATTGTTCATTCAGTTTTTAAAGAAGCAGATAAGATCTCCTGAGACAGTGATATGAGGACAATCTACTCGCATAGATAAAATAAATGGTTCAGCTTAAGGTTTGCTGAATTGGCAGACACCTGAAGAAGGATTGAAACATTGTCTGAATGTAAATAATGTAAGTTTTTTTTTTTTTTTTTTTTTTTTTTTTTTTTTTTTTTTTTTTTTTTTTATCGTATCACCACTGATGTGCAGGGGGCTATGTAATAGTGAAAAGATTAGAAAAGAAAAAGCCGGAAACCACATCCTAAGCAGGGAACAAGGGGTGAGCCTCTTCACCTGTTCAATAGACGTGGGTGGAGTGTGAACCGGGCAATAGATAGATCTATCTACTCCAATTAAATCTATCTACTCCAATTATTCTGTCATTTAATCATATGTATTTGAAGCTATAGAGAGATGGTTAATGTTTATTAAATCAGCCTTGTTTCAGACATAACCGAAATCCCTATAACTTACTATTATTCAAAAGATCATCAGAAGGTTGAAGGTTGGAATGTGTGGATTTGTGAAGAATAAAATATACATTTTTCATGTTAAAATAGAAATTTATTGATGGAAGAGAATAACAAGAATTCATAAAAGTTAATGTTCAATTAGAAACATAAAGAAGTTAAGGGTGTAGTAGTAACTTGTTGGAAAGGATTGTCTTTGAATTTATCGCTCAGTGGGAATGGTGAAAGGCAGAAGGTGAGAGGTGAATGATGAAGAAGAAGAAGGAGATGAGAGAGAAAGAGAGAGGCAATAATAATAGGATCTCTTGATGTGTGTCAAGGGGTATGTGTTAATTGCACTCATCTTAACACTCTCTGATGAGGGTCGTCTTATTTTGTCTTTTTATTTCATTTGGAAATTCACTCCCAATGTTGTTCTGACCTTTTCATTTGATGACAAACATTTTGCATCGAGGTGTGAAATTTCACAAGTTTTGTGTGTGCTAAGCAAAGTTTGTAAATTCCAGAAAATTTGTTTATTTCTAACAATGAGTTAAATTTGAATTTTTAAATGTAGATCTTGTTTTGTTCACTACATATAAACAGACACAAAAGACATAGATCTGTTTAATAAGTATATGAATGCACTGGTCAATACTAATAGGCTAAATTGAGATTTTTGGATGTGGTGATAATAACAAATGTACATTGCGGTGCAGTGGATATTGATTTGGAATGACAAATCAGGGTGCCAAGTTTGAATTCCAGTTGAATTCCTTACATTCACTTACGCACAAATATCCTTGGGAAAAGTATTAATCCACCTCTTCCCTCCAGTTATGTGTTAAATAATAAGACAGATTGGGTTTTATAGCCTTGGCTGGCAACCAGTCTACTGCAGAAAGAAATTGCAACCTACTACAGGATAATCTTCTGTCCAGTCAGTCATGTCTCTTTCGAGACATGATTGTCCAAGCGTGTATCAGATATGGCACTTAACTGACTGATTGATAATACCAATCAAGATGAAGATTTAATCTGAATTTAAATAATGTAAATAATTAGAAATATACTTTTTAGAAATAATTGGAAATAAATTCTTTAAATAGACATGACAGTGTAGAAATGTGGTTATGATGCTCTCTGCAGAATTCATGACAGAAGAATCAGGTCATGCCGTTCCATCTCTTCTTTAGCATTTAGCCTTATTTTCAATGTACATGCATCATTCTAACCAACCATTTGACAAACTATCAAACAATTCTTCATGGATATTCCCATGCACAATGCAGAGAGAAAGAATGAAGAAGTAAAACAAAAAACAATAAGAAACTGTTTACCTCAATGCAACAGAAGATTTTTTGTTCCATCTGCCTGTGCCTTTGTGATGTAAAAGAATTTTCCGTTCGCTTTGAAAGCAAACTATAAGCTCTTCTTTATCTATCCATTGGTACAAATGAGAAAAGATCTCAAAAACTCCTGACTGGCCACAAAGAAATCTGACAAGATCAAGATTCCTTTATTTAGTTCTCTGTCTTATTTTATGGTAGCCACTGGCACCTGTAATGTCTGAAGTCGTGCACAGTCTTTTAGACCAGAACTCCACTCCTATGTTTATCCTTTATAAGAAGATCATATCTATTTTTCTCTCTGTTGTGTCAGTTTTTATTCTTTCCCTTTTTTTCGCCATGATCTCTCAGAATCCCCAACTATCTGCGCACATCTTGTTCAATAGATAAACAGTATTTTAATGAATTTATCTCCACTCTTTCCATAAATTATTTTTGCAGAAACTCATACTGTTTCAAATTTTCTTTAATTACATTTTCACCTTCAGTAATCCCATTTTTGCATTTTCACTTCAAACATCAACAATTGTTACCTGACTTCTCTGTCCTCTCATCACCCTTTGATACTAAACTATGGCTGTTAGCTCTGGTTCATCTTTGAAAATTATAAAATATTTAAAAATAGATCTGCATAGGTTTAGCTAAAATTTTTCATAGAAAATCAATGAGTGTTTTTTATTTTAAAAATGTAATTAATGTAAAAGCTTTCATTCTTATTTTGTAATTTCTTGAAAAACAGGACAAATTTTAAAAATGTATGTATATTCCTTGAAGAAAACTTGTTAAAATTGTAATGACAAGACCGCAGAGAGAGAGAGTTATAAAATTATTGAAGTGTAAATAAAAATAATTTGAAAGAATAGCAAATGATTAATTTTTTATTCATTATTGAAATTTACATGAATAAAAAATATATAGATTCTGTTTCAGATTTGTAATTCAGTCTGTGACCATGAGGAAAAATAGAACGCACATGCAATGAGAAAAATTTTCTAAAAAAATGTTCCCCTATCTTCTCTCCTCCCAATTTCTCATTTCTTTTTTTATCTCCTCTCTTACCAATCTATCTCCCCTTATCACAGTTCTCTCTCTCTCCTTCCCATCTTTCTTATTCGTATTTAAAATGATCAAATTATGAACAAATTCAAACATGACTGTCATTTGTTCATCATATTATTTTCCCCCCTACAACCCCTTTCCTCACAGACAAAATGTCACAAGCGTCTTGCTGCTCTATTGGTACTTCCATGAAAAGTGCTTAGTCAAACTATATTTCTTAGTTCCACCAGTTCTAACCTTCATGTTTAGGACCTGCCATGCTATGTGCATTATAGTGAACAACCCTTAATCCCTCCATATTCTGTTGGTGTGATGTTAATTTCCATTCAAGCAGCTTTTTCCCACAAACCACTGCTCTGCAAGAGGATGTTTTTCCCAATCACTACAATCTTAACCTTTTTAAGTCTAGGGTTAACCGCTATTTTCATTCAAACATGTTTCATTAAATAGCATAGACATGTTGTGTCTACTTATTTTTATATCAATCCTTTTCAGTTGCCAAATCAGTTTCTTGGATGTGCGTTGTGGTACAGTGGTTATCGGCTTGGAACGAGAAATCAGGAGACCGAGTGTGAATTCCAGTTGAATTCCTTGCATTACACTTACGCACAAATACTCTTGGGAAAGGTATTAATCCATCTGTTCCCTCCAGTTATGGGTTAAATAACAGGGCAGATTGGGCTCTATAGCCTTGGTTGGAAACCAGTCTACCGCAGAAAGTAATGTCAACCTACTGCGGGATAATCTTCTGCCCTGTTGAGACATGATCACCCAAGTGTGTACCATGCATGGCACTTAACTAACTGACTGAATCAGTTTCTTGATGTTGAGATGAAGTTCTCAAAGACGGCACCGTGGGTTTTTTTTTAACCAAAGTACTTTCAACCATTTTTAAGATCATCTTCAGAGATAAATTACAAAGACAAACATATTTTAACTGTGATAAAATCTGCATTCCCTTGTCATAGTGATTTTTAAAAACACATGTAAATGTGCTCTGTTATAGTTATTTTAGAATTTGAAAAATTATTTGGTATACTTACGGAATTTTTCTTACAAAACAAGAATTTCAATATGAAGGAGCTGACTGAAAATTGGTAGAAATGTAAAATTGGCATTAGTGTAAAAATTCTATATGCACTTTAATATGTTGTTGCTATAATCATAATAAATTTATATATATATAGTATAAAAATAAGTAGACACAATATGTTTATATTATTCACCTAAATATGTATGTATGTGTCTGTGTGTGTTCAAATAGAAAATATTGCACACTGAGAGCAGTTTTTAATCAGTACCTGATCATTGCATCATGCAATTCAGAGTTGTGCTGCTGGTGAGAAGGTAAATGTATATTTATTATTAACACACACACACATATATATATATATATATATACAATTACAATGCTAATTAGATAATTAGATGATAATCCAAAAGATTTTATTTAATTAATATAAATTATCAATTAAATAAAAACATAGAGCTCAATGGATATTATCTAGAGCAAATACATTGAAATGAAAACTCAACACACAATTAAACGGTTATAAATCCAGAATTTATTTCAACAATGTAAAGAAAATTTTCATAGTTGCCTCATTCAAACTTTTGATGAATAAATAAATTATTTATTTCATCAATAGTCTGATTGAGGCAATTGTAATAATCTTCTTTATATTGATGAAATAAATTCTGTATTTATAACTGTTTAATCATGTGTTAAGTTTTCTTTTTGATATATATATATAGCGTTAAATTGTGATGATACTTATTGCCAAGATTGCTGTTTTTTAATGGTTTACTGGTAGAAAGGCATTTCTGGAAAGTGTTTTTTTTTGTTATAAAGTGTTCAATATCAAGATAGTAATAGAGCATTAATAGAATTATGGAGAAGTTTGTCACTTAACTGAGCAGAATTATGTCGACTTTGTAGTTCTGTGAAGGCATTATTGCAGTGTCTTCACTCGCCAAGGTTCTTCTGAAGAGTGAAGATATTGCAATAATAACTATACTCTGGTCTTCTTCAGGTGCTTGGAATTTCAAACCCAACCCTTTATTTTGATCACTGAGATATATCATTTTCATTCCATGTGCCATGCCACTTCTGGATGCTATGTAGTTATATCCCTTTAGCTTAACTCTCTAAGTTATTTGTTCACCACTGCTGTAGCCAGGTATTGAACTCACAAATAAATGGTTGGTTAAAAATTCAAAGCACCTGAAGAAAGCCAGTGTGTACAATAGCTGAAACATCATGAATATGGCAATAAAGATGAGGACAATAATCCAAACAGCATAAATAATGTAAATACTGCCTCGTCTCAGAAGTATAGTCAAGCAATAAAAATATGTTGGATTAAAAAATGAAGCCCATTAATTCTTTAGAAATTGCTTATATATATATATATATATATATATATATATTTATTTATTTATTTCCCCATAAAAGATACGATATATTAAATGGAGAAGAGAAAAGAGATGGAAAGGAAATGAAAAGAGGAGATCAAATAGAAAGAAAGACTTGTTTAATAATTGTGATATTATGCACTTTTGATCTAAGCTTTATATTTTTAAACCCAAACGAATATATTGAAAAGGAAATATACTCACACAAACACACACACACTTCATTGAGCCAATGTCAGATTCATTCATATCCAGAGAAATTGCACTAATATAAAAGGAGTAAATAGTTTTCCCTTTCGTCCAGTTCACATTCCTCCAACATATTTTTAAAACGAGTAGAGGTTTATCCCTTGTTTCCTGTTAAGAACTGGGTTTCTAGCTTCATATAAAGTATACTTCAATTCCATACTTCTAATGTCTCCACTAAAACTCTGAAATTTTGTTTACGATTTATTTTTTTTGTTGTTTTTTCATCAATAGAAGTAGATAGGTTTGCCTAACATCTGGTCCATATTCCTCCAATGTCTTTTGAAAAAAAGTAAAAGGTCTGCTGAATAATTCTGATCAAGAATTATAAAAAATAAAAAAATAATAAAATACAGGGAGATGAAATCAAAGGAGTGTAAATCATTAGTTTTAAAAATTTAAATATTCAAATATTACATGTACATAAAAAAATGTAGAGAAAATAAAAATTTTAAAATTTTAAATAAATATAAGATAAAATAAAATAAAAGAAAAATCAAGAAGTAAAATTTAGAATTAAGAATTTAAAATTAAACAATGTAAGGAGCAAAAATAAAAGGGGTTTAATTCATAAATGTTAAATGTAATATTGTGGGGAAAGAAAGAAAGAAAGAAAGAAAGAAAGAAAGAAAGAAAGAGGTAATATATATATATATATATATATATATATAATTATTATTAACCAGTTTTTGGTCATAATCAAATTAGACCAATATATGGTTGTATAAAAAAGTGCTCAATGCATATATAATCTTGAGATTTTGAATATTGTCATTTGGAAACCAATCATTGATGCAACCTTTGTTTCAGTATCTTCAGGTAATTATAACTGATTTTCCATTGTTTTCAAATATACAACAGTAAAAAAAGTTTTAAACCAAGGTTGCCTAAAAAACTGTTTTCCAAATTATATATATATATATATATATATATATATAGTAATATTTTCTTTATAAATTTATAATAAAAGCATAATTTACTACAACACAAGAGGCACTTTGTTTCGGTATTATCTTATTAGCACCTTGTCAGACAGTTTAATATTTTTTACTGTTAAGAATTATTATATATAGGAGCTTAAAAAAACAACACAATTTTTTAACAAATTCAGACAATTAAGGTGGTGTGATTTTTTTGAGGTTTATTTCAGCTAACCAATAGAAAATCCGGTCGTGATGTACATGAAAAATTTAATTGTAAGAGTAAAGGAAGATAGACTTAAAATGACTTAAGACCCAGACATTTTTCATGCTAGTGATGAAATGAATTGAGAGATATATATATTTTGGAATTTTGCAAGTCTGACAAATTATCACGTGTCATAAAAAGTAGTTACTGGATTTTCTTTAAGTTATTATTCAACTCAAAGTAGTGGACAAGAGACAAAGATGGAAAAGTTTAAATTATGAAAAGATGGGAGAACAAACATACAAAACATGGCTCTTGTAATAATTTACAAGTTCTGTTTATTTTAGATTTTCCATTTCACAGTAGGAGTTTTATTGGCATCTTTTAATTGGCAATATTAAGTAGAAAGTGATGTGCTATTGCCGTAAGTTTCATTATTAAAAGATGAGATGTGAAAGTAATGGCGAGTCTTAAAAATATTTTTGGTACAACTGATTTAATATTTTATTACTGTGGGATTTTTTATGGTAGAAATAGAGCATAGGTAGACTATAGAGTCAGTCATACATTTATTTGCTAATGGACACTCAATAAATTTTTGGCAGTTGCAATTATTATTGTGATAATTAATTTTTTTAGGGTGTTGTTGATTGTTTAGGTTATTATATCAGTTTAAAATACTATTATTATCTTTTTTGATGATCTTTTCAAGGTTATCACGACAGCTATAGCTCAATTTCAGTGTATTTCTGTTAAAAATTTTGCTAAGATGGTTATTTTTAGGAAAGTGTATTTCAATGAATTTTAGGAATTTATGCCCCAACTTAGTACTTATCATTTGGTTAAATTAAGTGTGTACCAAATGATATTTCTCTTTCTGTTTTTATTGTTGTTGTTATTATTTATGTTTATTGCATTTCAAGTCAGGGCATTTATAGCTGCTGTTTTTAAGTGCTGTGACATAGAATTTGCTATGTTTATAAAAGATGCTTTCATTAGAATTGTTACTAATTCTGTTTTCAAAAAAAAAGGGTATATGCTTGATGATTGATCAAGGATGGTTAGATTTAGGGTGGATGTATATAGGATTAGCCTTATAAAATGCTCTACTAAGTATCGACCACTCTTAATAAAGTATATGACTACAAATGAGCACTCATAATAAAGTAAATGACTGTCAACACATTAGTTTATACTACTTTTAAGATATATATATGGATAATTTTATCACAGTAAACATTATTTTTAGTAAGTATTTCTCTCTCTCTCTCTCTCTATATATATATATGTGTGTGTGTGTGTGTGTGTGTGTGTGTGTGTGTGTGTGTGTTTATTGTGTATTTAGGCAGTATTTGTGCATGTAGAATCATAAAAATGTTTTATATTCCAAACATGGTGAGCACGTTTTGTCCGTGTTTATGGTTGACATTGTTGAGTATACATACACTACCAGCCATAATTATTAAGCCACCCCAGTTTTTAAAAAAAATGATGTATTTCATACTATTTTTAGTATTTATTGCCAAGTGGATAATTCTAAATGAAAATAGAATGTTTTTTTTTTGTTATTATTACTTTGCAAAATTTTACAAAGCAGCCAGGAAGCCTTTGCTTCGGTCAGCCAATAAGAAGAGATTAGCATGGGGAAGAGAGCACAAAAACTTGACACCAGAACAGTTCATTTGATGCACATGTTATTGTGCAGTATTAACAAAAGAACCATTCTATTTTCATTTAGAATTATCCACTTGGCAATAAATAGTAAAAATGGTATGAAATATATCATTTTTTTAAAACTGGGGTGGCCTAATAATTATGGCTGGTAGTGTACATACACCAAACTAGTTATACATTCAGTTAAGAGTAAAATAAGATTAATCTTTGATAATGGCTAAAAGTATGGCCAAAAACACTTGGAGAAATAAAACCTTCAGATAATTTTTATGTAATTTATGTTCTGAACAGAAAAAAATTATAAGATCATATGAAAAATTATATAAAACCTTCACCATAGTACCTTGTCTATCATTTTTAATGAAACTTGTATATATGTATATATATGGGTACTTCCTAAAAATAATGTTTAAAGCAATAAAATTTTTTTGTGTATATATATATATATATATATATATATATATACACTAACATTTATAATGTGATAAAGAATAAATATAATTTAGAAATATATATTTGAAAAATAATCAATATTTTATTTCTATCATTCTTTGAATATACAATCAGCTGCTGAAAATTCTTGACCCAAGTCATTTCCCAAAATCAATAATTTAATGATCAACCATCAGAATATTGATTTTAGGAAGTGGGTTGGAATTTTCAACACTTTGTCATAAATTTGCATACAAATAAAAAAAATGATCCACAATTTTCTGCATTTAATTCATTTTTCAGACCAGTTTTCTCATTTCTTTCTGTTGTTTTTAGCTCATGTCAGCCATTCTATCAGTCAACCAGCCCTAGATATCTGACATGTTTTGTAACCTTATAAGAATGTCTATCTTTTTATTTCATCATATCTAAACTACAAGGAATGGCTTTTTAAATTTCAATACTTCCAAAAGAAAACATCTGAGAGGACCCTTTTTACTTTATGTTAACATGGTTAATGCTAATCTCCAGGAGAATAACATGGCGCTTTCTCAAACTAACATTTTTTGCTGATACGAATTGGAAAGATTATATTGAATCAATTGCCAGTTGGTTTTCTAGACAATTTTTCTAGACAGATTCTATTTTTTTGTAAATTCATCATTTGTCCCTGTTTTTAATATTGCTACTGCATGTAGTCTAGTGCTCCTGTTATCTATTTAGAGATTCTTGATAAAATTCAAAGAAGAATCTGCAATGTTATTGTTCCTAACCAGGCATCTCAACTTCAGTCACATTCTCACCACCATAATGTAGCTTCCTTGTGCTGTTTCTATAAATATTTTCATGGTAATTGTTCTGATGTGCTTTCCCCTATGACATCTTGACTTAATGAATTGAAGTGCAATACTTGATTGGCAGCTAGGTCTCATCATTTTATTGTTTAAATTGCTAAATGTAGCCATAACTTCCATGCTAACATTTTATTCTATTGCAATTCTTGCTTGTGGAACTCCCTTCTGGCTTCTCGCTTCCCAGTCAACTTCAGTCTTCAAAAATTTAAAAGCAATGTCAATTATCTTCTGTCTTCTTAATTCTTGTTCTTTTATTTTCCTCTATCCTTAATAGTATTTTTTCTTGTATTCTCTCAAACTCAGTAATGCCTTGAATCTTAGTGCTTTGCTTGGGGTGAAATGATTAAAAAAAAGACGTTCTTCAAAGTCAGTATATATAAAATCAGGCAGTATTTTTACTCCTAGATAAATATATTCTTAAAAAGAATGACTTTTCTGGGGGAGTCATTGGAATATATGATAAAATTCTATTATTAATCAGCCTTGGTTTCTTTCAACTACTTAACTACCATATACAATATCTAATGTGTATGTGTGTGTGTGTGTCTGAGCAAAGGTGAGCAAGAGGTCAAAACACAAGCTAGATAATGATATAATCATTTTAATGGACAAAAATATTGTTTTCAAAATTTTGAATGCTACCAAGAAAGAAACAGTTATTTTAATGGATCAGATGTTTATAAATGAGGTAATCAATATGGTGGATAGATTTGCTTTTATTTTTGGTAGAGTATTAGAAACTGAATTAAAATGACAAATTTTAAGTATTTAACACAGTTGAGAGGGTAATATTATAAAAAAGAATATGTTGTTTTGGGTTTTGGGTATCAGATGTGTGCAGGAACCACATAATTCTCTTATAGTCATCCGCAGACAGATCTGTTTTGCTGAATATAATTTTTTTAAACATTAGAAAATTTAAATAAAACCAAAATAAATGTAACCAAATAAAATGGCCTATTGCAATCAGATAGCTGTAGCATAAGGCTGACATGTTTTTCTAAAGAAAAAATTTTTTATAAAATGTGAATTTTTTTACCCTTCCCAATCCTTAACCCTTTTGCCACAACTAGAATCTTTTCTTTGTACATCAGTCTTTCTTTCCTTCACACTCTAAATCTTTTTCTTTTGTTTTTATCTTTTTTGTTTAAACTTCTAACCATTTTTTTTCTTTTACTTTTTGTGTAAATTTATCTCAGAAAACTCACAAGTGAATCAAGTGGTTTTTTCAGGCATTTTTGTTTGTACACAATTTGACTTCTGTATGTATTGTCTGTCTGTCTGTCTGTCTGTCTGTCTGTCTGTCTGCCTGAATGAAAGAAAGACTTTTCAGAGATCCTGTGTGTATTTGATACAGTTTTTTCAGGTTCCACATTCTTACCATCTTCAGGACATTACTGTCTCTGTCTCTCCCTCTCTTTCTCTCTCCTATCTCCCCTCTTCTCTATTATTTTTTAAAATTTTGTTCTGTCCTGCTCTCACCCTCTCATCTTCTTCTTATTATTATTCTGATGATGATGATGATGATGTGAAATCTGAATTAATTGCCTTTATCCAGTTTATATATATATATATATATATATTTTTAATTTTTTTGAATGAATGGTTTTGAAAATATTCTGTTCCTTTCTATTTTTGCTTCCTGTTCATGGTGGGAGGGTTTTATATCCCCTCCACTTCATTCTTGTATTTTTTAAAATTCTTTTTCTTTCTAGTAATTTCTATTACAACTTCTAGCACTTTCCAGCTACTCATCATCCTTTCATTTTTGGCCCGGCCTAATTCCTTCACAGTCTAAATTGAACCTTAAAACAAGATATAAAGTATTTATTTATGTGGAGATTCCATTACAAAGCTGTAATTATGTCGAAGTGGAACTTAGAATTGTAAATAAAATTGATAGAGCTGAAACGATTTTAATGGAATAAGACAGAGGAGTTGAAATTACAGAGAAACATTTAAGATTTTAAAGAACTGGGCGGTTAAATCTGAATAGAAATAAATCTAGATTAGAATGTTTTCTGTTGGTGGGGTGATAAAACTTGGAATTGATACAAATATACAGAGAGTTTAAAAACAAAGGTTGAAATCGAACTGTAAAGCTGGAGATAAAACTTTAAAAAGTGCTTGAGGAGTTGCTAACTTGAAACGAGTTGATAAGTACAGGACTGAAATGAATCAGTTTTATAAGCAGCCAAATTTTGGCTCTAAAATGTTACACAAAAGTTTTGTAACACGAAAACATGAAAGAGAAATTCAATCATTTGAACATAATATTATTATTATTATTGACATTTTGCAAAGTTACATGTATACACACACAGACACACACACACACACACACACAAATATATATATATATATTATTTTGAACATTATTACAAATTGTCGGTTGCTTATAACCAAGTTTCGTTAAAATATATATATATATATATATATATGGATAAACTGCCATCTAGATGATGCAACAATAAAATAACACTGACATCTCATTTTAACAGATATATTTACTAAAATTACACAAAAATCTCTTGAAATACTAAAGAGTAAATTTATTCAATAAAATTGCCTTTGACTTTAACTATGACCTCCAGATGACTACAGCCTCCAGATGACTACGGCCTCCAGATGACTTCAGAATCTCCTGCATATCTTTTGGATAATCTTTTTGAAGTTAGTAAATGCTGCCATAATCCTTGCCTTCAGTTCATCAGAAATTGTCTGACAGCATGACTAGGTTCTTCTGCTTGCATTGCATCATGCAGTCCTGTTACCAGCGGCCACCCTCTTGATCAAGGGCAACACTTGATGTAGGCCTTTATATTGAATCTGAGGCTCTATGGGAAGATAAATAGAGGTGGAACATCGCCATCACTAATGATCACTCCAAACACTATGATGTTGACTGGATATTTCATCCAGCTCTTTCCAAATCCTCTGCACTGTGCTCAGATTAAAACCCAAACACTCTGAAATGTTTGTATTGAAGTTGCCAGCACAAATGGTAAATTAAATTGCATCATGGTGCTCTTTTTCTCGGAGGTTGTGCCCAACTGACCCAACTATACTGTGCAGTCAACAAAAACAATGAACACACATGTATGAAATTAAAAATATGAATTGTGACAATTTTTTCATCACACCCAGGATATGTATGTATGGGTGTGTGTGTGTGGGTGTATATATATATATATATATATAGTCATCCGCAGACAGATCTGTTTTGCTGTATCACAGCTCATCAGTACGGTTAGACTCCAATTGCTTTTAACTGAGGATTAAAACACGAGCAAAGTGGTGTCAGTCGGTGATTCTACCTCTGGGCTGGGTGCTTGGTAGAAGAAGGCAGACTTTTTAGCATGTATATTATACACGCCCAATAGCCAGAGTGCTCTAATTCATTACTGAATGAGCAATGCGTACATGCCAGGGTAGCTACTGTTTTTCAAAGTCTACCATTCTTCCAGAGTGCTCAATCAGGGTGTGAGAGCGTCAAGAGAGAGAGAGAGAGAGAGAGAGAGAGAGAGAGAGAGAGAGAGAGAGAGTGATGGCATGCTAAATTTCCTGGAACTAGTTTTATAAATGCAGGCAATCTTTAAAAACCTATTCTGCTTATTTTCTTTTCAATCTGAGAATGGAAACAAATTATTTTATAGTATTTAAAATAATTAAACCATTATGATAATTTAATAAAAAACATTTATTAAGATATTGCCAGATTGAAATTTTGTTCTCATCATATTTCCCTTCAGAAGTATCATGATTTTTGATTCTAGTATCATCAGCTGTGATATGATTTCTTAGTTGCATTTGAATTGAATCTCTGTAGTCCCAAAGATCTAATGGAAAACCTACCAAATTTATGACTAGAAGACTTGTCCCATTTTTAAATTCGAAAGGTTAAGAGGCATGTGGGCAAATTAGTGTAGACTACCAGCATAGGTTAACTAGCATTTTAACTTAACCATCGGATATTAACATATATGATTATTATTGGATAATCCAACAACTGGTTCATTACACTTTTATAATTTTAAGAATTGGTTCACATGAACTGGTAGGATACTACCACTGTATATATATATATATATATATATATATATGTATATATATGTATATATATATATATATATATATATATATATATATGGATATACAAGCAATACACACACACATATATAAATATTTTTCTGGTGTTAATAAAACAGGGCTCAGTGTCATATAGTATAGCTATAAAATATATCTTAAATGATATATGCATTATCCTACATATATAGTACAACTTGGAGAGTCATGCATTCTGCTTATTATGAACTCAAGAAAATTTCCTGCCAATGTGCCCAATTTTTTCTTTAATAAAACTTCTTGAGCATTCTTGAGCATTCAGGCTGGTTGACAAAAATAAATAAATACACTGTTTGATAAATAAATTGGAGCATCTACTCAAATATGAGTATCCACTAAAAATGGCATTTAAAGTTGATAAAAATCTGTCAGATTAATAAAAATCTATTCTAATATATATATATATATATTGTAACAAAGTTGTGGAACTCGTAGGTTTTTTTAACCTGCTGTTTATGCATTTACTTTTATAAAGAGTGCTTGATACAAACGTAGAGTGTTATATTGTAATAGTTGTTACAATGATTTATAAATTCATAGTATCACTGCACAAAAATTTTCGTGTTTCGAAGCTAACCTTGTTTTTTGGTTGCTTCTCCTTGGGTGAAGAAGATGGAATCCAACTTCTTCACCTGAGGAGAGGTAACCAAAAAACAAGGTTAGCTTCAAAAGCGCGAAACTTTTTGTGCAGTGATACTATGAATTTATAAACCATTGTAACAACTATTACAATATATATATATATATATATCATTTGTAAGTGAGTTATATTACACAACCCAGATTTCTACCATCTGGTGTCTTAAGACAATTTACAATAACTTATTGTAAATTGCCTGAAGATACCAGATAGTAGAAACCTGGGTTGTGCAATATATATATATTACCTCATTTACAAATGAAAAATATTCAAAAGTTCTACAAGATAATTCTATTGAACACTTTTTAATACAAATGTGTACTAGTCTAATTTAAAACTAAGTAATTATATATATATATATATATATATATATATATATATATATATATATATATATATATATATATATATATATAAGGTGTTTATAAAGTTTTTGTGCATTTTAAAAATTTATAACATTATTTTTATTTGCAATAGAAATAATTGGTAAAAAGGATTAGAAAGAAGTAAATCTATATTTTTAAGATTTTATTAAAATTTTATTTAAGTTTTCACATGTCCTCCATCATTAGTAATACAAAGAGTAATATGATTTTGCAGTTCACAGAAAACATTTGCCAACTGATTTACACTAATGCCTGAAATCACATTAGTTATTTTAGCTTTCAAATATTCTAATGAACTAGGTTTGGTGGCATATACAATTGTTTTCACATGAAAAAAAAAATAATGCAGTCAAATCTGGCAAACATGGGCACCAATAAAATGGTTCACCCCTTTTGATCTATCTGTTAGCAAATTCCTGATTTAGAAACTGTCTAACATACAGAACAAAGTGACAAGATGCTCCATCTTGCTGAAACACTGTATTATCTTTCAAGTTTAATTGTTCAAGCTCATTTTTTAAACATTATTTCTATCACAAATACAAATAAAGTTATAATTTTTTTAAATGCACATGGATTTTATGGACACTATATATATATATATATATATATATATATATATATATATGAAGTTTATCAGAATAGTAAACAAAACTGAAGTCACAAAAATTTAACATCATATCCAAACTAGAAATTATAAGTTTTCCCCTTTGTAATTATTTCTCACAAGTCTAACACACCTTTCTCTCCTTTTTCCACTAATTCTTTACATATACCTGAAAGGATTCTCCTGGGATTTGCCATTGATAGCTTCCACACCCAGAAAACCGATTCTCTTGATAAATATTACTGTGCTTGCACAACCTTCTTCCTCACTCGATTTGGCTCTGTGTGATTTTTTCCGTTTCCACAAGCTCAAGGAGATGATCAAAGCGACGTGTTTTCCAGACATGGAAGCCATTGAAAGGGTGGTAATGATAGAACTGCAGAAAATCCTGGAAGAATCCTTCCTAGAGTGAAGTTTCACTTTCTTAGTAGAGTCAAAAAATGTCTATGATAAATTATCTTCCACCATGCAACCTCTTTCCCATTGAAATATTGTAAGCCTTTTGTTGCTCTATTGCTATTTCCACAGAAAATAATCAGTTGAACTACATTCATTAGTTCCACCAGTTCTAACCTTCATGACTAAGACATTGTAGTGAACCACCCTAATTCCCTTTGTATTCCTTTGCTGATATGTAAGTACCACTTGAGCAGCTTCTTCTTATGAACTGCTGTTTTCGGGAACCAACTCCCAAGGAGGATGCTTCCCTAATTGCTACAATTAGAATTTGTTTAAGCCTAGGGTTAACTGTTATCTTTCCCACATATCCACATAAACTGTGACTCTTACTCAGTAACTCTCTACCTTGTATTGTGTAAACATGAGTGAAAAAATATAAAAAAGCACATGGTTTTTGAGAATGCTTTCATATTTTTCCCAAGGGTATTTGCACATAAATGAATATAACAAACCTGACTGGAATTAGAACTTGGCTCTCTGATGTATAATTCTGAGCCATTATATATAAATCTACCATCTGCCTGTGCATTAAATATGGCTGTCACATCTGGTTGGGTTCTTGACAAAATCTAACAGAGAATCTGCTATGTAATCGATCCCAAACTGGTAGCTTAACTCCAGTCACTTTCTCACTAACATAATGTGGCTTTCCCCTGTCTCTTCTACAAGGTAGTTTCCAGCTTTCTTTTTTCCAATCTTTTCACTTTTCTTCTTTTTATTTTATTTTATTTTATTTTTTTTTATTTTATTTAAAAAAAAATTTTTTTTCTTAATTGGAGTAGATGGACTAAACTATTGCCCGGTTTGACACTCCACCCCCGTCTACTGAACAGGTGTAGAGGCTCATCCCTTGTTCCCTGTTTAGGATGTGGTTTCCAGCTTTCTCTTTTCCAACCTTTTCACTCTTACGTAGCTCCCTGTTATATAAATTATAAAAAACAAAATTATCCATTAGACCACCTGTGTATTTACCTTTTCTCATGATTTTGTATCATCTCCGACATCTTGAACTTTTGTTTCTATCAAATGGGATTTGATTTTTGAAGTGGGAAAAGTTGCAATGGGTGAGATCTGCAGAATATGGTGGTTATCAAGCTTGGTAATCATTATCCTTGGCTAAAAACTGTTGCACAATCCATAGCCATTGATGGAACCTCTGTGGTATGGTGAGATGACCACACTCTGCACGCTTTCTTTTCAACCATTACCATAAACAAAAGAAGCTAGTCACAATGTTATAACTTAGTATACATGTACAACAAGATCTTCTTCTTCTTCTATATGCCCTGTTCTTTCAGGAGGTAGGCAATCATAGCTTTCCACGTCTCCCTATTACTGGTGGCTCTTAGCATGCTTTCTTCTGTTACACCACGCAACCCTCGTTCTGTCATCCACCTGATCAGGTCCCTCAAATATGTTATCCACTGCTTTCCCCTGTCTCTTTTTCCCTCTATCTGGCCTGTTAGTATCAAGTTCTCCAAGCCCTCCTTCCTCATTGCATGTCCCAGAAACTTTAGCTGTCTCTTCCTGATGCTCAGTAATAATTTCTTTTTTGTTTCCATCCTTTCCAAAACCTCATCATTGCTCACATGCTCAATCCATGATATTCACAGCATCCTTCTGTAGAACCACATTTCAGTTGCTTCAAGTTTTTCTTTCATCTTCAGTGGTATTGTCCCGCATTCACTGCCATATTGAAGAACTGACATCATATAGCAATCCAGTACTCTCTTCTTTTTTTAAAATAGTAACAGTCCTGAAACTTTTTCATTAGATTTCATACATGCATCATATTACTCATTATCAAGCTCCATATGTACTGCAGTCATGACAGTAATGGGTGTATCTAGGGAAAGATAGCCTGATGGGACCCATCTACCCTGTTACTTTACCTATAAGTAGAGAAAGAAAAACTTCCCCAAGGGCGTATATGCAAAGTGAATATTTATTTTTTATAGGCATTATAGAAACAAAACTTTAGCCAAGTACTATTTTTACTAATTATGTTTGATTTTCAGATGAATAATTATCAATATAATTTGATTTATTCTGTCTTTCATTCTCACCTTTGATTGTTATAGGTGTCATTATTGAATATAACCAGGGAATACTTTGCTGAAATACATCTGTATTAACATCTATAGCCATAGTCAATGCAAGGGTCTCATGCACCCACCCCTCTGAATCTATGACTCACTCTACAACATCTTAATTTTCATAAGGTAGTATTCATATAAAATACAAATTTTATTGTAGCCTAATTGTGTACAATCATGGATCATATGCAATATAAGTGAACAATTCATCTAGAAAAATCAAAATTAAATACAGTGTATTTAAATACAAATTAGTAAGACATTATAATAGAGCATTCCATCTGAAATAAATCAAGAATGTTTTGCAGGAAGTTTTAATATCAAATTGAAATTTTTCTTGTTGAAAAGTTGAAAAATTTTCAAATATTTCCCTATAAACTGTGTGTCTTGCTCTATAACTTCCTAACATGAGTGACTTTAGGGCTTTGTACAGGGTGAATATCATTGTTAAAAAAAATTAAGTGTTTTCAAAATTCAAATCCAGGGTCTTCAAATTCCTGTTGGTGGAACACCTCCATGATTGACCATGTCTTCGGGGATGCAATCTCCCCACACTTAAACTATAAATATTGTAGATAAAAATTAGTGAATTTTACATAGTGTTTACATGAGCAAAACAAATTCATGGATTTGGACAAAAAAAGAACCCAGAATTACATCAAAATCACCAAAACTTTTGTGTCCCTTAATAGTCCGTTGAGGTTAGTTTTAATTAGTAAGAAAATATAAATGTAGGTAGAAAAAAGCAAATATTGACAAGATAGCGAGAATCTCAAAGCACTGCTTGGGATCATCAAGCAGGGGATTCAGGGGTAGTACACACTTGCTCTGTCTATAGTAACCAAAGATGAGAAAAATAGTTTGAACAGCCTTAGCTAGAATTTGAACTCATAAGATTTTACTTTCCACATTGATGTTGATTAAACAACTACCTACTTGACATAAATAAAATTTAAAACTTAGTGTAACACATCTGCAATTTGTAGGACATTGCGCTTGAAATAAAATATAATTTATAAAGTTTTTTTCTACAAGTGCATCCACAGTGCAGGAGAGAGAGAGAGAGAGAGAGAGAGAGAGAGAGAGAGAGAGAGAGAGAATTCAGCCTCTGCCACCTTTTGCTTAAACTGAAATTGAGAGTAAAGGCTAAATTTGTCCTCTTGGCCTCAGTTGATGAAAATGCTATCAAGGTTCACTCTATTATTTGTCTAAAATCATTACAGCCATTAATTTTCAAAATAAATCACAAAGAACCATTTTCCGCTTTTTTTTTTTAAAACATTAGATTTCTAAAACTTTTATGTGAGACATATATGCCGAATAAATCTATAGATCTCATTTCAGAAAATAAGTAAAAGAAGAACGCCAATAAATTGTGTATTTAAAATATAGAAAAAACAATGATATATCTAAAAAAAAAAATGTTCATTTTATGAGATGATCAGATAAGAAATATAGAAAGGCATCTTTATATCTGATTTAGTTCCTCCCATCACACACTTTTACCATCTTATTTTACATCTGACCATCACTTTTTATTTTATGGCGCCTTGTTTGTAAAACTATATATTTTATACATATATCCACTAAGTCAAGTATAGTTTGGTACAGGGTGAAAACAACAGAGCATCCAGTGAAAATAAAACAGATATTTTTTATTGTTTACACTCTTTATATTCAAACTATCTACATTGTTGTTGTGGACAATAGCGTGAATGTTAATATTGGAAAAAATGACAGCTCCTCTTTGGAGAAATTCAAAGAGAAAGAGATTGGTTGACAATAAAAACAAAGATCGAGATAATAGTTTGAATTTAAATAGGTTAGATGTTAACTCCTCATTGGAGAAATTCTAAGAGGAGCTTAGGTGATAATATCAGCAAACATAAAGACTATACTCCGAATGCAAATATAGTAAATAATGATAACTTCTCACTGGAGGAATTTTAAGAGAAAGAGATTGGTTGACAATAACAACAAAGATCGAGATAATAGTTTGAATTTAAATAGGTTAGATGTTAACTCCTCATTGGAGAAATTCTAAGAGGAGCTTAGGTGATAATATCAGCAAACATAAAGACTATACTCCGAATGCAAATATAGTAAATAATGATAACTTCTCACTGGAGGAATTTTAAGAGAAAGAGATTGGTTGATAATAACAACAAAGATCGAGATAATAGTTTGAATTTAAATAGGTTAGATGTTAACTCCTCATTGGAGAAATTCTAAGAGGAGCTTAGGTGATAATATCAGCAAACATAAAGACTATACTCCGAATGCAAATATAGTAAATAATGATAACTTCTCACTGGAGGAATTTTAAGAGAAAGAGATTGGTTGATAATAACAACAAAGATCGAGATAATAGTTTGAATTTAAATAGGTTAGATGTTAACTCCTCATTGGAGAAATTCTAAGAGGAGCTTAGGTGATAATATCAGCAAACATAAAGACTATACTCCGAATGCAAATATAGTAAATAATGATAACTTCTCACTGGAGGAATTTTAAGAGAAAGAGAGATTGGTTGACAATAACAACAAAGATCGAGATAATAGTTTGAATTTAAATAGGTTAGATGTTAACTCCTCATTGGAGAAATTCTAAGAGGAGCTTAGGTGATAATATCAGCAAACATAAAGACTATACTCCGAATGCAAATATAGTAAATAATGATAACTTCTCACTGGAGGAATTTTAAGAAAGAGATTGGTTGACAATAACAACAAAGATCGAGATAATAGTTTGAATTTAAATAGGTTAGATGTTAACTCCTCATTGGAGAAATTCTAAGAGGAGCTTAGGTGATAATATCAGCAAACATAAAGACTATACTCCGAATGCAAATATAGTAAATAATGATAACTTCTCACTGGAGGAATTTTAAGAGAAAGAGATTGGTTGACAATAACAACAAAGATCGAGATAATAGTTTGAATTTAAATAGGTTAGATGTTAACTCCTCATTGGAGAAATTCTAAGAGGAGCTTAGGTGATAATATCAGCAAACATAAAGACTATACTCCGAATGCAAATATAGTAAATAATGATAACTTCTCACTGGAGGAATTTTAAGAGAAGAGATTGGTTGACAATAACAACAAAGATCGAGATAATAGTTTGAATTTAAATAGGTTAGATGTTAACTCCTCATTGGAGAAATTCTAAGAGGAGCTTAGGTGATAATATCAGCAAACATAAAGACTATACTCCGAATGCAAATATAGTAAATAATGATAACTTCTCACTGGAGGAATTTTAAGAGAAAGAGATTGGTTGACAATAACAACAAAGATCGAGATAATAGTTTAATTTAAATAGGTTAGAATGTTAACTCCTCATTGGAGAAATTCTAAGAGGAGCTTAGGTGATAATATCAGCAAACATAAAGACTATACTCCGAATGCAAATATAGTAAATAATGATAACTTCTCACTGGAGGAATTTTAAGAGAAAGAGATTGGTTGACAATAACAACAAAGATCGAGATAATAGTCTGAATGTAAATAGTTTAGATGTTAACTCCTCATTGGAGAAATTCTAAGAGGAGCTTAGGTGATAATATCAGCAAACATAAAGACTATACTCCGAATGCAAATATAGTAAATAATGATAACTTCTCACTGGAGGAATTTTAAGAGAAAGAGATTGGTTGACAATAACAACAAAGATCGAGATAATAGTTTGAATTTAAATAGGTTAGATGTTAACTCCTCATTGGAGAAATTCTAAGAGGAGCTTAGGTGATAATATCAGCAAACATAAAGACTATACTCCGAATGCAAATATAGTAAATAATGATAACTTCTCACTGGAGGAATTTTAAGAGAAAGAGATTGGTTGACAATAACAACAAAGATCGAGATAATAGTTTGAATTTAAATAGGTTAGATGTTAACTCCTCATTGGAGAAATTCTAAGAGGAGCTTAGGTGATAATATCAGCAAACATAAAGACTATACTCCGAATGCAAATATAGTAAATAATGATAACTTCTCACTGGAGGAATTTTAAGAGAAAGAGATTGGTTGACAATAACAACAAAGATCGAGATAATAGTTTGAATTTAAATAGGTTAGATGTTAACTCCTCATTGGAGAAATTCTAAGAGGAGCTTAGGTGATAATATCAGCAAACATAAAGACTATACTCCGAATGCAAATATAGTAAATAATGATAACTTCTCACTGGAGGAATTTTAAGAGAAAGAGATTGGTTGACAATAACAACAAAGATCGAGATAATAGTTTGAATTTAAATAGGTTAGATGTTAACTCCTCATTGGAGAAATTCTAAGAGGAGCTTAGGTGATAATATCAGCAAACATAAAGACTATACTCCGAATGCAAATATAGTAAATAATGATAACTTCTCACTGGAGGAATTTTAAGAGAAAGAGATTGGTTGATAATAACAACAAAGATGAAGATAATAGTCTGAATGTAAATAGTTTAGATGATAACTCCTCATCAGAGAAATTCTAAGAGAAAGAGATTGGGTGATAATAACAACAAAGATAGAGACAATAGTGATAATAACAACAAAGATAGAGACAATAGTCTAAATAAAGATAAATTCTCATCTCAGAAGTTCAAACAGAAAAAGGTATTTTTGAATGAAGCACAAGATCATTTTTTCAACTATCACTATAGCAGACATACAGAGCAATCATCTGAAAGTTGATGGTGATTGATCTCTGGTAGATAACTAACAAAAGTTTTTATATATCACTTTTTACAGCATGTCATCTTACAAATGTCTATTCTGCAAAACTCCAACACTATTGAAAAACTTTTAAAATGACTTAATTATTTTTTTAGTATAATTACTGTGATTCTTACTGTTTGTATCCTGTAGGCTCTTTTTGGTTTTGATTTCTGAATTCATGGTAGAATGTCTTTGAGGCATCATCAATCTAAAACTAATTACAGAATTATATATCATATACACAAACATAGGTGCTACCCAAGGCTCTATCCTAGATCCTATACTGTTTCTGGTCTTCATACAAGATCTTTCTGATGTCGTCAGTTCCCAAGTAGGCATCTATACAAATAACACCACCATTTTCTTCCTATCTCAATAGGAAATCTACCAAGGATGTGCGTTGTGGTACAGTGGATATTGGCTCAGAACGAGAAAGCGGGAAGCCGAGTTCGAATTCCAGTTGAATCCATTGTATTCACTTACGCGCAAATACCCTTGGGAAAGGTATTAATCCGTCTCTTCCTTCCAGTTATGAGTTAAATAGCAGGACAGATTGGGTTCTATAGCCTTGGTCGGCAACCAGTCTACCGCAGAAAGCAATGGCAACCTACTGCGGGATAATCTTTTGCCCAGTCAGTCATGTCTCTTTCGAGACATGATCGCCGAAGCGTGTATCACGTATGGCACTTAACTGACTGACCAAGGATGACAAAGTAAACTTGGCTGCTGCTCTTAAATCAGATCCCAGTCAGTGGTTAACTAGGGCAAGTAATGGCTTGTAAATTTTAATTCCTCCAAAACAGAACTGCTCTCCTTTAACCACCATAAAGAAACTTAATGGCTAATCATTAATATGGCTGATTTAAGTCTCCTGGAGATCAACATACTATGCCTCTTTGGCTTCACTTTTCCAGCCAATATGATGTGGAATGACTACATCAAATCTATAGTTGCATCTGCTGCTAAGAAAGTTGAGTCTTTGTTTTGGGTCAAAAAGTTTCCCACATCAAAATCCATCTTGCATATTTATAAATCTATTATTCGTCCATGCATTAAATACTGTTGCCATATCTTGTTGCACATTCTTGCTATACATCTCGCGGTTCTCAATGAAGGCTCTGCAATGTAATCGGTCCTGCCTTGGCATCTTCACTTCAGTCACTTTCTCACCAGTGTAACATGGCTTCCCTCTGTCTTTTCTACAAATATTTTCATGGCAACTGCTCTGACAAGCTTTTTTCCCTGGTGCTCCAACCACATGAATTTAAGCATGATACTAGATTGGCATCTAGGTCCCACTCTTTTACAACTGAAATAGTTAAATATAACCACCACTTCTACTCCAACAGTTTCTTTTTTTACACTTTCTGCCTGTGGATATCCCTTCTGTTTATTTGCTTCACTGATAGCTACAATGAAAGATTAAAAGCAGTGCCAATTGATATCTTCTGTCTTCTTGAAATCCATTCATCATTTATCCTTTCTTCAGTACCCCCTGTATCCAGTCTTTTCTTTCACTGTAACCCCCTGTGCACTTGCTTGGGGTGATATGATTAACAAGAATACGTTATTTTTTTATAGTTTTTGTCAGTTGTATACTATTATAGAAATAATTTTAGAAAAACTTCACAGAGCCTTTCTGTTGGTTTTCTAAATTGTTTATTATTAATTTGTTTATGGTAGAATAAAATAAAATGAGATGAAAATATTTTAATGATATTTTTTATGGATATAAATCATGTAGAAATTTTCTGAAAGTTCTGTCTGTCCAAGTACTATTCTTTTATACATTATCAAGGATGATTTAATTTTTCTTTTAACTGAATGTATTCAGACAATTTCCACAAAATTTATGTCCACAAAAAAAAAAAAAAAAAAAGTGGTAAAACCACAAGAAAAATTAAATAAAAACTTAACCATAGTACCTTGAGAGTCATTTTTAACAAAACTTATATATGTGCATTGTGGTGCAGTGGATATCAACTGACAAATCGGGGTGCTAAGTTCGAATACCAGTTGAATTCCTTGCATTTACTTATGCATAAATACCCTTGGTAAAGGTATTAATCCATCTCTTCTCTCCATTTATGGGTTAAATAATAGGACAGATTAGGTTCTATAGCCTTGGCTGGCAATCAGTCTACCATAGAAAGCAATGGCAACCTACTGCGGAATAATCTTTTGCCCATGCCCAGTCAGTCATGTCTCTTTCGAGACATGATTGCCCAAAGCGTTTATCACGTATGGAACTTAACTGACAATATAAAGGAGTATTTCTGCCCAAATACACACTATATATATATATATATATATATATATATATTGTTTGACTTTTCAAACAAAGACTTTCAAGGATCGTCTATGGTTGTTACAAACCCCCTTCTACACATCAATTGTAGAATATTCTTCTGGTTTGTAATAGAATTTTTAAAGTGAATGTCAATATATGCATTACTAATGCAACTTTTTAAACCAGAGGTTTATGGATACATATTTTATATTTGTGAATTACTTCTTTAAGGAACTTTAGAAATGCTGAGTTTTTTTTTTTTTATTTCATCCAGAATCATGAGATTTTGATCAAACAGTTTCTGCCAATAGTGCATTATTATATGTAAAAATAAGCTTCTGCTCTGATAGTCTTATAAGTTCATTTCTGGAAGTAAATATATAGCTGTGCTAAAAGTAATCTTTTGTTCCTAAATTTACTTATCAGTAAAATCTTGGAACTGTTTTTATCTTTCTCTTTGTGAGGATGGGTTTGATGGGATTAATTGTTCAACTGTTTTGTAATCTGTGGATATTGACAATGATAATGTCAGTCAAATTAAGATTAATGTGAGTGTACTTTTATTGTCTTTGCATAGAAAATAATTTATTAGAAAATGTAACAAATATCAAAATATTTTTTTATACATTTTCTTTTAATTTTAGAATAATGATAAATTTGTTTGATTTTGAAAATAAAACTTCTTCCAATTCATTTAAAATCAATTTTGAATAGTTTTAAGCATCAACTTCATTTTCATTTTAGATTTTTTCACATTGTTGATAATATTCTTTAGATCAACAAAAGATCATTAAATCTATAACAGTTATCTCCCTTAAATACCAACAAGGAAATGTCTTTTCTATTGTTCTCCTAAATATTAAATAAACAAATGCAATATCTTCCAGTCATATAATTAAAGCACAACGATGGATACCTAAACAGAAATACTTTCCTAAAAGATCTGAAAAAAAAAAAAAAATAGAAAAAGAATGCATAATTTTTGTCATTATTATATTTTTCCATCATCTATTTCAAAGTAAAAGCATAGCTGAATAGAACCCGAAAAAGACGAAAATTTAGTTTTTTTTCTTCTATGTTTGTGAAGAATTTTCAAAAATATAGTCAGCTAACTATTCATTTTAGGATCATCTTGTCAAGGATTTGTTTATCATTGTTATAACTGTAGATTATAAATTTTAATAAATACATTTATTACTAATTATACACAATACACACACACACACACACACACACACATATATATATATAGGAAAAACTACTAAAAAGTTGTAAGTTTAAAAATGTATTTTTTTGACAGTATTTGTTTATTTCTATTATTATATTGATATTTCAGACCGTCCTCGGTCCTTCATCAGAAACAAATGATTTTAAAATTTAAATTAGAAACATATTTCACAAGAGCGTTCGTGGGGAGATTGTTTACATCACGTGACGCAGAAAGCGACAGATTTATATATATATATATATATATATATATAAGTGAATATATTACTGCTATTAAAATAAAACAATGCAACAAAATATTTTTAAACTGCTCTTTTATTTTCTTGATAGGGAAAACATTTTCTAACTTATCAAGGAAAACACTTTTTCATTAAAGATATGCATCTGCATCTAAATCAGAATTTTATGAATTTTTTTTAAATTTATGACCCCATAATATTTCTTATATAAAATTGTTTATGAAATTTTTTTTTCAGTGGCTTCTTTTTCTCCTCCTCTCCAAAACCACCTGTCCCTACCCGACCCAATTTTCTTAGCCGTTCCACTCCCAACTTTTTTTTGATTGATTCACCATTATTTTTTTTTCCTGGTCTGCCTAAAAGAATTGTAACCCTGTAGTCTACAGTAATTGTCTGGCTTTATACTAAGAATGGAAGGCATGTATGAAATTATATGTGCATCTTGTAGCTATTTGTTCGCCTTGCATGGAATTCAACAGATTGCCCAAACAAAACAAAAACATGATCAACCAAATATATATATATATATATATATATATATATATATATATATATATATATATATATTTGAAAAGATGCAATGCCATCTCCAAAATAAAATCTGAGAACACATTCATCACTTAAAGAGTAAAGATTTTAAACGGTATTTCTGTAGTAACAAGTTACCTACTCAATTCCTGGTACAAGCTTTGAGAAAAGAATCTCTAAATTATTTTACAGTCAAAAATGAGTTGGCTGAACACATGTTTAGAAGTGTGCTTTCCAACAATTAAATTTGTGAACTGTCAATGTGAGAAATTGCTTTTATGAGACACAGAGTTAGCAACAGGAGAAATATTTAAAATAAAAAGGAACAAATATCTCTTTTCATGCTCTTCTGCACTGAAAACCAGTTGATAATATCATGCAAAATGGATGACAAGATAGCATCACTCTTCACAAAGAAGGTGAAAAAAATGAACTAGTGTTTTAAACTGCAAACAATTTAGCATGAAGAAGAGTCTAAATGCTCACTTCTGACAGTATTCAACTCTAGTACATACAATAATTAATCTAATGCTTAAATTAGATTATACACACACACGCACACACACGCACACATATATATATATAGAATATATATATATATATATATATATATATATATATAATAATTTCCATAAAGTAATAATGCAAAAATAAAGATCTACAGAAGGGTCAAGAGTAAAAAGAATGGCCTTCTTCATTTCTTCTGTTCATAAAATTACTTTAAAGATTTAATATCAGGGCCACAAGTTATTCCTAATTAAAAATCTCCAAGGTCCTACTCTTCATTTGGATAAGAAATACAAATCTGAACCTATTCCCAATTTGATTCCAGGAACAGAAATTAGATTTTAAAAAAGCACTACTATCATTTAGCTTACAAACACATCCTGGTTTAAGGGGTCTGTCCTTGTAATATAATCTATCAGTATTATAAAACTATAATAAAAATTGAAATCTGTCCCAGATTAAGGCTTGGAGATAAAGGTAAGCCTGTATTAGATTTTTGATTTTCCCTATAAAATTTAATAGAGGACATTACAAAAGAATCATAAATTCTTGTCTTTTTAAAATTTGATAAAAATTTGATATTACTTCTTTCAATAAATTCCTTCTATAAAAAACCTAAAGAGTAAATGATTAAGTCCTAAATATTCAATTGTTCAGTTGTTGGCTTTAAAGAGTGAAACAATTTAGTTTCAATTAAGGCTTTAAAGATGAAATACTGAAAAACTCAAATGTTTAAACCCATAAAAAAAATGCCTGCTTTAAATATGTTTTAAATCACCATTTTGAATATCGATTTTTTCAAAACTCAGCTGAATAAATTTAGCCCATAAGTTTTAAAAAACATTTTTAGTCTTTCTTAACAGCTGAACAGAAAACTTTCAAAAGAGCCTGTCAATTTTATTAGTAAAATCTTATAGGCTTCCTAAATGACTTAGCAACAGAATAAAAAAATAAAAAAACGGACAGTAATGAGCAAACATTGCAATTAGATTTCAATTTGTTCACTGTTTAATGTTGTTTTTCATAACCACTAGTCATGGAGATTGTAATTTGGAGCACAACGAAGGTTATATGTTTGAAGTTTCCTCACCTTCATTGCTCACTCTGACACATCTCACAATAACTGTGACACTTTTGACTGTTTGTACACACGTTACCTAAGCACATTCATTGAATTATAGATTGTGAAACTTGGCAGACTTACCCTTGAGAGAAAGAGAGAAGAAAAATAAATGTCGCCTTTTTTAATTTAATCAATGCAAACTGTACAAAGTGATTTCCTGTATTACTCAATCAATCACATTCTAGAAAATCAATCATTATTTTGACAGTGAAAACCAATATATTTGTAATAGGTTAGCATTATTAAAAGTAAACAACAATTGAAAGACTGACATTATTGTTTAACAGTGAGGATCAAATTCATTAACAATAGCCTGCAAAACTGTTTTACTAACTAAGTGCTCTACAAAAAAAAGACATATATGCAATGCTGAGAGAGAAAAAATATCGCTTCCTGATGATCGATTTACAATGTGTGTAGAAAGTCACTGAACATATCCCAAAAGTTTATTGTTTCAGATGCCCTCAACAAATTTCATGTTATTTGCAGGAGGTCATTGAAATTCCTCCAAATCGTTTACCTGACCTATCAGATTTTTTTATTACAAATTAAAAGGAATTGCATTTCTTAGACATTATCCAATTATTGATAATGCTAAAATCTAAATTGCATCTTCACAGAGCACCAGAAGATCAATTTCCTGAGTTGTAAGGTCAACATTGCATAAGGTCAAGAAAAGAAATAGGTGCCGCCACTATGTTAGAAAGTGCTTGAGACACTCCTAATTGTGAACAGTCAAGTCATTTGATCATCGGAAATAGACATTAAAAAATAGACAGAAAGCCTGCCAGAGGAAATTCCAAAGAATTTATATCCTTATGAAAGTTTTTTTTTAACTGATTGGTATGATTCCACTCCCAACCCTAAAACAAAAATGCATTTCCTTGCCAACATTCAGCAGCATCAGAGAATAGTCTACACTTTCTCTGGAAGTCTATATGAAATCTTGGAAAGCAAATTCTCCAGATTCCTGAAAGAATTTTGATGTTAAATCACTCAGTAAATTTCCATGTTTATCAGGAATTTAAGGTTAATCTTTGCAACCAGTTCCACTTGAATTTCTGTGACAAAGGAACAATATATTTTGTGTGTGTATGCTTTATAGATAGATTGGTGACAGTCTTCTTACAGCTTGCATGTTATATGCTTGTAAAATCTGTTAAACTATTGTCTAGAAAATAAATTAATGGATTGGAGAATACTAAATCATGACACTGCAGATAAATATTTAAGGAGCAATACTTATCTAATCTTGTACATTAAGTAATGGATTGTTTTCATTGTGAAATGCTTGACTGAAATTATCTCCCTTGCCCATGAAAAGCTTGATTATTTCAGATTGAGTTTGGTAAATCATAGGATATCTAACTTCCTTTTTATTCATTTTTTATAAGCTGTACTATCAGTTGCAATGATTAAAATTAGTTCTCCAGAAAAATATAAATGAAAATTATAGATTATGTATGAATCAAAAAAGGCTTTTTTTTTTCAAATATTTTATGCACTGTAAAACATTTAATAATTTCAATAAAAATGGATATATTATAATCAAACAACAAGAAAGAATGATATTTTATTTAGTTGTCATAAAGTGATAAATTAAAAAAAAAACAAAGAACAAAAGAAAAACTCAAAGCTTAACAAGTTTTCATTCGTTTCTCATCAAAACTCACTTGAGGATTGAGTGGATAAAATAGAAAACACAAAAACAGAATTTTATATAAATTAAATATAAAAATCATCAAAGATTGATAAAATTCAGGCCCAAGAGCCACTAAAGATTTTAGAGATATACTGTTCTTTGAGCCCTCCCTTTGTAAGAAGGAGTGTCTCTTCAGCCTGAATTTGATCAGCGTCTAATGATTTTATATTACTAAATATAGAATCATTAGAGGCTGATCAACATATATAACATCCTGTCTTTGATATTTTTTATTTTATTCACTAATGTTGTAGAGCAGTTGACACCCCTCTAGCAATCTCAAAGATGAGATTATCTGTGGATCGAAATAGCTATATAAATAAAGATTAATATCAGTCAGAAATGGGGAGTGTCACTGACAATTATTATTGAACTGTGCTGTCTGAGACTCTAGCAACTTAGCTTCTCCTCTCTTTCTAATTATTGTTGTTCTGTCATATCTGTGTTTGTCTTGTTTGTACTTAATATCCATTAGCACGGATATTGTGCTGGAGATACTTCAGCACACATCATCTGGTATCGTACTGCTACCTCAGCGATACAACGGCTGTGTAAATTTTTAGTCTTAAATAAAGCTCTGACAAGAGGAGAAAGGAAAACTGGTTAAGCTTTGGCTTTGTTTTTTGATTTACTTTTTTATGGTAACTATAAATTATTTTGTTATTTTTTATAAACTTTTTAATATGTCCATTTTTATTGCAATTATTATTTATTTTTTATCTTTATCAAACATTGGATGAAAAAATTCCAGTTTATTTCCAGTTTCCAACAGTAATAGCCATCTTTTGATTGATCTGCTCCCAGATCTAATATAAAAGGAGGCTGCTTTTTTATAAGACTCTTTGCAGAAATAAGAGTTCTTATTACAATTAAAGGAATAATGTTACAGATTGTGTCATATGTTAATAAAATGCCAAATTGTTATAAACTAGCTTGTTTAACCTTTCCCATGACTTGTGGGTCAAATTTGAGAGACAACATTTAACAGACCATATTTAATAAACATTTCTTTATTTTCTGTGAAAGTGTAAAAAAAAAATCATAAGTTAAATGAATCAAGACTTTTTTTTAGAAAGGGAAGAGTTATTGCTCAAATGATGCCATGATATTAATTTCTTAATAACAGTTTTAAGAAGATTCTAGCAGTGAAAATAATAAATTTACCCAGAAAATGGCACGCTATAAAATATACTAAACAAGGGTTTTTGAAAGAAATGCAAATAAAAAGAAAATGTCTGTTGACTTAAAAACGAATTACTATGAAAATGTGTTTATGATTCTTTAAAAATAATTGACTAAACTGTAAAGATGTTAGTATTAAAAGAAACATTAAAACGAATTTGCAATAGAAATGTATTGCCAGTAACAAATAACAGAAGAAATATACAAAAAGAGATTGATTCTGAAAATGAATGGCATTAGTAACTATGAAAATATATAACACATTTTTAATTAAGTTTAAAGTAAATAAAGCATTCACTGGAAAATAAACTTAAATATTTTTAAAAAGAAAGACAATTTTACAAGATGGCAATGCAGGAAAACTGACAGCAAAATTTAATAAAGAAATATATTTTATTAATTTCTTCATCAAAAAGTGATTTAAATTCCTTTTATTTTATGAATAGATATCTTCAATCAGCTGAATAGAATATAGGAAGGAAATTATTCTGAGAATTTATCAGAAAAGTTTTTTTGAAATATTCCCCAAGGCTTTGATGACAGTCACCATCATGAAGAAGTATTAAAGAGGGTTGAACAAGAAATCATTTTTAATGAGTAATTCACTGGGAGGTGGGGTTACTTTTTCTGAGGCTTGCAAAATTTTCTTTGTCACAGTACATGTGCTCTTCAAATTATATGGCAAAATTATTTTTATATTTTTAATATGATTTTGTTTGAACAAAACTTTCCATATAACTTGCATTAAAAATCAAGGATTTCTACAAGAAATGCACTGCTAAGAATCTTACTGAAAATGTTACATCTTTTATAGAAATGTATTATCCAATTTTCTTTTTATAGAAATGGATTAATTAAAAAGTTTTAGATGGAAATGTATAAACAAAGAGTTTTACTATGAAAATGGCTAAAGAGAAATTCACTGACCAAATATTTTTATTATAGAAATGTATTGGCCAATTGTGGTGCATTGGATATCGGCTCCAAACGAGAAATTGGGGAGCCGAGTTCGAATTCCAGCTGAATTCATTGTCTTCAGTTACGCGCAAATACCCTTGGGAAAGGTATTAATCCGTCTCTTCCTTCCAGTTATGGGTTAAATAACAGGACAGATTGGGTTCTATAGCCTTGGTCGGCAACCAGTCTACCGCAGAAAGCAATGGCAACCTACTGCGGGATAATCTTCTGCCCAGTCAGTCATGTCTCTTTCGAGACATGATCGCCGAAGCGTGTATCACGTATGGCACTTAACTGACTGACTGATTGACCAAGGAGTTGTAATAAGAAAATGTATTAGGCAAGGAGTTTTATTATGGAAATACATTGGCTAAGGAGTTTTACAAGGGAAATACATTGACTAAGGAGTTTCACTATGAAAATGCATTTGGTCACAGAGTTTTAGTATTGAAATCTATTAGCCAAGGGCTGTTACTAAGAAAATGTATTGTCAATGATTTTTACTATAAAAATTCTAATGGTCAGTGGTCTTTGTGACAAAGAGAGATATTTCATAACTATTTTCAATATAGACCAGTATTATTTTATACTTTAATCACAACATCATGACTGTTCATGAACAAGCTGTAAAGGAATTGAAAACAAAACCTTTTTGATATATAATTTCTTATTCTTTTTTACAATATATAAGAAAACAAAACTGTATAGCATATCATATATCACATTTCAGACTAGGATTTTAAGAATATATATTCTTAAGCCTTTTCACATAAATTATAAAGTTTTTAACACTTTCTTCTTGAGAAGAAAATTTTAAAATGCTATTAAAGATACTTCCCATGTTAGCAAAAGAAATTTTAATCTATCAATTTATGAAAGCAAATGAAACAAAACTTTAAAACATAACAAAACTTTAATAGTTTTAATTTTGATTGCTAGACTTGAGGGAATAAATGTTTTCTTAAATAGGTTTGTAAACGGCTCAATAAATGGCAAATACTTCTGTTAAAATAATCTTAATTTCAGTCAAAGCATCTAAATTTTATTTTTTTTAATATTTGGCTAGAAAATAAAATCAATAAAGGAAAATGATAAAACTGGATCAATTCACTGATCATTTTTATTGATTACCAATCAATCATTTGTATCTGGCATTCCTTTCGTTTGATTTGAATGAAACATTTGAAGATTATCACTGACTGAGTTTGATGTCAAAATGCTGCCTATAAATGTTCTTGAATATATGAGCAAATATCTCCATTTTGGACATATTTTCCCCATCCTATAGTTGCAACAATCAGTTTATTACTAATAGGCTCCAAGGAAAGCAAATAATATTAGTTGCTTCAGCAACATATAATATTGGACATTAAACCTACTCACAATCAGTGGAGTCTTAGTACAGGCTTATCAAAACTAAACAAATGTTTTATATTGGCCTCCATACTTTTTAACCAGTTCTTTATTTGCAAAATGTATAATGCCCAAAAGATAATCAGAAATTGTACTTGACTTACAGCTTTATCATTTGGAAATGGTAAAGTTACTCACAATATTGAATTCCTTGTACCCAGTAGGTAATGATATTTTAATTAAATTCATAAAAATAAAATGAATTCCTGTTTTCTAAATCTCATCAAAAATAATTTCAGGCAAAAATCCAGAGAGGTAAGTTGGCTTGGGTCAGTTGTCATTCAGGATGTTACTTAGGTGCTGTTAATAAACAATAAGTTTGGATAATTTCAAAATAAAAGAAACTTTGCTGGTTAATAAAAAGCAACCGGTTTCTCATCTAAACAATTTTTTTTTTTTTTTTTTTTTTTTTTTTAATCATTTCACCCCGAGCAAGGCAGAAACGCCACTGATGTGCAGGGGGTTACATAAATGTAGAAAGATTAATTAGAAAAGAGTGAGGAGTACAAGCTAGTTAGAAAGGAACAATAGAAAACTGAGAAAGCAGGTGCAATGACAGGTACATGGGCGGAGAGAAAGGGAAGGTTATACAGGGGAGGGGAGAGAGAGCTAGAGGCCAGTGGTTAGTAGGTGAGTATTAACTTTGCTTTTAAATTTCTGGAGGTCGTAGCCGTCAGGAAAGCAAGAATACGGGAGTGAGTTCCACAGGCGGGAAGTGCGAGAGAGGAAGCTGCAGGAGTAGAATTGTCGTCTGCGTTTGGCTAACCTGACTGTGAATGGGTGGGACCCAGTTGCCAGTCTGGTTGAACGGGTAAACACCTGTTGAGGAGGCATCAGTGACTTAAGCTCATCCGAGCAGAAGCCATGAAAGTATTTATAGAAGAGACAGAGGGAGGCCACATTTCGACGATGGGAAAGTGGCTGCAGACGAGTCGCCAGATCAGTACCTATCACATTACAGACTCTCCTTTGGAGCTTGTCAAGAACACTGAGGAGAACGGCAGGGGCACCTGACCATAAATGGCAGCAGTACTCCATGCACGGACGGATGGTTGACTTGTATATATGCAGGATGGATTCAGGTGGAAAAAACATCCTGGATCGACATAGTGACCCAATCTTCTTAGCAGTAGATTTTGCTATGGATTCAATATAGTGCTTCCATTTGAGGTCTGAGGACAGGGTAAGTCCGAGGAGGCGTAGTGTATTACTCTCCGGGAGAATCATCTGGTCCATGCTTATGGGAGGCAGAAGAGGTTGCCTGTAATGGTTGACAGACAACAGCTTGGTCTTAGAGGAATTAAAGTTGACAAGCCACTTCTTGCCCCAGTTCACCACAGAGTGTAGATCCCGCTCAAGGTCAGCAGCGAGATTATGTCTGTCCGCCACGACAGGTTTCTTACTGGAGCGGGAGTATATTGTAGTGTCATCTGCGTAGATGCCTACTTGGGACCTGATCTCATCTGGGAGGTCGTTGATGAAAATAAGGAAGAGCGTTGGGCCCAGGATAGAGCCTTGTGGGACACCAGCATTCGTGCTGTAGGACGAAGAGGCACGCCCATTCAGAACGACCTTCATTTTGCGGTTATTTAAGAAAGATTGGATTAGGTCAAGCAGGCGACCGGTAATACCATAACCGCGTAGTTTGCATAGGAGGCCAGGGTGCCAAACCCTGTCGAAAGCCTTGGAGATATCCAGAGCAACCGCGCGAGCCTCGTCAGACTCATCAAGGGCCTGTAGCATGTACTCCGTTACAGTAGTTAGCAGGTCGGCTGTGGACCTGTCAAATCGGAATCCATATTGCCTGTCGGAGAACAGCTTGTGGGCGGTGAGATGATGAACTATTTCAGCATTTATTATAGCCTCGAACACTTTCCCGAATATTGGTAGGAGACTGATAGGGCGATAGTTGGATGGGTCCGAGGGTTCACCACAATTCTTAAAGACAGGAACGACTGAGGAGATAAATGTTTGCCTGTTAATAATAAAGGTAATGACAGTGAAAACAAGAACCAAACTTATTACAGAATAAAATGTTTTTGTTCTTGAAAAACCATTATCATTAATTACTCACTCATTCACTCACACAAGTCCTGGCACAAGAGTTAACCATTGCCAGCAAGGGTTTACTAAGGTGTGGTTAATGTCCCTGTACTCTAAGTGGAGCTATGATTCTCTTCATTTTAGATGAGAAAAGTTGCTCAGCCCTGGAGATTCCAAACTCTGTGGCAGCACTAAAGAGGTTGGATTGGTGTAATACCAATGTCAGCATGACAGTTGTCATAAGGGCTGGACAGAAATCAATTTTTGTCTTTGATTCATATGCATATGTGTATATCACTTCCCATGTTAAAAGATGTCTCATATCCAACCTTGTATACTTGTATACTTCCTCAAGAAGTATAGCACTACAGCTCTCAACATACTACGCATTGTTGCTGTGGATTCTTCTGCAAGTAGTTGCACTTTACAAAGTGGAGTTACTAGGTCTATGCTCAGCTGGAGGTATGGGGTAGGTTTAGAACATTGACAAGCTGATTTCAAATTCTGGTTGAGTTTGTAAGATTCAATTTCACATAAATACACTTAGGGAAGATATGAATCCATCTTTTCTCTCTCCTCCTAGTAACTGGTTAAATAGCATGGCAGACTGGACTTTTCAGCCTTGGTTGGCAACCAGCATAGAAGAAGGACAACAAAACTGGTTGGTATCAGTTACTAGAAATACCAAAGAAAAATAATTTCAAGACGTTTATCTATACTAAAGTAAATCCTGAAATATTTCTATTTCTCCTTTTTTTTCTCAGAAATATGAAGTTTTGGATGAGAAGCTAATTACAATGCAAAATGAAAGATGAGACTCAAGGAACCATCAGCCTTTATCATGAAAAATAAACATGACAATAAAATAGAACTCTTTATCGCTTGTAAAGCTCTCTCCTTATTTTGCCATTATATTTTCAATTTACAATTGATTTTCTTCAAAAGACTTTGGAAATTCCTGAGAACAGACTATTCTATTCATTTCTAAAAATTAATTCTCCTCTTAAAGAGGTTGCAAACATATACACAGAAATCTAATTACTAATATAAAGTAAACAAAAATGTTTTAATGTAAAGACTACCTCTATAAGAAAGATTGTGAATCTGATCATATCTATGCAAACAGCACATGACCTAATATTTATTCTTGTTAACCAATGATCATTACAAGTTTCAGTTAGGTTTGGACTTGTTTGTCACACAAGCTAGTTTGCATAATGCTTGTGATAAAAGCAACATTTTTCCAGATGAATGTTTTTAAAGCCTCTTTCCAACCTGAAAATGTCTTCATTTAAAATGTTTTGGTCTCAATGTTACAAGCTGACATTATTCAAAATGTTGTTCAGGAAGCCACATTCACTGAACCAGAGTTGTTTTAGATTCATTTCGATAATGATGTTCATCATTAACCCACATATCAACTTAAAATCTTGAACCAACAAGGCAAATACCATTGAACTCATTTGCGGAATTTTGTTTTATTTTGAGATAAGCTCAGAACAAATCCATCTTGGATAAGTCAACAGACCTCTGATAGATCTATATAATCACTAATCCAGACCTTTAAGTATGGATTGGATTGATAATCTATCCAAGATGGATTTGTCCTGAGCTTATCAAAAAACAATTATTGATTGTCATGAGCTTATCAAAAAACAATTATCAATTGTCCTGAGCTTCTCAAAAAACAATTATCAATTGTTCTGAGCTTATCAAAAAACAATTATCAATAAAAACAAAATTCCATAAGATCAATGATTTAACCTCTTTAACACATTTCCATTTGCATTGAGTTGAACTCGTTGTTAATAAATATCAGCCATCATACTATTTTGATCAGCAAATTTGTTCAGATGACCTTTTACTTGTTTTTTAATATGAGTCAACATTAAATTTGTTGAATAATTCAGATTTGATTGATTGATGCATTTATTTTTTATGGCTTATCAGCCCTTTGTAAGTTATTTAAAGCCAGAAAATATTTTCAGATTGCAAGATTTCCTTTTAAATAATAATAATAAATTAATGATACAATCCTTACTAATTAACTGAGGAGAAAAGGGGTGAATTCATACCTTTACCTAGGATATTTGCACGTAAGTGAATTTAACAAACTCAACTAAAATTGAAACTCAGCTCTTTAATTAATAATTTAAAACCATTATCACAGCATTATAGCTCCACCTGCACATCCAAGCTTACAGGACATGGTATTCCCAAATGATCACATTTTGTAGCTATTTTTTATTCGGGCATTTCTACGACAATTCATAATAAAGAATATTGAGCACAAAGAAAGGAAGCAAATGAAACTACAAGACATAAACCTAGATTAAATTTATCTGCCTTTCTTTAAAACTCGAATTATCAATTTCAGAAAGCCTTAAGATTAAAAAAAGAATATGATGGGAATTGATCCAATATTTATCATTCAAACAAAAATATTGTAATCATTAATTTTCACTTAAGAATAAAATTTAAAAAAGCCTTTTAAAAAAATCACCAAGCCTTTTAGTATTGAGGAAAATCTTTGTTTGGTCTTTGTTCTTTTCTATTTTCAATCTTTCTATCTCTATTTTGTCTACTTAAAATGTTAAACTTTCTTTAAATCATAGATCTTCTCTATCTATTTATCTCTCTATCTTTTTAATTTTAGTGTGTTGATATCTTTTTTCTACAACATCTCCATTTTCATATCTATTCACACTCATATTTTCTTCGTGTTTGAGATGAATTTTTTTCTGGTTTATATATTGTTACTTGAGAAATATATTACAGTTTTTTTAATGTGCAAACAGAATTTGGAGAAGTATTCTTGCATAGGAAAAAAAATGATGCTCCCACTAGAATTTTAAATATCTTATGAAAACTAACAGAGGCCTTTCTATTTTTAACTCAATAAATGTTATATACAGTATGGTATGAAATAAGAGAAAAAAATGAAACAAGTAAAAATAAACACCATTTCTTTTTTCTTTTGAAAATAATTTGTGCCATTCACAGTCACACACACTAAAAAAATCGTTTTTGCGCAAATAAATAAGTTAATGATTTTTGTGAGGTATTGTCTAGGTTAAAATTCTTTACAATAAAAGTTATCCATCATTTTTTTATGAACACAGTTTGAAAAGTTTTTACAAAAATGGTGTCTCTCTTTTGTATCATACTGTATAGATACATATATATAGATGCATACACACACACACACACACACACACGTCAGTCATATTTGTTTCTCTTAGTTTTTCATCTAGGTTGTCTGATTTTTTTTATATGTGATGACTTGATTGTCCCAAGGAGAAGGATTTAAAATTTTGTTATGGCTTTTGCCAGTTTGTGGAGAGTGCTGTCTAAAATGAATGCTCCCCACAAAGTGGCAAAAATTATAACAAAAATTTTAAACCCCTCTGCTTGGAATGATTAGTCCATCACATACAAAAAAAATCAGGCAACCTTGTTGAAAAAAAATTAAGAGAAGCGAATATGACTGACAAACTCATGGCCAATCTAGATATAAAATCACATATACATACATATATGCAAGATATGAAATCACATATACATACATATATGCAAGATATAAAATCACATACACATACATATATGCAAGTTTAGTTAAATATGACAGACAAGGTGCTGTGGTTAAGTTTTTTTATATAATTTTTCACGTGACCTTATAATTTTTTCATTTCAGCAGATAAAGTATATAAAAATTATTCGAATGTTTTACTTATCCAAAGCACTTTCAGCTATACTTTTAGTCTTTATCAAGATGAATTTTATTTTACGTTTACCTGAATATATAGATTGTTTTATGTATGTATCTAGAGTTATAGAATATTTTTTTTATTTTCCAAACATGGTCAGCACTTTTTAGCCGTGTTTATAGTTGTTATTAGTTAGTGTTGACAATTTTTATATAATTTATCTACTTAAAAGAAAAAAAAACTATAAGATCACATGAAAAATTTTATAAAACATTTAACCATAACTCCTTGTCTTTCATTTTTAACATAACTTGCATAAAAGAGGGAATATTGCCTAAATGCATAACTTTTAAAGATATATATATATATATATATATATATATGGCCCTATGTATGTCTGCATAATTTCCTACTATATATGCAATATGCATATGAATCTTCAAGCATATGCAGAAAATTTTATATACCAAGAACAATTTTAAGAGAAAGATGCATGGTAAAGTGGGAAAAAAAAAAGCAAAAATTAAAAAATTTTCAGTGTCTTTTATTTGTGCACATTGTAGTCACATCCCTGGAAACAAACTTAGTCCCATGAATTCCTGAAGGACAAAGCGTGCCGCATAAAACTTTCCCTCTTTGTCATATATCTTTCTCCCATATGCATATATATGTAAGTATCTTCAATCATATACACATATACATACAAGTATTATTATAACCATTAACATACATATATGCAGACATTCATATATATATATATATATATATATATATATGTGTGTGTGTGTGTTTTGTTGAAAATGTCTGACAAGGAAGATTTTATTAATTTTTGGTTTAATTTTTCCAGTATTCTTACATGTTTCCTTTTTGCTGAAGATACAAAATGTAAAAACGTTCCATAATTATCATCATTTCAGTTTTGTCAGTTGTCGTTCAACAAGGTTTTACCAGAATGTGCTGGTGCTATGGAACATTTTTACATTCCTTATCTCCAACAAAAGGGAAACATGTAAGAAAACTGAAAAAATTAAATAAATTATTAATAAAATCTTCCCTGTCCATCATTTTTAGTGAAACATTGAAACATACTTAAAAGAAAGGTTGCTTTCCAAATATACATTTATATATATATATATATATATATATATATATATATATATGCCTTCATCTGTGTATCAGTAGCCCTATCTCTAATATTTCTTCAGGCAAATAGTTATTTGTTGCCAGTGTTTATTCTATACTTATATTTCATTTAATGACTCCAGCATTTTAGAAAACGTTTGAAGAAAATTTTATTGCATTTATTCAAGTAATAATAAGACCCCTTAGCTTTGATGAATTCCTCATTCTGAAAAATACTTCCTCCAATTCCTGTTACAGTTGAAAAATAAAAGTAATTTTCTCAATTTTTAAAATGACGTAAAGGAAACTTCCTAGCAATGAGACCATCACATTGGTAACTTTTCAAAAATATTTTTGATTGATTTTGAAAATGAATTCAAGTTTCTTACTGTTTATTAATTTGTTGTTTTTGTCGTTAATGTCAGTCTTTCTTTTTTTTTTTTTTGTTATTATTAAATATATAATTGATATTTTTGGTATATCTATTTTTTATTATTTATATATATTTTTTACATTTTTACTGTTTTATTTTTATTATTTTCATGATCAAAATAATATTTTTATTATGTGAACATGTAATTTAGATTCATACATAATGTCAAAAATGAACAAGTCTACTTAAATTGTTACAAATTTAATTCTTTTTCCCCCCATTTTGTTTCTTTACTTAAAAACAGATAAAGATAACAATGTAAATTTTCTAGGTTGATTTAATGTAAAATGTTTTATTTCATGATAAAAATTTAGTTATCATTTCATAAATTACATTGTGTTTAAACTGATAAGCAAATATATATTCAATTTAATAACTGAAAATTTGTTTTTCATGAAATTATAAATATTTTATATTCCTAATATTTAAACTGTAAATATTGAAAAAACAGATAAAATCAAAAATGAGGTATTGATAGAAAAATTAAGAACTGTACACTCATTTTAGTGAAGCCTATAATTGTGACATCTAAAACCATTATTTTAATATTTGCTTACAAAGTTAGAATAGAATATAATGAATGAAGCAGAATTGGCTGGTGTGAAATGGTTATACGTAATTTAAATGCAAATATATATAACTTAAAATAGAGTGCTCGTTATTGCTTCTGATTTTATCAAAATGGCTAATATTTATACTCATCTCTCATGCAATTACCCATAATATCTTTTTCCATATCAAAATTTATAATGATCACAAACTTTACTTTAGGATGTGTGTACAGTTCAAATAAAATCTAATTCCTTTTCTTTTTATACGAAATGCAAACAAAAAAGAAACATTTATTTATTAACTAACAGTTGTTAATCTTATGAAAATAAATACATAAAACAAAAGATTTTTTCAAACTTTCTAAATATGCAGGTCATCACTAAAAGTCTTGGAATTACTTTGACAGTTCATCTAAAATTAACAAAATATTGCTTTAATGTCTTCAGGAAAGACAATGACTAAAATAAAAGCAATATTTCTTTCATCTAATTTTTATCTCAATATTCTTTCTTTCAAATTTTTACAAATATTCTTGGATAAAAAAATCCTCTTTCTTTACTTTTGATTATTCATAACAGTGATTCCTAGTGAGGATGTAGTGGAAATATTTTATTCTAAATTCAATAAGATATGAATTTTTTGTAACTTATAAAACTTAACAAAAAGGAAATGTAAAAAATTGTAATTTTTCTAAAGAACCGGACATACTCTTCAAATGAAGAAGAGAATATTCCTTCATGCTTGAAAAGAATAACTAAAAAAATATTTCAATAAATTAAAATTACTTTTGCCTTTCTTCTAAAGCTATTACTGTAACCCTTTGCCTGTCAGACTGTATAATTAAGTAAAATATTTGGTAAATTTTTGTTTTAGGTGCCGACAGCTTTTCCCCCTTCCAATTTATTCAAAATAGCATTATTTCTGTGCAAATGTATATGCTGAACTCAAATCAACAATTAGTTATTGAAGAAACTTACCTTTTTGCTTTGAAAGTCCATAAAAAAAAAAATATATATCTCGCACTTTTTCTCTCCCGTAACTCTCATGAAGTTATGTAATTAACTGTAGAATGACGTTCTACATAGGCAGCAATTTTGGTCAAATTTCGTCCTTTACTGAAACTTTCGGCGATGTACTTCCTGTTATGAGAGTAATAAGCATAGAAATACGCACATTACTTTAATTACCGGAAGTACATTGCAGGGAGTATCAGTAAATGAAGAAAAATCTGCCAAAATTCGATCAGATGCGCAGTCCGTCATTCTGCAATTAATTACATGACTTTGTGAGAGTTACGGGAGAGAAAAAGTGCAAGATATAGTTCGTTTTTTTATGGGCATTTAGATAAAAATAGGTAAAAGTTTCTTCAATAACTAACAGTTGATTTGAGTTCCGCATATACATTTGCACAGAGATAATGCTATTTTGGATAAATTTGAAGGGGAAAAGTGTCGGGACTTAAAATAAAAATTTACCAAATATTTTTTACATTGAAAATTATTCTTTTTTTTACTGAGATAAAAAATATATGTGTGTGAGAATTAAGATAGTGTACAAAATAGGATTATTTTTTATTCTTACTAGAGAAAATGTTCTCTGACCTGATATTACCTTAAATAAGTGACAAAATTTAACTCAAGATTACTCTAAGCCCTACATTTTCCTTATCTTTATTAAAAATATAGCATCAGTAAAATGAAGCTTCTGTCATTTCAGTAGTAATAAAAATCTGATTATTTTAAAACCTGTTTTCTATAGTCCCTTCATGTATATACCTTATTTCATATTACTTTTGATGAGAAATTTATCACTACTTTTAAAACAAAAAAAATGTTTTATTTTAATGATACTTTTTGTCACTAACTATAATTTTCTCAGTACATATTTTTAAAGATTTATTGATATTTACTTTAGTATTATTATCAATAAAAATAAAATATCTGTACCAGAAAATCTGTAACTTTTATAGGAAAGAAACTCCACAAAATTGATATGAACATCATCCAGAGATAGAACCAGTAACAATTTTATGGGACTTTATAATACACACAGACAGAACAATCAAAGTTAATCGACCAGACATGGTGATCAGAGACCATAAAAACAAAATGTGTTTTCTTATTGACATGGCATTTCCTGCAGACCGTAATGTAGCTTTGAGGATCTTCAAAAAACTATCAAAATACAAAGATCTTGAAATGGAATGTCAAAAAAAAAGGCACATGAAGTCATCAATAATTCCAGTTGTAGTAGGGGTCCTGGGTTTGATTGGATAAGGTTCTAATAGACTCATTAAAGGGATTCCTAGTAGGCAGATGTCTTAAGAAAATACAAAAAATTAATCTAACACCTTATGAAGAACTTTGTCTATATAAAATGAGTTTTTGTAGAAATGAGTACATGTTTTTTATAACACAAATATTTGATGAAAAATGCCATGATTTCGTTTCTGACTTGAGGTTACTAGTTGAGACCCAGAAAGAAATGAGTATACAACAAAAACCAAAGGAATAATAAAAATAATTAAACAAAGCCAATGAAACTCTTTAGATATAATAGATACTCAAGATGAGGAATATCTGCTGCAGCAAAAAAAAATTTAGTTACTTAAAGTTAAGTTACTGAAAGCTGCTTATATGTAAACTCTTGAATAAAAATGTGAATCTAAACCCTTGTATAGAAACTACCCAAAGCATTTGAATGAACCTGACATCAATTCTTGCCAAACTCATCAATAGCTTTGAAGCAGTGGTCTTAAGGGGAGACAGAAGGCTTTATTATGTAGCACAAAACCAATGTCTTCCAAATAATACCTACAAATGCCAACAGAAATGGCTCAAATTTTGCTTGATGCTTATACCATAGATTTGATGAAGCTTTTGACCACATAATATCACAATACCCAGTTTATGCTGGGCATCTTGATACATTATTAGACATGATAGAACAATATATTTGTTGGCATGTCTGTTTAAAATATGGTTTGAAAACCCTAATACATAATACAAACACCACCTGAATGATACCACAAATGGGGATGGAGTCACTATACTGTAGAATTTCACAATTCTCACACACAGACAGAAAAATTGATGCACATAGAGCAGAAAACTCATAAAAGTTTTTAAAAAAAGAAACCAACCAATTAATAGATATGACTTGCCTCAGGATTCCAGTGTTTCTAAAAAAGAATATCAAAAACTATCAAATAATATGGAACTTTAAACTGAAGTAACAAAAATGTAGAAACTTAAAACTACAGCCATCTCAGTTGTAATAGCGTTATTGGGTAGGATAAAGAAGGGTGCCAAAAATCATAAATTTCTCAGAGTGACAAAAGAATACATCTAAATGAAATGGGGATAGATAGCTCTCCTGCATTGTCCTTTTTGCTCACAGACCCTAGTAGTTAGGCACTTAAAATTACTCTCTGGCAAAACAATACGACAATAATAACAAGAAAGTTTTTTGTTGATGATCTTTGAGAAGCAAATTTCCACATATCTCCAGCAATTTCTACACTACTCTTGTTTACATTGTTCTGAATCATTTCACTTCTTCTTAGGATTACCTAAACGTTTTTTTTAATTTAAGCATAGTACTTTCATAATCATTTCACCCCAAACAAGGCAAGATCACCACTGGTGCACTGGGAGTTACAGTAACAGAAAAAACAGGATACAGAGAATGCTGAAGGAAGGATAAGAGATGGATGAGATTTAGGGAGATAAAAGATGGCAATTGATGTTGCATTTAAACTTTTGGAGATTGCAGCTGTTAAAGAAGAAAGTATACAGAAGGGAATTCTACAAGCAAAAAGTGCAAGAAAAGAAATTGATCAAATAGAAGTGCTGGTTACATTTAAAAGAATCTTTATCTTTAAAAAGCTAGAGACACCAAGAATGTAGCTTCCATGTCAAGTGTATTGTCAAGTGTGTCATTTGATATTTTTAATTGGATATTAAATCACTTAATCTTTAAAAAAAAGAGTGGATAATCCTTACTCTTTTGTTTTCCTCAAGGAATTTCAATCAGTCATTATCGGCCTCTCCAAAATAATTAGCTCCTTCATGAATCACTTTAAATGAAAACTGTATCACTAATTCTCTTTGAGAATGCTAAACCAAAATTTTATATCAATTTACACTTGAGCTGGCTACATGTAGCTATACGTTCTATGCTAACAGTTTCTTGTCTCACACTTCCCAGTTGCGGAATCCTCTTCTGGCGCCATGCCTTCCAGCCAACTTTAAAATCCAAAAATTTAAATGCAATGTCAATCGCTATCTACTGTCCTCCTGATTACACTTTTCTCTTCCCACTCTTTAATAATGTTATTGTTTCTAATTTTTCAGCACTCAATAACCCCAAGTCTCTTAGTGGCTTTACTGACTTGTTTGGAGTGAAATTGGTAAAAAAAAAAAATAGAAAATAAAGCATCTTTGGGTTTATTTGCAATGGTTAACTGTTATTTTAGACTTGTTTGAACAGACAAAGGGTTAACTTTATGCATTGATTTTCAAAGTTTTTCCAAGCAGATTTCCTGCATATTTTTATAAAATAAATAATTTATGATTTAATATTTCATAACTAAGATTGCTAAAATACTTGATGATATCAAATTATTTTAAATAATATACAAAAACACACACACACACACACACACACACACACACACACACACCTATAAACATGCACACATAGAGTGCGATGGGTAAATTGTCGCCATTTGATATTTTAATTTTGTGCATGCGCATTGTTTGATTTTGATTTTGTTAATTGCACAGTATAGTAGGGTCAGTTGGGCACCATCTGTGAGAAAACAAGCACCATGATGCAATTCACTTTGCTAGATATTTGGAAACAACACATTGTACTGCTTGGTATTTACACTGGAAGTTCCAAAGTAAACATTTCCGAGTGTTTGGGTGTCAATTTGAGGACAAAGCAAAGGATTCAGAAAGAGCTGGATGATATCTCCAGTCAATATCATGGTGCTTGGAGTGATCACTAGTGATGACAACATTATGCCTCCATTCATCTTCAGCAATGAGGCCTACATCAATTGCTTTGAGAAGTTAGTAATGACCTGGGTTAGGAGGGTAGCTGCTGGAAGACCCTATGTCTGGTAACAGGACTCTGCACCATGCCACACAAGCAGGTGAACCCAGTCATGGCTGTTAGAGAATTTTTGCAACCACATTACTTTTTACATCTGGCCACATAACTCCCCAGACTGCAACTTCCTTAATTCTTATGTGTGGGGTGCGGTTGAGTAAGAGATCAACAAGGCTCCTTGTAAAACTAAAGACAAACTGAAGGCAAGGATTATGGCAGTATTCACTAATTTAAACAAGGAGATTCTCCAGAAGAGATGCAGGAGATTCCAGAGTCATCTGGAGACTGTGGTTGATGTTGATGTTGATGGCAATTTTATTGAATAAATTTGCTCTTTAGCATTTTAAGATATTTTTGTGTAATTTTGGCAAATATATCTGCCAAAATGAGATTTCAGTGTTATTTTCATTTTTGTATAATTTAGATAACATTTTATCCATCGCACCCTGTATATAGTGTAATCATACAGAAATTGTTTCTTCAAACACCTCTTATTAAAGAGTATACTATATATACTCATGTATAAGCCAAATTCATGTATAGTACAACTCCAGAATTCTTTTGGTATAAACTGCTCCAGAAAAAATTTAACAGTCACCAAAAATGCATGATTTTTAAACTTAAAAAAAAAAATTATCTGTGGATAGTGTCACCCACTATTTTTTTAAAAAACTGATCAGAAAACTTGCATTGTACTATATGAGTATATATGGTAAATATTTTGTGTCTACTGAGTTTTTCCATCTTTCTCTTCAAATTGCAAATGATCCATTGTAATTTGAAGAGGAAGATAAACAAACTTAATTGATACAAAATGCCTTTACACTTTAATAAGATATATGCATTAATGAATACACATATTAAACTTCACTAGTATCACAACTCGGAGTTTCATGGTTGACACAGTTTTGGTACAGTCCATATAGCATGTTAACACAAATTAAAATTTCAATTATGTAACAATCAATCTCTACCAAGCAACTGAAGAGTGCAATGTGCATAAAACCCTGAGTTATGGTACTGGTGGGGATATGTATATTTATTAATATGTAGATAATAGCTCTGTTATAGTACACTGAGCACTATTTAATTCACACTTGCTCTTATATTCAAACACTCACTCACACACACACACACACACACACACACACACACACACACACACACACACACACACAGGTGTGTGTGTATTTGTGTTGAATATATGGCTTGAAATCTGTCAAGATGAACAGAATAAATAAAGGCCAGGTAGGAAATAGTGCATTTAATTTATATATATATATATATATATATATATATATATATATATATATATATGGTAATTATTATAATATTATATATATATTATCATTATAATTAGCATATATCTATGCTCTACGTTTGTATTGAGCACTTTTTAAAAGTAAATATCTAACTGTGAAATGTACTTCCATTAGTAACCATTACTTATATATATATATATATATATATATATATATATATATATATATATACTATTAAATTAGAAATAATAATGTTCAATGCTTATCAAAGGTCAGTTGAGAGTTTGTCATTTTCCAATGACTCATTGGGACTTCAACAGAAACATTATTTCTAATAATAATTATTACTCTAGTCTGGGATTGAGCACAATTTTTGCAAAACTTCACTTGAATTTTTACATTGATTATATGAATATCTTTATATTTTTTGCTCATATTAATTGCAAGCATTTTATTTCACACACACACATGCACACACAGCAAATATCATAATGAATATATAATCATAACTAATACTCATGCAGAAATTGTGACTTAATCTTATATGTGTATATATATATATATATATATATATATATATATATATACAGGCACTCTTAATATATATATATATATATATATATATATATATATATATATATATATATATACTTCAAAAATATTTTATAAGTCTTTAAAGAATATAAAAAGCAAGAAAATATTCTGTAAAAAAGAATCCTTAGAAAATAGCAGTTCTTTAATAGAGTTTTAAACTTTTACATTTTTTATAAAACTGAAACAAAAACCAAAGAAAAATCTATTGCTCATGTTTATCATTCTGATTTGAACATACTCTAGATTTGTAGCTAATGATAGAATTGAAACATATTACATAAAATCCAAAATAATATTCATTCTCTAAAGGGGCAGCAAATTTCTCAAATGTATGGCCATAGTTTTTGACTTAAAATGATTTTTTTTAGTAAAATTTCTTCTACTTGACATTTAAACAATAACAGTCACAAAAATCATTCAAAACAATTGATTTCAATATAAGGCAAAATTTAAATCTTTGTTAAAACAACTTAGAACATAGTATTCTTAAAATGCTGCACTTAAAACGCCTTTTTGAAGATTAATTTTATAATTTATACACATTCATGATCATTGTTATTATTTTTATATATTTTCAAATTTTAGTTTCATATTTTGTTTTAGACAAACATTTTATTTTGATGCAAATTATCATGATTTTTTTATTATTAGTACATTTTTATTTTCATTCCTATTACTTTGATATAATTTGATACATGTTTTATTATTTTATACTATATATTCATTTGATGAATGATATTTATTACTACTATTAATATATATATATATATCTACATATATACAATTGTTCATATATCTTATTTTTGATAAAATACTCTTATTATTATTATCCAATATTATGATTATTATCATATTCATTTTGAGTGAAATATAGATTTTCTTGGCATTATTATTATTATTATTATTATTAATTATTATTATTATTATTATTATTAGTTTTAGAATTGATTTAGATCTAGTTGATTTTTAATGGCAAATCTTTGAAACTGGCCCTTCTGACTTCATAGCACCTCCTGGATTGATCAAAGACGATGGTATAAAAAAACAGAATAATCTGCTCTCAAACTTACTGCTTCACGTACATTTCTCTCGCACCAATCGATAGCTACTCTCTCTCTCTCACAAACTTTGGCACACATTCTTTCTCTCTCTCTGTCTCTCTCTGTCTATCTCTCTCTCTATATATCTATATATATATCTATATCTATATATATATCTATATAGATAGATAGATAGATAGATATACATATATATCTGTCAGTATCACCTCTCTTCTTCACTAAGAGTTGTTTGTTATCAAAATGGTTCCAATCCGTGACACTGCTGCAGCCTCATTACTTTTCACCACCACCACCACCACCACCTCCACCTCCACCACTTATTGTGTATGTCTGTGTTTTTTGGTTTGAAATTTTTTTTAAAGAAAAAAAAAGAAATTTTCTCCATTGTGGGTTGTCATTTGTCGTCACTTTTTAAAAAAACTTGGTTTTGTTATCATTATTATTATTATTATTATTATTATTATTATTGACATTGTGGTCTTTGTCGTCGTTGTCATCAATGCCACTATCGTAATTGAAGCTTTGTTTCTCCACCCTCACTTGCAAAAGAAAGAAAAAAACCTTTCACATGATGCTTGCTTCTAACTTCTGCATGTTTGCATATGTACAAAAAAAACATTTGCATACATACATACCTGCCAATAAATACATCAGTAATATGTATGAAGGGAGGTGTGAATGTATACACTTGTACACACCTGTGTCTTTATCATGTGTTTTTGTATATATACATATCGCCTGGCTAGTTTTTATACATGATTATTATTATAATTATTATATACACATGTATATATTTTCATATACACACATGTACACACACACATATATATGTGTATATATATAATGACTTATGGAAATCTTTAGGATTCCATAACGCAAAATAATTTAAGAAACCATTGTGCATGTTCATTTATTTGCATTTAATTATTTTTTTAATTACTATTAATTCTAAATAACAATTATTATAATTATTAATTACATATATATATACATACATATACTTACTTCATTAAATTCTATGTATTTTTCTTTTTTTAAAGAAATCATTATTGTTTATTTTTAATTGTTTTTGGTCGATGTCTGTATATATATATATATATATATATATATATATATATATATATATATATATATAATTTGATGCATTTGAAATAATTTTTTTTCATATTCTTTTTACCAAAAAATGCAAAACCAGAAAAAAGAACATTAATATTTGGAAGACACTAACGCTAACTAAAATAATATACAACTACTTATATTATATCCTATTTATTTTCTGGAGAAAAAAAAAATTAAAAAAATATATGTAATAATCAGCTTTTATGTGATTTTTTTTTTTTTTGCCTTAAATCTTTGTTGGTGCAAATTTAAATTCTAATTAATTAATTAAATATTGATAAATAATTGTCTGCTAAATTAGAGAAAAAAGTAGATTTTTTGGCTTTGAAAACTTTACTCTAAAATTAGTTTCTTATGCTTTTCAAATTAAAATCTAAAAGTATGGCAAATATTGTCTGTTTGGAGTTAATTACAAAGATTCCATCAAATATATATTTAAAAAATTGCTTGTTCAAAATTAAAATCCAATTCTTGCGTCTGTCATTGTGCCTTTCTACACTTTTAATCACTGAAAATTAGCTTGAGATATTCACAAATTTTAAAAACAACATCAGTGTCTGTTGCATTTCACTTTTATTCTTCACCCTAAATTGACACCAGTCTTACAATATAGGGCATGAATACACAAACAAAAGAATCAGGAGAGCAGAAAACTGTGCTACTACTAAAAAGGTTCAGTTACTAGTAATTCTAATATACTCTACTATTAATATTTCAACATTAAAATATACTACAGCTGCTACAATGAAGAAAATAGTTGCAAGAAAGCAGAGTTAAAAAAACAACTGTCATTTCTTCCTTAGTTTATAGAGAGTTAGTTTTTCAGAATGAAGTGACATCTCATTATTAAAAGCTATTGCTAGTCAGGCATTGACCCTTTGCATTTATAAATCTGAAAATTATGCCATATTTTTTTATCTTTAGCTTGACAATAAGATATAAGAAAGATACTGTTTTGAAGATCACAGATTTTATTAGATTATTTATACTGTTTAATTTTGTTGAATTTTAAAACCAAATCTTCCTGAGCCACTCATCTCACTTCACTGTACATCCCATTAGAATTAGGCCATAGTCAAATCCTTCTGTCAAGAGTTACTCAACAGATTATGATAAATAGTTTTAAAAAATCTGCCTTTATAGATTGAAAAAAGTTGGTAAAACAGCGTTTCAAGAGCAATATAAGATTATTAGTCTTTAAATGAAAACAACAGAAATTGTTTTTCTTAAGTTTCCTGATTTCAGTATTAAATTAAAAAAGAGAACATTGTTAAGTGATACATTGACAACACACTGATTCATTAATAATAATAATAATATTAAAAGTTGTTACTGGAATGATCCATTTTTAATTGTTAAAACCTGAATAATTTTATCATGACTCTTATGAATAAACAATGTGTTCTTTATATGATGACAATTTTGTTTTTTTAGTTTTACTATTATGAGTAATTATTATTACATCTGAAATTATTATTGCAATTATTATTAGATGTTTGAAACTATAAAAAGAAGAGGTGAACAATTTGTTTTAAATTAGAGAGATTTAAAACTCATCAAGGAACTATTTTTAGGCTTGTTAAATTCATGAATTGAAATTCATGCCTCAAAATCATCCTCCTCGTGTTAATATAATTTTGTTTTAAATATTTCTAAATTCTTTACTAAAAACAAAACCAAAGTAGGAAAAATAATATTTGGTATACTTTTACAAAATTCAAAACTAAATCCACTAATTATACAGATTGGTTGTTTCAAATTTAATCCATTTTTTGACAAGTGATAATAATAATTAGTTTCCTTAAATTTTATCAATACTTTTTAATCATTAAAATTTAATTATTATGGTTAATTATTAATTAAGTCATTTTTATCATGTCATTTTAAGGAAATAAACTTTAATCAATTTACTTCATTCTAAAAGAGGACTAGCAGAGAAGTTTCACATCCCTGAGAATTTTATAATAATTCTAGCAGTTGACAAAATGGTTTTTAGAGAAGTTTAATATACTTGAGAATTTTTATCAATATTTCTGGCACTTAAAGGAGGCAAAACGGATCTTGGAGAAGTTTCACATCCCTGAGAATTTCTTTCAATATTTCTGGCAGTCAAAGGTGCCAAAATGGGTTTAGAGAAGTTCTACATCCCTGAGAATTTCTTTTAATATCTCTGGTAGTTGAAGGTGGCAAAATAGTTTTTAGAGAACTTCTATCAATATTTCTGGCAATAAGAAGGTAGCAAAATGGTTATCAGCAGGGAAAATGTAATTAGCAGTGAATTATAGAATTTCCTTAAGAAAGGCAAGAATCCACTTGTTCTTATGCTTTGCTCCATCAACAGATTTCATGCAAAAGGTTTTGTCACTGGTAAGTTATGATATTTGACAGAGGAAAGTGAGTGAGCACTAGGAGAAAGTAATTTCCCCAGAAACAGTCACACACACACACACACACACACACACACATATATATGCAATGTAAAATATTTTTAATAAAAATAGATTTAATTATATCATGCTCTATGCTGTATTGAGCACTTTTAAAAAAAAAGTAAATGCCATAAAATTGTGGACACTAAACCTGTTTATTCTCTTCATATATATATACAAATTGCCATTACCACACCAAGTTTTAATACATCTTTTTTTAAAAAGTGTAATCATATTTTATTAATAAAACAGGATACAAAAGTATCACAACATTTAAAATTTAAGGCGCTTTTTAACCGACCCTTCTTCAGAACAAAAACTGTCATTAATTTAAGGCTGGGTAGCTAATAAGAAAAATTTTTATTAGCAACTGAAGTTAAAATGTAACGTGATTAAAGGATAAGGGAAGCAGGAAAAAGAAAAATCATCCGTTAGGTAATGGCTTCTCCAAAAAGGGCCATTTGTGTTTTAATTCTTGCTGGATGCACAGGGCAGGTCTCTGCATTTTAAAAATAATGGACTTCAGTATATCCAAGTGGAGTATAAAATATGATTCCTCTTTTTTTTTAAATGTTTTATACATATATATAAATATATATATATGTGTGTGTGTGTGTGTGTGTGTGTGTGTGTGTGTGTGTGTGTGTGTGTGTATAGGATAATTATATACAATTTTTTTATATATCAAAAACAATTTTAAGATCAAGAAGTATGGCACAAGAATTTTTTCCACTTTGTCATACTTCTTATTACAAGTTACCATTATTCCTCTTCAATTAATTATTTCTACCCACCTCTTGCAAACAAGCTTCAATATTTGCTTATCAAAAATATTGGAAAAGGCATTTACTCAAGGTAGGACTAAGAATTAAAATTCAATTATATTAATGCTTTTCATTAAAACTGCTTACATCCAAAGTTTATGACAGTTTGTAAGCAGTACAGATCCAACATAAAGAATAAGCTCCAGGTGAGATATGGACACACATTCTTTTAACATGCAAAGCCTGTTTATATAAAGAAGCTTGTCTACCAGTTGAGCTACTAGAGTTTTTATAGTTTATAGTTAGGAGAAGATCTGCTCTAACCTGTAAACTCATTCCTTGATTACTCAGACGATTTGTCACTACATTTATTTTTTACATACACTAATAGCTTTAGTGTTCTTGATTTTGTTTATTATTAGATCAATTATTTTCAACTATTATTAATATTTTAATTTTAGTGCATTTTCAGCTTTGGTTCTAATCTGCATTGTTTTCATGTTACAGATGAAGAGCTGCAATGAAAAGTTACAAAGCAAAACAAAATTAATTGAATGAAAATACTAGTTAAAAATTTGTAATGGCTAAAGATGAATCATTCAATAATAATAAAATCAAGAATTACAATACATTTTGTTTAAAATAAAAACAAAGATAGATAACCAAAAATTTCAAATCAAATTCACTTATAAAAACGCTGCTATTTCTGGATATTTTTAAGGGGTGTTTGTTTTATTTTATTCAGAATTTAACTGATTAACAAAATAAAATGTGTGAAAGATATAAATTTAAAAAAGAAAATTCAAATGAGTCTTGGATAAATTCCAATGCAATTTTGTTTTGAATTTAGAGTCCCCTTTGTTTAATAAACTACAAATTAATAATTTGCATGGGAACAGTTTAAAAACATTTTTATCAGACAACAAAGAAAGAATTCTTTATACTTATAATAAATATTCAAATCACATCAGTATCACCAAATTTCTTACAAAAAAAATTTTTGTGTTTGTCATTTCTGGATAGAATTATGGCATTTTTCTTCGTCACTTATATGTTCATAGTTGTGCCTTTTTTCAAAGCAACCTTGTCTTGACTGAATAGATAAAAAAGGCACATAAACTATGTCTTATTATTATGACAATTTTTCTTTCAAGAGAGACAATAACAGATGACACTGGCAAAAACATACAACATCTAACAAAAAAGAAAATCAATTTTGATATTAAAAAACTCTAAATCAATACCTATTTCCTAAACAAATAGTCAAATTATAAGCAAAGTGTTTTGACAGTGATACTAGAGATTTGTACTGCATCTATACCATAACATAAAGTTCTCTCCCTCCATATATATAATTACCTATATCAAATATACTACCACCTATTTGAGTAGAAATCTCATGTGTCACTTATCAAAAGTGCTATAAAAAACATTTATCAACCTACAATAAAAAAAATTCTGACTGAAAACTCTAAAATTTCATATAAATCACATTACAAAAAACATCTTGCTATAAGAGAGCCCTGTATATTAAACGTCATACTATCAACCTCACCTTATTTAACAGTGGAAATGGAGTGTTAATTTTTTTTAAATAGAAAGATGTTCACCAGCCATGCTAAACATGTGAAGGTTTGGAATAAATGCTCCTATTCAAAAACAACACAAAAATAAAATAGAACTTAAAAAGTCAAAACATGAGGAACAGCTAACAACACCAAAAACAAAACTCCCTTGAAAATGGCTAAAGAAGTAGCTGAAAGCACTTAGAACAATTAAAATTAAGGAAAATTTCTGTACCTCCTTACTTCTACAAAACAGAAAAACATAAGGATGCTAGAAAAACTAAATAAAAGATTGATTAAATTGTCCTTGTCTGCCATATTTAATGAAAGATGTTTGAAAGAAAGGTTGCTGCCCAAATATATGTATGTATGTATGTATGTATGTATATGTGTGTGTGTATGCATTATCTTTATATACATATAGGTAATGTTTAATGTGTAATACATTTACAAAACACATTCTGTGAATACCTAAATGGTTCAATGGTTATAGTGTTTACATGAAATACCAAGTTCCCAGGATACGGGATAGTGATTCTAATCTTGCTTGTAGATCTGTCTTTATTCTGATTACTTGCAGTTCAGTATCAAGAGAATACATTATCTAAAAATAATATTGATAAAAAAGAAATAAAAGATGAAGAAATGAGTAAAAATTAATGATAAAAATATATGTAATGAAAATTAACATCATTATTATTGTAATCACAAGTCATTAGTTTTATTTAAATGTTAAAATGATCTAATCAGTCTTTGGAAAACAAACAGTCAACTCTACCACAAGATGATTGCATGCATTGGATAAGAATTATTATGATTGATTTCTTTGTCATTATCACCATTAACACAAGAATTAATATAATTATTATTTTGCTGTTGATGTTAAGAGTTGTTGCCCAAAGTCCACATTCTTTTGCATGGAACAAAATGGCTGCCAGAAGTAAAGAGAAATTGATGACCAAAATAAAGCCAAGATTATCATTATATTTTGATTTATCAAAATTGCTTGACAGGATTTTTTTTCTTAGTCAAGTAAAAAAAAAAAATAAAAAATCACTTCCTTGACAAATTGGGAATAATTATGCAATTTTCTCTGATTAGAATTCGTAGTTCAATACAACAAATAATAGTCATAAACAAAATGATTGATGACATATATTTTCCATACTATGTAATTCTAGTGATTTTTTTTCAGTTTTCAGAATTCATAAATCATTGATTTAGAAATATCCCATCCTTCAAGAATTTCTACTATATTATTGTTATAATCCAGTAAGTGGACGTTGTGCTCAAATACAGTTAAATGCTAAAAGACCTAAAAAGTAAAAGAAAGCTTTACAAATGAATACTTTATTACCCATTTTGAAAACTTTCTGTTGTTAATTTAGTAGCAATGCAAAAGCAAATGCATCTCAGAACTCTTCAGACAGTCTTTTAGAAACTCTCCTAGAAAAATCATTATATAAGTAGAATTTCAATTAATCTTACATATATTTAGGATACTTGCTGTAAAGCAATGATTACTTTCATTTTGTGTTTCATTGTTGTAGCCTTGTGTCAAACTAAGTAAATATTTCCATTCTCTTATCGAGAAGGGGTAAAAAAATTGAGAGTTTGATCATTGTTGTTGCCCTATTGCCTTGTGTCAGACTAGAACAATTTTACTAAATATTTACAGTAACACATTCAACAGCAAAAATATTAACTATACTTTTACTTACTCTATAGAAATTACTTACCTGCATCAGCCAGTATCAAGGGGCTGTTCTCACAGACTTTGTCTTTCTTTTCTGGAGGTCACTAGAGTCATGAGTTGTCTGATGTTTCCCCAAAAGGAGAAGGTCTTGAGCAATTGGAGTAGATAGACTAAACTATCGCCCAGTTCACACTCCATCCACATCTATTGAACAGGTGAAGAGGCTCATCCCTTGTTTCCTGTTTAGGATGCGGTTTCTGGCTTTCTCTTTTCCATTCTTTTTACCCTTACGTAGCCCCCTGCGCATCAGTGGCGTTATCGCCTTGCTTGGGGTGATATGATTAAAAAAAAAAAAAAAAAAAATTTTTGCACAGCTACCAAATCTCATTTTGAACCTTATGTCACATTCTGCACAAGTGAGTGCATGGATAATGACCATACCTTTCCCTCAGGATGTGATTAGGGTCATTACCTGGAGCCTGAGGTATTCCCAACTGGAGAAGTGCTAAGTAGGCTTGAGAAATGTTTGGATGGCTACCAAAGCCCACTTTAAACATTAACCTTGTGTCGCATTTTGTGCAAGTGGGTATATGAATAAAGACCATACCTCTCCCTCAGGAGGAGACTAAGATCCTCATTTGATATCCAAGGTAGCATAATTTTTGTCCCTAATCCAAATGTAGTGGTATCTCACATTAAACTTGTCCTGTGTCACATCTCATTCTATTAAATATCTACCCTATAGAACTCATTCATACAAAATAGATAATGATTAAAATAATGTTTACAGTGCTATTTGGTCACTGTACCTCGAGATTTCTCCCAGGGTAATTAATAACATGACTGTCTCCCAAATGATAGATTATTTTCTTCTTTTGAAAAGTAATTTACAATCAAGTAGAAATACAAATTTAAATTTCTGTAGCAAGTAGAGGCCATTAAAAAATACATACAGACAGATAAAAAAAATAGGTATAAATATAAAGCAAGAGAAGAAATTTATATGTTAATCAAGTTACAGAAATTCATCTCCTTTCATGTTCACTCTATATTAGAATCACTCAAGGTAAGGGATTACTGAAGGCAATTGTTGTGCTCATAGTCAGAGTAAGAGCAAGCAACACAGTTCATCCAGATATGATAATGGTTAACCCTAGATTTTTTTTATCATTTCACATTTCACACCAAGCAAGGCAATAAAACCACTAAGATGCAAGAGGTTATTGACTGTTAAAGAATATGAGAAAAACTACAATTGAGGAGAGAGCACAATAAAATAAGAATTAAGAAGATAGAAGGTAATGATTGATATTGCCTCAAACTTTACTGGGAAGCAAGAAGTTGGAAGAGAGTTCCACAAATGAGAAGTACGGTAGAAGAAACTGTTAGCATAGAACTTACGGATACATTTAACCATTTCAAATGTAAATTGATGAGATCTCACCACCAATCTAGTACTACACTTAAATTCATAAAGTCTACGTACCACAGTGGAAAGTTCATCAGAACAATCACCATGAAAGGCAACTGTAACGATTATTTCTACCCCAGCCATTTCTTTACTCACAGTTCTCACCTCTGGAACTCCTTTCCCCATGCTTGCTTCCCTGATAGCTACAATCTCCAAAAGTTTAAATGTAATAATTGCCATCTTCGACTTCCGTGACTTCCACCCCTCTCTTACCCCTTCTACAACATCACCTATACTGTTTTCTTTTCTGTCTTTCCTCTCCTCTCATTGTAACCCCCCGCACACTAGTGGCAGTACTGCCTTTTCTTGGGGTGAAACAATTATAAAAAGTATTTATAAAAAAAGCACAGAGAAGCAATGTTACAGCAGTGGAAATGGGACTGAATCAGAAATGCCAAGTAAGGACCTAAACATTGCAGATTATTCTTTGGATTTTATCAAAAATCTATGAATATGTTGCAAAAGCATCAGACCAGATATGTCAGCAATATTCAAAGTGAGGACAAATGGCAGATTCAAAGAGGTTAAGATTGTAGAGATCAAGAAAGCATCCTCCTAGGATTCTGTTTTGCAAAGTGACAGTGTTTACAAAGAATCTATCTGAGTGAAACTTGTTTCTTACTAAAGGAACACAAAGAAAATGATTGTTGTTTGTCTCAAAGTATGCAGTGTGGCGAGTTCTGCTGGGAGGGTAAGAGTTACAGGTACAAAGGAATCTAGCTTGTTTGAACATTTTCCATAGAAATAATGATAGAGTAGCAAGAGGTTTGCAACATGGGAAAGGGGCTGTAAAATGAAAAACAATTCATCACCCACAAGGCCGCGTAGATGCTTTTAGACTCAATTCTGGTAGATATATATTTCAATAATCCAAACAGAAGGAAGTTAATCTCAAAGAAGCATACGTGTATGTAATTTATGTTTAGCTGATTCTTTATAAGGATATTATGCTGCTTTCCAACAGCAAAGTTAGTCTGTTTTGAATTAGGTTTTAGCAAAAGAAGTAAAACACAACAACCTAATATGTTTCGTCAGTATTTAGTAAAACTAGGAAATAAAGAGTTTTAGAGACTTTCATGCTTTGTGAACTTATACGAGTTCTTTTAGCTCCCTATAGTGTTCTTCAAATCTGGCAATATGTGTATACCTTCCAACCCATGCCACAGTGGTTGCAAACAAAAAACATCGCTCATTAATGTTTTGTGCCAAATATAAGTTGAAGCATTAGGGCTTAAATTTGACCAGTGAGAAAGCTTCTTATATTTACTGCTTACTATTCTCTCAAAATAAGGCATATAATTCCTGTTACTTGTAGTGTTTCTCTCTTTTAATCATAGTTCCTTATAATAAGCTTGTTTACATGATTACTCAGATCTTTTTAATGAATATTTTTTTATCTTTATGAGCAAATATAGAATGAAAATAAGAAAATAACAAACCAACAAATGAAATTAAAAACCAGCTCAAAGTTATGATGAGTGACTTGAATTGCAAACAAGGTGAAAATGTGAAGAGATGCCAAAACTTTGAACTTTCAAATGAAAATGGCTTGAATGAAAAATTTCATGATAGGTGATTCACCACTCAGGAAATTAAAATTTTTACTGACAAGAAGATTTAATAAGTATGATATAGACATTGAATTTATCAACAAATGCACCCAATACATTTGTTAATTTATTAAATATTTTTTTGTTTATATTTATGAGATGAGGTATTTACATTATTTACATTGTTCAGACTGTTGTCCGCATCTTTATTGTCATATTCTCAATGTTTTGGCCATTGGACATGCTGACCTTGTTCAGGTGGCTTGAAGTTTGAACCAAACCTTTTTTGATCACTGGGGTAGATTGTTCTCATTCCATGAGTCCTGCCACTTCTGGATGTCTTACTTATCACCAATTCTCTAAGCTGTCATCAAGGACACAGTGGATAAAAAGGTTAGTTAGATCCAGTGACTTGACACAAAGAATTGTGAATTCAATACCAGGTGACATTAGTGGTGAATAAAAAGCTTGGACAGTTGAGTTAAAGAGAGATAACTAAGACATCTGGAAGCGACATGACTCATGGCATGAGAACAATCTACTCCAGTACAACAGCCAAAACATTGTGAATATGGCAATAAAGATGAGGACAACAGTCCAAACAATGTAAATAATGAATATTTATTATTGAAAAATATACTTTTCTGAATTATTTTCAAGTCATGTTATCATGTATAAAATGTGCAATGGCTAAAAAATAGAGAAGCAGTTTATGATTTTATTATAATGCAAAGGGTATCCCTTATTTGAACTGAATAATCTATACTTTGAATCTAAGAGACTTTTAGATCTTAATACTTTCTGAAAAAGAAGGGTTTTAAATTTTAGATGATATTCTAATTTTTAGTTTTTGATCAAAGCTTCAAAGTTTAAAATTCAACATCTCCAACTGATTAGCTGCTTTAATATCAAAAACAATTTTTTGCAGTCAATTGGCACAACAGTAATGTATGACAATTCTAGGCAATAGTTTATTTAAAAAGAAAACAAAGCAATTAAATTCAGTGAGCTTTTTCAGGTAAAACTTCATAAGAAAAAGAAAATCTAAAAGTCCAAGCTCACTAATAATAGAATTTAGACTAAAATGTAATATATTCACCTTTTATTTAAAATAGGGACAAGATACTTTTTACAGTATTAGAGATATATCCATTGATTTTTACCTAAGCAACTGAAATAATATTTGGTTTTGTTTGTAAAAATAAAGGGAATGTTGAGTGAATGCTTTTAATCAGCTATTTTTTTTTTATCTTATGCATGATGAACATAAATAATACTTTATATTCAATGTGCATGTTATAGAAGCATGAACAAAATGGAAGGAATTCATCACAGATTATGGAACACAAACACTCAATCAATTACAAGCATCTTAAACTGAAGACAATAGCCATTCCCAATATCACAACATAAAGTAAGAATACATTTTTTTAAGAAAAATTGACTTTTAATGTCTGCTTTACTGTTTAAAAGTCTATTCTGATTAAACAAATTATATTTCCATTAACATTAAAATACATTTCATACAATTACTCATACAAAAAGAATTAATTGAAAATGATGCAAGATTTGTTTGTTTGAGACTGAAAAAATATTTTTGCACATCTTTATATATAATACAGTGTCTTTATATTTTTTGTTGATTTTGTTAAAAAAATTTCCAACCTTAAAATTCAGGTTTAAAATTTGATTATTAAACAAACCCCCAAATACAGATTTTTGCTTTAACTATTAAAAGAATCATTCACAGGAAGCAGTTATTCTGGGCCTAACTTTTGTAAAACTTCTGTGAAGAAAACTTTTACATTTCTGCTTTAACGACTATGTTTTAAATGAAAAGAACAAAGATGGAAACAGTAGTCCACATGCAAATATGTAAATAATTATAACTCCTCATTCCAGAAAAGTTAGACAGAAATATTATTTTTTTAAAGAATTTTTTTATTATTGATATATTTAATTCTAAAAGTAAGAAAATAATTTCATCATAGTAATTTAAAAAACAGTTATTAAAAACAAATAACACTTTATGGGAGTTATTAGTAGTTATTGTGATTAGTTTTGTATATTTTTTTTTCGATTTATTGAAACTGAGTTTTATTCACTGGGCAAATGTTTCAATTATATTTGTTTCAGTTATAAAAAACAAAATGAAAGAAATTTAGAAACTCTTTTATATGGTCAATATGTCTCTTCATTATTCCTTACAGCAAAAACTAAAGAGTCTTTTTTTATATCATCTCCCATTGAAGAGGACTGTAGACTTTTTGTTCCAGTAATCATAAAAGCCCTACCTCACACAATATCATAGTTGTGAAGATTTTGCTGCAAGGGGTTGACAGATTTTAAGAAAGAATAAAGAATATTTTTTTTTTCAGAGATGTTCATCTTTTGATGAATAAACTCACTTAGAGAGAATGCCTTGTCAAACCAATACTCTGAATCATGCTTTAGAAATACATAGTCATTTTATGACAATACAATCTAGACAGTTATAAACATTTAATGAATTTTCTGTTTTGGTTTTTTTAATTTAATACAACAAATCAGTTATGCTTGATTTCATTAGTTAATTTAGGCCATACATTTTATGTCTATTTATTAATACACACTTGAATTCATTGAGAGAGATCTGATAAATCATTTAATGCAAAAATATTATAATATAAAAAACATGCAAAATATGAAAAACATGCAAAAAAGGTAATAATTATACATATTAGATTAAACATGAAATTAAAAATGAGAAAATTATGTTAAATTCTTCTTTTATATGTAATGTTTCTTCATGATGTAAACAATCATACCTCTCTACAATTCTCTATATTTTATAGCCTATATGCCATGTTCCTTCGGGATGTAAACAGTCATATCTCTTTACAATTTTCTATACTTTATATCTAATATACTTTATAGCTAATATACTTTATAGCTAATATACTTTATATAGCTCTGATGTTTATTTCCTTAGTAATCTTCCCAATCTTGGTTCTTCCATCCATTTACACCAGCTTATTAGGTCAGTATTTCTCTCTGTTACACTTGCCTTCAATGAGTCCTATGAGTCAGTTCTAATTAATTTATTTACTTAGTAAATTCTTGTAATGGCAGTCTTACCATTAACAAAAAAAATGAAAGTGACAAAACAATAAATTGAAATAATACATGATCTGGATAAGTGAAAGCATTTTTATTTCTCATAAACTACAAGGTTCAACTATTGGCTTATTCTGGATATCGTATATTGGTCATGGGAGTTTAAAAATATTATTTAGGCTATAACACAAGGAGACAGCCCCATAGGAGAAAATCAGCACACATATAAGGTTGAATGAGCTAAACTCATGGGAGAAATATTCCACGATTTATGGTATTATGGTAGTCAAGAATTAGTCCTTGCTGCTTAGGCGAGGTGGGGGAAGATTCAGCTTGGTCAGATCTGGGCACATGAGTAAAATCAGTGTTGGTTTCATAGTGTGTCAGTGGCTCAGAAATAGCTGCTGAGAAAATGGTGTGGGCTTTTTCTAATTGGTCAGAAAAGATGTTTTAGGACCCTGATATTTTAGGATGGTATTCTGAAAGTGGGCATATAGATATTGTTATTTGAACTGGGAACATTGAAGTGCTTGTCTGAGTTAAAGAACTGAAATTTTTACTGGGTGCAACATTCTTATTATTTGAAGAATGCACTGAAATATTCAAATTTTAAGGAAAAGTATTATTAGCATCAGAACAAGTTTGAAAGCTTTGAATTAAATGCCCTCTGAAATGAAGTTACCTGTAATATTATATATTATACAAGCTAAAATATTCTGTATTTTTGTTTGAAATTGGGAAATCAAGATGGGTAAAACTAAGGTCTCTATGGAAGTAAGCTTTACTGAAAGTATACATTATTGGAATATCACTTGCAGTTAAAAATCAGGAATTTCACTTTTTTCTTAAAAGAACTCATAGAACTTGCATTAAAACTCAGCAAAATTATACAATAGTTACCCCTTATCCATAAAGAATATGAACTAAGAGCCCCTAGAAGATGCCTAAAAACATAGATGTAGCAAATACAGTAATTACTAACACTTACCTAAGGGGAGGTACAGGACCGGCTCTAGTCACCAGGAGTGCAATCAAGGCTGTGTGCACCATCATGCTGCCATGTCATGTGTTTGGGATCTTCCAAAACAATAGCTTATAAAAACATACTTGTGGTCTTTTATGACTCAAGACAGATTAAATTCTTTGGCTATTTTGTCAATAAAAAATGATCATGTAAAGAAGATTGGTGTAGAAAATGTCATGAAAAGATTTGCAGATCTGAAGTTTAGGAAAAATGTTTTAGGAAGGATAACGAATGTTTTCTTTAGCTTCTATTAAGTTGTATATTGTAATAAATTTGTTCTTCTATATTTTTAGTTTTTCTCCTTGTAAAAATTTGAAAAAATGATACTTGTTAGGATGCTGAAGTTCATCTTTCCTAGGGTGCATGCAACCCTAAGGCCATTACTGTCTGGCAGTATATTCCAAATGCCTGGCAACATAGCAATATATTTTAAGACTCCCAGCAGTTGTCTGAAACCATGTAAATTATGAAAGTATATAATTATATAGATAATAAGATTATGTATTTAAGCAGCAATCCCCGCTTTATTCAATTGAAAATGACTGACAAGGTACTGCAATTAAACTTTTCCTTAAATTTTTCTTGTATTCATATATATGATTTCTTTTCTGGACATAGAGTGTATAAAAATTGTCCAAATGATCTGTGAATCCAAATGCTTTCAGCTAATCTGTTAGCCATTATCAAGGATTTGTTTTGTTTGACTAAATATGTATATATTTTTCGTTATATCTAAATTGCTAGTGTGGTAATATAATAAGCATATCCCATCTTCCCTCTCACTTGTAACCATCCACTATAATAAAATAAACATTTTCAATGCTAAAGCTCGATTAGTCAAATAAAACTTCATAAGCTAAGAGTTGTTGCTATATTACAGCCAGTATCCCTATCATACACTCTTGGACCATTTCATAACTAGAAGATGAAAATAAGGATATACTCAAGATGTGACTATTTTAAACAATAGGTTCGGAATGAAACTCCCATCAGGAGTAGAAAGAGTGGTAAGAGTTATTGGACTTGAATAGTCTAATTTCATGAAAAAACTGTTTTAGACAAAGTTTAGTCAATGAATACCAAATATTTCCTGCATGGAAATTGATAGTCTCACCATTGTGATTAAGTAAAATTTAGGAATTGTTTATTTCTAGAACTGAAGTAGCAGAGATTGAAACCATAAATAAGGTAGGCCATTTTACATAATATTATGAATTGTAATTACTACTTCTAATTAAAATATAAAACATTTTATCACATAAATTTAAAATGAAAAATACACTTCTGATTATAAAGACAATAGAAAATATTTTTGATAATCTATTTAGATCAAAAGACAATGCTTCAAACCAAAATTGAAGGACTACAATTTGAATTTAACTAAACTCATGGTACTGATAATCTAAATTTGGCAATATTTAACCTCTGTACCCACAAAAAGCTGTGTATCAAAGAGCAGTTATCCCTTGACATTATTTTGACTACCATCAATCCTCAGCAATGTTTATTGTTTTAAAAAGTGATGATTAAAACAGTAATAAAACTTATACATATGATAAAAGTGAATTTGTTTTTTGTTCTTGAAAATTGACAACAAAAATAATAGACACTATTTATTGGATTATTTATTCACACTGTTTATTTATTATATTGTTTATTAGAATGGTTGACAAAACATCAGTTAATTAGATATGAATTTGAACTTTATAAAATTATAAATAATAAGGATTTCATTATAGTTTATTTTTATAGTTTTGTAAATGTTTATAAATTTATGAATTAAAATGATTTTTACATTTATTTCTTTATAAATTGGTAAAGAATAAATATTGCATCATATTAGTCTTACTACAATTGTATTAGTTTTTAGAATGTTGTGAATATAAAAATATTAATGTAAATAAACAACCTAATATATAGTATTTAATATATTTGTTGTAAATTTTCAAAAATGAAGAAAATGTATAATTCACTTTCTTCATGTGCTTAGATTTTTATCTAAATTTCATATCATCACTTTTTAAAACAATAAGCATTGCCTAGGAGTGAAGGTAGTTAAAATGATAGTGGCATCAAGGGAAAAACGTTCTTTTGGTACATTGTTTTTTTAATAATTTATTGGTGTTTAGTATTTTTGTTGTAAATTCTCATGAACAAAAACAAAATGTATAAATTCACTTTCATATGTTTAGGTTTTATTTCAATTCTAATCATTGCTTTTTAAAGCAATGAACATTGTCAAAGAGTGAAGATAGTTTAAATAATAGTGGTGTCAAGGGAAAGACCATCCTTTTGACACACTGATTTTTTTTATATTGAGCACAAATGTTAAACATTGCCCTGAATTTTAAAATTCTTTGACTCTTTGAATATTTATTAAATTTTTAAATTGCTATCCTATACGGTGCTGGAGTGCTTTTGAGGTTGCAGCCCAATGGTCTTTCCCACAGAACCTCAAAAAAGTGCGTAAAAATTATTTCATTGAGAATATTGAATCATTGTCTAAGTAATTTAAATTGTGTATTTAAAAATGGATTCAATTGATATATATATATATATATATATATATATATATATATATATATATATATATATATCGTAAAAATACAATGGCAAGAAGGATGTCTGATAGTTAAAAATAGATTTTCTAATGTTAAAATTGCATTACAGATTTACTTACATTTAATACTAATTTAACCAGAGATAGCATTTTTTTAAAATGAAACATTTAAACATTGTACAACTATCAACAGTAGCCCAAAAAAAACATGGCAAGAGAAAATGAAGTTCTCAAGAACTTTTTAAGGAAAAAAAAATGTTTGAAATTTATTTGTTGTTAGTCATATAAAAAATAAATGAAGTCTTTGTTTAACTTATTTTTGATTTTGAAAATAGTACTTAGAAGCTTGAAATACCTGTAATTAAAGGGCCTAAAATATCTTAATTCAGCACTAGTTTTATACTGCATAAAAGACAAAAAATTAAATAGTTTTTTTTTATGGATTTTTCAAAGTTAATAAAATTAAAAAATTAACATTTGTTTTACAGACTGGATATGGGCTAAAGATCTTTTGGTCATGTGGCATATTGAGCCATTCTTCAAAATTACTTAGAATCATCCTTGAATTGAAATACTGCACATTTCTTAATTTTGCTAGACTTGGTTGATTCTATTATGTGGAAAATTTAAAAAAGACTTAGTTTTCCCTTTGATTTCATTAGAACATGAAAAATAATTTTTTTCTGGAAATATTTTTAGATTCACTTATGATGTTGCGCAATTTTGGTCAAAGAATGTGAGGATAATGAAAAAGTAAAGAAGATGGTTTTGTTTAGTGAAATTTTTTGGCAGGAATGGGTTGATATGAACAGTTACTCTTAAATCCAAATAAATCTTGAATATGTCATGTCTGATAGGAGAAACAACTCTTTGTTGAAAGAGTTATTTCCCTTGTTAAACTGCTATTGGTGGATGTCTGTAAGAGGCATACAATCACTCAAAAATATGAATATAGCATAAGGATCATTAATATTGTCTGAAGTGTGGATATTAACCCATTTATGCATTAAGTATTTGTTTGGTTATAAAAGCCATGTTAAAAATTGTTTCTCTTTTTATATTTCAAAGCAAAGATACAAAAAACAATTTATTTTTTAAATGCTAAATTTCTTTATTAATGTCAGTATTGTGATGAAATTTGACAGTCATATGCACATACACAGAAAAATAATAATAATTACCATTTTTTTTTAACACACAAACTTTCTTTATTTAAAGTGTTGACAGCATTAACAAACTTCTAAAATTACTTATAACACATTAAAAAAATAAAAGAATGACATTTTTTTCTGCTTGTCTTCAGAACAATTCATTTAATCATATGATCACACATATCCCCCTTTTCAACTCTTGACCTTTGTTAATTTTACTTTATCTACTTCCAATCCCTACCCTCAGTCTGGTTTTGAAAATTCCCTACATGTTCTCTTACCAAACTAAAGTATATGAGTGCTGTCAAAAACTTTAGATAATGTTATCCTAAGTGTAAGCTCTGGCAAAAAAAATGGTTATGAAACCTTTCAGAAAAACTATAATACAAGTGCTAATGGGTTAATTTTAAAATATTTTGACTAATGACTAATATCATTACTGACATTCAATGTACATTTTTTTCTGGGTTGGGGGAAAGATTTTTGAAGTGTTATAAACTTTTAGTGTTTGTCATCCAATGAATGTAAGTTATATACATGTAGACATGTACAATTATACATATATACATGTAATATGTAATTACACACACAAGGCAGTTAATGCATATTGATTTAGATCTGTAATATATATATATATATATATATATATATATACACACTTACATTTTTTTTAAAGTTTGAGTTGTTATGAACATTTTTGTGAAACAAAATAAAGCTCAACTCTGAGCCCAACTACAATGCACAAATTAAATATTTAATTGCATTTATAATTATAAAAAATAAAGCCTAAATACAAATCATTTTCTTCTAGTTATTTGAAATAATTTAGAAATGTTTTTTTAGGGAGAGTTAATGTAGCAAGTCATCTAAAAAGAAATTTGGATAAAAATATTTGTTTCCAATTTTATTTTTTAGAAAATTCATCATTAGGTTTGTATAGGTGAAAAAATGATGCAACCAGAAATCTCTGAAAAAAAATTCATAGAAATTTTTTTTCATGAAAATTAAAGAATTAGAACATTTGATAATCAAAAGAAGTCATACAAGGATAAATATAGTAAAAATATTTCTTCATTTTATCATAGGTGTGATAAAAGGAAAATACAATGTTTTATATAAAATGTATTTCTGTTGATATGCATTGTTAATAGTTTGTGCTGTGTAGTTGAGCCATTTTGTATCATAATATTTCATAACCTTTGTTCAAAAATAATTTGTTAAAACAGGGTTTTTAATGGTATTCTATTAATTGTCCAGGAGATGCTTTTTTAGTTGTTATTTTTATCTAGATTGGTAAGTAATTGTATGTCTACATGAGGCATTGTTTAAATTTATTTAGCAGTGCCTTTGAAGTAAGGAACAGCCATTTTTTTTCATTTAGCCAAGCTTAAAGCTTCGAAGTAACATCTAACCAATATTTGAGATGCTCTAAACAGAAGTTAGAAGTGATGATCACAAATCAATGATATAGTGATAGATTAAATTTTGGTGTGCATTATGCAAAATATTATTCATAAAAATCTGTTCATTCACTTATTTTGCTACAATTTGAATTTGTTTGTAATTGTAAAATCTATCCTCATATTTTTGTTGTGGACAAACATTTCTAAATTTCAGTCAAAGTTCAATGTTACTAAAAGATGGATACAGAAAACTGTCACTAAAATCCCTAGCAAAATTAATTAAACTGATTGATTTCCAACACCTTGTGGTACAATCAATAAAGGATTATTTATCCAAAATTTGAGCAGAACTTGAGACTATAATATTTCACATTTTGGCTGATCTAGTAAATTTCATACTGAAACTTAGAACAAAATTTTTTAAAAAATCAAATTTTGCAAAAGCACATTTAAAAGGTATCCAGATGAAAGCTAAAATTTTATGCAATCATTAAAAATTAGTTAGAATTGAAACCAAATTCTTTAAATGTAAAAGTTAAAAAGAATTTTTGTATGTCCTTTTCTGAGAGAAAAATGGCTGACTAACCAGTCCAAATAGTTTTTGAAATCAAGTCCCTGTCCCATATAATTTCGTGTGATTTTTAAAAAATATATATGTTTGTTTTCTGTAATCTGGATTATATAATTTGTAAAAATACCCAGAAGAAAATAAAGCCTGCGTAAAATTGCAGACTGTATTTGTTTGCTTAGTAATACATGAAGATAAATTTTCTAAAGTCAAATTGTGGTAAAATAATTTGAACTTATATTCACTCTGTTAAAGGTTATTAATAAATGAAGAATATATCAGTTATTTTTTTTTAATTATGAGGTTTTGATTCAGATAGAAGTTTTTTTATTTTATTTTTTGAATTGTTGAATAATTCTATGTCTGAAAATAGTACAATTCTTTTAGCAATACACACTGAAATGTTAAATTTTCAAAGAAATATATTTGGGGATTTATTTAAAATAATTAAAGGATTTCTTTAGATGACAATTTCTATCTTTGCTGTTCTTTTCAAATTTATGTTTGTATTGTTATGTTAAGGTTAGGGTTAGGTTTCCTGATAACCAAACACTGAATTTAAATTCATTCACAGACTTAAAAGTTTCTTAGAGAACACAGCATTAAACATTCAATAAAATTTATTCTCAGTTAAATGCTCCCTGACTTTTATTTTTTGTATACAATTTCTTCAGGATATCAACAGAAGGACAAATCATTTTCTCTTGGAAAAATCAGAAAATCAAAGCTAAATTTTGTTACTGAAATTCTTGTTAGCTAAATTGAAACACATTTAAAACAAAATTTACTAAAAACACAGATTTTACCTCAGTAACATTTGAATAAAAAATACATAGAAAAAAAATAATTTTTTAGAAATAATTCCTTTTCTTTTCCTTCTTCTAGTTATATTTTTTAATTTATCAAATAATTATTATTAAAAATTAATAAAATGAGAGATCTAGGCAGAATTTACCTCTTGTGAGATGAAAAGCACTGCAGAAAAAAACAAATCTAATGATAGGGTGAAATTTTCAGATTGTTTTAACAAAGATAGACAGCCTAGAACCAGAATAATTTACAGATAAAACTTTTAGAAAATATCAAGTTTTTACATTTATTCCTCCTAATAAAAACAGAAGCTATCACTATACAATGATAGTCTTTTGTCTGGCATTGGGAAGAACAGCAAATTTTTAGAAACTTTCCAAAGAATCCTTGAATTATACAATTCCCTGATTTAAAAGCCATAACATCATTCCAATTTTAAAAATTGGCATGATATAATGTTTCAATAATGTTGTATATATATATATATATATATATATATATATATATATATATATATATATATAATTCTGTTGCATGATTTGATAGATAACAATTTTTCATTTCATTTTAATTCTGTCAAAATCTATAAATTTGCAAAATAGAACATATATTTCTAAACCATTATAAAAGCTGGTTTCATATTTTTGAAAAGATTAAGAAAAGCTTCCACTTTCTTAGTATTATCAAAATCAGTAGACTGATTCATGGATAAGTTTCCCTTTCATTGTTGCATATTCTTGACATTGGCAGCATTCTTACAATATTATAAGAAAAAACACTTAGAAAACCCAGTTACATAATGGTTATGGAAATTCTTTCAAAGAAAACAAAAAATAATAATAATAATAATAATAATAATAATAATAATAATAATAATAATAATGATAAGATCTGAATGGCATCTTCTTTTGTTGTTAATATCAATCCTGCATGAGAAATAAAATATAACAGACATATCATTATCTAGTGTATTTAAGCTAAACAGAATTGTACTAGATCTTTATTCTACAATGCTTACTTTAAAAAAATGGACTTTGTAAATGGAAACAAAAGAAGTCTTTTATTGTGGTGAGTAAGCACATCAGCTTCTTGACAAAGGAATTGCAATACAAAGTTTAAATACAATCAGTAACTTGAATATTCAGTCATAACCAAACACTGAATTGAAATCCATTCTCAGTTCTTAAGAACTTATGTTAACTTTCATGGAATTCTTTGGGAAGCATCTTTGAACAATTCCTGGCTCAAAATACAAGAACAAGAGGTGAGAAAAGAAGGATCAAGAGAGAAAGAGAGAGAGAGAGAGAGAGAGAGAGAGAGAGCAAAGGAGAGAGAGAGAGAGAGAAAAGGAAGACAAGAAAGAAAAGAAAGAAAGAAAACAGAATTCTCATCCAGTGGACACAACACAACACAACACACAGAGGAGAAAGAAATCTTAACAGCCTGAGCCTCAAAACTTGAAAAAAAAAAAAAGAGAAGAAAAATGTTAAAGTATACCACACACCTAATATTTATCTGCATATAAATATATATATATATATATACATATATATATATTAAATACATGCACATATATTCCACTACACAAGAACTGCTGTCACACATGTTATGTAATAAAACTTCTAAATAAATGTTTAAAGAAAATGCTGTCAAATGCTTATTTTATTATAAATATCATTATTATTATTATTATTTAATTTTATCTTTGAAATTATGTAGCACATAATACTGTAATTGTCAAGAATATCCCAAGAACATTTGTTTAAAGTGGCCATTTTTCAAATGATGTCATACTGCATAAAGATTTTTTTCAAATATCTTTTTTGTTATACATTAGCTCTTGGTATAATAAATAATTTATATTAAATAAATCCCAAATTATTTTCTTAAAAAATATGAAGATCAGTCTGAAAAATTTTTGATGGAAAAAAATCTGAGAGTTGTTTTATAAGATTTTAAAAAGTATCAAATTAAAAGTCACAGCCGTCATTTACCTGAAAATTGAACAGACCAGTTTTGGTAGACAACATTCACTAAATTACTGATGAAATGAGATGAAATTTCTGTGCCAATTTTTAGTAAATGTTTCTTGTTTAACTGATTTTTCTGGGAGCAAATTGTTAGCTTATATACTTATATTGTCCTTCCTTAAATATTAAAGAATACTTGTTAATTGTAAATTGTATTTCCTGCCATCAAAGATTCTGGCTTCCAAGAGACGTGAATTTGTCAATCTAGATTTTGAGATAAAAGTAAATTGAAAAGTAACTCCCTCAATAATTAAGTGTCTGTGAAAAGCAAAGAAAAAATATTTAATGTCAAAAACATAGGGTAACTTTTTGCAATTATCATTAAAAAATCTTTAGTATCTTCAATGCTAAGAATCAGAGTTCATGAGCTTAACCTCTTCTTGTTAAAATCTTCACTATATGAAATAGGTGCTGAAAATTTCTTGGTCTGATCCATAAAGAATACAAAAATTTCAAATTTTTGTTCCGATTTCAGGTAAAGAGTTGGGCTGAGAAATTTTCAACACTTTCTCATATATATCAGTTGTATAATAGTGAAAAAGCAATTAACTATAAAAAATCTGTATATATATATATATATATATATATATATATATATATATATATACATTTTTATAGTTAATTGCTTTTTTAGCATTATACTACTTAAGCACACACATACACACACACATATATATATAGCATAGGACGGATAAATTGTGATCTAAATTATACAAAAATGAAATATCTGGAAATACTAACAAGTAATTTTATTCAATAAAATAAAAAAATGGCTTCAATCACACCCTCAAGACGATTTTAGAATCTCTTGCAACTATGTTGGACAGTCTCCTTGCTTAATTTGGTCCTTGACTTCAGTTCATCTTTGATGTTACAAGGAGTTTTGTTGAACTCTTGCTCAACTCTACCCTACACATAATAATCAAGAGGGTTGCAGTCTGGAGAGTTAGATGGGCAAATGTAAGGGCTGATGTGGTCACAGAAATTATCTGACAGTCATGACAGGTTTCTCCTGCTTGTTTTACATGGTGCAAAGTCCTGCTGCCAGACATAGGATTTTCTAGCAGCCATCCACTTGACCCAGGTCTGCACTACCTTTTCAAGGTACCTGATGTAGGCCTCTGGGTAGAGTCTGTAGATAGATGGATAGAGGCATAACATCACCATCTGAAGACCTTCATAATCATCATTAGACTCTGTCAACTCTTTCTGAGTCCTCTGCACTTTTTTATATTGACAGCCAAACACTCTAAAATGTTCATATTGGGGCTTCCAAAATTAAAAATATAAAATGATGAAAATTTTCCCATCACATTTGCTATATATATATATATATATATATATATATATATATATATATAAATAAAAATTGTGTATCATCTGGTTCACACTCCTCTCTGCCTTTTGAAGAATAGTTGAGGTTTATCCCTTGTTTCCTGTTTAGAATTGTGTTGCCATTTTTTCTTAATGGCTGCTCATTCTTTTTCATTTCTAGTCACCCTTTTTGTCTTAGTGGTATTTTTGCCTTGCTTGGGGAGAATTGATTAAAAAAAAACAAATATATAACTAAAGCACACATACAAAAACTTTGTACATAACTAACTAAAAATTTCCAAAATCTTCAAACACCTATCCTGAAAATAGGCAAACAGATGATAGATCCATTAAGCTATAGGTTTACTTGCATAAAAAATGTATGGGGTGAAATTTGATTGGAAATATTAAGATTTGTCCTTTTTTTAATGTTTTTTTAATTACTTTTTTATTATTTGAATTTGTCACATATCTTTTTTCAAGTAACAGTTATTCATTAAACTCAAGTCATTTTCTTTGAACTTTTAGAATATTTAAATAGTTTTGCATTGAATTATGAGTTGAAAAATAATCACTGAAGTTACAGTAGATTTTAAGTTTTTTTAAATGATACTTTTCTTGAAATGTAAGAAGAGTTAAACATAAATGTCATTTAGTTTTTATTTTGAAAGAGTTTAATGCCTCAATATCATTAAAAAAAAAAAAGAAAGAAAGATGAGTGACCTATTCAAATAATTACAAACTAAAAAAATAATCTTAGAATTTCTAAATTAATTTCACCCAATATTTTGTCAGTAGAATAATGGCCTAATGGATATGTTTTTTTCTTTGTTTATCCAGAAGTTTCTATCATGGCAGAATATACGTGATTGAATTTTTATCACCCTAACATTCTGATAAGAAAAACCAGAATAATATTATGCAGCAGCTATATTTTCATTAAGCTTTTCAATTTTGTGGCATCAAATAATTTTCGACACAGAGCAGAGAAAATTATTTTTCCCCATTATAATTTTCCTGAATCTTTACCTGTTTTTTTTTTTTGTGTTTATCAAAGATTGAAGCATTTCTCAAAACCTTTGGGAATCAATGAAAATTTAAAAAAACAAAACAAAATCTCTGATAAAAAGAAAAATTTTTTTTTTTTTTTCTGTCAAAATCAAGTGAATAGTTATAGTCTGAGGGGAGTATTATTTTCTAAATAAAACTTTGATTTGATCTTTCTACTGCAATAAAAAACAATTCTTAGATCTAAATGATTCTTCATCTTGGAAATACAAATTTTCTGATTTTCTCATTAACATAAATAATTCCCAATATCATTGTTTATTGTTTTCTCCTACCAGTGGCATAGCTAGAGTAAGTTCCACCCAAGACAGCGCTTGCATTTGCTGCACATCCAACAAAAAATAAAATATATTTGTGATGGTAGTGGCTGGCTACTCATATTTGAGTATGCCTGTCTATTAGTGCAGTCAACTAGTCTCTACTGCAGACACCTTTTCAGGTACATTTGTGTTTGTTCAACACCCACAGAGTGAATTTATGGTTTATACTGCAACTATGCTGAGTAAACCCTAGTTACAGTTTTTCAGAGAGAGCACATTGTCTGACATGGTCATCAGTATGAACAAGCCCAGTACATTTAAATGTTTGGTCATGATGATTTGCGATTTCATGCTCACTCAAACATCAACTTTCAATGAATTCTGTTTGTTCAATTTCACTCACATGGCTTTGGTTAACTTGTAGTGTAGTTTTCAGGCGCTTTTCAAATGTGCCACACACTGGGATTGCCTCTAGCAGTTGATAACATCAAGAATTTACCCTCCTGACAAATTGACCTTGGTGACATTTAAACATGGGAATCATGGTCAGAAAATGAAATCTCTGACCACCAGCCATGTGTCCATTATACATACATACATACATACATACATATATATATATATATATATATATATTGAGATAAAAACTCAACACATAATTAATCTATTACCTCGTTCAGACTGGTCTGAATGAGGCAATTGTAAAAATTTTTCTTTACATTGCTGAAATAAATTCTGGATTTATAACCATTTAATTATGTGTTCAGTTTTTTTCTCAATATATTTGCTCTGGATAATATCTATTTATCTCTCTATTTCTATCTAATTGATAATTTATATTAATTTGATAAAATTTTTAGTATTATCCTTTCCATCGACATGAGTTGCTATTCTCTCCTATATATATATATATATAGTCATCCGCAGACAGATCTGTTTCGCTGTATCACAGCTCATCAGTACAGTTAGACAGCCAATTGCTTTTACCCAGGATTGAAACCCGACCAAATTGGCATCAGTCAGCAATTCTACTTCTGAGCTATTGGCGCTCAGTAGAAGGAGGCAGACTTTTTAGCATGCATATTATCATTATACATGCCCAATAGCTGAGAGTGTTCTAATTCATTGCTGAATGAACGATGCGTATATGCTAGAGTAGCTACTGTTTTTCGAAGTCTACCATTCTTCCAAAGTGCTCAATCAGGCTGTGAGAGCGTATATATATATATATATATATATATATGTGTGTGTGTGTGTGTGTGTGTGTGTGAGAGTCTATGTGTTGTGGGGGGGTATCATTAAAAGAACTCATCCTGGGTTCATTCACAGGTTTCATATTGTCAACGATGATTATACAGCTGTGAATACATCACTGGATAATATTTATTATTTGGCCCAGATAACAGTCACTTAAATACACACACCATAGTTTAAGTTACTCAAAATCGAAAGGTCCTTCAACTGTTGTTATTGTCCTGGCAATAAAACCACTTTTATTTCAATACAGCCTATACAGGCTTATACTGCAGACTTCTGAAGTTTCAATCCCCTCCAAAGTATTGCATGGGGTGGATCACACTCTTTACTCTTATCACTCTAGCTATGCTATTTTCCAATTCACATAAACAAAATTTAAAAAAATAAAACAACAGCATAAGCATTTGTCTAAACTTCATGCCAACCAGAAGTGGCATCACACATGGAATGAGAATGCTATACCCTAGTGATCGTAATAAAGAGTTCAGTTCAAAATTTCTAGCATCTGAAGAAGGCCAGAGTGTACAACAACCGAAACATCATAAACATGGCAATTAAGATGAGGACAATAGTCCAAACAATGTAAATAGTGTAAACAGCATAGACATTTTTTTAAAAACATGATATCAACTGAAAAATGGCCACAAAAGTCAGTTTTCTTTACATGCTGAATATATATGTTCTCTTTGTATCCTAATTGTATAATTCTGCATAGAAAAAGATCATCATAAGGTAATTCACAAGACTTTGTGTTTATCAGTTGAAAGGGTTGCATAAGTATTATTTCAAAAGGTGTCTTAACTTGCATTGAGAAAAATGAAAATATATATTTCCAGAAAGCTGCTGCTTCCATCTTCTGAATTATAGGCGATAAAAGAATGACTTTAAAGGTTAGATCTGACTTTTTGCCAACCATGAAAACACTTGTAACTCAAATGATAAAGCAGTCGTTACACATAAGCAGGGTAAAGAGATGAGTATATTCTTTAATTTCAAATCTGCACTGTTTACTCACTACTGTAAACATAGACATGAGTGGTTGTGATGAAAAGTAAATAAAATTATGAAAGAAATACCAGTTAAAAATAATTAACAGTGACATATCTAATCAAAAATGAAATGAAATTAATGCTACTAATACTATTAATATACATAAAAGTACATATACAAACCCAAGCAGTCAAGAAAAATTAATGATTTTAAGGGTTAGATTTGATCTCCTGTCAACCATAAAAGTTCTGGTAGCTCAAATGACAGAGTAGCAGTCATGCATAATTAAACAATTGCTTTGTTCACACTGAAAAGTGACTAAAATAAAGATGAGAAAAATACTAGGCAAAATTAGAATAAAGGTTCAATGTATTTTTAAAATGAGAAATAGAAGAAAAACAATAACAGAAAGTTGAAATCTAAATATTTTTCATCACCTTAACATTCACTGTAATACCTTTGTTATGATCTGTATGTATACTTCTACAGTTATCATCATTCTAATTTATGATTTTATCAGATAATTAGAATAAAATACAGTTGTTAATATATCAAATACAGGTGTAAACAACAGATCAAATCCAGATGTAAATATATTAGATCAAATGCAGGTGTAACTATATTAGATCAAATGCAGGTGTAACTATATTAGATCAAATCCAGATGTAAATATATTAGATCAAATGCAGGTGTAACTATATTAGATCAAATGCAGGTGTAACTATATTAGATCAAATGCAGGTGTAACTATATTAGATCAAATCCAGATGTAAATATATTAGATCAAATGCAGGTGTAACTATATTAGATCAAATGCAGGTGTAACTATATTAGATCAAATGCAGGTGTAACTATATTAGATCAAATGCAGGTGTAACTATATTAGATCAAATACAGGTGTAAACATATTTGATCAAATAGATATGAAAAAATATTAGATCAAATACACATGTAAAACCTTACATCAAATACAGATGTAAACATCAAACACATCAAATCTAAATGTAAATGTATTAGATCAAATACAAATGTAAATGTATTTGGTCAAATAAATGTGAAATATATGAGATCAAATATACATGTAAACATATTAGATAAAAACTGATGTAAAATATTACATCAAATACAGTATTTACATTATCCAGACTATTGTCCTCATCTTTGTTGCCATTTGTACAACATTTCGGTCATTGTATACTCCAGCCTTCTTTAGGTGTTAGGAATTTCGAACCAAACCCTTTTTTACATAAATAAATAAATAATAATAATAAAGGGTTTGGTTCAAAGTTCCTAGCATCTGAAGAAGGCCGGAGCGTACAACAGCCAAAACATCATACAAATGGCAGCAAAGATGAGGACAATAGTCTGAATAATGTAAATACTGTAAATATTACCGCATCTCAGAAATATAGACAAATACATCAAAAACAGATGTAAATAGATTAAATCTTTTACTAATCAATTATACGCATTTAAATTAATTTCTGACATTTTTTAAAGATATTCTATTAATTTGATTTAAAAAGAGGAGATGATTTTTTTCTAGATTCTGTTCTAATTGCTTTGTCATTGAAAGAACTCTGAGCACATTCTACTATTCAGTTTCAAATGGTAAGTGTCTTCTGTCATTTACACACAAAACCCTGCTGAATATTAAATAATATGTGCTATCATATTAAGTTTGAATGAAAAAAAATTTGCTGAATGCAATTTTAATTTAGAATTGAATTCCAGATTTAGTTTTGTGTGTAGTGAAGTTGATATTGAAATGAAAATTTTAGTTCAGTTAAAACATCTGATCAGTTTTTGTTTTTTGCTGTAGGACAAAATTTTTTTGAGCTTACCAGGAGTAAAGTATCAGCCACTTGAACTCCTTTTCATTTTGACCCTTGATTAAGACTCTTTGCTCCAGAAGTTGAACAAGAGAAAATCTGAGCTGTAAGCAAAAAGATTCATCTTTTGTTCAGCCTAAATACGTTTTTGATTACTTCAAAATTTTAGAATTTCTTGCAATAAAAGCTTAGATATAACCTCATCAAAATTAACCTTAGCTTTTATTCCAATATATTTTAATATAGTAAATTTTAGATTTTGTTGGTTGTTTTGTTTTTATGGCATATCAACCTCGGCGGGTCATTTATTACCAACTAAATTTTATTTATTTATTGCTGGTAATACCTTTTTCTTTCAATAATTTATTGTTGTTTTTATATAAGTTTTGTGTCTAGTAATACTTTTTTCTTTTCGAGTATCAAGATTCATTGGGATTTGTTTTTAAGGGCAGGGTCCCCAAGTCCTACCATGTTATTTAATCCATAACTGGAGGGAAGAGATGGATTAATACCTTTCCCAAGGGTACCAGTGCTTAAGTGAATGCAGGGTATTCAACTGGAATTTGAACTTGGCTCACCGATTTCTCTTTCCGAGCCGATATCCACTGCACCACAACACACGTCCATCACTAAATGCTTACAGCACTTGGTATTCCCAAGCGGTCACCCATCTAAGTACCAACCAGGCTCAACGTTGCTTAACTTCAGTGATCGAGCAAGAACCAGTGTATTCAACGTGATATGGCCATAAGCATAAATTTTAGAGGAAAAAAAAACAAAACAAAAAAGACACTTATACTTAATATTAAGAAGAAATAGATGAAATTTTTCAGGCATGTAATGAGGAAAGAGGGCTTGAAAAATTTGATACTCACAGTGGATAACCTACCTAGCAAGCTTGAGTAAATGGATGGTGGAAGAAGGTTTAGGTGAGGTAACAAAAGTTTATTAAGAGCTACAAAGGTGGAGAGCCATCATTGCTAATATCCTAAAAGAAAAGATCTCAAATTTACAACATCTTTCACTTTTTTTTGCATATACTGTACATCAAAATATGCAAAAAATATACATCAGTAAGTCTGTAACTTAATGAGGAAAACTGCATTCATTTTGCACAAAAATACTTATTTTTCAACATAATATTCTTCCTTGTCAATGCATTTCACTAAGCACTTCACCAATAATCACATAGAAAACACATTATGAGTCTATACTTCTGAGATGAGGTATGATTTACATTGTTTAGACTATTGTCCTCATCTGTATTGCCATATTCGCAACTACAATGCTACAAACTTCATCAGGTGATTAGAATTTTGAACTGAACCCTTTATTTTGATCACTTGGAATAGATTGATCTAGTTCCATGAGTCATGCCACTTCCGGATATCGTAGATATATAAGAAAATTCAAGCATACAATGGCTGAATCATTGTGTATATGGCACTACAGATGATGACACCAGTCCTAACAATGTAAATAGTGTGAAATATTATAAGGTTGAAAATTCACATAAAAATCAGCTAATATAACAAGATTCATTTATCCATCTTTGTAAAATTATTAGCAAGTAGATATTCATTATTAACTATTAGACTTTATAGACAAAATTTACTGTGTATATTTAAGTTATTCATTATACTTTTTCATTGACGGCCATCTTGAACAATCCTCTTTTGAACTCTGGCATCTTTCTTTACAAAACTCTTTTTGCCAAATGATACCTCAGTTCAAGTGATTTTTGATTGCAGTTGAATGAATCTGTTTAATTTCAAATATATTAGCAACTCTTTGATTTCTTTTTTGTTTTATTATTTCAAGTCTATCTTTTAAATCTTTCTTTTTTATTGTTTTTCATTTTCTTTACTTTTTACTCATTTTCTTTCTCCCATTCCTTTTTTTTTCTTCATTCTTCTTCTCTCCTTTCAAACAAACTACATTCCTTGGTTCTGCTAAGTAAAACCTTTCCAGCAAGGACCTGCCCTGTCACTTCCATAACAGCAAACCACCCATATTCCCTCGGTAAGAAAAAAGTTCCCCTCAAGTAGTTTCTTCCCATAAACCACTGCTTTGTGGAACTGACTCCAAAGAGGATATTTCTCAGATCACTAAAATCTCAACCTGTTAAAACTAGGGTTAACCATTATCTTCCACTCCTATCTGCACAAATTTTCTTCTAACATAACCCTCTACCTTGAGTGCTTCCTAGGCCTTGTAAAGAGTGAACCTTACTGAAAAAAAAGTTCATCTTACATTCATTTTTTACTTTCTTTTACTCCTTTTCTCTTCCTCCTTATTTTTCCATTTTTTTCATTTTTCTCCTTTTTCCTTTTCTTTTTTCTTCATTTCTTGAATTCAGTTTTTATTCCTATCTACAGTTTTATTCTGTTTTTAACCATTTCTCATTTTAATTATCTGCAGAATTAATGTTTTCTCAATGAAAAAATGCTCTAAAAATCTCTTTGTTATTCCACCAAACTGAAAATATATTTTAAGTACAATTTTGAAAAAGTTAAAAATTTTCTCTTCATCAAATCCCAAAGATAATTTTCTTACAAATATGTTAATTTTTTAACTCCCCAGATTAAAAAAGGACAAAAAGTTTATTGGTTAATACAATAAATCTATGCTGTCTCATAGGACAAAAAAAAAAAATCAAGTTGGAGTTTCTTTTTTTTATTAAGTAGAGACTTTATGTAAGAAACAAAATATGTCATCTAATCAACATCAAGAACAAAAAACTGTTAAAAAATTATTGACAATTACAACAGAAAAAATACTTCAGAAATACATTATAAGAAAATAATTTGTTCAGTTCTTAATTAAGAATGAAAATAATTAGTCCAAGTTTTAATTAAACTTTATTTCAAATGACAACAGTAGTGACTGATTCAACAAACACATTTGTACTGAAAAATAATGAACAAACTAATCAACAACAGTGATAAATGGACTAAAACAGTAGAAAGTGTACTAATAATGGTTGTGTTATACGAAGTATATGTACGACTTTCTTTAAGAGATGATAGGGCAGAGATCGTAATACACAGTTTTGAGATGAATAACTTTTTATAAGTGAAAACTGAATACATTGTCATTAGCAAAATGAAGAGCCTAAAATGCCAATTACAGGTTGGGGATACTAAAATCAAACAGGTACATAAATTTAAATACCTGGGAAGCGTTCTAAAGGAGAATGAAATGTGCAACACTGAAATCTGAAAGTCTTTTGGGATGGCCATAAACACATTCTAAAATCTAAGTAGAATATTGCTATATGATATCTGTTCTCCTATATGGCAGCTGGTCAAGACTAGTGAAATAATATTGTAAACACTATCATCCAGGTTTTTATGAACCCAAAATATATTTTCTAAGGTGTTTACATCTGTACATTACTTCACTTCTTTCATTTAGCAACCGTTTTTATTCTGGAAATGATACTATGGCTAACTTCTCTTCTTGGCACAATCTACAGACATCACCATCATTGCAAGGTCTGGTCTTTTTTAATATGCACCAAGTTACATAAGATCATTGCCATTTTTTTCTTTTAATTTCCACACCGAGTTTGATACAGTTTTTAAGGTTTTCTCAATTGAATGTTGACTTATAATTGTACCATCATTTTCTGAAATTTCCTTCAGTACATCCTACATATATTTTTTTTCTGTCCATTTGTATCTTTAACATCTGCTTTGTAAATACTCAGATGATCTTCTGAATTAGAATATTTAAAAGCTCTACATGATAAATTTTTATTTTAAATATGTATTGAGCACTTTTTAATTCAACTGTTTGCTGGTCTAGTTTGACTCTGACCAATAAATGATTATATATATACTGGTTGTATAGAATATCAGTTACAATGAATAGGTGCTGAGAAGAACCAACTTTTGTATAATACCAAAATCAAATGCATGTGATATGTTTTGCTTCTTAAAAAATTTGTTTGCGACAAACAAGCACTTATAGGGACTGAAATTTCTGGTTCTGATGTTCCAAGAAAGTAGAATCCACCATATATAATGCTTAAAGAGGTCTGTGATATATCTAAAGCTCTTACAGCTTTGAAACTAGTTTTATAGTACATCAGTTTCTGAATAATTGTCATGTAGATTAGTTTTTGACATGGATTTTTTTAATAATAATTTCACCCCAAACAAGGCAGGACTGCCACTGGTGTACAAGCGGTTACACTGAAGACAAACAAGGTACAGGTAATGTCAAAGAAAGATAAGATATGGATGGCAATTAAGTAAATAGAAAGAAGGTGGCAATTGACATTGCATTTAAACTTTTGGAGATTGTAGCTAAACGGAAGGGATTTTCACAAACAAAAAGTTTGAGAAAAAAAAAACTGTAGGAGTAGAAGAGGAAGTTACATTTAACTATTCTGGCTGTAAAAGGGTAGGACTTAGATGCCAATCTTGTTGCACATGTAAATACATGTTGTCAGGGAACCAGGGAAAAAACCTTGTCAGAGCAGCTGCCATGAAAGTACTTGTAGAAAAGACAGAGAGAAGCTACATCACATGGTGAGAAAGTGACTGAAGGTGAGCTGCTAAGTCAGGATTGGTTATATTGCAGATCTTCCTTTGGATTTTATAAAGAACCTCAAGATGAATAGCTGGAGCACCCAATCAAATATGGCAACTGTATTCAATGCACAGAGGAATAGTAAATTGATTCTGACAGAAAAACTTCCTAGATACGAGAGATATGTGAGAAACTGATATATAAATTTTTGTATACTTGAACAATGTTGAGAAAATCAACCAAAAGATAAATGAAATTGACCAGACTATATACTCCCTACCAACAATTTTAAAGGATTATAATTTCAGCATCCCCCTCCCCTTCATGTGTACATGGTGTTACATCAACATAAGCATCACTCTAATTCAATGAAGCCCTAAAAGTAAGAATATTTCACAGAAAAAAAGTTATTTTGATGGTTGTAATTGAATTAATAACACTCAAATCTGACAACTGGGATAAATCAAGCAAACCCCATTTAAGGTGACAGTCTTATTTTTCTTGTAAAGTTAAATATAAATTTTAAAATTATTTTTTATAAAGATTTTTTAGAATTTCAATTTACTTTATTAAAAATTAATTACATTACAATTTACTTAATCAATAAAGTTACAAACATAAAACTGGTTCATATTTTACATAATGTCATTTCAAATGACTTATCTGAAGAAAAATATTCACTGATTAAATTTTAATCGTTAATGAATTACTTTTATTCAGTAATAAAAAGGTTTTTCAGGTGCTGAGTTGTCTTGGCACTCAGTTGGAAGTTTGAGTTGTCCGGCACCCAGGTTCACAAGATATGCTTATGAAATTTAGTGCCTCTGTCTAGAAGTATATACACATACACAACTTAATGTTCTCCATATTCAAATAATTTTGAAATCAATAACAAGTCTGTTTTGATAAGTTTTATTTCGTCTGGTTCACATTTATTGCTGGTCTTAATTAAGAAAGAAAATTAAAATAGGATTCTAAAAACAGTGATTTATTTATTAGCATGTTTACATCTAATTGTTACAAACAACATAAATGTCACTCCACAATTCCTCTTACTCTTCAGCCCCACCAAAAAATCTTTGGTCTTTGTTTCTATTGCTTTTCATGCATTTAGTTTAATTCACTCTTCTGATTTCTTAAGAAAAAGAAAATCATTTCCTGTTTTCATATAAAAGATGAAATGAAGCAGGGTTTTGAGTTGAACTAATTGTAATGGCTCATTCGTAATTATTATTGTAATTGTTCATAACTAATTATTATTTTCTCAATTAACTCACAAATAACCTGCCTGTCTTTTTTTCTCTGCAAAAATTTTTAAGTTAATGATTTACTTCTTATAGGATAATTGTCTCTGTTTGTTGAAATGGTTCTTTGACTCAACGAGAGAGACGAAAAGGAAGATAAAAGTGAGAAACAATGTCTATTCATTGAAGAAAGACAATTAAATCTGGTAATGGCATACCTGCAAAAACTGAAACAAAAGAAAAAGAACATTTATTTGTTCCAAAAATTAGTTTTTATGCAACATTAAGATATATATATATATATATATTTAATTTTTTGAAATAATATTAAATACTTTTTGCCAACTTCAGAATGAAAAGCTGATCAGTCACGGAATAATAAAAAGATTTTTTTTAATTTGTGTTCACAAGAGTTGTCTGAACTTAATCAGTTTTTTAATGACTCTATTCTGAAAAGAAAAATGCCCATTCACAGGAAAAACAGTTATAAAACAACTTTTTATTTTTTATTTTTTGTTCAAAAGAAAATACTTTTTTTCTGCTGTATAGGTTATTCATTTTCAATGGTTCTAAGGAAATTCTTTTAGTTGATTGACATAATTTAGCTACTTTTACTCACTGAATTACAGACCCACATTACACATTATTAGATAACAAAGAAAAAAAAGTTGTTTTACAACTGTTTTTCCTGTGAATAGGCATTTTTCTTTTCAAGAAAAAGATTTGTTAATATTAGATTAAATGTTAAATTGATCCCACATAGAGTTCAAATTTGATTTTAAAAACCTGTTTTCTCAGCTCTAATTAGCAGATATTATAAAAACTTTTTGTCTGACCAGAAGCATATATATATATATATATATATAGATAGATAGATAGATAGATAGATAGATAGACAATGGTCTTTATTGTAATAGAAAGGATAGCATAAATGGATAGTAATGATATTGTGAAATTAGCTGTTTCCATACAATAAATATTTGGTATTCATTAGCTGAATGAACATTACTCTTGGTTGAAATTTATGGATAAATGTACCTGCAATAATTATATTAAAAAATGTTTTTTCCCATGTCACCACTTTTTTAACTCTTTTCATTCTTCAGTAAAACTTATTGCTTTAAAAAGTTATATGTTTGCCAAATCTATTTATTTTTAGAACAGTTTTTAAGGAAACTAAACTCCTCAAATCAATTAGCCACTTTCTAGTACTGATGAGAGTTTCATTCTAAACAATTTATTTAAGGTAGCATAGAGAGTCAACATCTTGATAATATCATTAATGACCTTTTTAGTTACATGTATTCATTTTTGTCATTGTGGCTGTTGGAATTCTTCAAGTAATGTTGGTTTTGTAATTTGGTAAAACACTTTATTTTGTAGTGTCAATGAAAGATTATTCTCTTTAAGATTTAAAGGATTCATTTGCTTGAAACCATGTTTAATCATTGACTTAAAAAAACAGTCATTTATAGTTAATAAACTCAGAGATTTTGTTGATCTCAAAATACTAAAGGTTTTTTTGATTTTTTAAAGAGGTTGTAAACTTGTAGTCCAACTAGATTTTCCTATTTAAACTAAATGCAAAAGAGGGTTTAATTTCTGCTGACTTCATATTGTGACTTTTAAATATCAAGAAGCTGGCTGTCATATTACATGTTTCAAACACATGAACAACATCTCTTAAATTGCAAACACTAAATTTCAAGGTATTTGAAAATTAATGTGATTAGAATATGAAGAATGTTTAAATATGGTTCATATTTAAAGACTGGATTTCATTTCATGTGTTTCAAAAAACATTAAAAAAGTGAAACTTTTAATGAGGGTTGAAATGACAATGAAGAAGAAAAGAAAAAAAGGCTACAGCAGATGCAGGTAGAATGAAGAGAAGAATTAGAAAACCATATTTCTGATATAGTTGGCAGGCAAGAAATAAGAGACATTATAAAAGAATATAAAAAAGGACAAGGCATGGCAAATTAGTCAAAGACTTCAAGCCAAACGTTCTCAAATAAAAAGAAGGGAGTAGGAGAAAAAAAAGCAAATAGAAATAGATTCTTTTACACTTTTAATGTAAAAGAAAAAAGAAGACAAAATAATCAATGAATTGTCATTTGGCTTCATCTGTTAATGAATTTAATGACAAAAGATTTCTCAGTTGGAGAAGGGTTCTTGAATTATTTCTATGGATTTAGCAATAATGAGCCACTTTCTCTAAGGGAATTACAGTTTTCCTTAAAGGCAAAGAATTAATTACTTCCACCTGTTCCAGAAACTTTGTATTCTAAGGACAATAGATTTTCAAAGGACATTTTTTATGATGTTTCTGATGAACTGGGCACTCAGTACAGCCTCCCCTCTCTTTAAAAAGTTAAATCTTTAAAAAAATGTCAAATGAAAAATTGACATGAAATTATTTCTAAATAACTTCATTTGAATTGGTGAAAAATCCTTAATATAAAACATCCAATTTTAGTCAAGACAACCATTTCCCAATTTTAGAAACTATAATCAATGTAGATTTTATAAGTATATAAATGTTCTGACTATTGTAAACAACCAGATTTAATGTTTCAATTATAATTTTCAAGTGAATGGCAAATTCCTTGTGAAAAGTAAATGTAATATCAGTACTAGAGATCAATTTTTGTGAGAAAATTTGCTGGGAGTACGAAAGTTTTTGCTGGGAGTACCATAAACAGTATATGCTGGGAGTACCATAAACAGCATTTACTAGAAGTATCATAAACAATATTTGTTGGCAGTACCATAAACAATATTTACTATTGGCAACATAAAAGATATTTATTGAGAGTAATGTAAGTGATATTCACTGGGAGTACTGTACATGATATTTGCTGATAGTACTGTGATAATTGTTGGTACTACCAGAAATTATATTTGCTAGGGTTAAGGTTAGGAATGTCATTTAAGAGCTTAACAGTAGCAAGAACAAGAAAAACTTACCCAGGCTTATATTTTTTAGAGCAGGAGTTCCGAAACTGGAGTACATGTACTCCCAGTGGTACATTTGAACTCTTCAGGGGGTACATTTAATCTGAGAGAATAACCACTACTTTACAATATGTGATATAATCTCCATTCTTCTGGTGCAAATGCCAAGCAGTAAAGCATTCCATTTCCATGGCAGCATGAATTGTGTAATGGTTCTATTTTTCTCACAGATGGTGCCCAACTGACCCTACTATACTGTGCAGTTGACAAAATCAAAAACAAAGTGCATGAACAAAAATAAACATAAAACAGTGGTAATTTATCCATTGCTTCTTCTATGTAAAGAATGTGAAGAGCACAATCCTTACCATTATGTTCCCTCATCATCTCAAACTCTCTTCTTCATTTTTTTCTATGTCTTTTTCCTTCAGGACAAAGAGAATTATAGCTCTCCACGATTTCTTATCTTTTTTAATTCCAATATTTGTCTTTTTGCTATCCCTCTTACTCCCTATTCTACCATTCATTTACACAAACTTGTTAGGTAGGTTACTTGCTGTTTTCCCTCTGCCCCTGTCATCTTCAGTATGACCTGTGAGTATTAAATTCACCAAGCCCTCTTTCTTTATTTTATGTCTCATCAAAATCTCACTAAACATTTACACTATTTACATTGTTTGGTCTGTTGTCATCATCTTTGTTGCTATATTCACATTTTGTTCATTGTACACTCTGAAGTAATCCAGAGACTTGACCCAAAAAGTTGTGAGTTCAATACCTGGTCACAGCAGAGGTGAATAAAAACTTGGAGAGTTGAGTTACTAAAGGAAAAGAACTTAAATTGAAACTGAGATATCTGGAAGCAGCATGGCATATAGAACTAGAACAATCTACGCAAGTGAATGAAATAAAGGGTTTGGTTTAAAATTTCAGTTACCTGAAGAAAGCCAGAGCATATGACGGCTGAAACATTGTGAAAATGACAACAACAATGAGAACAACAATCTGAACAATGTAAATAGTGTAAATAGTTAAAATATCTCATCTCAAAAATATAGATAGGTATCTCACTAACCATGTTTTTAATTTCATAACTGTTTACATTATTTGTATTGTTTGAAGTGTTGTCTTCATCTTCATTGCCATGTTTACAACATTTCGTCTTCTACAACAGACAAAGCATCATAAGCATGGCAATAAAGATGAGGATAACAGACTGAACAGTATAAATAATGTAAATACTACCTCATCTCAGAAGTATAGACAAATCCATAGCTATTGCTTTAAAAAAGTTTTTGCTCTCCTCATATGAAACCAGTAATGTCAGAGTCACATGATTACCAGCAGACAATTCATCAACACAAATAAAATAAATCCTTAAATCAACTGCTTAATTAAACCCTGAAAACATGGCATGCTAATTAAATTCATATTAATTAAATATGCACAGCAAATTCATTATTCAGAAAGTTGTATTTCTTGCAAATGATTGTACTCTTGCGTCTTTGCAAAACCAAATTAAATCAAATTTTTGATGTGCATTAATTAGAATTGGTTCCAAAATCCACACAATAGAAAATTAGATAATAACAATAAACAGAACTGTATTAATCAAGGGTTCAGTGGAGTTTGAAATCTGCAATTAGTTGCATGGATGCTCTCAAGTCACTGACACGCCATTTCCCCTCAGTCGATTTAGTTCTTATATTTTAAAAGCTTAACTATAATTTATGCAGATATTCTGACAAGATAAACAATCTCATTCTGATTTTTCAAATTTAATTTTGTCAAAACCACAACATGATATACCAACTGGATTTTTCATACATCAATCCATGTTTAAACAGTTGGTGCACAACAGCAGTTTTACTTAAGAACTTTGTATTTTTTACAATTAATCATAGTTGGCATTTAATGAGAGTAGTTCTTTTTTTACAATCATTTCACCCCAAGCAAGGTAATAATGTCATTAGTGTGCAGGGAGTTACAGTGAGAGAAAAGAAAGAAAAAGAAAACACGTTACTGGGAATGTAGAAAAACGGAAAAGAGAATGTTGGAAATCAAGAAGATAGAAGATGACAATTGATAATAGCAGGCAGGAAGTGCCAGAAAAGAAACTGATAGAGTAGAAGTGGCAGTTACATTTTACTATTTTGACACTAAAAAGGTGGGACCTAGTTGCCAATCTAGTAGCACGAGTAAATTCATGTGGTTGGAGCACCAGGGAAAGAAGCTTGTCCGAGCAGAAGCTGTGAAAATATTTCTAGAAAAGACAGAGGGAAGCCACATCATGTTGGTCAGAAAGTAACAGAAGTCAAGCTGCTATATCAGGACCAGTTATATTGCAGACTCACATTTGGATTTTGTTGAGAATCCTGAGATGAATAGCAGGAATATCCAATCAGATATGACAACTATTCAATGCACAGACGAATAATAGATTTATAATTGTGTAAAATAGATTCTAGGGAAAAAAAAATTGAACCTACTGGCCTGAAACAGTGACCCAACTTTCTTAGCAGAAGATGTAACTATTGAATTGAAATGTTGAAAGATGCCTTCCAGACGTTAAGCAAAGTATTAAAAACAAGAAAACATTTGTTAGAAATAAGAAAAGAATCTGTTGAGCTGTTATTTAGCATCACTGTTCCTATCTGTTAGTGAATGCTGGACCGTTTCCTCTTGGATGAAAAGGCGACTTGAAGCAATAGAAGAACACTGAAGATACCATAGATGGATCATGTGAGCAATAAGAAAGCTTTAAGGAAAATGAAAATAAAAAGAAAACTGGGAATTAGTATAAAAAAAAAGTTTAAATTTCTGGGAAAATAGAAAGAGAGAGCTTGGATACTTGGTTGGTTTGGATGATTTTGTTTAGCAGCATTTGATATGCAACTAAACAAAATCAACTTCTGTGGATTATTTAATGCTAAAATTTAAATATTTTGAACACAAATTTATGGCTTCAATTAAATATATTTTGAAGAGAATTGGATGTCTTCAACTAGAGAAAAAATGTACTGTTAATCATTTTGCTAGAAAATGTATTGCAGTTTTACGCTATTTACATTATTCAGACCAATGTCCACATCTTTGTTGCCATTTTCATGACTTTCAGATATTGTACACTCTGGCCGTCTTCAGGTGCAAAAATATGGAGACAAATAGAAAAGTCCTACCTGAAACTGGCATGAATATCAAACCACCTGACAGTCCTTCAAAGATCTTAGCATCTGAAGAAGGCCAGAACATACAACACCTAAAATGTCATGAAAATTGCAATGAAGATGAGGACAATAGTCTGAATAATGTAAATAGTGTAAATTTACCTCATCTCAGAAATATAAAGTATTGCAGTTTTACTATAAATAGGTATTCTTATATTTGCATTGCATTTTGATTTTGTTTAGGGGTTTTACTATTTGCCCATAATTGAGATCCTAACAGGTGCTACCATCCCAGGTCAGAGTGGACCTGAAGACAAAAGCATATAAGAGTGGTTCATTGTTCTTCAAAACCTTTAATCTCTTAATCAGTGGCCTTGCTGCTGGATGTAATTTATCATCATACCCAGGACTAAATGTCAGATATGACTCCATGCATGACCTGGGAACAACAGCAATTAAGAGGTGGTTCCATGCCCCTCAGAACCTCTAATCTCTCCATCAATGGCTTTACTGCTGGATGTAGTTTATCATCATACCCAGGACTAAATATCAGAAGTGACTTCATGCATGACCTGGGAACAACAGTAATTAAGAGGTGGTTCCATGCTCCTCTAAACCTCTAATCTCTCCATCAATGGCTTTACTGCTGGATGTAGTTTATCATCATACCCAGGACTAAATATCAGAAGTGACTTCATGCATGACCTGGGAACAACAGCAATTAAGAGGTGGTTCCATGCCCCTCAGAACCTCTAATTTCTCCATCAATGGCCTTACTGCTGGATGTAGTTTATCATCATACCCAGGACTAAATATCAGAAGTGACTTCATGCATGACCTGGGAACAGCAGTAATTAAGAGGTGGTTCCATGCTCCTCAAAATAGGCAAAGAGGGACCAAAGGGAAACATCAAACAAGCTACCAAGCAGACATGTGTAAATGAATGGTAGAATAAGGAGTGGGAAGGATAGTAACATGACCAACATTAAGAGCTACAAAGTATAGGAACTTGTGGAGAGACATGATCACCCACATCCTGATAGACGATGACATAATAGATTTTCATTTATTCTGGTTAGCTAGATCAGACATTTATGAATCAATCAAGGCAACCATCCTAGTCCTGCATCAAGGTCAGTAGATTGCGAGGGAATCATTCTGTGTTATAACATAATTGGTCAGTATAAATGGTTCCTGATTTACCAACATGTCTTACTCCATGGCTAAGTGTCCAGATCAGTAGATCCCTCATTCTTGTTTTGTTCAACTGCAGTGTCCTGCAAAGTGCATACTGCCTCTGCATAAGATTGTAGAAATAATAGTGATGGTTCTCCAAGAGATGTTAAGTAGAGCCCTCAGCATCCAATTGTAGGTTCCATCAAGCTTACACTCAAGGGTTTTAGTTAATGTCTAAGCTAGTGGCACCATGCATTAAAACTGCCTCTACAATAGCTCAAAAAATCTGTTTGAGGCTGTTTGGTAGATTGAATTTCCAGGTTACGTCCATTTTATTTTCAACTAACTACTACCACATAGGGTGCTGCCTAAACATCTTTTACCTTAATTCCCCAAACTTTTTCTATGGAATAAAGGTCTGAAGACAAAGTAGGCCACTTCATTAGAAATGATGTGATCACTGCTGTATGAGACAGATGTAGAATGGTATTTTATATTATTTTACTGAAAGATCAACTTTTTTTCTTTATTATTGGTAGCTTTGGGATGAAGCTGTTTTCTTGCATTGCTTGGTTCTTTGAGTAAACAATGACTAGACAGCATATCCCACAGCTCAAAAACTACTGCAGACCATAATTTCTCCACCACCAAAACTACAAGTAACTTGAATGATTCTCTTTGTAGATCATTAAAAAAAATGCTGTTGTAGTCAACCTTCATCAATCTTGATCCCATTCATCAGGTGCTATTTGTGGATCATCTCTGCCCACCAGCATCTGCCTTCTTTGTGACATTTATACAAATACAATTTCAGTTTAGCTCTTGCCAGTATAACACGAGAGTGACTGGCTAAGATTTGAACAGATCTCAAGTCATCATTTGATTCTAGTAAAAAGTAAAATTCTTTCCCCAAAAGTTCTTTAAGTGCTTCATAACTGCTGAATAGTTAAACAGGAATTTAATAAGAGTCATATCCTGGCAAGCTATTTGGTGGTGGATTAAGTATGTGCATCCATTCTGGGCTTATTTTTTGACAATGCACAAGAGTTGTTAATTATCTGTTATCAAGAATACACATAGTGCATTGATAGTTAGCCATTTTAATGGCAGTTTACATTATTTTACTGAAACTTTTTTTCTCTATTGGTAGCTTTAGGATCAAGCTGTTTTCTTGTATTGCTTGGTTCAATAGCTAAGAAAATATGCCCCTAACTTAGATTTTTATCATGAACAGTTTTTCTCAACTTCTTCTTTTGAATTGATATTAATTGGCATTTATTCAAATACTTGTGTCTCTTTTAAATATTAGCAGAATCACTAATTCTGAACTGATTTCAATTTATCAGCAACTGCCTCGGATATCACACCAGTAAACTACTGAAGAAATAACAATTTTGGCACTAAGCATAATTACAATGATTACAACTTAACAATATATATATATATATATATATATATATAGTCATCCGCTGACAGATTTGTTTTGCTGTATCACAGCTCATCAGTATGATTAGACATCTGATTGCTTTACCCAGAATTGAGAGATGTCCAAATTGGCGTCAGTCAGCGATTCTACCTCTGAGCTATGGGTGCTCGATAGAAGTAGGCAGACGTTTTAGCATATGATGTATCAAACACCAGTAGTTAGAGTGCTCTAATTCATTACTGAATGAGCGATGCATGTGCTAGAGTAACTACTGTTTTTTCAAAGTCTACCATTCTTCTAGAGTGCTCGATCAGGGTGTGAGAACATAAATACACTACCGGTCATAATTATTAAGCCACACCAGTTTTTTAAAAAAAAATGGTGTATTTCATACTATTTTTCATATTTGTTGCCAAGTCAATAATTCAAAATGAAAATAAAATTATTTTTTTGTTATTGTTACTTTGCAAAATTTTACAATACAAGGAAGCAAAGATAGACTTGTCCAAATAACCCTAAATTTTCTTCATTCTTTCATTGATGAAACTGCAATATAGGTCATTATTAAATATTTATAAATTCATTTGATGCACCTGTTATTGTGCAGTATTAACAAATAAACATTCTGTTTTCTTTTACAATTATTCACTTGGCAATAAATATTAAAAAAATAGTATAAAATCATTTATTCAAAACACTGGGATGGCCTAATAATTATGGCCGGTAGTATATATATATATATATATATATATATATATATAGTTATGGATGTAAATAAATATATATAGGTGTATACATGCAGAAACACATCAATATATAAACATTACGCAGGTTTTGAAAGAACAGTGCTTAATGCAATATAGCAGAGCAAAAAGTATATATTAATAGATATGTATATTATCCCACACTTTAAGCTTGACTAAGAGTTTAATGAATTATGCAATCATCAGGGGAATATATATATATATATATATATATATATATATATATGTGTGTGTTTGTGTGTAAGAGAAAATGCCAAATTTATAAAAACAGAGAGCATAATCCCAAAGATTTTATCCAATTAATATAAAATATTAAAAAGATAAAAATAGAGAGCTCAATGGTCCCTTTTTTCCTCTAACTGCCCTCTCAGTATATATATATATATATATATTCAGTTAGATTGGTGTGAGTTTGTGACCCTAGGTTTCCTGCTTTTGCAATTGTCAACTGAATATATTAGCTCTATCACTGATATTGAGCCCTTTCAAATAAGTACCATGCATATATAAGTAATATAATATATATAACAAATTGCATATATATATATATATATATATATATACATGCACATTTAACACACACACACACACACAGACATATATATATATATATATATATATATATATTTGCCGACTGATGCCATTTCGGTCGGGTTTCAATCCCGAGTAAAAAAGCAATCGGAGTCTAACCGTACTGATGAGCTATGATACGGCGAAACAGATCTGTCTGTGGATGACAATATATATATATATATATAAAGAATGAATCATGACATATATGTCAAAAATCTTTCATCAGTTGCAACATATAAAATTCTAAAAATCATTCCTATAACAGAACCCTCAGACATACAGAACACATGATTTAATAATAATGGTAAAAACATGTACAGAACAAGACATATAAAAATATTTTTCAATAAAACTTATAACAAAGAACTTGCAAACAGTCTATCATAACGTGTCCAAACAGCCCGCCTTAAGTCTTGAATTTAAAGTTTCCTTTCTCCTTCACTGATTGTCAACCAAGGTTAAAGAACCTAGCATGTTCTGCTATTTAATTCATAGCTAAAGTAGAAGAAATGGATTTATACATTGTATACATTTTCCAAGAGCATTTGTGCAAATGTAAATGTAACAAACTCAATCTTTGAACTTAATTTGCAGATTTTTCATTCTAATCTACTAATCGTTATGCAATTTATATATCCAGAGATTATACAAAATAAATAATTCTTTCTTTTCATTGAACCTCATCTATAAATAAATGTAGATCAAGATGTTTTAACTTTGTATATCTCATTAGAAATTCTTTGTGAGTATAAAAATTTACTCAAAGTATTTTATGGTCCTATTATAGAAATTATATTAACTTCTGTAATATAATGGTTAGAATGATCAATATAGTGACTAGAATATTAGTGTTTCAACCATGAGACCATGTTTCAAGTCTCACCATGTTGGATTTGCCAAGAAAAATTACTTTTTGATTATCAAGGTAGCTACATTATGAAGTGTGTGAAAATCACACCACAGGTTGACCAAAGTAAAACCAGGTATACTTGTTAGTAAATCCGGGTATAGTTGTGAGTAAAACCAGTAAAAATTGTTCAGAAAGCTATGAATGGTTGTGCTGACATGAAAGTCATACTAGGCATTGTCCAAACTGGTACAATCCTTTCCAAGTAAACAACTTTGCCTAAAGGCTCAAACATGAACTAATTATCAAAATGAATAACATCTATATTAAATGATTTATACAAAAGGTATAAAGTAAGCTACTAAAATAGTAAAAAAATGTCAGTTCATACCAGAGTTTTACTAAGTTACATGACTAAGAATATTCTATTTTCTTATTGATTTTTTATCTGATGAGCAAAATTTGATAATCAGTTTGATTGCTTTCAAAGCATTTTCCTTTTCCTGATTGAATTTTTTCTTCTTTCACCAAATTACCTTCTATCTAAGGCAACTCCAGAATCATTGGCTTTGATAAAATGGACTGATAAGAACTCTTAAACTGTGCAAATGATTTCAAGGGATAAAATTCTGGCCTTCAAAGAAATCATTTTGACCAATCAGAAACAAGTAGCTCAATTACAAAATGGAAGTCACCACAATCAATGATCAATTAGTACACAAAATGAACAAATAGCAACCAATTTAAAGAGAGAACCAATTTACTTAGTAATTACCAATAAAAATGATAAGCATTATTCTTATCACTTTTCATTATCAATTGCTGTTTATCATTATTAATATTGATTATTGGATATTTATATTGTAGTATTCATATGGCCACGTGGTTAGAATGTTAGTGTTCCAGCCATGTGACCATGGTTCAAGTCTCACCATGGTGGAATTTTTTGAGAAAAATGACTTGTGAAATGTGTGCGAATTCTAACACAGGTTGACCAAATTAAAACTAAATACACATGTGAATAAAAATTCAGAAAGCTATTAATGGTTGTGCTGGTATAAAATTATAAGTCATCGTGACCAAGAGTTTGTGCTTACTGGTGTTGTCCAAACTGGTGATCATGCTAGATTCTGCACTCTCTCCCAGAAACTGTAACTAAGGTCTGCTCAGCATAGTTGAAGAGTGGCCCTTTAGGTGTTCAACAAACATAAAATATTCCTGAGCAAGTGTTTGCAACAAGGAATAGCTAGCCACCCTAGCAAATGGACATACTAAGATACAGGAAGTCAGTCATAAATTTATATTTCTATATATCTACAAATATCTATACATAGACATTGGGCTTAGCTTTGTGTAGAACAAGGCAGTAGCAGTGGGATCAAAACAATGATTACACTGATTTTGATAAAATTACCTAATATGTTTATGTATATATATATATATATTTGCCTAATATGTTTATGTTGCTTTACAGCAGGTATTTCAGATTAAAAAGAAGCTGGCAAGAAGCAAGAGTGCATCAACCTCATGTTAACGTGAATTCAAAACAATTTCAGGATAAAATAATGATCGAGAACATTTTTAGAATATTTTGTTTTATTTTAGGTTGAGAAAAAGTATTAAGTTATTTTTCAGCTTTTTTAAATTTGTATGAATTAAATAAAGAATAATTTTAACAATTTATTTTTTATATTCCAAATCCAAGCTGGATTTCTAAACTTTATTGAATTGCTAGCAACAGATTTACCAAAAAGTATTTGTGCTTTATGATAGATAGATAGATAGATAGATATGAACAGACTGCGATAGATAGATAGATATGAACAGACTGCGATAGATATATAGATATGAACAGTCTGCAATAGATAGATAGATGTGAATAGACTGCAATAAATTGATGTGAACAGACAGCGATAGATATATAGATTTGAACAGACTGCGATAGATATATAGATTTGAACAGACTACAATAGATAGATAGATTTGAACAGACTGCAATAGATATATAGATTTGAACAGACTGCAATAGATATATAGAGTTGAACAGATTGCAATAAATAGATATGAACAGACTGTGATAGATATATAGATATGAACAGTCTGCAATAAATAGATATGAACAGACTGTGATAGATATATAGATATGAACAGACTGCGATAGATAAATAGATATGAACAGACTGCGATAGATAAATAGATATGAACAGACTGCGATAGATAAATAGATATGAACAGACTGTGATAGATAAATAGATATGAACAGTCTGCGATAGATATATAGATTTGAACAGACTGCGATAGATATATAGATTTGAACAGACTGCGATAGATATATAGATATGAACAGTCTGCGATAGATATATAGATATGAACAGTCTGCGACAGATATATAGATATGAACAGTCTGCGACAGATATATAGATATGAACAGTCTGCGATAGATATATAGATATGAACAGACTGCGATAGATAAATAGATATGAACAGACCGCGATAGATATATAGATATGAACAGTCTGCAATAGATATATAGATATGAACAGTCTGCAATAGATATATAGATTTGAACAGACTTCAATAAATAGATATGAACAGACTGTGATAGATAGATAGATAGATAGATAGATAGATAGATAGATAGATAGATATTGAACAGAATTAGATAAATGTGTACAATTATGAACAGATTTAGAAAAATGGATAAGTGTTAACAGTGAAAGAAAGATATAGATAAACAGTTTTAAATAATTATGAATATGTAAAGTTAGACAAATGTGAACAGACTGAAATAGATATAAACAGACAAAGGTGCATAATTGTAGGATGAGTGGTCATGGTTAAATGTAAATAAATGGTAGAACTGCCCAACAAATAGAATTGATGAAGTTTTGAATAAACATCAAGAAAAAGAAAAGAATATGGCAAAAAAGAATATGAAGCAAGCAAACAATATATGGAAGGCAAAGCAACAGCAATATGGCAAAAAGTTAACAAAATAAGAATTGGGATTGACACACAAAAGCAAGTTTGGACAAGCAAACACAGTGTGCTGACTTCAAGACAAGTTAGACTTAAACTGAGTCATATGAAACCAAGAACAGTCCTGTTTTATTTGCTAGGAAGAAATCCCAGCATGCATTTGTGTGCTTCTGATTATAAATTGGGGAAGAGAAAGTGTTTTGCATTCATTCCAATAAATCTCGGAACTAACAGTAATTATGGATAGATTGAGAAAGATAGGTATTAACAATGAAAGAAAGAGAGCAAAAGTGATACAGTCAGAAAAATATATGAACAGAGCTAGAGAAATTAATAGATATAAAAATGAGATAAATTTGAACACATAGCTAGATTGAAAAAGAGGGAGATGTGAACAGATTGAAGTAGCTCAACAGATATGAACAGACTAAAATAAAATAAAAAATGCTTTCTTAATAAAGCAAGCTTTACATCATCTTAAGTGCTAACAGTTTCTCAAAAATTACCATTTTAAACAGTTGTGTTTGCATAAATAATCTTCAAGAGATTGACAAAATGGGAAAGAAATATAAATTAATTGATAAAACAGTGTCATTAAATATGGACAAGTAACTGTGATTTTAGCAATTACATTTCCCTTCCTGCACTCCACCAAATACAAGAACCCTAATAAAAAATCTCTGCCCAAATTGACATTCTACTTTGATTTTTGACGAATTAGTATGCAGGCACATGAAACAAGATTTGACAAATACTTTCACTTTCACTTTCACTTTCAGAACAAGCCACCCAATAACTTAACATTATAATTGAACATGGACAAATCCATTTTTGGTGTCATTTTTTTCTTTCCTCTTTTAGAATCTAAAAATGGCAAAGATTATATAACATTTGGTTATATAATGAATTTGAGAGTTCAATCCCGGGGTAAATCATTGGATAGATTTACAAATAATACAAATATACAGAGAATATATTGCTAGTGTTATTTTTATTTTTTTTATCAATTCTTATCCCAAAAGCTGCTCAAGGTTGAAGATTTCTAAATATGGTATGAATGTTAGAGTAGGAAGTGAAGATTATGAGGATATGGAGGATAGGTAACAATAGATTGAAGAGGCTAGGGTTTAGTGTCAAGGAAAGTATCCATGCAGAATCTGTTCCAAAAAGCAGAAAAGCTGTTTAAGTGGAACTACTTCTTTACCACTGGAATATGAAGGGAATGAATGTGACCTGACATAATGGGGTTAGCATGAAAGTTTTTAACTCATTAAATTAAATATTGGAGCTTGTCTGAACATTTACCATGGAAATAATGAAAGAGTCATGATAGGTTTGCAATGTTGCATCCATACGTAAGTAGTGGAAGGGTGAAAAATAAGTTGAATTAGTGTTGAAGATATCAAATTCATTTACTTCCAACTTACAAAATACCCAAATTAAAAAGAAATTGGATGTTTTTTGTCTAATGTGCCATATAAAGTTATTATTTGATCATTTTAATTTATCAAATATGGCATATTTTCTTTTCTCTTTCAAATTTCAAGTATTTTATACTCTTGCAAGGAAAAAATATGATGAAATTACATTCCATATATCCTTTTTCTTTTATTCTGCCATTTTTTTAGGTTGACTAAGAATGGGAGGTTTTGAGTCATAAGATTTATAAGAACATAAGGTAAAATTCAGTATGGCTTCATTCATTTCATTCATTGTATATAGTTTTGGGAATTAAATATTAAAAAAATCAGACTATTCCCTAATAATGAGCCATTACATTCCCTACATGTAGGTGTAAGAAAATAAAATTATTAAAATAGGGTTCACAATTTGAACTTCCTTGTAGGGAGGGTACTCCTAGCTACAAACATCATTTTCAATGAGACAGTTGAGCTAAAGTTTCTTGAAGACCTGGAACTGCTGTTTCAGCTATGTAATTGTAAATTCACTTTTGGCTGCTAAATGTAAAACAATTTGCTAAAAATTTGACATAGACAATAAACACATATAATAAGTATGTCACATGATAACAACTGTACTTATTGACTAGATAAAATGTTATTTGTCTCACTTGTTGTGAAACACGTGTCATGGTTCATCAATAGGCATTGATTGCATTTTCAACTTTGATAGCCTCAGAAAATAAAAGTTGATGAAGTTTAAAAGTGTTCTCATAAATTAGCAAGATACTAATAGAGTACCAATCAAATCATGCATCATTGTTGGGGGTAAAATAATTATTTGAATTGCTGTTTACCTTTCATGAATATTTTTTAAACATGAAGATGAAATGAAAAAAAAACAAGAGAAAGGATAAAAGAAACCTATAAGTAATACAACAAACAATGAATCAGAGAATGCATGCTTTCTTTACTGATTTGTTTTTATAAGTTATCAACCATTCTGTGAGCATGAAGGGTTGATAAGCTGTAATACAACCAACTTTTTGTGAAAGATATTTTGGATTGCAAGAATCATTTTTTAAAAATAAATATTGTATTAACTATATTTTTGAAGATAACAATGATTTTCCCAGGTCCAAAACTTATTTCATCTATAGCTGGTGGGCCAAGATGGGTTAATACCTTTTTAACTGTGGCAGGCATACTGAACTAGAATCACAGAATAGCATAATTGGTAAACAGGACTTGCCTTATTCTCAATGAAAGAGTTTGTCTTTGTCTGGCATGTAGAACTTCAATTTAAGAAAAATCTATAATGTCCTTGTGGTGAAGAAAATGGCAGAAAATATGAGAAAGATGAAAAAAACTTGACACCTTTTTTAAAATGCCTAAAAGTTTATAGAAATTGAGGCCAACAAACTTCCACTGATTCGTTGCCATATTCAGTCTTTTCTACTCCACCTTTTATTTGCGGATTACCTTCTCATCATGTACTACAGCAAGAACCTCTACATGTATTAAGTCATGCTAATGAGACTTGCCTCTGCGTGTGGCGTGGCCAATCAAAAAAATCACTCAGTGAATAAAGACCATTGCTTTTTTATTGACAGCAGTCAGAATTTTTGGCAGATTGGTTGAGCAAAAAGATGTTTCTGTTGCTGCAAGGGGAAAATTTGATTTATGTTCCCATTTTTGTTGCTACATTGCTGGCTGGATTGTTCACAAGAGATTTGCAACTAAATTTCTTATTTTCAAACAGGTTTACTACACTAACCTTCATGTTTATGGTCTGCCACACTACTTACGTCATAGCAAAACAACCCCCTTCCCTCCATATTCCATCGACGAGAAGTAAGTTCTACTCAAACAGCTTCTTCCTGCAAACCACTAGCCTGTGGAACATACTGCAAAAAGTCTAGAGTTAACCATTATCTTTCCCTTTTATCTCTATAAACTACCACTTAACATAACCCTCTACACTGAGTGGCCCCCAAGATTTGTACAGGGTGAAACATACTTAAAAAAAAGGGGTATTTGTTCTTAAGTGAATGTAATAAACTCAGTAGGAATTTGAATTCATCTCTCCTATTTCTTATTCTACACTGCTATCCAATGCATCATCCACACAGTCTAATGAATCAGCAAATAAAATAGCTTTTAATAAGAAGAATTGATTTTATGACTGAGAAAATAATTCTAAAGACATTAAATTTCACTAAAATCTCAAGTAATTTAATTCAGTAAATTATATAAAACATAATCTACTAGTTGTTTTGACTAATCACAAGTGTTCTTCCCTTGTTTTGTCACTCTTCTTTTTAAGAAAGCTATTTCTACACGGATTTTGTATTCTCAGTTGAATAAATTGTAATAACAAAAGTACGCAGGTGTAGGCTTTAATAAAGCCTTATTCAACTGAGAATACAAGGTTCACTTTTTTCTATAATCATCTCACCCCAAGCAAGGCAGTACTACCAATGGTGTGCAGCAAGTTACATAACAGGAGAGTGAAGAGAAAGAAGAACTGTTCAACGTAGGTGTCAGAGAATGGCTAAGAGAAAGATGGGAACACTGGTGTGAAGACAGCTGTGTGTGAATAAAGTGTAAAGAGAGAAGAACAAGGTATGGGATGCTGGGGAATGAATGGGAGTGAAAGTGATAAGAGATGGCTGTTGACATTGCATTTAAACACCTGGAGATTGTAGCTGTGAGGGAAGCAAGCAGCTGGAAGGGAGTTCCACAGGTGGGATGTGCAAGAAAAAAAAGCTGCCAGAGTAGAAGTTGTGGTTACACTTGATTGTTTTAACTGTAAAATTGTGGGACCTCATTGCTAATCTAGTAGCTCAAGTAAATTTGTGCAGAGGCAGCACCAGGGAGCTAAGCTCGTCATAGTAGAATCCATGAAGGTATTTGTAGAAGAGACAGAGGGACGCCACATACAGTGTCCTTTTATAGTCTCAGTAAACAGAAACAGCTTTCTCATAGAGAAGAGTGACCAAACAAAAGAAGATCACTCTTGATTATTCATAACACTGGTTATTAATTTATGTTTGAATACCTTAGTGGATCGAAAGATTAGCTTATGAATTTAGTGGCATAGTAATTGTGAGTTCAGGCCCTGGGCTGGGTTGTGCAGACTTAGAATCAGTAGAAATGGGCGAGTAATAGCTGAATAGTACTAAAAATATATTATATTTTTAGACAGGTACAGTCTACTACCATAGATTCAATAAAAAGTTCAGTTAAAAATTCTCTGAAGGTTACCTGGGTCAACAGACACCTGAAGAATATCAAAAGATACAATGACCGAAACCTTTTGATAGTAACAGCAAAGATGAGGATATTATTCTGATTGTAAATAATGTAAATAGTTTATTAATTATGAAATAGAGTAACGGAGACAAATCAAATGTCAAAAGATGGGAATGCTTTGATGGGTGGGTAAAGAAAGACATCCAATACATTTTCAAGTCCAACTCTTCTTAAAAAGTAAAAAAAATCATTTGCGTTAACACTATGAACTTTGAAATTTCAAAAGCAATATCATAACTCTTTGGGGTATAAGACACACCTCTATTTTCGGGGTTTTCTACAAAAGAGGCAAAAAATGAATATTTTTTTGTAATCAATTCATACCAAACAAGGCAATAATGACACTGAGACAAGGAACTACTAAATGTGAAAGTGAGTGAGAAGACTTTAGATGAAGCCAGATATCTAATCCCTAACATAATTTTCTTATAATTGAAATACAGTTTGGAAATTAAAAAAAAACTTTGTTTTACATATTAAACAAAAATTGTTCTTATTTATATAAAATGATGTTTAAAATGGATGTGTGAGTGGTGTAATAGTAACTGGCACAAAAATGGAATCAGTATGCTGAGTTCAAATCATGGTTTAAACAATTTCCCTTTGCACTAATGCCTTTGGAAAAGTCTCTTTAAAACGTTGCTATATTATAACATAAGAAAATGTTTTAATTTTGTATATCACATCAGAAATTCTTTATAAGTTAAAAATTTAGACTTAGTGACTTTAATATTTTACTGGGCTGTCATTGAAATTTAAACTTTTGTTTCCAGTATGACTACAAAGCTTCCCAAATAGCAGGGTAGACTGAGCTGAATTAGATTTTCAAATTAGCAGGGTAAACTGGGTTCTCCAGCTTTTGTTGATACCCAATCTGGGTGAAGGACAACTCTGAATTTAAGACAGCAGAGAAAGCAAGGAGGAACCAATCTAATCTTAAAAACAAATCCACTATAATATTAAACTATCACCCGGTTCACACTCCACCCTCGTCTATTGAACTGGTGTAAAGTCTCATCCCTTGATCCCTGTTTAGGATGTAGTTTCCAGCTTTCTCTTTCCCAATCTTTTCACTCTTACGTAGCCCCCTGCACATCAGTGGTATTACCGCCTTGCTCGAGGTGATATGATTAAAAAAAAAAAATAAAAAAAAAAATTATTCAATGCATAGTTTATGGAAATGGAAAGCCATGGTTAGTTATATACTCAACAAACTTGTTTTTTTCCATCCTTTGGGATTAGTAGGAACTTACCAGTCTTCACCTTGTAGTGTCTTCATCATTGTAGGTGATGGACTATTTTCCACTCTACAACTTCTTTTTCATATACAAAATGTTGCAAACATCTCACTGCCCTATCACCATTTTCACTGAAAGTGTTTAGACAAACTACATTTCTTAATTCCACCAGATCTAATCTTCACAGCTAAGATCCACCTGTAGTAATAGCAGGCCTTCATCAGTCAGGGTTGACTATGGGTAGCATCCTAGTTGTCTGCTTGGCTGGAGCATTGGTGTCTGTGACTGTAGAAACTGATGTGGGAGTGACAGTCTTTGTTGCAGAGGATGCATTTATGTTTTGTTTCTGGTCTGTCAGACCTTCATTTTGTTTTCTGCAAACCTGCCTCTCCATGGCAACTTGTGTCATTTGCTCCTCCATTGCTTTGTGTTGTTGGGCCAGGGTTCCTCTCCATTTGAACCAGTTGACTGCTACGTTCTCCCATGACTTTGTGTTGATGCCCACAGCTTTCATATCGCGTTCTATGATATCACAATACCGCAGTTTTGGCTGACCAGTGGGTCTTCTTCCAGAGGCAATCTTTCTATACAGGAGGTCTTTTGGAATGTGACTGTCTGACATGTGATGGATATGGCCTAGCCAGCATGGTCTGTGCTGTTTAAGGAGTGTGAACATGGTAGGCAGACTGGCTCAAGACAAGACTTCAGTGTTGGGCACCTTGTCTTGCCATGAGATTCCTAATATACGTCAGATACTTGCCACGTGGAAGGTGTTCAGATGCCTCTCTTGCTTGGCATACGTGGTCCATATCTCACTGTCATATATCAGTGTACTGATGACATAGGCATTGTACATTGCTTTATCTTGGAGTTTGTCCAAACACGTCCACCATACCATGCACACTATAGCAAACCACCCTCATTTCCATCATCTTCCATAAGTGAAATGTAAAATTCAAACAGCTTCTTGCTGCTTTGTGGAACCAAATCTAAACACTACAATTTCAACCTGTTCAAAACTAGAGTTAACTTATCTTCCACAAATATTCCTATAAACAACACATCCTACTCTGTAAATTTCTTTTTGAAGTGTCTCTTGGGCCTTTTTCAAAATGAATATTAATGTAAAAAAAAATATTCTGGAATTTGGAACACTATTCTTTGTTTGGGAAAGGAAGTGTTGTGTATGCCAAAAATATGGTACTCTCTTTTTTGATTGCGAATAATAAAGTTGCAAAGTCTTAAAGGAGTGACCATGTTTTAGCTTTTGGTCTTTATCTAAGTGACAGACACATAGACAGATAAACAGAAAGTGAATAAAAAGTAAGAATGTTTTTGGAGGATGAAAGATTTGACATTGTAATACCAAATGGCTATTGTGAGCCAACAGCAAATACATGGGTGACATAGTGACTGAAGAGGAGTCTATTTAAAGATTTTCATCAGAACCAATTGCAGAGTGAATTATCTGACTCATTAACAGTAATTGAGTTTCTTTATAACTTTGTGCACTTTTATAAGAAATCTATCATTATAAAATTAGAAAAGTTATGAGACATCTAATTAATAAGCCAATTTATCACTGTATATGAGGTAGACATATTGACATATCTCCATATATATATGCACACACAGACTCTTGCAGTCTAGGCTATGTGATAAAGAAAAGACATTTGAATCTTGCGATTTTGGTTAATGTCTTCTGCATTTGTCTCTTTCAAATCCTCATTGTCAGGCAATCACTGATAATCAAACGATGGTGTGTTGTCTTCCTGTAATTTACCAAATGGACAAAAAGAAATAAGAGTCAATAATTTGTTAAGAATTCACCAAATTGGACCAAGGAATGCTCTTGTAATTTTATCAAACTAAATAAAAAAAAACTAAAGAAAAACTTTCCATCAAGAATCATACCAACTCATACCAATTATCTTCTATTATTTCAAACAAGTTTTTTTTTAGAATTAATGTCTATGCATATGTAAGTCCTGTAGTCTCCCCTGTGGAGTATAGCCCACAGGCTCACTACACGAGGCATTGGTGTTATGGTCTTCATGGCAAGTAGATTTTTACAGCGTGGAGTTGCTAAACCCACACCCAACCAGTTTTAAATTCAGTGTTGCCCTCCTTCTGCTAGAGTTGTTACCAATCAAGACTAGAGAACTCAGTTTTCCCTATTAATTCCTAGCTGGAGGAGACATGGATTCATATTAAGGGTGTTTGGACAATGGTCCCAACCTGAATTTGAACCCATCTAGCCAATTCTATTTTCCATGCTGATAACAACTGTGTTACATGCACATACATTAAATTAATATTTAAAGAAATGAAAAAGATATATATATCCATATAAACTGATGACTTGAATAAAGAATAAAACGATAAAGAATTCACATTATCTAAGATTTCAAAATTCTTTTCAGTGATGGTAATTGTGATTCCACAAAAGAATTGTTTGACTCTTTGTCCCTATAAGAAGTTTAATCCTGTTACCAGAAGTTGTAGCTTACTCTTGAGAAAGGCAAATTTTATTAGAAAAGAAGAATGGAATTGTTTCCATTATGTTGTTAACCAATTCATTAACCAATTCATTATCTGTCTCTATAAGAAGTTTTATTCTGTAGTCAGGAGTTGTAGGAGTTTGCCTTGTCAAACTCTCTGCCTTCAGTCAGAGAGCAACCCAGACAAGGCTATGCTGAAGAGCAGAGTCTTGCCTGGGGTAAAATGATGAGAGCCCAACCCCACCTACCTCAGGTTTACAAAAGATTTTTTCCTGAGCATACATGCTTGAAGTGCCCCACAGTAAAATTGGCCTTGTACCACATCCCACCTTTGTGTGGATGCTTGGGAAAATACTGAGTTGTAGCTTTCTCTTGAGAGTTATGCAGATTTTATTAGAAGAAATTTTACTGTTTCCATTATGTTGCTGACCAATTCTTTTATATCACAAGTAATATACTAAGATTCATCAGAATCCAAGAAAAAATCATATAAAAAAAAAGGTTCATAGGGTCTCTATGCAGCTAAGCACTAGACTAGCTCATTCCACATGTCTCTGTTGTATGCTAATATCTGAATCTCTGTGAAGGATCTTCCAGTTCACTTATATTATTAGAAAATTTTTTCTTCTGTATACCTCTTTTTTAGCTTGAAGTGGAACTTTGTAGGATTGTAGTGGAAAGATTATTGGCTTTAATAATTTCAAATTCCTCTTGTTGATAGTGTATATGATGTCTTCCAACAGGCCTATTTTGTTTCTAATGATTTCTTGTGATACTCTCTAATTTGAAGTTATTTGAGATACCTAGGATGTTTCTATAGCATCTCATTTCTAATGATTGGATTCTTTGCTGAAATTCTACTGTCAACGTTCAAGACTCACAAATGTTACAGAAAGATTGGTAATCATGTACAATTACAGTAGAAACATTATAAGCTCTTGCGACATATTCTTACCATTTCAACCTTCTTCCCTTGATGGTGAATACAGGACTGTTTCTTGCCTTATGGTGACTATCACTGCATCATTTGTGATGTGGTATATGTAGGCAATGTCTTTGATGGTTCTGTAGTATCTCATTTCTAATGATTAGATTCTTTGCTGTAATTCTACTGCTTATGTCCAGGATTCACAGGCATTAGAGAAAGATTGGTAATCTTGTAGTATGGCAGTGAATACATTGTCAGCTCTTGTGATATGTTCATACCATTTCAACATTCTCTTCTTGATGGTGGATACAAGCCTGATTCTTGTTTGATAATTTACATCATTGTGTCATTTATGATTAAGTGTACATAGGAGATACTTTGGATGGTTCTGTAGCATCTCATTTCTAATGATTGGATCTTCACTGAAATTCTGCTGTTAAGTCCAAGATTCACAAGCATTAGAAAAAGATTGGTAACCTTGTAGGATGGCAGTGGAAATATTGTTGTTCTTGGGACATATTTATACCATTTCAATAGGAAAGAGTTGACTACTTGCTGTTGTCTTGTCTTCAGTATGCTCTTTGACTGTTAATTTGTCCAAGCCTCCTTTCCTTAAACTTGGTTAAGTTGTGTGTGTATATGTGTGTCCATGCTTTTGTGTGTACATTAAATTGCAAAAGCACATGTAGGTCATTCACACACAATGCAGAGACTATATTGTAGATGTGCATGCAAATTTACATGCAGACAGTGTATAATGGACAGAGACTCATTTCTTCCATAATATTGATTTATGCAGGTGTTATCATCATCACCATCATCAGTGTCATGTTGTCCAGGTGTAGGCCTGGGGTTAGTGTACAGCTAAAAACCTGACCAGCTACCTCCAAATGTCTCAGTTGCATACCAATGTCTGAGATTATGTGAAGGATCTTTCTGTTCACTCATTAAAGTTACCTGTCCTTTTGTCTTCTTCATGGTTGTTGTAAAAAGAGTATATATTTTTTTGATGTGTCCATATAATTTCAACATTCTCTACTTGTTAGTTGTTTTGAGGTTTTTCACTGGGTCTGTTTCTTTTCTGAGTGTCTCTCATCTGTGTCATTTTTGATGCAGTCTACATAGGAGATACCTCGGATGGTTCTATAGCATCTCAGTCCTAATAATTAGATTCTTTGCTGATATTTTGCTGTTTATGTCCAAGATTCACAGGTATTTCAGAAAGATTGGTAACCTTGTAAGATCAAAATGGAAACATAGCTCCTGTGACATGTCATACCATTTCAACTTTCTTTTCTTGATGGTACTTACAGGTCTATTTCTTTCTGAATGATGCCTATCACTACATTATTTGTGATGCTGTATATGTAGGTGATTCCTTGGATGGTTCTATAGCATCTCAGTCCTAATAATTAGATTCTTTGCTGATATTTTGCTGTTTATGTCCAAGATTCACAGGTATTTCAGAAAGATTGGTAACCTTGTAAGATCAAAATGGAAACATAGCTCCTGTGACATGTCATACCATTTCAACTTTCTTTTCTTGATGGTACTTACAGGTCTATTTCTTTCTGAATGATGCCTATCACTACATTATTTGTGATGCTGTATATGTAGGTGATTCTTTGGAATCCTTCACTTCTAATGACTGAATTCTTTTTGCATTTCCCAAGAATAAGAATAACCTTCAGTTTTTATTTTAAAATCATATCTCTTTTAATTCATTGTAATAAAATAATCCTGAAACATGCCATATTTTGCTGAATATAAAGGCACATTCTTGTTCCGGAGATGAGATTTTAGGAAAATGTTATATTTGAAATATATAGAGTTATATTTTAAATATTTTTATTGGACAAAAATTCAGTCTATTGTTCTAAATGCAAAAGAGATCAGAACATTCAAATAAGAAAATATAACTCTGCCACACCCCACAAAAATTTAAATTGTTATTTAGCTTTGTTCAATGCCAGAACAGTGGAGTAATGGACTGTGGCTCGGATTGAGGAATTGGAGAGATGTAATTAAATTCCAGTTGAGTTAATTACATTCACTTACATTCGGAACGAGAAACCGGGGAGCCAAGTTCAAATTCCAGTTGAATCCATTGCATTTACTTATACACAAACACCCTTGGGAAAGGTATTAATCCATCTCTTCCCTCCAGTTATGGGTTAAATAGCAGGACAGATTGGGTTCTATGGCCTTGGTCAGCAACCAGTCTACCGCAGAAAGCAATAGCAACCTACTGCGGGATAATCTTCTGCTCAGTCAGTCATGTCTCAAAAAAGACATGATTGCCCAAGCATGTTTCACGTATGGCACTTAAGTGATTGACATACTAAAACCCTTGGGAAAGATATGATTTCATCTCTTCTCTCAACCCCCAGCTAAATGGCAGAATAGATTGGGTTTTATAGCCTTGGGTGGCAACTGACCTAAGAGAAGTAAACTCCTGAATTCAGAACTGTATATAGCCCTGGCAAAGCATGTACTATTCAGCTAAGGAAAGGATTGTTCATATAGAGTTGATGTTCAATGTCAACTATGGTCAGTTTCTTTTTAGTTTGGTTTAAGTCACTCAAAATTCTTATTTCTTTCCTTATCGTTTTGAAAAGAATCTGTCATTTCGTCACTGGATTTAATATTAAGATCAAAGTGAATATCATTCTCAATCCAATCCATTGTGTTACTGATACCGCATTTCTTAAATGACATAACTACTGTATCATTTAATTTTTTCCATGAATTCTTCCTCTACCCTAATTCATACCATAGCAAGAATCAGTCTTTTTCTTCACATCTTTCATAATTTTTGCATATAGAATACAAACATATTTTGACATGATATTTTGTGGTTAAAAGTTTATTCTATGCACCTTAAAATACAGTATTTTTGAAATCCTTATGCTTATAGAAGCCATTTAAATTCACATTTTTCAGTTTATGTAACAGATTTTACAAGTTTTATTTTAGATTCCACATAAGATTATAATCTAATACAAATATTTTATTATTTAAATTAAGGCCTCATGTTGTTTAATGATAAAGCTTTAATGAAATAATTCTAAGATGATTTTATTCTTTTGTTAGTGTTTGTTCTTTAATTAATTATAGTAAAATAACCTGACAACATAATTTTAACTATATACATAGAAGCTGTTAATTGAATTCTACACAAACCAAACCTGCAAAAAGGATTCTTCTCCAAATAAATGTTTAATTTCAACACAAAAGAGTTCCACCATTCAATCATTAATATATTTCTCTCTTATTTTTTTTTTTTTTTTGATATCTTGCAGTAAATATCATAACTAGTCAAAAACCTTTCATTAAAAGTCAACTACTATTCTGTAGAAGCAATTTATTTAATCTAGCCAAACACTTTGAATCACATTTATTTGCCTGAATAATTTTTTGAAAGAAACCCAAATGACAAACCATCAAACAGTTGACTTATTGAAAAGTATTTAAAACTATCAGGTCTGGTAAAGCATTTTTATTATTTGTATTTAACCTTATATGAACAAAAAACCAGCAAGTAATTTAAAAATTAATACTCAGGTCAACAACTCTTTTTTAAAATTTGCTTAAAATAAAAATTCTTGTCTAGTAGTTTTAAGATTTGAATTATAGACTTTCTGAAATGATTTATTTAATTTGTACTTATTGCTTTTGAGGAATAGTTGCATTAGAGTAATTAGTCAAAATGTCAAATTGTTTTTTTTTCCTTTACAGAGTCAGTTTGGAAATTGAAAAAGTGCTTTGTTATTGAATTTATTTATATGACTCCACCGCAGGGTTATTTAATTAGAAAGTCAATCTATCTATCAATCTAGTTCTTTCTTTCATTCTTTCTTTCTTTCTTTCTTTCATTCTTTCTTTCTTTCTTTCTTTCTTTTTATCCCAATCTGTTCATTTCAATCAATCAATCTGGTTTGAAGATCACATTGATGTGTGAAACTGATAGCCACTATGCCATATTGATTCAAGTGTCATTTCTATATCCATAACACTATTTTAATATTGAGCACTCTTATCCTATAAATATATCAAATTTTAGCTATATGTATATATATATATACACAGAGAGAAAGAAAGAAAGAAAGAGAGTATGTATGTACAAGTGTACGAGATTTCTTTTTTGAGACATGTGTATAGAAAATGTCCAATCGATTGCTGTGTCAAATAGACAAAATTATAAAATGCAATTCAAACTGTAAAAAGTGCCTAAAAATAATTGATACCTTATCAAGAAACAAACTGTAACAACATCAGTTATGATACTCTCTATCTTTCAGCAACTTATAAACCATTTACAACAGCATAGTAGTACAAACTTAGGTTCAGTGAAACAGGGCTAGCAATAAATGAACAGTACCGAAAAGAACGGGATATCTCAAGATATAAACAGTAGAACATGAACAATCAATCCCTCAATCCTTTTGATTAAATAAAGAGTTCAGTTCAAAATTTCCTGAATGTTCAGTCAGTCAGTTAAGTGCCATATGTGATACACACTTTGGCGATCATGTCTCAAAAGAGACATGACTGACTGAGCAGAAGATTATCCCACAGTAGGTTGCCATTACTTTTTGTGGTAGACTGGTTGCCAGCCAAGGCTATAGAACCCAATCTGTCCTGTTATTTAACCCATAACTGGAGGGAAGAGATGGATTAATACCTTTCCCAAGGGTATTTGCACATAAAAGAATGCAAGGAATTCAACTGGAATTCGAACTCGGCTCCCCAATTTTTTGTTCTGAGCCAATATGCACTGCACCACAATACACATCCTGAATGTTACCTTGATCAAAAACATTTCATTTGAAGGAAGCTAGAAGACACAATGACTGAAATATTGTGATAATAACAACAAAGACAAGGATATTAGTCTGGTGATAAATAATTATAAACCTTCCAAAAAATTTAGATAGAAACTATTACTAACATTAGGGACTTCAGTCCTGACTTGATGCTCTGTGTTTGTAGCATTGTGCCAGTCTTGGCTTTTATTTTGAAAATAAAGAATGAACATTTACTGATTAACTCAATGAATGTCAGTACCCAAGTCTAATATTTCACACTGGTTTTCTGGCTTGTTAATCACTAAATAAGCAAAACATACAAGAAACAAAAACAGAAAAATAGTTCCTTCCCTGTTGATCTGTTATCCCCTCTTCTCACTTCTCCTATCACTCCACAGATGATAATATCTAATTAAGTTACCTCTATAATTCCATCACCTATTCCCTATCAACCCTTCCCCATTTCTTGTCACCTAAAAATTAAGGTAAGAAAACAAGCGCAAGATGAATATTTTCTAGTTTTATTTCCTTTGCAATTAGGTAACGTATATTTCTCATTGTGCTTTTCCCAAGTGACTCGTTCATTCATTTCAGGTTTTTTTGAATATTTATTTCTAATTCCCTGTTAACAAATGAATGAGACTAAACGTTAACTTAATTAAATTGTTGCGCTGTAACTGAAATTCTCAAGAAGGCTTCTGACAAAACAAGGAAATTCCAATCATATTAAAAAGTTTGCGAAAATGTCAATTTTATAGGTTCTACAGGTCAACAATCGGATTGTCATTCAGTAAACTTAAAACATGTCTAAACATCTTGTCAAAGTAAAATGCTTTCTGATAAGAATAGATACATCAGATTTTTGTTACTGTGCTTAATTTTGTGACCCCATTCTTCTTTATGTGCCATGTTTTTTCAGAACGTAGACAATCAGGACCTCCACTTACCCCTATCCTTTGTTGCTCTTAACACTTTTCCTCTTGGTATATCTCCCGAAAATTGCTCCATCATCCATTGGCTCAAACCTATCAAGTATGTTTTGCATTGCTTTCCCCTGTCTCTCTTTTCCATCCTGTGAGTATTAGATTCTCCAAGCCCTCTTTCTTTGTTACATGTCCCGAAAGCATCAGCTGTCTCTTCCTGATGTTAACTATAAGTTTTCTTTTTGTTTCCATCATCTTCAAAACCTCATCATTGCTCACATGGTATCCTCAGTATTCTTCTGTAGAACCACATTTCTCTTGGTTCAAGTCTCTCTTTCACCTTTGAAGAGATTGTTCAGAAGGACAACTCTTTTCTTTGTTTCCAATTAAATCTTCCTGTTTGTCTTAGGTACCAATTTCAAGTTTTTATAAAAAATAAATAACAACAAATTTGGTACTGACAGTGTGGGTAGCATCAAGGAAAGTGAACTTGATGAGTTGAGTTCAATTTCTGTCCTAGTCTGCAGTGTTCACTTTGATACAACTACCCTTGAAGCATGAATTCATTGCTTCTGCCCCCAGCTATTGTTTAAATAGCAGGATAAACTTAAATCCCAAGTTTTGGCTGGTATCTTGTCTACTCTGAAATCAAAACCACCCTACTATTTTCCCCCAAAAGTCATGAGAATTCACGGATAATAAGGAGACAGAATTTGTGGAGAGCTATGATTGCTTATGGACTGAAGGAAGGTGGCATTAAGAATTGAATAGAAATGATAAATCAATAATGGTTATGTAGCTTTTAATAGTTAGATATTTTTTTTAATCATATCATCCCGAGCAAGGCGGTAATGCCACTGATGTGCCAGGGGCTACGTAAGAGTGAAAAGGTTAGAAGAGAGAAAGCTGGAAACCACATCCTAAACAGGGAACAAAGGATGAGCCTCTACACCTGTTCAATAGACGTGGGTGGAGTGTGAACCCGGCGATAATTTAGTCTATCTACCCCAATTGAAAAAAAAAGAAAAGTGAAAAGATTGGAAAAGAGAAAATTGGAAACCACATCCTAAACAGGGAACAAGGGATGAGCCTCTACACCTGTTCAATAGACGTGGGTGGAATGTGAACCTGGTGATAGTTTAGACTATCTAATCCAATTGAAGAAGAAGAAAGAAAAGAAAAAGGTAACAGTGGTGAGCTAACTAAGTTTTAACTTAGTTAAAATCCGGTCAAAGAAATTTCATTGAAAAAAGGTAAAGAATACTCGTTCAAATAACCATGAAACTATTTTAACTATATGCCAGGAATAAGATTCTTGTAACTCAAACAGTAGAGCAACTGTTATGGAAAAATAAACTTTCCAAGACAAAGGAATGTGATTTCAAATCTCACTAAAAGTTGATGCTTTATGCTGTTTACTGAAGATTTGAGCAATTTTGAGAGAAGGCTTCTAAAACTAAAATGAAATATAGTTTGACAATGAAAAAGTCAAATAATGCAAATTGAGTGTTACCAAGTATTTGTTTTTCTCTTTCTGATCTGCACTAATTATTGGTAGCAGTCGACTGATCTTTCTTAAAATGGTGGTGAACAGTAATTAAAATTAAGATGAAAGAAATACTAGTATAAAAATAAGTAATGGCTAACAACATTCATCAATAAAAATATAATATGTAGCTTTCTCGTTTAAGAGATGAGAAAAAATAAGTAAGTGATTTTAAAAACCTTCAGAAGAGGCTGAAGAACTTATCTGTTGAATCAATGGATTAAAAGTCATGGTTTAAAAATATCTACAATATTTTCAGCTATTTTCCCATTATCCTTCATGTTTCCATGTTAAGCAAAAACAAAAGTAGCAAAAACAGGCTTGCAATGTGGCTGAGTGGACTGGAAGATCCTTTGCAGCACTTCAGACATTGATTTGGCTTAGTAGCATATCAACCTCTGTGGGTTATTTAATGCTGAAATCTAAATAGTTTTAACAATTTTATGGCTTCAACTAAATATATTTTGATTGCAATTATATGCCTTCAACTAATGTATTAGTCATTTTGCTATAAATGTATTGTTAGTAATTCTACTACTGCTGGTCATTTTGCTTTAAAAATATATTACTGATATTTTTACTATAAAGATGTATAATTAAACTTTCATAATGTTTTGTTTTGTTTGGTGAGGGGGCCCTATTTATCCATAGCTGGGACCCTGGGCCAGCAGTAATTAAGAGGTGGTTCCATATTCTTCAAAATCTCCAATCTATTGCCGAATGTAGTTTATCATCATACCTAGGACTAAGCTGTTGTTAAAGTGTAGCGACAGTAATGAGGAAACTGGATTTATTGATTTTGTTTAAGTGAACAGAAAATTTAATTGCAAGGATGCCAGATGCAAAATGGAGGATAGAAAGGAATTGAAGAGAATAGTTAAAAATTGTTAGTCACTGAACATACTACATAAAATGCATAAAGTTGATTTTATAATATATATTTCAGAAAGAGTTTCTGAGAAATACCAATAGTCATAAATGATAACGGAAGCAGAGGAACTACTGTGCAGATAAAATCATAGTCGAAGTTAAAATGCCAGTTTTTCTTGGGTAGATAAAAGTTATTCTCAGGTGAGAAAACTGATGATGACATTTTCCGAGTGAGCGTCTATAGTACAGAAATGAGAGATAAGCAAACAGCTTTACAGAAGTTTGTTAGGAGATCTTTATCTTTGTTAATCTGTTTATTCTTAAATGACTCCCAAAAGGATAACTCCCTGATCACTAAAACAATAACCTGTTTAAATCTAGGGTCAATTGTTACCTTCCCTACATATCCCCAAAAATGTTGGTTCTTACATTGTAACTCTTTACCTTGAATGACTCTTAGGCCATGTACAGGGTGAATATTGTTAAAAAAAAAAAATTAAAAAGACTTTTGAAATTCAGAGACTTCTCACTTCTGTTGGAGAACCCTCTTATTTCTTCAGAGGTGTTTACATACTCCCTACACTTCAATATTCAACATTATAAATAAAAAATAATGAATTTTATATAGCATTTTTGAGACTTATCAAGAATAAAACAAATTGACAGATTTGGACATAAAAAAATGACCTCAGAATAGCATCAAAATTTACAAAATTTTTCATCCTTTAATAGTCAGCTGTGCTTAATTTAATTTGTAACATATATAAATGTGTGTAGAAAAAGGTAAATATTGATAAGATATCAAGCGTAGGGTCACTCAGCACTGCCTAAGGTACACAATCAGGCTTGCTCTCCCTGGTTCAGGAGTAGAACATGCTTGCCCTGTTTATAACAACCAAATATGAGAAGAATAGTTTGAACTGCTTCTTCTTCTATGTGCTGTATCCCTTCAGGACAAAGGTGATTATGGCCTTCCACATTTTCCTATCCCTAATAGCTCTTAACATGCTTTCTCCTGTTACCCTCCACAAACCCCTGCTCTGCCATCTATTTGCTCAAGCCCATCAAGTATGTTACACATTGCTTTCCCTGTCTCTCTTTCTCTCTATCTGACCTGTGAGTACCATATTCTCCAAGCCCACCTGCCTCGTTACATGTCCCAGAAACTTCAGCCGTCTTTTCCTGATGTTAAGCATTAGTTTCTTTTTTTCATCCTCTCTAAAACCTCATCATTACTCACATGTTTGGTCCATAGTATCTGTAAAAATATCCTCCAAATTAAAATTGATTTTCTCCAAATTTAAATTGCTTCCTCCAAATTGAAACTATGTTCACAGCTTCTGCCATTCAGAAATAATTGTATCTCATATATATTAAGTAACAGAAAGAAATATTCCCCCTTCTTCATAAACAGAAGCAAAAATGAATCAAGTATTTTAGCTTCTTGCTTATTTATTGCAGTTGAATGGCATGCAAAAATGATATTGCTGTCAAAAAAAATAAATAAGAAATTTACATCTTCACATGTATCTCAGCTTTTTCCCATTATCCTTCATGTTTCCATGTTAGGCAAAAAAAAAAAAAGTAGCAAAAAACAGGCTTGCAATGTTGCTGAGTGAACTGGAAGATCCTTTGCAGCAATTCAGACATTGACACACAACTGAGACACTAGGAGGGAGCTGATCAGGTGATCATTACTATGAAAACACCTGGTCAGGAGAATGATGATGAGGGATTGCAAAGATATGCACACATGTGTTGTCAGTGATATTAATACTGGGTTTATTGCTAGTTTCAAGCCTTTCAATAATATACCATCTAGCCCAACTAACTTTGTCATTATAGATCACATAACTAGACATCAGGGTAGCAAACTACATATAACCTTCATATCATTGTACATAAAGAACAAGTATATTTTGAAATTATATAATTCATGAATAATTTGGATTATTATCCTCATTTTAGTATATTTTCCAGCCTTCCTTAGTGTAGCTTGCAGTTTTAAAATGAAATTTCAAATTTTATTAATATTTTCTTTTTTTTCTGCCATGACATTTAAATGAAATGGGAGGAGATATGATTGTTTTATTGTGTAAAAAATACTGTAAATAGATATAAAACATTCAGTCAGTCAGTTAAGTGCCATACGTGATACACACTTAGGCGATCATGTCTCAAAAGAGACATGACTGACTGGGCAGGTGATTATCCCTCAGTAGGTTGCCATTGCTTTCTGCAGTAGACTGGTTGCCAACCGAGGCTATAGAACCAAATCTGTCCTGTTATTTAACCCATAACTGGAAGGAATAGATGGATTAATACCTTTCCCAAGGGTATTTGCATGTAAGTGAATTCAATGAATTCAAACTCGGCTCCCCGATTTCTCGTTCCGAGATGATATCCAATGCACCACAACGCACATCCAGAAACATTATTTTTAAAACATTATTTTTCTTTATATAAAATATCTTTTTATAAAATATTATTTTTCTTTAAATAATAAATCTGCATATGAATTTTTAAGATATTTTAAGTTCACTGACTTTTGAATAGATTCTTATTGTATTGAATAGAAAATTGGTGAAATAAAACAGTTTTTACAACTTCTTCCAGAGAAAAAGAAATGTTTACTTCCTCTGACTCCTCTTGTCTTTCCACACATCTTAATTGAATAAGAAAAATATTATGAAAAGTTTTGTGTCAGAAGAACTATTTTTTTGTTTGGCAACAACATTTAAACAAAACAAATTTCATCTCATTTCACACAGTTTAAGATGTTAGGCTCCTTGACAAAGCTGTCACTTTAAATTTAAAAATTAAACAAAAGTATCAAACTGATAACTGACAAAATTTTATTTTTCTAAATTCCTAACAAGATTATAATTAAGGTTTCTTAATTGAAACAGTAACTATAGAGTAGAGTTATATATATATATATATATATATAGCAGTGTTCATTATCTATCTATCTATCTATCTATCTCTTTTGCTATATATATATATATATATATATATATATATATATAGCAAAATTTGTAACATATATTAATGTGTGAAGAAGCATAGGATCACTCAGCACTGCTTATATATAAGTAAATTTAGATCAATACAAAGTGGTGACAGTCTCTTTCAGGCTTGCACATAATCTTCAGGTCTGAAGATTGCATTCAAGCATGAAACAGACTGATGCCACTTGGTGTTGACCTCAATGTACACTCTTATATTTATATATGGTTAATCTCTGATAATGAGTATCTTTACCTATAAATATAGCATGCTCTAAAACTACTGTTTTGACATCAGTACATATATATATTAATCATTATTAACTATCTGATGAGACATTGTTCTTTCAATGTCAAAACAAAATGTACAATTTTGTAGTAGATTATAGTTTGCAGATATTCTAAAGTATAATTTATAATATATATATATATATATATATATATATATATTATAAATTATACTTTAGAACATGTACAAACTATATATATATATATGTGTGTGTGTGTGTCAGATTAAATAAATTGCAAACATAAAGTCTGCTTATTTTTAATAAAATTTGTTCATACTCACAGATAAGTTTCCACATATTATAACTGAAAGATGTCAGAAATGAGCTGTAACATTGACAGATGTTATTATTATTTATTTCTCAAGGTATCAAAGTACTTTCAACTTCTTTCCGAGATCATCTTCAGGTGTGTGAGTTATGGTAACAAAATATATATATATATATATATATATATATATGCTATTATCACTCTATCAAAATATGCCTATTATCACTTCATCAAAATATCTCTATTATCACTCTATCAAATAAATTTATGACATTTGTTTAGATGTTTGAAAGTGGGTTGGGCTAAGAGCTTTTGATTACCACCTTGCAGGAGACTTGTTCTTAGCATAGCAAATTCAATAAACAGTTTTTCTTTGCTTATTGAGTCAAGAACCTTTATATTTTCATATGAAGGAAACGTTTTATGATTTACCTTCAAAATCTTTGAATTGCAAGCATCACTGTTCTTTCACTCTAGGATTGTAATGAATAAAAAATTTTGAATATTTTATTTTTGGAGTAACTAAAATATAGATAAGAGGAACCACTATAAATATATACTTGTTCCTAACCATTTGGTGCAACTCTGAATTTTATGCACTCAAAGGTGGAAAACAATTGTATATTTATTCTTAGTGTAAATTTTATCTTTGTTATTTTACAATGAGCACTGTTTTATTACTTTCAGTACTATGCACTATTTTACACGCACACACAAATATATTATATATATATATATATATATATATATATATATCTTACCTTGGATGGCAACCATTTAAGAGAGGGAAAATTTTTCTTCCCTCCCAGCTATAAGCTAAATACTCTTGCAGATTAGACTCTCTAGATTTTGATGCCAACCTTTAGAGGAAGTAAAACTCTTCTTCTTATGAGCTAAATATCATTGTAGATTGGGCTCTCTATCCTTACATATATATATATATATATATATATATATATATACATAAATTCAGATGAAGAGAAACAACAGTTTTAAAATTCTGAGTTCTCCAGCATTTACTTTTTTATAAAAGTTCTCAATACAATAAATATTGGTAGAGCATAGTATAATTAAATTTGTTTTTAATTAAAATTACATTGCAAAACGGAAATTTCTACATTTTTGAGTTTCTACATCGTCATCAAGCAATGTTTGATGATTGTTTTGGAAATGATAATATATATGATGATGATTGTCACTTGTTTGCAGAAGGCCATCTCTTCACTTGGTAGTGTTTTTTGTGTTTTTCTTTTAGAACTTTATTATTTTCATCATTTTTGCCTGAGCTAACACTCTGCTATGAGCCATTAGGAGATTCTTAATGTCATTTTCAATTTTACAACCTCTGTTACACATGTGGTAATCATAAAGTTTCTGTGTGTTAACTATGTTGGAAACTTGCCTGTCCCTGCATACAATCATGTAATGTTTGAGTCATATATATATATATAGGTTTAATGCAAGAAATTAGTCACTTTAACTGAGCATGTTCATGCCAACTTTGAAGTTTCTTGACAAATTAAATAAATTGGTCAGTTAAAGGGCCAAATTATTTTCATTAAAACTATGAATGCTGTGTCTCTACACTGATATTGAGCACTTTATAAAAAAAAACCCTGCTTTCCAAAATATCTTTTATCAGTAAAAGTACTGAAAAAACAATATTCCTTGCATTAAACATTATCACAACTCAACACTATATATATATATATATTTGTGCATATATATATATATATATATATATATATATATATGTGTGTGTGTGTGTGTGTGTGTGTGTGTGTATATATATAGTCATCTACAGACAGATCTGTTTTGCTGTATCACAGCTCAGCAGTACGGTTAGACATTGAAACACGACCGAATTGACATCAGTCATTGATTTTACCTCTGAGCTATGGGCGTTTGATAGAGGAAGGTGGACTTTAGCATGGTATATATAATGTAAACACATACCAATTATTTGATTATTTAGTTTTTGGCCATAACTAAATTAGACCAGTACACAGTTGTATTAAAAATGTTCAATACAATTACCTTGTAGAACTTTTGAAAATTTTTCATTTTTAAACGAGTTATTACAAAACCCAGGCTTCTACATTTTGATGTCTTCAGGTGATTACAATGACAATAATTGCAATAATTATTGTAAATTGCCTGAAGACACTGAAAGGTAGAAAATTGTGTTGCATAATAATTTGTATAAAAATGAAATATATATATATATATATATATATATATATATATATATATCACATACAACATTTATAATGATTCACCAAAATGACCATCTGGTCATCTAGGGAACCATGCTCTAATTCCCAACAGATAGTTCAATGTGAACAAAAAGGTCATGCATGCAACTATATAGTTTAAACCATACTGGATCTCATCAAAGCTCAAAGAAAGTATAACTGTTACTGATAAAGACTTTGAAAATTTTATCACTATATCTACTACTGCCTACCATGCACTTACTGTAACCAGATCAGAATCACTATCATTCTCCAAAAGAGTGCAATTTTTTTTTCCATCAGCGTATATTTATATAAAACTGTGCTTGTTCTATCTCTTTCTGTTTATATGTTATACAATATATTATATTATTAAACTTTAAAATAAATAATATAAATATAATATATATTATATAATAAAATATATTATTATATATATATTATATAATATATTATACATTATATATAATATATTATATTATAAAATTACCATTGGTATCTATATTTCTCTCTCATATAATCTTTAAGAACTCAGTTGTTATTAGATTGTTATTAGAAAGAATTTAAATAGAACTGCAAAAATCATGCCTATTTAATTGTGCATATTTTTACAGCACCTTTAAATTTAATATGAGATGAATATTTCATATGCTAGCTGTTGTTTTTTTTTTTTACTGTTTTTCTATTTTTATTTTGGTCTTAGGTAAATTGTTTAGTGTCAACACATATTCAATATTCGTTACCAAAATATACCAGGTTTTGTCAAATGATAAACAAATGAAAAAGAAAACTTTTTTTTAAGTAATGTAAAGGTTTTATTTTTAATTTTAAAATCAGGCATCATTAGCTTTGTAAGTAGTACTAGTAGTAGTCTGCTCGATCTGTAGTTTTAGATTTCCATGTTCCAAATTTTTCTGTTTCATTATAGCTGCTGTATGTGCCTGTCTTGAATGAAACCTGTGCCTCTGCCTGTTTGATTGCTATTCAATGGGTGCAGTAGTGTGGTTGCTATGTTTTTGTTTTTTACACTTTATTAAAATTTTATTGCCTTTCAGCATGGACTGCCTACATTAATTTTTTTTTTTTTTTACTCCATCTCATATTGAAAATACAACATGTTATTATGGCTTTCTTTTCATTTTAATCATTTTTATTTTACTTTTTCAATTAATATAAAACTTTCATTACTTCAAGGAGGTGGGAATATATTTATTTTATATTTTGATAATTTCAATTTTTTTTCTTTTATAATCATCATTATTTCCTAATTAGCACAGAGAAATATATTTTTCCAAATAAAATTTTCAAAGAAAAAAATCTATAAAGTTGTTTTAATCAAAAATTTAGTGCTTCCATTTTGAAACCAAAAGGCATATGTAAATATTTTTGAAAAACAAAACAAAAATAATTTCTTTTCTAAAATCAAAATGGAAACTATAAGTAAATAGAATTTAAAGCCAACTTTCTTCAATATTTTGGAGTTTTGCATACATGGATGAATAGAAAGTTTACAATCATTTTTTTATTTCCTTTTTATTTTTTTAAATATTTAATTGTTTTATTATACCTCCTCATCCTGCCCTACCCTTACTGTGTGGAGTTCATGCTAAAAAAGACAAAAAAGAAAACTTGTGTTGTTTGGGGATTTTCAAATGAGAGATTAATTAGTAAACATGGGCATTTCAAGCTTTAAAATATCTCAATAAAATCACTAGCATTTAATGTGTGCCATTTTTAAAAATGACATTTAAAAGACATTTTGATACTGTCAATAATTTTGAGAGAAATCATCATCATCATTTTCAGATCTGTTCAGACAATTGAATTTCTTCAATGTTGGTGTTACTGATTTTGTTACCAACACATTTCAGCCAAATCATTCTACAGTCTTCTTCAGAAATGAGAGGGGTTCTTTGTTTTAAACAGGATACTTACCCTCTTTGGAATAAGGTCAAAAAGAATTGAGAAGGAGATTGAAACAAGGAATATGTCAGCATTTTTTTAATACTAAAGTTTATCTAATATAAGACATAAATAAAAATTGAGTCTATTCCAAATATGAAATATCCACTATAATAACTATTGAGGTACTATATATATAGGTTCAGAGTGTATGAAAATATATAAACGGACATTAAAGTCAACACTAGGTAGCAACAATCTGCTTCATGTTTATATGCAATTGTCAGGCCATCAGAAAACATACTGTCACTGCTGGGTATTGGTTTCTTTCACATCTTTTATATATATATATATATATATATATATATATATATATATATAAACTTACAAAAATGTATCTTTCCAATTTCAAGTTTTGTCGATTGTGTGATATGTTAAATGTAAATGATCTATGCCATTATATATATATATATATATATATATATATATATATATATATATATATGCTGATAATAAATATACATTTTGTATCTCATAATTTGGTAAAAGTCTGAGTTTTATTCATGTAACAATTATTATAGAAAATGTGCAATCTTCAAACTTAATAACCCTCTCTCTCTCTCTCTCTATATATATATATATATATATATATACATAAATATATAACATGCTAAAGTTCACCTTCCTCTATCAAGTGCTCATAGCTGAGAGGTAGAATTGATGACTGATGTCAATTTGGTTGATTTTCAATCCTGGCTAGATGCGATTGGATGTCTAACCGTACTGATGAGATGTGATACAGCAAAACGGGACTGTCTGTGGATGACTATAAACATATATATATATATATATATTATTGTCATCTGCAGACTGATCTGTATATACATATTCATATTTAAATATGTTTTTGATGGTACAAAAACATCTTATGGCATTAAAGGTACGAAATTTTTTATTCCTAAAGTCGATAATAAATTTTAAACAAAAAAAAGCAACAGTCAACTGGTTTCATCCCCCTCTCATTAGAACTGTAAATGGGGAAGCAAATTATAAAAAGAAAGTCTGTCACAGATGATATGAATGAATGGACAGGGGAAAATTTTAGTAATAAAAAAATTCTCGCTTTTAACACCATAATACCCACACACATGCATATATATATGATAGGCCATATGATTGTAGAGAAGAGGACATATATAGAAGAAATTATGTACATGTTCTAAAACATAATTTATAATATATATATATATATATATATATATATAAACCATTTGCAGACAGGCCTGTTTCACTGTGTCACAACTCTTCAGTGCTGCTAAATTAACCGTTCAAGCTAAGACTGAAACTCTACTGAAAGCAAGTTGAAGATTTCCCCACCAGACCATTGGCGCACATCAGAGAAAGGCAGATTTCATAGCATGTAATGTTTTTACAAACTGTGAATTTGCCAGCAGTGAGAGTGTTCTATTTTGTAACGTCTTCAAACAAGTGTTCTACAGGTAAGCATATATATATATATATATATATATATATATATATATATATATATATGATATTATCACAAGCCTCTTGCTTCTTTATCATTCCTATTCCCTTTATATTCCATTAGTAAGGAAAAAGTTCCATTCAGACAGCCTAGTCCCAAGTACTACTGCTTTGTGGAATAAGCTTTCAGCATGATATTTACCCAACCACTCCAATTTTGGTCTCTTCAAGTCCAGGGTTAATGATTATCTTTCCTGCATAATTCCATGAACTTTATTTCTTGCCTTTTCTTACACTAATACAACACCATAGAGTAACACTTGAGTAGCTCTTTGGCCTTGTATTGGGTAAAAATTAGTATAAAAAATTTTTTTAAATCTCTTGCTTTATAGTAGACATGCTATCAATGAAAGTAACTAATATTTGATTGGTAGTACATTTTCTGTTGGCTTATACTCTCAAGACATTGACAAAGAATTGAACCCTGAGACACTGAACTCATACCTCAAGTACCAGGATAAGTTTTAACATTACTTATGCTTTAGTTAAATTCATATATCCAAGGTGGTGCATACTTTTGTATATGACAGATGAACCAGTCAACTATCTTTGCAGTGGCTGTTACTTCAAACACAAATATGTAAATGTTTCTAATGTTATAAACACTTTTGGGATTTTTCCAAAGATTAGGAAATTTAAATTTGTAGTTATAACATTTCAGCAAGTGTACTGAACTATTCAGTCATTTTGGAAGAATCTAGGCTAGCCCTATCCAGACCAAATTTATTTTAAAATTTTACCAGTTTGAAAATAAATCAAATTGAAATTCAATTTGTGAGCTATGCACAGAAGTCAACTCTTCAATCTTATACTTAGGCTATATGACAGAAAATTTCTCTTAAAATATCTACTGTGGGCTGACTCTTGAAGAAACCTGATTGTTTGGGCTAAATCTTCCCAGCCCATCTATAAGGATTAAAATTTTCAAATATCTTCAAATTATTGTTTAAAAATTTTAATGCTTATAAAAAATACAAGTCCTAAGAGCCACTCAGTGTAGAGCATTACTGAATTAGGTTGTTTTATAGACATAAAACAAGAAAGTAAGAAGGACAAATTCTGAGGATATATAAGATGAGTAATGGATGCATGTTGAAGTTCAGTGGATATCGACTCGGAACATAAAATCAGAGAGCTGATTCAAATTTCAGTTGAATTCATTGCATTCACTTATGTGCAAATACCCTTGGGAGAGGTATTAATCAGTCTCTTTCCTCCAGCTATGGGTTAAACAACAAGACCGATTAAGTACTGTAGCCTTGGTTGGCAGCCAGTCTACCACAGAAAGTAATGGCAGCCTACTGCAGAAAAATCTTCTGCCCAGTCAGTCATGTCTCTTTCATGACATGATCGCCTAAGCATGTATAATGTATGGCACTTTAATGACTGAAAAATTCTCTAGATGTCCCAGAAGCTCTACAAAAAGGCAAAAAAATCAGATAATCCTTGTATATTATACATGAGGGGTGTTGAAAAGTTCTCAAGATGTCCAAGAAACCCTTTAAAAAAAAAAAAATTCTGTGTCTGTGGTTATTTGATCAGATCTGCAAAAGTGAATTAGGCTAAGAATTTTCAGCACATCCTTGTATTATCTAATAAGATTATGCTCAGGTTCACTGGCAGAAACATTTTTACTCATGAATATCTGGTTTGGGCCATTTCTAGAGAAACATGATAGAATAATAAGATAATTGTTCTGATAAGCTTTCCTTTTTGGTATCTAGACTTTAAGAATTTAAGCATAGTACTATGGATACTATAGATGTACATTGTGGTGCAGTGGATATCGGCTCAAAATGAGAAATTAGAGAGCCAAGTTCAAATTCAAGTTGAATTCCTTGCATTCACTTATGTGCAAATATCCTTAGGAAAGGTATTAATCCATCTCTTTCCTTCAGTTATGGGTTAAATAACAGGACAGATTGGGTTCTATAGCCTTGGCTGGCAACCAGTCTATCACAGAAAGTAATGGCAACTTACTGTGGGATAATCTTCTGCTCAGTCAGTTATGTCTCTTTTGAGACATGATCACCAAAGCGTGTATCATGTATGGCACTAAACTGACTGACTACGCATTGTGATGCCATGGATATCACCTTGGAGCAAGAAATCGGAGAGCCTAGTACAAATTCCAGTTGAATTCACTGCATTCACTTACACTCAAATAACCTTGAGAAAGGTATGAATCTGTCATATCTTCCTCCAGATATGGGTTAAATAGCAAGACAGATTAGGTTCTGTAGTTTTGGTTAGCAACCAGTCTACCACAGAAAATAATAGCAACCTAATGAGAGAAAACTTTTTGCCCAGTCAGTCATGTCTCTTTCAAGACATGATCATCCAAGCATGCATCACGTATGGCACTGAACTGACTAGATTGGCAGTTAGGTCACATCTTGTTAACAGCTGAAATGGCTAGATGTAAGTTCTTTTCTAACAGTTTCTTATCTTGGATTTTCCTGCTTCTTGCTTTCCAGTTAACTTTGATCTTCAAAAATTTAAATGCAATGTCAATCACTAACTTCTGTTTTTTAATTTCTGTTCTTTTATTGTTCTCTCTCAACAATAATTTCTTTTTCTTATATACTATTGCACTCAGTCAGCCCTTGCATCATAGTTGCTTTATTGCTTTGTTTGGGGTCAGTCAGTTAAGTGCCATAGGTGATACATGCTTGGGTAATCATGTCTCGAAAGAGACATGACTGACTGGGCAGAAGGTTATCCTGCAGTAGGTTGCCGTTACTTTCTGTGGTAGACTGTTTGCCAGCCAAGGCTACAGAACCCAATCTGTCCTGTTATTTAACCCATAACTGGGGAAACAGACAGATTAATACCTTTCCCAAAGGTATTTGTGCATAAGTGAATGCAAGGAATTCAACTGGAATTTAAACTTGGCTCCCTGATTTCTTGTTCCTAGCTGATAACTATGGCACCACAACGCACAAGTGATTAAAATATATATCTATAATGTGTTTGATCTAGATTTGCTCAACCCATCTGGAAGGGATTCAAGTATCCAACTTTCTCTTTTCCTAATAGAAATTATCATTCTTTTCATTTAAAGATTGAAATTTGCAGGTTAGAGAAAAAAGCAGTAAATATGACTTAATTGAAGAAAGTAGAAAACCTAAAATAAGTTTCTTAGCCAATCAGCATGACAAAATAATGTTAAAAAGTGAGTTTCCTGCACTTGCAAGGTGCTACAAATAGTTACTGCTTTAAAATAAAGAAATTTACCTAAGTTATAATGGAAAGGAAAATTGAGATTTCAAGTAATTACTTTAAATACAATATATCCATGTCAAATAACTAGGCAAATCAATAATTTTTAATATGAATACATGCTAAAGGTTGTTTTGTTCCATGTTACCCTGTATTAGAAAATATGACTGAGTAATTACTTCAACATTCACCACTACTACCACTACTAATCCAACAAAAGATCAATTTTTTAAAAAGTAAATACATACTCTTGAGAAAGGTAGGAATCCATCTCTTCTCCCCTCCCAGCTATGAGCTAAATATTATTGTAGACTGGGCAACCAGTAAGGAGAATTAAAAATCTTTTCCCTTTCCATCTATGGGCTAAATAGCATTGTAGATTGGGCTCTCTAGTCTTAGAGAGCAACCAGTCTGGCAAGGGAAAACTTCACAGAAAAAGCAATAGAAAACCACCTCATTATCATTCCCAAGAATGCAATGAAATTTATAAATAATAAAGAAAAGGAATCTGTTGGGAGTCATGGTCACCTACTTTTTTTAATTGAGATGGTATTTTTTTTTTAATTGAGATGGTATTTTTTTTTTAATTGAGATGGTATTTTTTTTTTAATTGAGATGGTATTAAGAAAAAAAAAGACAAAGTTGAATTTGGTTTCTAAACTATCGCCTGGTTCACACTCCACCCACATCTATTGAACAGGTGAAGAGGCTCATCCCTTGTTTCCTGTTTAGGATGTGGTTTCCGGTTTTTCTCTTTTCCAATCTTTTCACTCTTACGTAGCCCCCTGCGCATCAGTGGCATTTTCACCTTGCTTGGGGTGATATGATTAAAAAAAAAACAAAAAAAAAAACTTTATTTGAAAAATTTTAATCCCTTTCTAGATTATTTATTAATCTTGTTCAATTCACTGACCACCTATCTTGCTTTCTTCATTCAAAAATTAAGTTAAACTAAACAAAAAATATTTGACAAATTCTAAATTATTCATCCTTTAATGAAAAAGAGTTTCACACAAAAGAATAATATTCTTTACCAAAAAAGAAGTCTTCAAGTTTTCTTATAGCATTCGTTCATAAAATTTCTACTTAAAAAATCTAACCAGTGAGCTATCAATGAAAAATATTTTATGAAAGCTTGATTTACATATTCATTTTACTGAGCTTGAAGATGATTGTCTATAATAAAACTCTCAGGCCTGGTAAAACTGTGTGTATTAGTGTTAGAGGAAAAAAAAAACAAAAATAAATTTTGTTTCTTACTTCTTTTGTTGGAAAGCTTTTTATTTGGTCCACCAGTATTGATTATCTATAAAGAAAACAAGAAAAATTATTTTGAAATTTATTGATATTATTCCCAAATAATTATCGATTAATATTGGCAAAAACAGTCGCTTTTCTCATGCATGTATTTTACAGTGAACCTTTTCTTTCATTTTTATATTCATTTTTTTTACATTTTCGAATGGATTATTATCAAAGATGCATATTAAAATTCTTTTAATATTTGGCAGCCAATTAAAACCTGTGTCTGATTGAAAAATAGGCAAGTGATTATTAGAAATCATAAAAATATTTAAATAAACTGTTAAAAATTAAAATTTCATTTGAATCAGAAAATGCTTTCAATATATGAATCCGGAAAAGAATTAAGGTTGGCAGGAGACAGTTCTGAAAGGAAACTGGGAGGAAAAAACTGACAGATCATTTTTTGCAAAAATAGAAAAAAATAAATCAAGATAAAATACTAAAATTTTGAAAACCAAAAGATTAAAATACAATGTATTTTATAATCCAAAAGATTAAAATGCAATTTATTTTATAATCTTACAAATTTGTTGTTGCTACATATTTCTACTCCTATAAAAAATAAAATAAAATAAAATAAAAAGTAACATGCACAATCTTGCAAACCAGGATTTTTTTTTCTTTCATTGGTTCATGGATTAAGAAAAAATTTAAAAGAAAGATGCATACATATGTACATAATGGTCTGCCAATTCCTTGTTCTGTTATCTTCAGAGTGGCAACAGTCATGTTTCATTTATTCTGAATATCTATTGATTTTTGTAGCCAACACGTTCAGAGTAAAACACATTTGGTGCTCTTCACTTCCTTTTTAGAAAAATGGAATAATGCTGTTTTTTGCTTGGCATATGAAAATCCAGTCCATCTATTTAATAACTGATAATGGAATCCTGGTTGTTCTTAATATATAACTTGTTGGGGTCTCTCTATTTTTACCTTTTTTTTATTTTTAACTGTCTAAATGTCTGTCTCTTGGGCAATCTTTAGTGATTAGGAAAAAAATAAGATTTGTTGATATTTTTCATCTTGGGAGTCAGTTCAACAGAACAGTGGTTTGCAGAAAGAAACTTCTGGAGGTAAATTTTTGGAGGTATATTTTTCCAGTATTTTATTTGGACAAGAAAACTTGAAAATTTAAATGATAAATTTGGGAAATTTTATGCTTTTAAATATTTATCTCTATTAAATAAAGAGATTTTCCATGAAGTAAGTTCCACCCAAACAACTTCTCACAAACCACTGCTTAATGAAACAGACTCCCAAGAGAATGTTTCCCTGATCACTACAATCTTAGCCTGTTCAGGTCTAGAGTTAACCATTATCTTTCCTTCCTATCCATATAAACTATTTCTTAATGAAACCCTTGGATCTCTATTTTTGTTTTTTTATTATTAACTGTCTAATTTTGACTGTTATTTATACTGCAATGTCTGTTTCTTGGGCAGTCTTTAGTGATTAGGAAAAAAAGAACAGAATTTACATTATTCAGACTATTGTCCCCATCTTTGTTGCCATTTATACAGCATTTCGGCTGTTGTACACTCCAGACTTCTTCAGGTGCTAGGAATTGTGAACCAAACCATTTATTACAATCAGTGGGGTATATGAACCCCATTCCTTGCATAGCAGTACCTCTTTTGGTAGTCATGAGTTATCTCAGTTAGTTGTTCACCACTGCTGTAGCCTGGTATTGAACTCACAACTCTTTGGGTTAAGTTACAGGAACTAACGTCTATATCCACTGGGCTATGTGTCCTTAAGGAAAAGAACGACTGAATTTTGGGGATTTATAAACCTGATGTTCAGTAACCCTTTTTTTTTTACCAGAGTTCATATCGCAATTTTTGATGTTATTGCTTTTCTCTAGTATTTTTTGATGTTAATGCAATAGTTATTAATGTGGAAAATCGAACTGCTGAAACTAATCCTATTTCTGTCATAAAAGTAATGTTAATATTAGCCATTAGTCAAGGAAACATTAGGCATTTATAAATCAAGAATTTAGTACTGTTCTTGGTTGAAATTTATAAAAATCTGTCTCTTTTAAACAGTTTTTCTGGAAAATGTTTCTCGCATCTAGTTACTGTGCTTGCCCTTTCCAGTATTGGTGGTAGTTTCCTTCCTGAACTTTGTTTGAAGCAGCATGGAATGTCAACATCATGATTATGTCATTATTTTCTCTTTGAGTTACATGTGCAATACATTTCAGTTGTTGCTGCTGTTGGTAGTCCTCAAATGATATGATTTCAGTTATTTGGTACAGTTCTTTGTCATTCTGTAGCATCATTTTACAATCTTCAAAGAAGATTAATCTTTACCAAGACTCTCATACTTCACTCACTCAAAAGCATTGATCTGAGAAAGCAGTTGTTTACAGTTGACAGTTTAGATGTTTCTAAATGGGTTTGGCACCATGCATGGTATCTATATAAAAGTTTTAACCTAGTGAGCCTATTTAAGTATATGACTCAAGGTTTAAGGTTGTTGTTTTGATTTTGAAGCAATTTCTATGGTTGTGTGAAACTACCTTGAGCACCGTCTATTCTATGTTCTCATCATTTCGGTAGAAATATAAAAAATCATTCTTTTAAAAGGTTCTTTTATAGCAAAATAGGCTTCTCTTGTCCAGTAGCTGCCATTGCTCTTTCTGCTATTAAACAGTGTTTCCTTACTAAATCTTTTGTTTGGAGCTATGTGGAATGTCAGCATCTTCATTATATCATTATTTTCTATTCAAGTTACATGGAGAAAGTGAAAGAAAAACAGTCTGCTGTCTATCCCAAGAAGTTACACATATATTAAAGAAAAAGAAAGTTGTGGAGAGTCATAATCATCTATGTGAAAAGGAAGCTGTAGGGAGTCATGATCATCTATGAGAAGAGAAAGTTATAGAGATTCATGATCATCTATGTGAAAAGGAAGTGGTAGGGAGTCAATATTATCTATGAGAAAAGGAAGCTGTAGAGAGTCATAATCTTTCTATGTGAGAAGAAAGCTGTAGGGAGTCATGATCATCTATTTCTTGAAGTGATGTTGCTTTGATTTTTTTTTTTAACTTAAAGAATTTTCCTCAGTAATATTTGCAGAATGATCCCCCAAGAATTAATCCATCTGACTTTTAAACACAATTCTGCATTTAAAAAGATAGGCCAGAAAATTTATACAGTTATAAAAAGACCTTGTGTCAAATTCCATACTATGTGGTATATAGAATTTTGTAAATAGTATATACTCCATTTACCCTTTCATAGACTTCAATTCCTATTTCCAACTAAGTGACAAAGTGATTTTTCTTCCATACCTCCCCACTTAAAGAGGAAACTCAGCACACTTTCTTCCATTAAGACTAAATGGACAGAGACATTTTTTCCTTGTGTTCACAAACATATCAGTTGGGAATATAGATAAGTGCTCTTGGTATGGATCTTTAGATCTTTTGATAAACAGTCTACTATTCTAAGAGTCCAAACAGAACCTTTCCATTATGAAATTGTTATTTCTATGAAGAAGTTGACTCCTGCAAAGTTCCAGAAAAATTCTTTCATCATATTCTATGTGCCGTTCATATCGTTTCAGCCAAAATTATTTCTTGACTCTACTTTTCTTGTTTCAGTCTTTACTTAGTTCATCTCAATATGTCTTCTCTCTGATCTGCACACTCAAATATAGCAACAAAAGGAAGTCTTTGTAAAATCTCCAGATTAAAAGCACAAATCTTTTATGACTTTAGTTTGGATGATTCTTTTGTTTTTCTGCCTGAGATGACCAAAAAGTTGGGGAAAAGAATCTCAGGATTATTATTATTATTATTATTATTATTATTATTATTATTATTTTCTCCTTTTTCTTCTTGTAGGTTTTCAAGAGATATTCTACTTTTGTATAGTGCGAGGAAAATATATTTAATGAAACTAAAAATGGTCGTAACATTAGTTATAATAACGGCAGGGATATTGTTGATCATGTTTAATTTAATGTTTTTTATATTATGCAAAAAATAAAAATTGATTTCACTTAACTTTTATAAAAGACCTAAAGAAAATTAAGGAACAAAAATTAAAAGAAAAGGGAAATTTTATGAAACACCTCTATTAGTTCAGTTTCTTCTGTTATCTCAAATTGTGTAAAACGAAGAAACAATTACTATTAATTCATATGTAAAGAAGATTTGAGCATTCCCAAGCCACCAGTATAACTCTCTCTGTTCGCCTGCCTTGATGTTGAAGATCAATATTTATAAACTGTTGTAAATTAGGTAGAAGAAGTTTATGTTTTTATAATCATTGTATAACTGTCAGTCATAACAAAAATATTACGAAAGTTTATTTTTTGTGGTCTCAGATTGTTCAACAAATGTTTCTTACATAAAATAATGTTAACTGTTTCTTTACTTTATACTTTTTCATCTTAGAAAATATTTTCAAGAAATATTCTACTTTTTTTTTAGTTTGGGTAGAAACTATATTTAAGGAAACAGAAAAGGGCTCTAATATTAGTAAGAATGTTAGTGATGATGATGATTAACTTATTATTTTTATCATCATCATCATTATTATTATTATTGAGTGAGAGAGCAGCATATCAAAAGTTATCCTAGGATCAAAATATAAAAAGACCAATATATCCATAATGGTTCCCAGGTATACCAGACACCTATGCAATATGGTGACAGAAGTGATCACTGTGGAGTAATGGGCAGTGGCTGAGATTGAGGAATTGGTGAGCTGAGTTTGAATTGTAGTCAAATTCATTACATTCACTTATATGCTAATACTTTTTGGAAAGGTATGAATCCATCTCTTCTCCTCCCAGCTATGGCTAAATAGCTGGGTTCTGTAGCCTTGGTTGGCAACCAGTCTACTACAGTTAGAATTGGCAACCTACTGTGGGAAAGTTTTCTCACCACATGCAGTTGGAGAATGCTTGTGGAGCCAAAAAACCATGAAACTTCTTCTAGGGAAGAAGCCAGCTCAACCCACCCAGGGTGAATGCCTCCACAAGTACAAGTAAGATATAGTGATAGGCTGAGATAAAATCTGCATTTAACCTTGCAGGTGGAGCCCAGATCAGGTTGGATGAGCTACTCTACTCTACTCTAGTCTCCAATCCAATATGTATTTAAATGTTGCTCTCACGTTTGGTACTCCATCTTTCAAACTTAAAAAATTGACCTTCTTGACACCCAATCATGATCCTTCCATGAATAAAGATTCATGATTTTTTTATTATTATTTATGTAATCTTGTGAATATCTTGAAAAAATTGTAAAAATTTAATAAAACAAGAGAAAAAGAATTAAAATGATGAATATTAGAATGAGTAAAAGATAACATGTTGTTCAAATATTTCCTTCAGTGCATTAACAAGATTTGAAAGGAAAAATTCTAAAGCAGATAGATCAAAATATATTATTTATTTTTGGAAATTCTTAATTCAATACATTTTTTACGTTTTCCTTTGAAGTGAGTAGATCAAACGATAAACAAAACTTTAGCTAAAACAGAATCGAGTTGGTATGATTGCGATTTGGCAGCATGCAAATTTTCTTGAAGAATCCACAATGGCTGTGATAAGCAAATGAAGAAATGAACAACTGAATATTGCCTTGTAAGAAAACAGTCAGTTGAAAAGATATTTTTAGAATTCAAAATCTCAAGTGAGGAATTATATTATTCAAAGTATTTACAATTCAAGTACAGATAAAATCCTTATACATTTTGTCACGATATTTTATATTTTACTTACATTGTAGGAAATGATAATAAGATAATATAAAGTCATAAAGTTCATCATATATTTGTTATATAATATGCAATATTTATAGCTATACAGAGGGATTGAAAAGTAACTCCCCATTTTATGTAATTTGGAGTTCAAATTTGAGTTTTGTTTAATGACATATCAACCTCTGTGGATTATTTAATGCCAAAAAGGTGGGGTTTTAAGGTATTTTTTAATGTTTGGTTATAGTGAGAAGGTTGATTTAGTCCAATTTTGATGAAAATTTAAAAAAAAATTTTTTTATTTTTATTTAAGAACCTGAAGACGTCTTTTAGTTTTGTATTCAAAAATGTATTGCTGGTAATAATTTTTTTATTCAAAAATGTATTATGATAATAATTGTTTTCCTTCAAAAATGTGTTATGACAATAATTTTTTCCCTTCAAAAATGTATATTTTTCTATAAAAGTTTATTTTTATGCATATATTTCTATAAAAGTTTACTTTTATACTTTCATAGTGTTTTGACCCCAGTTTGGGGGTTAACTGTTTGCCCATAACTGGGACCCTAACAGGTGCTACTACTCTAGGTTAGGGTGGACCTGGGAACAACAGCAATTAAGAGGTGGTTCTATGCTCCTCAGAACCTCCCAATTAAAGGCCTTGCTGCCAGATGCAGTTTACCATCATACCCAGGACCATGTATTTTGGAAGAATTTGGATGGGGAATACAAGAAGTTGTTTTCCATATCACAAGAGTTCCTGGTGAAATGAATTAATGCAGTTCTTGGGTGGCTTGATAAACTGGTCACAAAATCTAGTGCTCAAATTGAATTCTTGATAAAATCCCATGCTAAAAGCTTTCTTATAATCCATTTCTTGTAGTTAATAACTAAAAAATCAATCAGTCAGGTAGGTGCCATGTGTGATACATGCTCAATCAACCATGTCTCTTACAATCCAAGATTTACTAGACAAAATATTTTTCTGTAGTAGTTGCCATTTCTTCCTATGGTAGACTGGTTGCCAACCAAGGCTATAGAACCCAATCTTTCCTGCTATTCAGCCCATAGTTGGTGGGGGATAAGATGACTTAATACCTTTCACAGGGTATTTGTGTGTAAGTGAATGTAAAAATTTCAACTGGAAGTCAAACTCAGCTCTCTGATTTATCATTAAGTATTTTTAAATGGTCAATTACTTTTCAATCACCCGGTATAAATGGTCAATTACTTTTCAATCACCTGGTATAAATGGTCAATTACTTTTCAATCACCCGGTATAAATGGTCAATTACTTTTCAATCACCCGGTATATAGGAATGACTGCTCGATTTGTATTATGAAATCTTTTTGAATATATGAAATGAAAACACATATTCAAAATTCTTACTTTATCACATTTGGAGTAGCATGTTTCAAAGAAAATTTGATAGCTAAATATAAACTGGTGCATGCATATGTGCATTGATACACATATATGTGTGTTTGTGTGTGCATAGTCTGAAGATTGCATTTAACCATGAAATAGATTGTTGCTGCTTGGTGTTAACCACTGTGTCCACTTTATTCATACTGTTCTTTTACAGATATATTATATCTGAAATAATTTACACATATATTTCTATATTTGTACAATGAAACCTGGACTCAAATCTGACCAGGGACAGCTTATCCGGAAGGTGAATTCTTGCTGATAATGCACTAGAGAGGCTTTCCTAACATGCAAAACATTTAGCAATAATTGAAATTTATACAGAATATAATGAGGAAAGAGAGCTTTGAAAGCCTAACACTCACAGGACATGTTGAAGGCAAGAGGAACAGAGGAAACCATCAAGTAATTTAACTAACGAGCTTACCTAGCATTAGGATGTGGTTTCCGGCTTTCTCTTTTCTAATCTTCTCACTTTGTTTTTTGGTTTTTTTTTTCAATTGGAGTAGATAGATCCATCTATCACCCAGTTCACACTCTACCCACATCTATTGAACAGGTTAAGAGGCTCATCCCTTGTTCCCTGTTTAGGATGTGGTTTCTGGCTTTCTCTTTTCCAATCTTTTCACTATTATCAGTGGCGTTACCATCTTGCTCGGGGTGATAGGATTAAAAAAAAAAAAAAGGAGTTAATCATTACCAATGAAGGCTTACTAAGGCAATACTACCACCCCCATGCTGTAAGTAGAGCTATATTTCTTCTCATTTTACATAAAAGAAGTTGCTCAGCACCAGGGATTCCAGCCCTGTGACAGCATTTTCCTTCCTCATTGCTCTAAATAGGTTGGGTTGGGTTGGTGTAATACTGATGCCAGCATGTCAGTGATCACAGGGGCTGGGCAAAAACAAATGTTATATGCTTAAGCATGTGTATGATGCTCCCCAAATTAAAACAACCTTCTATCACATCCAGCCTTGGTGGGGAGGCTGGGTAAATATATCTATCTAAAAAGCTTGCATAAAGGTTGGCAGAACAGAGATTAACAGAGACAGCAAAAAATTGTGAAAACCCATAATTGCCATATCCTGAAAAGACACAGCATATAGGAAAGAAGATAATAAACAATAGTTCAGGTGTATTCTTTTTGTTTTTACAGTAATGTTCACTATTTACAAGGCTCAGGGACCACTCAAGGTAGAGAGTTACAGTAAGAGGCAACTTATATAGATGGTGAGGGAAGCAATGATTAATCTTAGACTTGAGCAGGGTAAGATTGTAATGATTTAGAAGTCAGTCCACTGAGCAGTGGTTTGCAGAAAGAAGTGGTTTGATTGGAACTTATTTTTCACCAATGAAATACAAACACAATTTGGTTAGTTTGGTTAGTTTGCTGCAATGTAGAGAATATGGTGGGTCCTAGCCATCAAGTTTAGAACTGGCAGCACCAAGGAATATAGTTTATGCAAAGACTTTCCAAAATAGTGATAGAACAGTGAGTAACTTGCCACATTCAACCTGTGTGAGAGGGGATGGAGGGGAGAAAATAATTTGTCACCCACAAGAACTTTTGAACTTAATTGAGACTAAAAAGTTAGGACTGAGAAGCTCTTACCCAAATATAGCAACAGTATTCCACAAAGTTTACAACTGAGATTGATTTTGAGAGAGATAGATGAAAAAGGCAAAAATATAAATAAATCTTATTTTTTCCTAATCACTATAGATTGCCCAAGAGACAGACATTGTAGTATAAATAACAGTCAAAATTAGACAGTTAAAAATAAAGAAAAGATAAGAATAGAGACCCAAGGGCTTCATTAAGAAGTAATGTATATGGATAGGAAAGAAAGATAAAGATAAAGAAAAATCTGAACAGGCTAAGATTGTAGTGATCAGGAAAACATTCTCTTGGGAGTCTGTTCCATTGAGCAGTGGTTTGTGGAAAGAAGCTGTTTGAGTTGAACTTACTTCATAGAAAATTTCTTTATTCAACAGATTCGATAAATATCCAAAAGCATAAAATTTCCCAAAATGTATCATTTAAATTTTCAAATTTTCTCTTGTCAAAATAAAATGCTGGAAAATCTACCTTCAGAAAATCTACCTCAAGAAGTTTTTATACAAAAAAATAAATAATAGTTTATTCTCTTCTATAAAAGTTTGATTTTTCCGATAAACTTTTTTCACGTCTCTTCCCAAGAAAGTTGGTTGATCAATGTGAGGACATGATAAAAAAAGAACATTGATTGAAAGTTCTTTATACTCCAACAATGTCTGGGAAACCTTTATTTTTCTGCAAATAGGCTTCAGTATCGGAATACTTTTTGACAAGAGAGTAAAAGAACAAAATTCTAAAATTTGATTTTCCAACTCAAAATATTGATATCTGCTTAATTGGCTTAGTTGAAAATTTGTTTTTTTACTTTATCTCATCTTATGATCAGTGGGACAAGAAATTTCATTTTCCTGCCCAAAAATGATTGAATTTTGTGCATGGCTTCTTCCAATGCTTGAGCCCCACATGGCTTCTTTACTTGTTCATTCTCAAATACTATCTTTCAGATGAGACATTGTCAAGTTTCTTGTTTCGTTAAATTCTTGGCAGAGTAGACGCCCACACCCATTGATTTCCAAAGGGAATCATAGAAAACTTGTACTAGTTTAAAAATTGATTATTGATCTTGGTGTTTGAGATAATTAGCATTTAGCTGCTTTGAAGCTTTTTAAAAAAAGATGAAAGTTGAAAATGGGTCAACCAAATGGAGGATAGCAAGAGAACTTTTGAAGACAGTTTTCCAATTTAATATATGTATATATATATATGTATACATAGTGTTAAATTGTAATCTAATTTAGTGCCAAAATTGCTGTTTTTTTTTCATTAGTTTATAGGTGGATAGACATTTTAGAGAAGTAGATTTTTTGTCATAAATCAAAAATCAAATAATCCTTACAATAATGTCCTCACAAAATTTTGAAGAGTATCTATATATATATATAATACTGGATTTTAAAATTTAAAAAAATACTGGATTCTAAAATTAAATACATACAGGCTAGGGTCAAATAGGGACTTAGGTGTTTTGAATCTTTATAAATATTTCAATAGTTAAACATTTTTTAGATACACTTAAAATATTTTTCTTTAAAACAACATTTATAAGTATTATTAAAGATAGGTTTACGTTTACAAATATTTAAAAAAATCTGTCGCTTTCTGCGTCACATAATGTAAACAATCTCTCCATGAACGCTCATTGTGAAAATGTTTCTAATTTAAATTTTAAAATAATTTGTTTCTGATGAAAGGCCAATGATGGTCTGAAATATCAAATATAATAATAGAAATAAATAAATACTGTCAAAAAAATACATTTTTAAGCTGACAACTTTTTAGTAGTTTTTCCTATATATATATATATATATAGGAAAAACTACTAAAAAGTTGTAAGCTTAAAAATGTATAATATATATATATATATATATATATATATATATATATATCCTAGTGAATACAGAACGAAGAAATCATACAACATCCAAAACATTAATTTGAAAACAGTGCTCGATATTTTTTTTTTTTTTTTTTTTTTTAATCATATCACCCCAAGCAAGGCGGTAATGCCACTGATGCGCAGGGGGCTATGTAAGGGTAAAAAGAATGGAAAAGAGAAAGCCGGAAACCGCATCCTAAACAGGAAACAAGGGATGAGCCTCTTCACCTGTTCAATAGATGTGGGTGGAGTGTGAACCGGGCGATAGTTTAGTCTATCTACTCCAATTGAAAAAAAAATAAAAAAATAAAAAATAAAAAAGGAAAAGAGTGAAAAGATTGGAAAAGAGAAAACCGGAAACCGCATCCTAAACAGGAAACAAGGGGTGAGCCTCTTCACCTGTTCAATAGATGTGGGTGGAGTGTGAACTGGGCGATAGTTTAGTCTATCTACTCCAATTAGTTGTTAGAACGTTCGTGTTCTGGCCATGTTATCAAATGTTGTGAATATAGCAACGAAGATGAAGACAACAGTCCGAACAATATAAATAGCGTCTAGAATTACAATACCCCATCGCAGAAATGTAGACAAATATGGTATTTGTCTTGACAATCAGTCCTATTGAATAAGTTACAGACTTAAAAATACCGGTATTTCCCTCTATTTCTTTCTTATTATCAGAGATTTTCAGAGAGCGAACAAATAAGAGAGGTTACTTACATATATATATAGAGCTGTGAATATTTATTATTCCCTAAATCCAAAGTTAAGAAATCCATAAAGATATAGTCTAGCCAATAGATAATTAAAACTTACAACTGTCTAGAATCAAAGACTCTCATTAATCAACCATTTAAGAAACACCCACCCAAAAAATTCCAACGGTCACATCCCTAACCCCCACCAACACCTCTAACAAAACACTCTCTCCAAAAATTCCAATGGTCAACGACCTATCCCGCTATCACCATCCCTACCAACACCTCAAATAAAACTAAATAAATATAAAGCAAAAGGATTTCCAGTTCTTTACACACTTCCTGATGAGGCATTGAAGTTTCAATGCCGAAATGAGTGTACCTTCATAGAGGTTATATATAGAATAATTATATACATGTTCTAAAATATTATTTATAATATATATATATATATATATTCATTTATAAATGAGTTATTATGCAACCTAGGTTTCTACTATGTGGTGGCTTCAGGCAATTTGCAATTACTGATTTTACCATTTTTTTAAGAATACTCATGTAACAGGGATTGTTTTAAACACTCACATAACAAGGGATTTTTTGAATTTGCAATTTTCAAAATTAGAAAAATTATCATGTTTTCATCCATGGTTGTATAAGCCTAATAGATACTTTATGGTATAGTAACCATACTATAAAATAATTATTATTCCCAAACAAAAATGAATTACTGAATGAAAGAACAGAAATTATGAGTAAATGTAACAATGCCAAAAAATACCTATTAGGGTCATACAACCATGGATGAAAACATTATAATTTCTTCTAATTTTGAAAATTGCACAATCAAAAGATCCCCATTATGTGAGCATTCAAAAAAATTCCCGTTATGTGAGCATTATTAAAAAAATGGTAAAATCAGTTATTGCAAATTGCCTGAAGACACCACATGGTAGAAACCTAGGCTACGTAATAACTCGTTCTACAATATAGTTGTGTTAAACACTTTGTACTGGTCTAATTTAATTATGACCAAAATGTAAGTAATTAAATAATCAATATATATATTTAAGAAGATAAATTTCAAACTGTTTTGTATAACTCTGTTAAAGTATTGAGGGTTCAATTCCATAACGGTTTTGACAACAAGTATCTATGTAGTGGGTTATTTTTTGATAACATTTTCTATGAGTACAACGGTTTATATTCTGTTCCACTGTTTTGTCAAGTACTCAGGATGGTTAATGGATGGCAAAGATGTTCAAAATTAAAAAACTATATCTCAAAGTGTTAAATGAACTAAAGAGTGTGTTTCTGTGTGTGCCATTAAAATATTAAACATTTATCCTCAAAATTATTTTCGTCATTCCCACACTTTAGCAAGAACAAAATTGCAGCTGTTCTAGTCATATTCGATCAAAGTTAGTTAAGAGTTCATAAGATTAAAATGATAGTTAGGTCCCATTGATCCTTTCCAACTTATGAAAAATAACTCAGTGGTAAAAGATTTTAAACACTAAACATTTATATATGACTAGATCTTCAAAAACATGTTTTTTTTTATCGATACACAACCCAGGTAAGAAGATAATGCCATTAAGATGCAAGTGGCTAGAGAGAGTGAAAGAGAATGAAAAAAAAGGAAAATAAAAAAATAAACCGTAAAATATTTGTCTACATTCCTGAGACGAATTGTTGTAATTATTTACATTATTTGGACTGTTTTCTTCATTTTTATTCCCATTTTCACAACATTTTGGTCATTGTATGCTCCAACCTTCTTCGGGTGACTAGAATTTTGAACTGAATCCTTTATTTCATTCACTGTGGTAGATTGTTCTCGTTCCATGAGTCATGCTACTTCCAGATGTCATAGTTTTCTCTCTTAACTCAACTCTCTAAGTTACTTTTTCACCACTGTTCTCACTAGGTATTGAACTCACAACTCTTTGGGTGAAGTCACTGGATCAAATATTTGTGAGTTCAATTCCTGGTTACAACAGTGGTGAACAAAAACTTACAGAGTTGATTTAAAGAGTTAAATTATAAAGTTCAGTTCAAAATTCCAATCACCTGAAGAAGACTGGTGTGTACAATGGTCGAAACATTGTGTGTATGACAATAAAGATGAGGACAACAGTCTGAACAATGTAAATAATAAGCAGTAAAGTTGTAGATTTTAGAAAGAACTGGAAACATGAGTACCTTTCATGGTGTGTTAACAGCATTAGCTGTTCATTAGTGACATAAATCAAATTTTTTAAAGCTACAATGATGGGAAAATCATGCCGTGTATTGAAATTTATTATTATCAGTGTTGTAATATGACAACAACTCTAAGTAGAAACTTATGAAACTTCATTTGCCTAATTTAGCTTTAGTACTGAAAATGATTGTTTACTTATAATGGCTGGTTACAAGCAAGAGGAGAGACGGGATGCATTTATTTTATTGCCACAGTTGCTGTCATATTTATAAGAAAAAACAGATGATAATAAAAATAAATATTAGAAGTTTGAGTAAAAAGTACTTGTTTGATTTTTATCCAAGATCAAATTCACTTTGAAGTAGCAATACATTGAATGCATCAAATCCTGCTAACAATACCTATTTCAGAGCAGAAATATCTTGTGTTTACAAATGAATAGTTTTTCAACAGTTAAGTATATAAAACTTAGTGAAAAAAGAACCTCTCATTTCTACAGTGTATAAATCATCCTGGCAGAAAATAAACCCCTTGTTTTTACATTTCAAATAATATGTAAAACTTCCGATATAACTAAAAATGTATCTGTAAAACAAAATATAAATAAAGGCAAAAGAAAAACTTATCTTAGTCAAAGCATTTCATCTTGTGATGGACTTTATCAAGGAAAATTTATAGATTTTATTTTGTGACATGCATTTTTACAGAAAAGTAAAAATGTTAGTTTTTTTAGAATTTTGCAAATTAAGAAGGCTCATAAATATAGTATATTTATGAAATAAAATAAAGAATTTGTATAAATATACTATATTTATGATCATTCTTAATTTTTAAAATTCTGAAGAACTAACAACATTTTTATTTTAATGTATAAATACTTGTTGCAAAATGAAATTTTCAAATTTGCCTTGATAAAGGACAAAACATGGTGGCTAAGATAAGTTTTTCTTTTGCCTTTATTCTTTTCAAATAATAAAATGCTGTGGATAGAATGTGAATCAGTCATCATTTATTTTTAATAATTTTTGTTATACTATCCATTGAAGATTTCTCTTAGATTTTCAAAGAATAAACTTTTATGAGATATCAAAGAATATCAACTCTTAGTGACATTTCCTTAGAAAAAAGTAAATTTAAAGCTAATCAAGATTAAATGACACATGTCGTAATCTTATTTGGTTCATCCTTGTCCATCACCATTTTGATACGAGGTAGTAACTTACATATAAATGGCTTATGGGTGTTAGTAAGCAGAATAGTATCCAAACAATAGTAAAGATAATGAGACAAAAAAACTTTTACAGATAATGCATTTTGTGTCTGTCTGGTAGGCGGTTTCATGCTGGAATGAGAGATAAACACTGTATGTAAAGGAAAGTGCACTGGCATTTTTGAGGATTATTAAATCAGTCAGTCAGTTAAGTGCCATGCATGATACACGCTTGGGCGATCAGGTCTCGAAAGAGACATGACTGACTGGGCAGAAGATTATCCCACAATAGGTTGCCATTACTTTCTGTAGTAGACTGGTTGCCAGCAAAGGCTACAGAACCTAATCTGTCCTGTTATTTAACCCATAACTGGAGGGAAGAGGCAAATTAATACCTTTCCCAAGGGTATTTGTGCATAAGTGAATGCAGGGAATTCAACTGAAATTTGAACTCAGCTCCCAAGTTTCTCGTTCTGAGCTGATATCCACTGCACCACAAAGCATGTCTCTATCAGATACTATGACCATAAAGTGCTTTTATTTTTCATATTGAAGCTGTTAACCTCTGCTAATTAACCAACATTACACTTTCTCTATTTTTTTATAATTTTTCATCCCAAGCAAGGCAGTACTGCAACTGCTGTGCAGAGGTTTACAGTGAGAGAAAAGGAAAGATAAACAAAGTGGAAACAAGTTACCAGTGGTGTCAAAGAAAGGAAAAAAGAAAGATGGGAATCAAGAAAATAGAAGATGGCAACTTACATTGCGCTTAAACTTTTGGAGGTTAAACTATCAGGGAAACAAGTATATGGAAGGGAGTTCTACAATTGGGAAGTGCGATAAAAGAAACTGAAGAATAGAAGTGGTAGTTACATTTGACTATTTTGATGGTAAAATGGTAGAACTTAATTGCTAATCTAGTAACACGAGTAAATTCATGTGGTCAGGGTACCAGGAAAAGAAGTTTGTCAGAGCAGAAGTTGCAAAAATATGTGTAGAAAAGACTGAGGGAAGCCATATCATGTCAGTGAGAAAGTGACTGAAGGGGAGTTACTATATCAGGATCAATTACATTGCAGATCCTTCTTTGGATTTTGTTAAGAACCCCGAGGTGAATAGCTAGACCACCCAACCAGATATGGTAACAATATTCAATGCAAGGGTGAATGGTAGATTTCTAAATGACCAAAATGGAGTATGATGAAAAAACCCTCCTGGCCTGACACAGTGACTCAAACTTCTTAGCAGTAGCTATTGATTCAATGTCGTCATTTCACTTGGGGTCAGTTAAGAGAGTGAGGTCAAGGAGGTGCAGTGTGTTGCTTTTTGGAAGACAAACATCGTCCATACTGATGGAAGGTTAAAAAATTCTCTATGGTGGTTAAGGAAGAGCAACTTTGTTTTGGAAGCATTAAAATTTACGAGCATCTTTTATACCCCGATCCATCACAAATAGGAGGTCCTTTCCAAGAGCAGCAGAGAGGCTCACTTTGTCAGACTTGAAATGTTTTTTATTGAGATGGTAGTAAATGGTGGTGTTATCTGTATTAGTTCATATAACAAATTGTGCTACTATTGCTTTTGCGATAATTGGTGATATTTTTCATCAGCCTGGACTGAGGTTGACTGTAGAGAATTATGAGATTAGTTCACTTTCAATGTTTTTTCTTCTGAATGAATTCTTTTCTCTTCTGATCAGACTGTCATGTCTAGCATTAGGAAAGATGAAGTCAGAAGTATGATTTTTTACTAGAAGAATTAGCTGCCAAAATGTTTGCATTTTTGTGAGTTCTTAAAAATTCAGTCATTTCATTCAACTAGGACATTTTAACTTTCAGGAGGAAAATGATCATGGCACTCCAAAGATTCCCTTTCTCTATTACATTTTAGAGTTTAAATGCAACATCAGTTGTCATCATTTATCTCCTTGACTCCCATCTCTTCCCTGATACTCCTGTAACTTGTTTTTCTCCCTTTCTGTTCTATTTTCATACAGCTGTCGTCACACCAGTGTTTTCATCCTTCTCTTACCTATTCTATGACACCCCCTGTGACCTGTTCCTCTTTTTCTTCACATTCCTCTTATGTAACCCCCCTGCAAACCAGTGGCAGTAATGTCTTGCTTGGGGTAAAAAAATTATGAAGAAAAAGCAACATGCTAATTGTCAAGAATTCTTGGAAATAATTTCTTTCTCTAATTCAGAGTGGTTATTCTTCTAGGGTGGTTACTATGCAAGGCTAGTGAGCACAGTCTACCCTACTATTTCTCTCACAGCTGGAAGGGAGAAGAGACAGATATAAATCTTTTCAAAAGCATTTGAGTAAAAGTGAACAGGACAAAATAGATCTGAATTTGAACTTAGCTATTTGGTTTGCCTTTATAAGCCAGTAACAGTTTTGTTACTGATACCGCCCATTACATCAATTTATGAGTTCACCCCCACTTATTATTAACTTATTAATTGTCCTGAAGATAGAAGAAAAGCTATGTTTTGATTTGACAGAACATGAGAAATTTTCAGCCAATAGCATTACAGCCTATGATACTTTGCTTTCATTGTACAGAAAGAAAAAGGTCATCTCAACAATAGACAAGTCTTCAAAAATAAAACTTAACTATTTTTTACATGCGAGAATTCTGTGACATGCAATCTGTAGAATTCAAGTTGAGCAAATGCATTATTGATATTTTGTTTTGAGAATAATCAAACACTTGTTTTCTTGTATTAAATCCCTCAAGATAGTCACGCACGTGTTGCCTGGTAGCAAGTCCCAACCATGCAATTGTCAAGTTCTGAAGAATTCAAATAATGAACAATCAGAAAACAGGAAATCTTTTCTATTGCATTCTCTTGTAACTGTAATGTGTGAAAAGAAAAAAAAATGTCTAAATTGAGAATATCAACAGTTTTTGTATTAATCCATCAATGATGGCTAGAATAACTGTAAATGGTGCTCTTTTTTTTTTTTACAAAGAACAGCTTTCTAGAACAGAATTAAGATCTTTCCCAAATGATTAGAAGCAAAACTCAGAAAGAAAGAAATAATTTACTCTTTCTTCTATTTTGCAGTTTATAACAGTGATTTTATTGCTTTTGTAACTGTTATAGTCAGGTAGAAAGATTTTTCTGTATAAATCTTCCAACTAAGAAAATCCTTGAAAATCAGCATTGTAAATTTTTACCTGCTTTTCATCTCAGATCAAACACTGACTGCATAAAGTCTACAGTCAATTATTATCTACTATTCCTGTCCTCGTAATTTTCCCTTCCTACTGTATATTCATTCATTCATATTATAAATATCATTCCTCATCACTATATTAGGACCTTTTATGTTAATTAATGACAGAGAGAAAGAGTAGTATTCATTTCTTTTAGAATAAATATTCTTGTTGCAAAAAAGGAAAGACGGTTAGCACTCCCTTTGATAAGATCATTTGATCCTCCTAACACATATGGGCACTTGCTTCCTACTTTGAAGCAAACCTATTTTTTTGGATGTGCGTTGTGGTGCAGTGGATATCCACTCAGCATGACAACTTGGGGAGCCGAGTTAAAATTTCAGTTGAATTTGTTGCATTCACTTACACACAAATATCCTTGGCAAAGGTATTAATTCATCTATTCCTTCCAGTTATGGGTTAAATAACAGAACAGATTGGGTTCTATAGCCTTGGCTGGCAATCAGTCTACCGCATAAAGCAATGGCAACCTACTGCGGGATAATCTTTTGCCCAGTCAATCATGTCACTTTTGAGACATGATCACCCAAGCGTATATCACGTATGGATTTGACTGACTGATTCTTGTTATATTGATAAAATTCTCTAAAGGACATGATATGATTTTGAGATCAACAGGACAGATGGTGCTGGCATCTTGGTGAATGCTGTGATAATTGCAAATAAGAAAATGAACTAGATTTTCATTTGGCAACTGTAACTTCCATAAGCTTTTTGTAACAAAGCATTTAATATACATAGAACTGATAAGTTTGTTTTTACTGTGTATTTGCAAATTAAGATCAGTTAACTGTGCAGTAATATCCACACAAAAAGCCAGATCTTTGAGCCAACTTTCATCTTTTATTTCATCTGTGTTTTGATCTTTTGTCACCAAAATCATATTTCTTGTCACAACAAATAGAATTTTTTCAGCACTTTGTGACCTGACAACCAGCGGACTTCTGTGTTAAATGGAACATTAGTGAACTGGCTATCTATATCTTTCACAACTAATGGAACTGACATTGTTTGAGAGTATAGCCTCTGAAATATTTCATAGTTTTTGTGACCTAGCTAAGCACATGATTCAATTTTTAAATCTTTGAGCATAAATTTTGCTGATGATGTAGTGAAAATGTGCAAATGCTGAATCTGGACCTGTGCTTTCTAGTTTTCTTTGTAACTTGGAAGGATTACCATTATGTTTGCAAACCCTTTTTTGCAGTCCCTTTAGTAGATAGGCATACAAGTTTACTCAAATCTTATACTCTGTACATGTGCAGAACCTGCTCAACTCTCTCAAAGATGTCCTGACTTGTTGTAGTGTCAATCATGGCTATCATTCAACTGAGTTTCTAGCTTAAGCAACATTCCATTTCTGAATATTTGCAGAAAAGGTTGTTGTGTCAAGTTCACCTTCAATTCCTTGAGTTTTGAAAAATGCATTAGAACTTCATATTTATTTATTTTTTTTAATCATTTCACCCCAAGCAAGGCATTCCACTGCCACTATTGCGCTTGGGGCTACATGGGGGAAGGTAAATAGAAAGAGTGGTTAGATATAGGAAATATCAGAAGGGGGGTGATAGATAGTTGGGTGGGTGGGAAGAGCGTTTGAAAGAATGGAAGCGAGTTAGTTTGTTAGGAGGTGTCTATTGACCTTACATTTAAACTTCTGGAGATTGTAGCCGTTGGGGAAGCAGTCTTGTGGAAGGGAATTCCACAGTCGGGAAGTGCAAGAAAAGAAACTGTTGGAGTAGAAGTTGCAATTGCATTTTATCAGTTTCACTGTAAAAGGGTGGGATCTAGTTGCTAATCTAGTATCTCATGCAAATTCGAACCTAGGGGGCACCAGTGATCTAAGTTCATCAGAGCAGAAGCCATGAAAGTATTTATAGAAGAGACACGGGGAAGCCACGTTGTGCCAGTGAGAGAGAGAGACTGCAGGTGGTCTGCTAAGTTGGTATGGATCACATTACAGACCCTCCGCTGTACCTTGTCTAGAAGCCCAAGGAGAATAGCAGGGGCACCCGACCAGATATGGCAAGAGTATTCAATGCACGGGCAGATGGTAGATTTATAAATGTGCAGGATAGATTCAGAGGGAAAAAACCTCCAGGCCCTGCACAGAGAACCGACTTTCATAGCAGCGGATTTAGCAATGGATTCGATATAGTCATTCCACTTGAGGTCCGCTGATTGTAAGATTGATGGTTCTTTTAATAATATCTTTTCAACTTGTACTCTTTTGGTATGGTGATGGGGTTGTTCTAAATTAAACAGTGTATTGCTTCATTCATTGTTGTGCAAAAATATCTTAATTCCTACTTTTCTTGAAACCTTTGCCTTTTTTTTGTTTAATTTTCTTTTTCCCTTACCTGGAGGGGCACTAGTTATAACAGGGTTGAAGAAGTAGAAAAAAACTAATTTTCAAAAATGATGTTGTGGAATTTGAAAAATTGCTTGTACATTTAAACTAAAGTTAACAGTAAAAAGAGATAAAACAATTTTCATAACACCTCTAAAATTGTTTTTTGTCTGATATTTCACCTTTAATCACAAGAACCTTTGAAATTTTGAAAGAAGATTTTCTGTTTACGACAATTCTACCCCTGCAACTTCGACAATTCTACTCCTGCAGCTTCTTCTCTCGCACTTCCCGCCTGTGGAACTCACTCCCATATTCTTGCTTTCCTGATGGCTACAACCTCCAGAAATTTAAATGCAAAGTCAATACTCATCTACTAACCACTGGACTCTAGCTCTCTCCCCACCCCCGTATAACCTTCCCTTTCTCTCCACCTATGTATCTGTCATCACACCTGCTTTCTCAGCTTTCTATTGCTCCTTTCTAACTAGTTTGTACTCCTCACTCTTTTCTAATTAATCTTTTTACAGTTATGTAGCCCCCTGCACATCAGTGGCATTTCTGCCTTGCTCGGGGTGAAATGATTAAAAAAAAAAAGCTGTTAATGAACTGCCATATTGTTTTTGTGGTATGATATCTAGTGGTATGGCTATAACACAGAACTTGATCTGGAGCTATTTTCTCTGCCACCAAGAATATTGAATAATTGTTACAATTTTTAAAATGATAGCTTAGTTCCATACTAAGTTAAAGTTTGTCAATAATATTAAAATTACTTTTAATAAATTTATGCAATAAATGGTATTCTTATTTGGTATTTCATTAAAATAAATCAAAATGTATAAAAATGTGATTTATTTTCTTAAATATTGTAATTTCTAAATTATAAAAACTGCAATTTTGGTTGTTAAGAACCAAATCAGTACCCTTTAATACAGGCCACAGATGTGCCTGTGAAGGGTTACATGCAGCCCCCCGAGCCGCTTATCTAACATGCCTGATTTCCACTAAGTATTGAATTCGTTCAAATCTTGTAAATACACTAAATCTATTTAAATCATTTTTTCTATGTATTGAATCCATTTAAATCTATTTAAATCCTTTACCTACTCTAAGTATTAAATAAAACTAAACCATAGACCTACTCTCACATCTGGAAAAGATGGGCCTTGCCAGTTATTTAAATTTTGATTTTTTTTTCCTATCCTTTCCACTGTTATTCTGGTCCCCCCCGCCAATTATTTTATTTTCCACTTTCTTACAACATATCCATTTATTCTTTAACCTGTATAGTTATTCTGACTTTCTCTCCCTCTTTTTTAATTCCAAAATCAAATTAATTTTGAATTAATTTTCCAACCTTTGCTTTTATTCTGGATTCAAGAGCAATAAGTTTAGAGCTGTAAACTAAAACACTGAACAAATAAAACTCAAAACTTGCAGGTCATGTCTGAAACCATTTGTCTTGAACTAAAAATGAAGTCATTCTATTAAAATTTGTGGCATCCAATTCACATCTCTAAAATTGATTTCAAAACTAGAAATATCTGAGAAAAGTTCTTGATTTCTGAATTATTTGCAGAGTATTTTAATATAAAGATTACCCATAATTCTCTTTCAATGCACATTGTATTCAGGCATCAAATACAAACAAATAACAAATAAGAGAATTTCAAATTCTTTTCTTTGATTTTCTGCCTCCTAACTGTGTCCTCTACAAATTGCATGCAGGATATGGAAGCCATTGGTTTTTTTTTCTTAAAACAAAAAATAAACGTGAGCAGTCATGATTCATTTCACAAAAGTTTTCTAATTTAGCCCCAGAGCTTTAATTTCTTCCCATTAAGTTAATTAATGATGTTAACGAATGTTTCTTTGACCTTGGTTTTAACCACATTCAATGATCCATTTGCACTGAAGGCATGTTTATCATGTTCACAGCTACTTGCTTATACAAGATGGTTGTAGACCTGCCAATAATCTTTACTTTGTTTTGATTTTTTCCATACAGTCAAGTCTATTCTTATTCTTTATAAACAATGAAGTTAATTGCCTAAGAAATAATTTCATTGAAAAACCCAAGAGAAATCAAATTTAATCATTTTAGTTAAAAATATCATTTTAGCAAATGGAGGAGTAGGACTACAGGCAGGGAAAGGAAGAATATGTTGCACTAATTTTCCAAGTGAAATGAGCCTGCTTGTTTTCAGAATTATCATTTGAAATTATAAATTTTGGTACTACTTAAATTTATTGGTCCACTCATAATAAACAGGGAATAATTTTTAACGATTTTTGTCATTGAGTTTTTTTTACAATATTTTTATCAGCTTAGAAGAGGGCCCAGTTCATAATATAAGTAGTGTGTCAAATTAATCCCTGAATTTTTAAAGAGTGTTCCATACTTTGGTTTTATTTACAAATGTAAAATTTGAAACTGTGCATATGTCATTAATAACTGTGTTCTATTGCAAATTGAGGAAAAAGACAACATTGGTAGGATGCAGTTATCAATAATATAAACACAGTTTCAAACTTTGTAAATAAAAACAAAGTACAGATAAAAGGCAATGTCAATCATTATCTACTGTCCTCCTGATTACCATTTTCACTTCCCACTCATTATTAATGTTTCTGTTTCTCATTCTTCCACATTCAGTAGCCCTTTGTGTCTTAATGGCTTTGCTACCTTGCATGGGGTGAAAATGATTTAGGAGGGAAAGATAACTCTTTATAAAAACTCAAGGAGCAGTTTGACGTAGTATTTATGTTATGAACGGGACCTAACTTTTAAAATTAGTATTTTTTATTTTGACAAATGTCATAGATAGAGAAATGTATAATGTATGCTAATATACAAAAACTATTGTGCCCAAAATTCTTTCCTGATATTTTATGAGGGAATCAGTTAATTGAAGTAGTGCCTGAATTGTAGCAGAGATTGAATATTGAACATGATAATTGTTGGAAAATATGCCATTTGACTTAATCTTAGATATAATCCCGCAACAGATTTTTTTCCTTGATATCATGTAAACCTTATCCATTGTGAAATTATGCTATCAATCAGTACATAAGCCAGCTAAAATTATTTATAGTAATGGTGGAATTAACTGTTTCCATACATGAAACATGTAGCATTCATTGACTAAACTGTCCTTATTTACATTGTTCAAAGTGTTGTTCTCATCATTATTGCCATATTCACAATGTTTTGGCCATTGTACACTTTGAACTTCTTCTGGCACTTATAAATTGAACCAAAACCTTTATTTTGATCACTGGGATATATCATTCTCGTTCCATGTGCCTTGCCACTTGCGGATGTCATGTAGTTGTTTCCATTTAAGTCACTACGGCATGGCACATGGAACATTAATGATATATCCCAGTTATCAAAATAAAGGGTTCGGTTCAAAATTCCAAGCACCCAAAGCATGCCAGAGTGTACAACAGCTGAAATGTTATGAATATGGTAATAAAGATGAGGTCAACAGTCTGAACAAATACTACCTCATCTCAGAAGTATCTTCTTCTATGTGCAGTGTTCTTTCAGGAGGTAGGCGATCATGGCCTTCCACATCTCCCTATCCCTAGTAACTCTTAACACTCTTTCTTCTGTTGCCAGTGGTGATTGTAGAACTCTGAAAGTGGTGGCAGGCACTTCTGAAGAGGAGGCGGGCAAACTCAAGCAGCATCATCATTTTCATACAACGCCACTATCATAGACAAAACTTAGAAATTAGTTTTTGAGTATAAGTATGTTACTTTGTTAAATAAAGTGACTACCTATATATCTACAAATCAAGTTGGAGACATTATTTCTAGTTAATGTCTTCCTTCAGATATGAAAACATGACTATAAAGTCTTTTCCCCTCCCTAAAAACATGTCTGTTTCTATCTATCTGGTTGTTTTATTTTGTTTGTTTTTCTTTCAAATTGGTTTCTGTATGTGCTTTTAAAAAGCTAAATGAAACAGAAAACACAAAAGGAAAAGTACTGAAGATCAGATCTTATTATAATCAGAGACTGAGCAGTTTCAATAATTTTTGAAGCTTATAAAAGTAGTGGTGGCACACCAAGGGGCCAGACAAAATTTGAGAGAGGGGATTGGCCCCCTTATGCTGTCCCTAGAATTGCTACTTTCTGCTACCCCTGCCAAACCCTGCCCTGCCAATATGTTATGCATTACTTTCCACTGTCTCTCTTTCCCTCTACCTCTGACCTGTATCAGATTTTCCAAGCCCTCATTCCTCCTTAAAATAATTTTAGCTGTCTTTTCTTGATGTTAAGTATCAGTTTCTTTTTAGTTTCCATCCTAATCCTCCTCGTTGTCACTTGTTCAGTCAAGAGTATCTTCAGCAAATATACGAAGAGTTAACATTAGTGTTGTTTGAAATTTATAAATGTATAAATTCTTTTTCTTAAAATAGTTTTTCAATAAATCAAACTTCTTAAGTCCAGTAACTGTTATTTCTCTTTCTTGTATTGATGGGCATTTCCTTTGTTTAATGTAGTATGAGATGCTCAGTTGATGTGACTTTTGTTTGTTATTCTGTAGTGCCAGTCTATAGGGTCTGATGAAGGGCTGTTTGCTTTAAGATCAAAAATACTCAGTCATTTGCTTGAAATCTTTATCACCACTTATATATAGATGATAGTTTGGGCAGATCTGAATGACTTGGATCGTATACATGACATCCATGTAAGAGTTTAACGCAATCATTTATGAAGATGATTAAAAAATTTAAGTATTGTTTGTAACTAATAAATACTACTTGCTATAAATTATATGAATCTAATGGAATTTGCCCATCCTTCCTGAGTACTCAAGAAATGTATCTTTGTTTCAACCTTGGCCTTGTTCAACAAATATCTCTCCAATTCTAAAAGTGCATGTAAGTTTTATTGAGATGGATTACAAAAGATGATATGAAAAAATATTGCAAATCACATCTGTAAGAATTTTTTGTAGATGATGAAATTAATAGTCCTCTTTTTAATACAAAAATTACAGATTTTGCAAGTATTAGGCTCAGTATATTGTGTGTGGTGGTGGTGCAGTTGATATTGGCTCAAAACAAGAAATTGGAGAGCCGAGTTCAAATTCCAGTTGAATTTGTTGCATTCATTTATGTGCAAATACCCTTAGGGAAAAATATGAACCCATCTCTTCCCTCTCCAGCTATGGATTGAATAGCAGGACAGATTGAGTTCAATAGCCTTGGTTAGCAACCAGTCTACCACAGAAAGTAATGGCAAATTACTGCAGGAAAATCTTCTGCCCAGTCAGTCATGTCTCCTTCATGACATGATCACCCAAGTGTGTATCATGTATGGCATTTAACTGACTGATATTAAACTAGAAAATACTAAAGTTGCAATATCAGAATTTACAGTTTATTATTCATATCTGTCTTTAAACTTCTTATTAAATCAGCAGAAATTATTTGTTTGCAACACAGTCTGAAGCAAAGTGTATCATTTATATAAAATTGTAACTAGATAGACTATTGGTATATATAATTATAACTAACAGAAACAAAATGGAAAGAAAATATGAGAATAATGATAAACCTGAAGACAATACAAATATTGAATGAAACGAGAAAAATTGAGTTGGAAATCGAAATACTATTACATTACTTAATTGTTCTTTTGAGTAGTGTCCATTGGCAAATATCTTGTCCATACTTCTAAGATAAGGTAGTATTTACATTATTTACATTGTTCAGACTATTGTCCTAATCTTTATTGCCATGTTTATGATGTTTTGGCCATTATACACTCCAGCCTTCTTCAAGAATTTCAAACCAAGTCATTTATTTTTATTACTGGAGTATATCATTCTCATTCCATGTACAATGCTACTTCTGATAGCCATGTAGTTATCTTTCTTTAACTTAACTCTCTAAGTTATTTGTTCACCATTGCTGTAGCCTGATATTGAACTCACAACTCTTTGGGTCAAGTCACTGGAACTAACCAACATCTATATTCACTGGCCCAATGGCCAAAACATTGTAAACAAGGCAATTAAGATGAGGACAATAGTTTGAAAAATGTAAATAAGGCAAATATCTTGTTTGGGATAACTGTGTCATTTCTCTAGATTTATAAATTTAATCTGAGTTGTTCCTGTTTATATGATCACTTCTACAAAACATTAGAACTAAAAAGAATAGGAAGTTGTGGAGAGCCATAATTATCCATGTTTTGAAGGGACAGAGAGAACAGAAAGCAACCTATCTAATGAGCTCATGTAAATAGATGGCAGAACACAGACTGGGGTTGAGAGTAAGGAGACAAACATTGCTTAGAACTGCAAAGAATAGGAAGTTGTAGAGAATGATAATCATCAGGAGAAAATAGTGAGGAACCTGTATAATGAGTTCATGTACATAGATGGCAGAACAGAGACTGGAAATGAGAGTAAGGAGATACGTTGCTTAGAACTACAAATAGGAAGTTGGAGAGAGCCATAATCATTCATGCTTTGAAGGGAGAAGAGGAAACAGTGAGTAACCTGTATAATGAATTCATTTACCTGGATGGCAGAACAGAGAGTAGGAGTGAGAGTAAGGAGACAAACATTGCTTAGAACTACAAAGGATAGGAAGTTGTAGAGAACCATAACCATCCCTGTCTTGAAAGGACAGTAGAAAATAGTGAGTAACCTGCCTAATGAGTTTGTGTAAATGGATGGCAGAACAGGGACTGGAATTAAGAGTAAGAAGAAAAACATTGCTTAGAACTACAAAGGAAAAGGATAGGAAGTTATGGAGAGCCATAATCACTCATATCTTGAAGGAACAGGGAAAAATAGTGAGTAACCTGCCTAATGAGCTTGTGTAAATGGATGGCAGAACAGCGACAGGAACAGAGAGTAAAACTACAAAAGATAGGACATTGTGGAGAGCTCTGGTCTTGCACATCCTGAGGAAACGCAGTACATAAAAGCAGAAGAATATTTTATATCAGTTTGTCACCCTGTTATTAAGAATGTGCCAATTTAATAACTATAAATTATTATTTGCTTACAACACAATTTGAAGCAAAAGGTAGCATTTCCATAAAAACTAGCCCCGTTTTGCCAAATAGAGGGCATTTATATAGACTAAAACCTCAATAGAAAAATTGCCTCAAACAAAATGTGGGGGAAATTTGAGAATAATAACCAAACTGAAGACAGACACAGAGATTGAGTGAAACAAGAGAAAAATTGTGCAAGAGTGTGTGTGGAAATATTATAACATTGGATTATTTGCTTGTTTTTACCGGAGGTTCTTTTCAGTCGCCATTATTGGCAAATGTCTTGTTTGGTGATAAATGTGTCATTTTTCTGGATTGATAAACCTGAGTATTTACAATAATTTACACAGAATTAATTTAAATTTACAAATTAATAAAAGCCCTAACCATCATTAAACAAGTTGTCTGAAATGTCACACTGATCAACCTGGCTGTATTTTGTACTTTGCAAAAGAAAAAAAATTATTATTACAGTACTACCGTTTAAAAAAGTAATTGGTTGGCCAATTAGTTTTGTTTCTTCCTACCTTTTGCTAATATTTTTTCTAATCAAATTAAATAGAAGTTTCTAAGCATAGATTTATTTTGGCACAAGTATATGAGCAACAAGAAGGAGAAAATGAATTGGTTTCATTTTATTTTTAAACTCTTTATATCAATTCTTTATGGGTCATTTAAAGTCAAAATTTAGTTTTCTTGAGAGCTTTTCTAATTTCTTTTTTCCTATTAAAATATAGTGGAAAAGGTCTGAATCCATCATTTCTCCTTTTAGCTATGGTTTAAATAGCAGAACAGATTGAGTTCTGTAGCCTTGTTTGGCAACCAGTCTACCACAGAAAGTAGTGGCAACCTACTGCAGGAAAGTATTCTGCCCAGTCAGTCATGTCTTCTTTGTGACATGATCAGTCAAGTGTGTATCACATATGGCACTGACTGACTGAATAAGATATATTAGTAGATTTTTTTTTTTTAAGTTAAAATCTATTGATGGAGTTTGATTTGTTTTTAATATTAAATTTTATTGTTTGAAAATTTTACTATAAAAATCCATTTCTATACTTTCATAGTGTTTTGACTTTAGTTTGGGGGTCCACTATTTTCCATAGCTAGAACCCTAACAGATACTATCACCCCAGGTCAGGGTCAACCTGGGAGCATTCACTACCATATTAAAGAACAGACATCACATAACAATCCAGTACTTTCTTCTTTTTTCCAATGAAATTTGAGTGTTTACTTAAAAAAACAGCTTGTTTCTCTGAAATTAATTAAAAACAAAATTCTGGTTTTAAAATAAAATTCAAAATATCCCTTTTTGTAAAATTTTTTGAAAATATCAAATCTACAAAAAAAAAAAGTTGAAAATGTTAAAAAGAATTAAAAAATTAAGAATAATTTGTATACAAAAATGGGAGTTTTAGTGTAAAAAAAAAAGAATAATTTGTGGTCAAAATAAAAAGTAACAAAAACATTCAAGTCACAATTAGATTAGCATATTTATAAATCTACTAATCATCTGTGCATTGAATATTGCTGCCATATTTGTTCTACTGTTCCTACAATATCTTGAGATTTTTGAGAAAATCAAAAAAGAGTCTGTAGCGTTATCAATCTGACCTGGCATCTCAATTCCAGTCACTTTTCTGCTGCTGTGATGTGGCTTCCTCTGTCTTTTTGACAAATATTTTCATGATAATTGTTCTGATGAATTTTCCTCCTTGGTATCTTGACTACTATTTAAATACAAATTTAAGCATACTACAAGATTGGCAACTAAGTCTCAGTGTTTTACTGTTGAACTACCTAAAAATAACCATAAGTGCTATTCTAAGAGCTTCTTTTCTTGCCTGTGGAATTCTCATCCAGATCCATGCTTCTCTTCTGGAATACTGTTCTTATATCATCCTTCTATCTAAATATTTTCATAGCAGTTGTTCTAATGAACACTCCACCTTGGTACTTGACAGCATGAATATGAACATACTACTTGATTGGCAACTAGGTCTCATTATTATACTGTTGGAATAGCTAAATTAAACTTTATGTTCTATTCTAATAGTTTTCTTTCTTGTATCACTTGCCTGTGGAATTCTCTTCCTGTTTCTTGCTTCCTATAATCTTCAAAATTTTAAATGTAATGCCAATTGCCACCTTTTGAATTCTGTTCTTTTACTGTCCTTTCTTCTCACTAAAGTCTTCTCATTCTCTTTCACTCCCAGTAAACCCTTGCATTTTAGTGGCATTATTGCCTTACTTAGGGTGAAATGATTTTTTAAAAAACCAATAGAATAAAGATACAACATTGCAGTATTTATAAACTATTTAATTTATTAAATTGTTTATAAATACTGCAATGTTGTATTGGTTTTTTAAAAAATCATTTCACCCCAAGCAAGGCAATAATGCCACTAAAATGCAAGGGTTTACTGGGAGTGAAAGAGAATGAGAAGACTTTAGTGAGAAGAAAGGACAGTAAAAGAACAGAATTCAAAAGGTGGCAATTGGGGTTACATTTAAAATTAGAATAAAGATACAACATTGCAGTATTTATAAACAATTTAACTTACATTAAAATATTATATACAAAGCACAAAATGTTTGCTATGCGAAGAATAGAAATGCTTCAGGAACAACAGTAGATTATTAACTACAAAGATTTTTCTTAAGTTACATTTGTCACAAATAATGTCTCAATAGGATATAAGATTTCAGAAATATAATTTCATCTGTTTAACCTGATGGCAAGTGCAAAGTTATAGATGATTACCTCTTCACACACTGTTTTATTGCTGTAAGTGCTCTTACAGTTAAAAAACATTTTGAAAATGGCACTGAAAATGAATTCCAAGTCCTGTATTGCTGTAATTTTACAGAAAAGAATCATAGCTTTTAGCCATTTTGTGACTTTCATTGTTCAGAACACATTAGAATTTTTTTAAAATCATTTCATCCCAACCAAAACAACAAAGTCACAAAGAAGCAAGTAGTTACTGAGTGTTAGAATATAAGGAGAAAAAGACACTATTAAGAATTGTGAACAAGAAAATAATTAAGAGAGAAGATAATGATTTAATTTTGGGTTTAAATTTTTGAAAATCAAAGTTGACTGGGAAGCAAGAAGTCGGAAGAGAATTTCATAAGTGAGAAGTACTGTAACTTTTAGCATAGAATTTATGGCTACATCTCATTATTTCAATTGCATAAAAATGTATTTTTTTCTTATGTCTTAAAGCCTTTCAGGATGTGGGTGACAATAGCCCTCCACAATTTCATATCATTTGTTTTAACTTATTACTGTCTGTATTTGTTTATATTTCTGAAATGTGGTGGTATTTACACTGTGGAAATTAACTAACCAATGCCTATATCCACTAGGGCAAGTGTTCTTGAGGAGAAGTGTATATAGGTGTTGGTTAGTTTCAGTGACTTTGCCCAAAAGAGTTGTGAGTCCTATACAGGTTACAGCAGTGGTGAACAAATAACTTAGAGAGTCAGGTTAAAGGAAGATAACACATGACTACCAGAAGCAGCTTTGCACAAGGAATTAGAATGATATACCCCAATGATTGTAATAAAGGGTTCAATAAAAAACTCTTAGCACTTGAAAAAAGCCAGAGTGTACAACAGCTGAAATGTCATACAAATAGCAACAAAGATGGGGACAATAGTTCAAATAATGTAAATAGTGTTTTTACTGTCTTTCTGTTCTTTTTTGCACATTTGTTAGGTAGGTTACTGTTTCTTCCAATTTTCTTGCCTTCAATATGCTTTTTAAGTGTTAAATTGTCTAGATCTTCTTTCCTTAATATGCATCGCAGAAATTTTGTCTACCTGTAAAGATAATATAAGACAATGTATTTTTATAGGAAATTCATTTTCCTCTAATTTCTCTCTGAATTAATGAGATAACAAATTATTATTATTTGCACTATTTACATTTGGACTAATGTCTTCATCTTTATAATTGTTATCATACAATTTCCTTCTCTTTAAACTTCTGGGTTGTGGAGTTATCATTATTTAAACTATTTACATTCAGACAATTGTCCTCATTTTTGTTATTGTTATCACAATGTTTCAGTTGTTGTGCTCTTAAGCCTTAGAGAATTAAGAACTAGATGTGATATCATGTGATATGGGCAGTGGAATTAGAACAGTCCACTCCATAGATTACATAAAAGGTTCAATTTGGCATTCCCTGTTGGTTATCTAGTTTGATATGCTTCTGATGGAGGCTAAAGTGAACAACGGCCAAAATGTGATAAAATCAATAGAGATGGGGATAGTAGTGTGAATATAAGTGCAAAAAATCATTTTCTTTTCTTATAACCAGTATTAATAGTTCTAATTCTGGTGAGATTATTTTTTATTCAGATCTGTTGAAAAGATATTACTCAGTTACTTTCTGTTTAATTTTTATTGACAAAATTTTCAAATAAGTCTATTCTTCAACATGTCTCAGTTGCAGCTAACAGATGAATGTCTTTTTTTTTTGAGAATTCTCATAAACTTACATTAAAATGACTGATATATCTATTTTCAGTAATGGCAAATAATAAATGATATCTTACTAATCTAAAAAGAGAATTTTTTTTTATTATATTGATCATTGGGCGTCATTGCTACCAAAGACTTGATAAATATAAGTTCTCTTTTCATCTCAGTGAGTCATCACATTCTGGTCAGTGATTCACCAACTGACCTTCTAAGACCATCATTTCTATGCATCATACTTAATCTGACATGAAAATATGTCCAAGATAACACTTGATTCATCTTTTTATCTATCTTGGAGTGAATCCTTCATCGCATAGGAAAGTAGATGCTATTGAATGAAAGATAAAACCCCGAAAAAATATCTGCCTGAAGATAGTTCTTAGTATTTCCATAAAAGTTCTGCTTTCAGTCTTCATTGCCTCCCAACCACTTTTCCAGGTTTCAAGATATGTTTAAATCTCTTCCTGCTTTCCAGATCCCATTTCTAAAAGTCTTTGAAAATTCTTCATATAATTATCCCGTCTTTATTTCACACTTACACACTCTGCCAATATTTACATAGACTAACTTATAGGTAGCCAACTCATTTCCTAAGAAAGATTGACTGTTGTTCTGTTATCATCATATATTTATAAGAATAACTGTTTAAAAAAAGATGGGTTGAATAGTGGAACAGATTTAATTCTGTAGCCTTGATTGGCAACCAGTAACCGCAGAAAGAAATGGCAACCTATTGTGAAAAAATCTTCTGCCTAGTCAGTCATGGATTGAAAGAGATATTATTGCCCAACTATGTACCATGTATAGTACTTAACTGACTGATTTGGATAAAAGTATTGAATAACAGGACTGATTGTGGACTACAGACTTAGTTGGCAAGCTACTTAGGGAAAATTTTCTGCCTAGTCAGATATGGATCAAAAGAGACATGATTGCCTAAGAGTGTATCACACATGGCACTATACTGACTGATCAATTCACTATTATATAGAGTACGGTGGGTAAATTGTCGCAATTCTATATTTTTAATTTCATGCATGTATGTTGTTTGTTTTTGATTTTGTCAACTGCAAGGTATAATAGGATCAGTTGGGTTATGTGTGCTACCTCTAGAACAATGCTATATTAAACTTAATATTTTTGTTCAGAGTCAGAGGCACAAGGTTGTTGATACCTTTATCAACCATAGAAGTGCTCTCCCTAGAAATAGTTCTTTGGATTGTGAAATCAATCTTTGAATTGAAAAGGCCAGCAAAGGCTTTGGTAAATTAAAAACATGGGCCTGGTCAGACAGGGATATTTCAAATGACACTAAGATGAATGTTTACAAGTTGTGTATTCTGACTGCTCTTCTGTATTCTTCAGAGATATTGTCTATATATCAACAAAATCAGTTTTGTACATTTATAATTCTACCATTCATCTGTGCATTTCTTTTGCTATATCTGGTTGAGTGCTCCTGCTAATCATCTTTAGATTCTCAACAAAATTCAAAGAAAGATCTGCAGTGTAACCCTGACTTGGAATCTTGACTTCAGTCACTTTATCTAGCTTTCCTCTTTCTTTTCTACAAGTATTTTCATGGCAACTGCTGTGTCAAGCTTCTTTCCCTGTGCCCTGAAAACATGCATTTATGCATGCTACTAGATTGGCATCAAGGTCCCACTCTTTTATTTACCACTGAAATAGTTAGATATAAACTTTCTCTTCTACTTTAACAGTTTCTTTTCTCACACTTCCCATTTATGGAAATCTTTTCCATTTGTTTGCTTTCCCGATAGCTACAATCTCCAAAAGTTTAGGTGCAATGTCAATTGTGATCTTCTATCTACTTGATTCCTACCCTTATCTTATCCTTTCTTTGACTTACCCTGTACCTTGTTTTTTTCTCTCTCACTGTAACCTCCTGTGCACCAGTGGTGGCCCTGCCTTGCTTGGGGTGAAATGATTATAAAAAATCTTGGTAAAATTTCATTGAAAGTGTCTTAGGTGTATCCTAACCATCAAGTGACAGTCTTTTACACCAGACACAGTTCTGCAATTTACCAAAACACCCAGCATAGAGAAGCTGCTCATTGATGATCAACTGTGGTAAGCAGGTTATCTCAGGAGGACAAGAGATTGCCTCACAAATGTTTTTTAGAGAGTTCACTCTTGGTAAACATCCCCAGACACAAAGAAACATTTCAAGGTTGTTGTTAAAAAACAACCAGAACCTCTTGTAATTAGATTCTAAGACTGGGAAAGAAAAAATAGGGAGAGAATGGTTAGAGAAAAATATTTTTTGATGGTATTAATCACTTTTTGATCAAAAGTGCTGAGCATTTGAAGTTAAAAAGAACTTTTAGGAAAGGTGATGTTCACGATGCGATGGATAAATTGTCGTCTAAGTTATGCGGCAATGAAAATAACACTAACATCTCATTTTAGCATACACTTACAAAAATTACACAATTATATCTTGAAATACTAAAGAATAAATTTATTAAATTTATTAATTAAACAGCCTCCAGACGACTTTGGAATCTCATGTAACTTTTCTGAACAGTAGCCTTGCTTAAGTTAATGAATGCTGCCATAATCCTTGTCATTCATCTTTTGTGTTGCAAAGAGTTTTGTTGGTCTCTTGCTTAAATGCATCCCACACATAAAAATCAAGGGGGTCTGGGAAGTTTGGTGGCCAGATGCAAGATGTGATGTGGTCACAGAAATTGTCTGACAGCCATCACGGGGTTCTTCTGCTTGCCTAGGTACAGACTCCTGTTACCAGGCATACAGTCTTTCAGCATATATCCTCTTGACCCAGGGTAGCACTACTTCCTCAATGCACTTAATATAGACCTTTGTGATTCTCACCTACAAATTTGGGTGTTCTGTTCCTGTCAAAATGATCAGAATGAGCTGTCCAAGCTATAATATCTTTGTAATCACTATTATACTCACCCAAACACTTACCAAATCCCCTGCATTGTGCTCAGATTGACACCTAAACACTCTGAAATATTTGAATTAGATCTTCAAGCATAGAGAATGCTTTTACAAATTTATGTCAAAGAGAATTGCATCATGGTAATCTTTTTATCACAGACAGTGCCCAACTGAACTTACTATACTGTGCTGTTGACAAAATCAAAAACAAACAATGCACATGTGTGAAATTAAAAATATATAATAGTGACAATGTACCCATTGTACCTTGTAGACTCAATTTTAGGAAATATTCAGTCTGAGTTTGTATGTAACATCTGTAGGAAGGTTGTTCTATCTTGAGCTGGATTTGCTAGTCGCCTAAGATTGCATAAAAATTGGCAGTCTAAAGTTAACTATGTGGAGGTTCTTCCTGACAGGCCTGCAGGGTAGCTATGTCAGTTTTGTCATAAAATGTGCTGGTTGCTGAATTGAAGAAGCACATGAGAGTGCATAAGTAAATGTCACTTTCAAAACTCTCCAAAAGCCTTTTGTTTGTCATATATGTAAAAAGTATACAGGAGTGAGGATGGCTTACAAACTCATCTGCAGGCCTATGGCCACTCAGCTCAATGTTGAAGAGATAGCATTCTTCTGTAAAGTCTTTACAGTTATAATATATACATATATATATATATATATATAAGTTGACTATATGGATCAGAGTCTGACAAAAAAAGAACAAATATGAAACATATCTCAATCAAACACGTTTCATTTTTATTGAAACTTCTTCAGAGACTGAAAGAAAAATGTGATTTGAGGTGAGTTCTTATTGGTCAGATATATGTCGCATGTAATAAATCAATAGATCATTTTTAGATGTATGTGCACAGAATATTTTTGACAACAAAGTTTAAAATAGTTTATGTATATATATGTTTGTGTAGAAATGCTTGTCTGTTTAGGTGTATGTTGGTGATAATGTTAGTTAATGTGTGTGTGTGTGCATTAATACACATGTCGTGTGTATTAAAGCAATATAGATATGTGAGGATTATTCATGAGACACATATAATTCCTATTTGCTGTTTTTTCTTAGTCTATCATATATATATATATATATATATACATAAATTCTTTTGAAAATGTGTATATTAATGTATATACATGTATTTAAGTATGCAAATTTAATATCCATCTTATATATGAACATGAAATAGACATACACACACACACACACACACACATATATATATATAGAGAGAGATATATAAAACATGATATTGTGATAACATTTTTTCCTGCAAACGAAAAACTGATTAATTTTAAGCTGTTTATATACTTATACTGTTAGCTAATATATTTTTAATAACTCTTTTTCCAATAGCAATTTTTTCTTTTAAAATAATTTGATTTTTCAATTCTTATTCAATTTACTGAAATTGGAATTTGTGTTTGCAATTTAAAGTGATACAGAATTTTCTTCTATAAGAAACAACCTTTCATTTAATATTTTTTGTTTTTCTGAATAATAATTTTCTAAGCTTGACTTAGTCTGGCATAAGGCCAGACAAAAATTGCTGATGCACCAGTTTTTTCAAGTGTTATTCTATTATGAAATACGGCATTTGAAATAACTGATTTTATCAGGACTTCAAAACACAGACAGAAAGATATCATGAGTGTAACCTGAAAAAAAAAATCTAACAAAATTTTCCTATTTCTTAATACTTTGCTTAGCTTTTAGAATGCATCTTTCACTAATTCAATGCAATTTTGAATTTCGGTGTCATGTTTTCCTTCATCTGTTAAAATAAGCATTTTTCTATCTTCTTACAAGCTGATTGCCCAATGAAGCTTACATTTATTTACACCTGGTTTCTTAGGCAATACTATGAAGATGGATTTATTGAAGTCCTCCTGTATGTTATCATATTTTGTTTATTACTTCTGGGATTTGGTCAATATGATTGAATATTTCATCAGTGAAATAATGAAACATAGCTTTTAATGTAATACTGCACTTAAATTTGAGGTACCAAAGTGGAAACCTATATTTATTTTGAAGATACAAAAATGTGACACAAGGTCAAAAGTGGAGGGATAGAGGAAGTCTGGTCTTCAATCTGTCTTATTTTAAATTTAGTCAGTCACAATTACTGACCCAAACATAATGCAGAATTCCTTGCATCAAAACAATGCACTCTTACTTACCTTTTTTTAGATACAGCCACTAAAATACCTCAGTATCTCTATAAAGTCCTAAATAGTTCCTATATATACAATTTATCTGTGAAGTGGTGGATAAAAATAACAACTTTGAAAAATGAACTTAGACTATTGTGATTCTCTGAGTTGGACATCAGGGAGAGCAACTGGCCTTGTAAAACTTAGCTTGAAATCATTTTGAAAAGTTCTCGGTCCAGTAGGACCCACATTGTGTGAGATTAATCTCAGTCCTGCCTCAACAATAAACATAGTAATAAGAAATAATGTAAGATCAAAGAATCCATTAATTGCTTAAAAGTTTACATTTCCAGTATGATTCTCAGATGTTAATTTTGAAAGTTCCCCAAAAAGAGATGTGCATTTCTAAAATAGACTTACTGAACCTTGCTTTGCTGTAATGGTTTCTTGTAGCATAATAGTAAAGCCCACCTGTCTTGAAAGTGGTTTCTAAGATTTAAAGAATATATAATTTTAGTTCTTGTGAAACAGTATAATTAAAAAAAAAGCTTTTGTACTATTGGCTGTTAGATATTCATTTCACTGCCTAGAATTAAAACTACTCAAAAGCATATACTCATTAGATATCATTTTTTATCATAATAAGAAATCTGCTTATAAAATTGGGGACATATTCTCACTCTCTTTTTTGTTAGAAACAAAGGAAAGAATACGGAATTGTTACATAATATCAGTGCTCTTATATGGCAGTGAACACTGGATAATATCCTCACAGATGAAGAAGATGCATCAAAATTATGGTTCTACAGTAGGATTTTGAGAATACCATGGATCAGAGATGTGATCAACAACAAAGTTTTAGATAAAATAGAAACAAAAAGAACACTTATACTTAACTTCAGGAAGAGATAGCTGAAATTTCTAGGGCATAAAATGAGGAAAGAAGGCTTGAAAAATTTGATGTTCACAAGATAGAGTCAAGGTAAGAGGGCCAGTTGAATACAGCACATAACCTACCTATCAAACCTGAGTAAATGGATGGTAGAACAATGTTTAGGAGAGACAACAAAAACAAAATTTATTAAGAGCTACAATGATCAGGAAATTTTGGAGAGCGATGATTGCTAATATCCTGAAGATCCATGGCATATAGTAGATCTTATAAAAAGGAGTGAACTTTAGAACATCCCAAAAAAAGACCAATTTATATAGTTGACAAAGAATGTAACAATTTTTAAAAATCTTAATCCTTAGACAGTTTATATAGTTGAGAGAGTCATAAAAACAACAAGGATAAGGAGAGCATTTTGAATAACTCTTAGAATAATGATGCATACCAGAATTTTAGACAAAGAAGTCAATGATATTTATTTTATCTGTGAGTATACAGTGGATTTATTAAAAAAACAAAAACAAACAGTAATCATGACTTATAGAGATTATTTATTTTCAATAATATCAATAAATTCAATATGGAGTAGGAAAAAACTGAAAGAGTGACAAAAATTTATACTAAATCTTTTTTTTATTCTGTGATTTTTGCAGAACTTTTGTTGAAACTCTATTTTGTCTAAAACTGAAACGCCACAAATGGGGAAAAAAAATATCACATTAATCCACCCCACTGTTTTCTTTCAAAGATATTTTTTTGATAAGAATAATTTTTTTCATTTACTTTTGCTTGTGTTTTTCAAATCTAAAAGAAATTTAAGCAGAATAAAGAATTATTGACTAGGAATCTAAATATGATACATTTGTACTAAAAAAGATATGTTAAAAGAACTTTTTTTTTTAAACCTCAGCTCTCAGGAAATTTTGTTAATTGAAGTTCATGGTCTTGGTTTTGTCATACCAATGCAGCAAATGCAATAAGTTGATGCTGAACATGGATAAGAAAAAAAGGTGAATTTAAAGGATCAAATGATCTTGTGATTTAAACAGTGCTAAAGTTTTGTCTCCCTTGGCTATAATAGCATTTTATTTGTATTTTATTAAATTTCAGTTTTTGTTAAAAAAAAATAACTCCAAAACCAAATTATATTTTTCAAAATGAATCTCAGTAAATAAATTAAGGAAATACTATAATCTTATTCTAAGTTTACAAATAAATATTACAGCAACAAAAGTCAGTTAAAAATTTCTTTACTTCTCTAGTTACAATAGAAGTATAAAAATGAAGAGAAAAGACTAAGGATTCTAAATCGAGTTCTCAACATACTCTTCTTCCTTCTCAATTGTGGTATTTCCTTTTTGATCTTTTGAAGGCATGTATACACATCTTATAAAAGCTGCTTTCTTAATGCTATACAGTTTGTTTTTTTCACCTCATCATCATTAGATAACTGCTCATGGGTGCTATTCATGTTGTGTAGCCCTAGTTACCTGTGTGATAATTTGCTGTACAATTAGTAATTTTAGACTGACCAGCTGTGAAATAAGAGATACATGATGATGTTCATTTGTAGGTATAAGAATATTTAATTGAAACAGCTGTAGTAGATACCTGCTAACCCAGGAATATGTCAGATCTTAGCAATTAGTTTCTATTTTAACCACCATATAAAAGCAAATTTTTATTGCTGTCTTAATATTAGTATTAATAATATTATTATGGTATATTATATTTAAACTCTGCTAACTTAAAATTGAGCCTTCAATTTATTTTATATTTTAAGCTTTTAGTATTTGTCTATATTTCTGAGATGAGGTAGTATTTACACTATTTGGACTATTGTCCTCATCTTTATTATGTTTACAACGTTTCAACCATTATATTCTCCGGCCTGCTTCAGGTGCTAGGAATTTTTTACAAAACTCTTTATTATGATCACTGGGGTATATTATTCTCATTCCATGTGTGATGCCACTTCTGGTAGCAATGAATTATCTCCCTTAATCTTAACTTTTCTAAGTTATTTGTTCACCACTGCTGTAGCCTGGTATTGAATTCACAACTCTTTGGGTCAAGTCATTGGAACTAACCAACATCTATATCCACTGGACCATGTGTCATTGAGTGATCGTAAAATAGGGCTTGGTTTGAAATTCCTATAACTTTAAGCTTTTAATTTATATGTTAAGTATCCCCCCCCACACACACACGCATACCAAATAGATAGATAAATGTATAGCTGGGTAGACATCTTTTGTTAAATATGTTGGACAAGGAAAATTTTTTTTAAATTTAGTTTTTCCAGCATTCTTATGTTTTTCTGTTTCAAAAAATAAGTGGCTGAAAGCACTTGGGACAATAGATATGTACAGTTTTTGTATGTTCTCATTCCCAACAAACAGAAAAATGTAAGAAAATATAAGTGGCTGAAAGGACTTGGGACAATGAATATGTGCAGCTTTTGTGAGTTCTCATTCCCACCAAACAGAAAAATGTAAGAAAAAATAAGTGGTTAAAAGGACTTGGGACAATGGATATGTACAATTTTTATACTTCCCCATTCCCACCAAACAGAAAAATGTAATAACAATGGAAAAACTAAATAAATCATGATTAAACTTTCCTTCTCCATCATATTTAGCAAAAGATATATATGGTTTCTTGTTCAACATCTCTCTGGAAATTAAAATATATAACATAAGCCTGAAATAAAGATATATCTTCCCTTGGTTTTTTATCTTATATCTCATATTTTGGGAGCTTAGTTTACATGGGTGATGCTTTAACTAACTACGGAAACTTTGTGAACATGAAGATCTCTTATCTATAATTATTTTACACTTTTTAAATGGCCAAAGACTGGGTTAATCTCTAATACTTTGAGAAAATATAACAAAAATATTAAAAAAAAAAAAGAAGCTAGAACTTAATAGTATAAAAAAAAGCATCAAAACTTATGAAGGCAGTTATCAAAAGATCAGGATGGAAGCAGAGGGACACCATTTGTATCCATATCTCCATAGGTTTTGTCTGAGGCTCATGTGTAGTTATCAATGGGAAGATTTCAGTATAAGTCACACTTCTTATTCTTGTCATTCTTCTAATCATTTCTGAAACAAAAGCGGCATTGTTTTATATTCTTTTATTACAAGAGTGACTCAAAGAAAATGGTGATTATTGGTTCCAATACAATTTGCAATCTATATGTATTATTGGTAGAGTTACCAGTCAGTTATCTGTCCTTTCAAACAACTTTTTATCTTTCTTTTTCTTTCTTTTTGACTCTAATCATTTACAGTTTATCTTTAGAATTCTCTCTTAGACTTTCATCTTCATCTATCAACAGTTCGTTTATGCCTCTTAAAGTTTAAACTGTCTTAAAATTTAATCAGTTTTGTTTTTGGCCAAAATTGATGATCATATAAGTAACATTGTTTTTATATATATATGGTTCTACTGAAGGAAGCTGTGGATATCATGGATTGAGCATGTGAGCAATGATGAAGCTCTGAAAAGGATAGAAACAAAAAGGAGATTAATACTGAACATCAGCAAAAGACAGTTAAAATTTCTCGGACATTTAATGAAGAAGGAGGGCTTGGAGAATCTGATACTCACAGGTCAGAAAGAAGGAAAGAGAGACAGAGGAAAGCAGTGTGTAACATACTTGATGGGCCTGAGCGAGTGGGTAGCAGAACACAGTTTGGGTGGAGTAAAAGGAGAAAGCATGCTAAGAATCACCAGAGAAAGAGACATAGAAGGCCATGATCGTCTACATCCTGAAAAAACATGGCATGTAGAAGAAGAATTACTTTCTATCCTAAATTAATAAATTTCATTTAATCCTTTAAGACCACAGCTGCCCAAATGCAGCCACAAATTTCACATCCCTTACAGTTTTGGGGCACCTGAATGAGCTTGCAATTGTTTAGCACTTTATTGTTTCAATATACAGAGTTAACACCTGTAACAAGATCAACTAGAAGTGCTGAAAATATTGGTTATCAACAATTTCTTAAATCGTAGATTTCCTAAACTATATCTTATAACTATTTGTACAAAAGGGATTAAGAAAGAAAATATGAACAGATTGGGATAGATAGATAGATAGATAGATAGATAGATAGATAGATAGATAGATAGATAGATAGATAGATAGATATTAGTTTAATCTAGCCCAAGGCCAAGTTGAAGTGGAAGAATGTATTACATCAATACTTTACTTGAACCCTTTGATCCAGCACAGTAGTAATTGTTCTGATCAACTTTCCTCTATGTATAAAAATTGTAACCATTGTAAATATTCATTGGGTTTTCATTTTTAAAAATTGTTATTTTATTCCCGTCTCCAACAGGCATATTGTACATATTTGGACTAGTTAGGACTTTATAGAGACATTAAGGTATTATGGTAGCTGTAGTAAGAATGCTAGGAATGTGTTTTTTTTTTATGAAAGGAATATTGTAATTTGTTTGGATCAGTGTTTGTTTAAGATAGACTGAAAATCAGCCTTCCCCTATCACCCTATTTTGACCTTGTACCACATTTTTGTATGTTGCACAAAATAAATATTACTTTCTTCTGTGGTAGTTAGACTTTAATGGATTTAAGCACAGTACTAGATCTCATCATTGTACATTTGGAATGACTAAATGTAAATGTAATTTCTATGCTGTTTCTTCTATCACACTTCTCACTTGTGGAATTCTCTTCTGGGATCTTGTTTCTAGTTAACTTTGATCTTCAAAATGTTAAATTTAATGTCAGTCATTAACTTCTGTCTTATTACTTTCTGTTCTTTTATTGTTTTCTCGCATTAATAGTGTTTTTTTATTTAATATTCACTAACACTCAATAACCTCCTTACATCTTAATGGTTTTTTTGCCTTTCTTGAGGTGAAATGATTAAAAAAATAGACTTAAATACCTGTTCACATTAAAAAACAACTAAAATAATGCTGATTATTGATCAGCATTTAACAAAGACCAGCTCTGATGTTGTATTTTTTGGGGGATCCTTATTATGATCAATCTAAAAATATCTGATGATCATCTGAACAAACTAAAAAATATGTCTATAAACAATTTCATTTTAACAGCCTCAATTTTTGTTTTTTTAAACAAATATTGATGCCCTCCTAGTATGCTTTCTTAGCATTCTTTCCTACCTATTGGCATTTTTAAGAATAAATAAAAACAATTCTTTATTGAGATTACTCTGTATTTCATCACATGAACTTTAGAAAGTGTGTCTGGGTAGGGGATGGCATCAATTACAAATTGTCTGCCATATGCAAATTAATTCAGCAGAAAGTAAAGTCTGGGCCAAACTTTATAAAAAGTTGGAAAGAACCAAACATTGAACTCAGAATGCTTGCTTTTCATTGGCTATTTAGAAACCTTTCACTCATGATTTGAATGAGAACCAAAAATTATTGGAATTTAATTGAACACATTGAATTGTGCAATGCCAATTTGGTCAATTCTTCAGCAAAATTTGACAAAAGACATTTCTGCTTCATTGTGTTCTTTGAATTATTTGAGAGTGAGTTGATGACTTGAAGATGGGGAGAAAATGAGACAGGTGAAGAGAAAAAATTATTGTATTTTTCTTTTTTTAATAGTGGAAAATTTCACATAACCTTTATCAATTAGAAGAAATCGAATGATTTATTTTATTTTTTTTGTAAGAAATGGTAAATTTTTGTATCTTTTCTGGCGGAATTAATTTAGGCAAAATCATTTGTGCAGAAATAAATTTAGAAACATTTTTCAAAATCCCTTAAAATGGTGAAATTAAATAAAAGAAAATCTTTCGACTTATATATTTTTTAAAATAAAGTCTTTTGTGAAATTCCAGATAAATAATCATGGCAGAATAATCTCACACACACACACACACACACACACACACACACTATATATATATATATATATATAATGTTAAATTGTAATGATGCTTATTGGCAAAATTGCTCTTTTTTCAGTAGTTTACTGGTAGAAAGGCATTTTAAGAAAGCAGGTTTTTAGTCATAAAGTGCTCAAAATCAAGATAGGGATAGAGCGATAATATAATTAATGTGTGGAACTTTGTCACTTAATTGAGCAGCGATATTCCAGTCATGCTGATAATGCCTTTATGAAAGCTTGGAGTTTGCATGACTGAAATAACACTTCTTAGTTAAGTGACAAACTTCTCCACATTAATTATAAATATAAATTAGCCAATTTGACTCTATGCAAGGCAATAATATGACTTAGAAACAAACGGCTACTGGGAGTGAAAGAAAATGTAAAGATTTTGGAACTGAAACCCAATTCTAAACAAAAAACAAGAGATAAAGCTCTACTCCTGTTCAAAAAGCTGGTAAGTGAACTGAGCAATAAATGAACCCATCTACTCCAATTGAGGAGAGTGAAAAAAAACAAATTAGTACATAAAAATGTCAGAGTTTAGACCTAGATGTCAAAAGTATAGAGTTCAAGCAGACTTCAGAAAGAACCAGAAATCCAATCCTAAACAGGAAACAAGGTATGAACCTCTACTCTTCTTCAAAAGACTTATGAGGAGTATGAATTGGACAAGAGGTAATCTACTCCAATATATATATATATAGGTGTATGGCTGATTGGTTAGAATATTTGCTTTTTTGACCATGAGGCTCGGGTTTGAATCTCACTGTGGTCATGAAGGTGGCTTCTTAATGTTATTGGTCTAGAGGAGATGATCACAGCATGCAGCATCTTTGGAAAGTTCCTGAAAACCATACCATGGATTGACCCAAGCCATGTGAGTGAAATTGGCTTGACAATGATTGTACAAGCACAAAGTCACATGTTATTGTGACCAATGGTCCTTGCCTTGTTCAGACTGCTGTTCATGCTAGATAGCATGCTCTCTCCCAGAAACTTTAACTAAGGTCTGCTCAGTATAGCTGCAGTATAAACCACAGGTTGATTCTGTGTGTGTTGAAAAAACACAAATGTGCTTGGGCAGGCATCTGCAACTGTGATTAGCTAGTCACCAAGGTAGGCAGGCATCCTTGGATACAAATGGTCAAAACACACACACACACACACGCACACACATATGAAGTCAAATCAAGCTATATATCCACAATTTTTGATTTCTCATATATAATCATTCCTTCTCTGAAATGTATCATAATATAAACAAATATAAACACAATGTTACAGAAAATTCCAGAAATTAATGAAATGGAATTAACAATTGACATATTTAATTTATTTTTTGAACATTATGTTTAAGTGATACTTGTATTTGAGTAGATATTCTGTTTTTAATTAAATAAATTTCAGATTTATTTATTACAATTCATTTCAAAGCAGAGATGATTATTAATGAAAAATCAAAAATTATGTATATAAGGCTTGATTTTACTTGTTTTCTACAGTGAAATCATTTGTAGTCGAATCATATATATATATATATATATATATATAATTTTAAAAAAAACTGAATGACAATACCTTGTCTGTCATTGTTCGTGAAACCTGTATAAAAGAGAGATTGTTACACAAATACACAATATATATATATATATATATATATATATATATATATATATATATATATATTAGTCATCCACATACAAGCCTGTTTTGCTGTATCACAGCTCATCAGTGTGGCTAGACACATCCACTTACTTCAGGGCGTGATTGAAATTCGACCGATTTGGTGTTAGTCAAAGTCGCTACCCACTAAGCCATAGGTGTATGGAGAAGGGAAATTTTTAATGTGTTGAATATAAATAGTGTATACACACACCAATCGCCGAAAGAACTCAGTTCATTTCTGAAGAGTAACATATATATCGCAGAAGTGGAATATATATAAATATATATGATGTATCTGAGCAGTAAATTTTAACTTATACAATTTCTGCCTATTTTATGATTCAATGAAGTACTTTTATGCCAGATGCCATTTTGTCAGACTGTTACTCAGATCTGTAACAAGGCAAAAAAAGACAATAACAATGCCAACATGTTTAGTCCATAAGTAGGGTATTGTATAAAATTTTGCATTGAATAAAGCAGCCACCAAATCTGAAGTTTCTCAAATAAGAATACGTCACATGCATATACATTTGAGCAGCACAAAAGATTTTATGAATGTCAATGAGAATTTGTCATGTACTGAATTTCAGGCAAAATTTGCTTAACGGTCTCTTTATCGATGGAAACCATTTCTGCAATCATTCTGATGCTGAGCTGTCGATCATTTCAAAAGATTTGTTTGAATTATTTATTTTTTAACATTTTTACCAGTTCTTGATGTGAATAGGTGTCCACAATGTTTATCATCTTTGACATCCTCTCAACTTTTACAAAACCTCCTGTGCCACTTAAAAATGCATACATGTTGCAATATTCTTTCTCATAAATTCTACTTATGCATACAAAAATATTCAGTAGCGTCTTTATTCAGTTTAACCAAAATTTTCAAATTAACCATGATTCATCTTATATAAATGCAGTCTTGTTAATTAATAGCTATATTTCATATATGTGCAAGTGTAGATATACACACATACTCACACACATACACACATATAATGTTGAGTTGGGAAAATTCTTAGTGCCAAGATTGTTGTTTTTTCAGTTGTTTACTGATAAGAAGATAATTTTACTAGCAGGTTTTTGTCATAAATTGCCCAATATCAGGATAGAAATAAAGTGTTAATAGGACATGACTCTGCTCAGTTAAATGAAAAACTTCTCCACATTAATCCCATATATATTTTCATGTCAGATTCACTTTTGTCAGACTGTTACTCAGATGCCATCTGTAACAAAGCAAAAAACAAGAGCAATATCAACAACACAAGGTTAGTTTGTAAGCAGGACATTGCATAAAATATAAAAATTTATTATTTGTCTATAATTCTGAGGTAGTATTTACACTATTCAGACTATTGTCCTCATCTTTGTTCTCATTTTTACAACATTTCAGCCATTGTACACTTTGGCCTTCTTCAGGTGCTAGGAATTTTGAACTGAACACTTTATTTAAAAATTGCTAGCACCTGAAGATGGCCAGAGCATACAATGACCAAAAATTGTACAGATGGCAACAAAGATGAGGACAATAGTCCGAATAATGTAAATAGCATAAAAATTCTTATATTTTTATATATATATCTAGAGAGAGACAGACAGACAGACAGAGAGACAGAGAGGCTGGTTTAAAAGTGGATGAAATAGGTTTGTGTATAGGTTATACTATTACAATGTTGTCAAAAACCAGAAAGTGTTGGTGCATTTGAAGTGGTTTCTCATATAAATGACCAAATTGACCTAATATTTTCAGGGAGATTTACACAGCAATGTATTAATTTCGTTATTATAATTACCATTGAATATGCGATAAAAACTTGCAGGAAGAGAAAATTCCTCTAGCCTGGAGTAAGCTTGTAAATTTTCATAAAACTTTTGGCCAATAGTGTATTTTTATTTATTTTTTTTATTCTTCTTGCCACAGTGCAGTGAAACTGAACAACAGTTTCTAGGTGTATCAATAGATATGCCCTCCTGACAAAAAAAAAAAAAAAAATATGACACTATTGAATGAGGAAAAGTCATTAAACTTAAAATATATTAAAAATTGTCAGCCTGAGGCAGCTTTCATTTTATGCAGGGCCCAAGGATAAAAGCCGACCCTCAAGCACTTTATCCTAGAACTAATACAACTAAAGTGTTGTCCTTAGTGTAGCAATGCAAACAAGTGATACACAGGATGCGTGTTGTCTTTCATTACCTTTTCTGCTTTGCTGTGACAATGCGAATTAGAAATGCCTCCAAAGAAGGTATTGGACAGCCATTTTTTTCTGGGCAAGCAACATCTACTTTACTTTGAATGGTTCTCTTTCCTCTCTCTCTCTCTCTTTTCCTTTTCTTTCCTTTATATATATATATATATATATATATATATATATAATAATTATTTAGGTTTTGATCATAATTAAATTAGACCAGTACACAGTTGTATTAAAAAGTGTTCAATACAATTATATTGTAGAACTTTTGAATATTTTTCATTTTGGAAATGAGTTATTTCTGCAACCTAGGTTTCAACATTTTTGGTATCTACCGGCAATTTATAATAACTGTAAATTATTATTTTTGTAAACCACCTGAAGATACCAAAAGGTTGAAACTTAGGCTGCAAAAATAACTTATTTCCAAATGAAAAAAATACAACTATATATATATATATATATATATATATATATATATATATCAATAACACCTTTCAAAATACGGAAAAATTACTAGAATTTAATGTATTTTAAGAAGAACAATTTCTGGCAAAAGATTTCATATTGGAGAAGTAGAGTGAAGATAGTCAATATATTAATGAATATTTCAATTGACTTATCGCTCACTTGATTTCAAAGTTTTCCAGAAAACTACTCATTGGTCTCAGAGGATCTGATAAATCTATTGATTTATTACCAGATATATTATATGGTGGGCAGTTTTCTTCAAAAATTTAAAATCAGTCAAGAGATAAGTCAATTGAATGTGCATTAATTTATTATATATATATATATATATATATATATATATATATATATATATATAATAAATTAATGCACATTCAATTGACTTATCTCTTGACTGATTTTAAATTGAGAGAATATATATATATATATATATATATATATATATATATATATATATATAAGATTAATACAAATAGAATTTATTACTCAGCTGATTGATATTATATTAAGCATCTTGACTCTGGAGTTTTATAACTGAACCATTTCATAATCATTTGTTCCATAAATCAGGATGTCTCAGATAATTGTTCCAGTAAGTTTGTAATATAACACAAAGTGACTGACTTAATTTGGATCTGAAATTTTCACTGTATATGTTTCAGTCTAGTTAAGGAGATTTTGGATTATGTATATTGATAAGACAGATGATCACAGTGAGAAATAAATATCTGTTGTATAAAATAAATCCCTTCTTAAGATTAGACTATGAACCAGTTGATTTACAGATTTTATTTCAAGAATATATACTCCATAACACTGCTTCTATTCTTGACAGAAATTAGCTAATTCATAGACTAATGGGTCTTTAAAATCCCCTTGTCAACACCTGATACATGCTCTCATTTCAGAGAGAGAGAGAGAAAAAAAAGGCTTTTGGGAAGTATACTAACAGAAGAACAAAAATCTTTTTACCTTTTTTTTTTTTAAGAAGACCCTGCTATTGTTTGAGCATGGAATCTTGACAGCCAATATTAGATTTCTGATGCTGGGTCAAGCACCTTTCCCTTCCCCGTCTGTCACTACCATACTGCCTTTCTCCTTGATTTTTCTTCACTCCTTTCTTTAATATCACATTTACATTCTCAATTTCTATCAATACTTTATTTGCATCAGGTTGACTTAACCCAAACTGAACTGAAATAGCAAACCAATGATCAAAATATAATCACAAGCACCTTATACACATTTTATAAAAGTACATAGGGGAAAAAAAGCTAGAAATTAAACAACATGCAAATATCATACAAATATTGTAGTTTTAGAGAATTAGCAATCACTTTCATTGAAGCTGTGATTATAAACATGAAAGAGGATTTATTACTGAAAAGCTGTAGGTTTTGTAAAAAAATATAATTATGATCTTTTCAGCTCTTAGTATATTTAACTTTTCTTATATTGCATGCAAAGTGTCTTCAAATCTATATTGAAAATTAAATGAATTTAAATGTTAGAAGATATTGGTTGATGCCATATGACTTCATTCTGTTTGATGTCATTTTAATTAAATTAATAATTATTGTTAAATTATTTAATCCTGATGTAGAACATACTTTTGGGAATCTAACTTTGCTTTTAATTGATATTGAAGGATTTCAGGTACAAAAGATTTACATGTAAAAGTTAAGAGAATTGCAACACATGAGAGGTACAATTATGACTTTTATGATTACAGGTAAAAATATTTCACTGCTTCTCTTTCTCTCTCTCTCTCTCTCTCTCTATATATATATATATATATATATATATATCCAAGTGGATAAAGAATGAAGAAAATATTAATAACATTCAAAACATGAATTTAAAACAGTGCTCAATATAAAAATAAAGCTATGAATATTTATTACAAATTATAATTTAGAACATGTACAAATTATCATCTACTACAAAGTGTACATTTTGTTTCAACATTGAAAGGACAATGTTTCATCAAGTAGTGTGAAAGTAGATGAAAAATTCTTTACCTTATATTGGTGAATTATGTGTGAGAGGTACGTGGGGAGGAAAATGGGAAATCAGAGTTGGAAGTTAGTATTTGAACAAAAGGAAGAGAGGTGAAGAAAATAGAGGTGATTAATGTTGAAAATTTTATAGACAGATTTAACAGTATAAGATAAGGTATGGTCCTTTACAGCCTTTATGTATGTATATATAAATAAATATATATATATATATGTATGTATATATAAGATAAGGTATGGTCCTTTACAGCCTTTATGTATGTATATATAAATAAATATATATATATGTATGTATATATAAGATAAGGTATGGTCCTTTACAGCCTTTATGTATGTATATATAAATAAATATATATATGTATGTATATATAAGATAAGGTATGGTCCTTTACAGCCTTTATGTATGTATATATAAATAAATATATCTATATGTATGTATATATAAGATAAGGTATGGTCCTTTACAGCCTTTATGTATGTATATATAAATAAATATATATATATGTATGTATATATAAGATAAGGTATGGTCCTTTACAGCCTTTATGTATGTATATATAAATAAATATATATATATGTATGTATATATAAGATAAGGTATGGTCCTTTACAGCCTTTATGTATGTATATATAAATAAATATATATATATGTATGTATATATAAGATAAGGTATGGTCCTTTACAGCCTTTATGTATGTATATATAAATAAATATATATATATGTATGTATATATAAGATAAGGTATGGTCCTTTACAGCCTTTATGTATGTATATATAAATAAATATATATATATGTATGTATATATAAGATAAGGTATGGTCCTTTACAACCTATATATATATGTGTGTGTGTGTGTATACAGAGTGTGATGGATGAATTGTGATTTAAATTCTGCAAAAATGAAAATAACACTAACAACTCATTTTAATAGATGCATTTACTAGAATTATACAAAAATATTCTAATATACTAAAGAGTAAATTTATTCAATAAAATTGCCTTTGGAATCACCAATAACTGATCTGAAATGTCTCCTTGTTTAATTTGGTGAATGCTGCCATAATCCTTACCTTCAGTTCATCTTTGGGGTTACAAGGAGTTTTATTTGTCTCTTGCTCAACTGTGCCCCACATATAATAATCAAGAGAATGGCCAAATGTAAGGAGTGATATGGTTGCAGAATTTGTCTGACAGCCATGTCTGGGTTTTCTGCTTGTGTGGCATGATACAGTCTTGTTGCCAGCAATCACCCTCTTGATACAGGGTAGCAATATCTCATTAAGGCACTTGATGTAGGCCTCCATGTTGCGTCTGATTTTCTGTGGAAAAAAATAATGGTGGAATAATGTGAGTTATCACTAGTAATCCCTCCAAATACCTTTATAATCACCATTAGACACATCCAACTCTTTCCTAAACTTCTACACTGTCCTCAGACTCACACCCAAACAAACTAAAATGTTCTTATTGTAGCTTTCAGTGCAAATGCTATGCACTACAGCATGACATTTCCAAATTTTTGGCAGAGTGAATTGCATTATGCTGCTTTTTTTCTCAGAGATGGTGCCCAACTAACCCTTTTATACAATGCAATGAAATTAAAAATATGAAATGCTGACAATTTACCTATCACACCCTGAATATATATATCTATATCTACAGTACTGTGCAAAAGTATTAGGACAAGAACTATTTTATCTTTTATGAGGCATCAAAATAAAGTTTATAATCACCCCTGTCCTAACACTTTTGCACACTACTGGTAGTGTGTAAAAGTATTAGGACATGGGTGATTTTCTTAAAAACTATTCTGAAATTCAAATACAGGGTGAAAAGCCAAGTAAATTGCTAATAAATATTGATTATTTAAAACTAGGTGTAAAAGAAATGTATTAAAAAGAAGTTATATTTAATTTTTCTTATTTTCTGTTAAACAAGTTATTTTGAAACTACTCTATTGAACATCTATGGGATATTTTGGATAAAAAAATTGATAAATTGATATAATGTTACTTTACAAGACACACCTTGGGAACAAATACAAGCTGCTTGGCAGGAAATACCATTAGGTACATTGAAGAAGCTTGTGATATCAATGCCCAACAGAATGAAAGCTGTGATCAAAGCAAAAGGCTATTATACTAAATATTAAATTTATTTTTTAACAAGTATTTTTTTCTTGTTAAAGCATTTGTTGTCTAAATCAAATAAAATTACTTTAATTAAATTGTTTATTTTCTGTCAGTATGCCTCATAAAGATAAAATAGTTCTTGTCCTAATACTTTTGCACAGTACTCTATATATATATAGTTGTAAAGCCTGAAGATTGCATTTAAGCATGCAACAGACTGTTACCTCTTGATATGGACCTCAGTGTCTATTTTTATTATATGTAATACTAGCAGTATAGCCCGGCGTTGCTCGGGTGTAATGAAAGCTTTAAAACTAATCCATGGTCCTGGAGCTCAGACTCTTTGGACGTTGGCACGAAAGACTAAAAAGCAATAGTTGTTTCCACTTAAAGTGAAACCGTAGACTGAAAGAAAAATGAATGGATATAAGTCAAATTTTGATTTTCTGGTATCAATATCAAATAAGTTTTTTTTGTCATAAACTGAATTTTGAAGGCTAAATAAGCCTTCTGAGTAAATGCTATCATGGCTGAGACTAAGAAATACAATTATACCTACGTAGAGCCAAATCCAAAACAAAAAAACTAAAATAAAAGGGCTGAAAAACTAATTTTGATCAGACCTGGTAGGATATCAGGGTATCGATTTCAAATATCGAAGTCAAATAAGTCATCCAAGGATAGAACTGCAACCTTGAAACTTCTGAATATCGTTTCTTATGTCTTTGACTATGAGTGTATCAAATTTGATTAAAATCGAACCATTCCTTCTATAACCCAATTTTTTCGATTATCGATTTTCGATATTTATCAGGGGTACCTTGACAAAAAATCTAGCTAAGAACACTCGCAGAAGCTTATAGTACAACTGTGTAAATTTTCAAGAAAATCGGTTCAGCCATTTTGGAGTCTATAGGTAATGGACACACACAGAGACAAAGTTCCATTTATAAACAAGTTTAGATAGATATGTATATATATAAGCAAAGAGAGAGTTGAGAAAGAAAACCCTTGATAGATTTACTGGCTAAATATCAGGGGACAATGTGCAATTGACTGAAAAACAGATATGCATGGATCAGTGTAAAAAAAAATGTTATTTGTTTAAATTCTTTTATAGTGTGTATTGCAAAAGAAAGGTAACAGAAAAGCAGCAGCTTAAAATATTTATGCATTTGTCATTCCATTTCTCAATATTAAACTAATCCATATCTGTATGATGTTTAGATAAAAATGTGGATGACTAACAAAGAGATAAGGGATAGGATGAGAAGATACAGGCAAAGAGTGAGAGAATAGCAGAGGCACAAGAGAACTGTTAATCAACACCTGTGGAATTTCTAACAAGTCCAGCTAGTTTTAACAAATCTACAAGTAAATATTTAATTACTTTTTCTTTGGTGATTAATGAATTTTAAGTGCTGAATACACAGACATGCACAGAGTTTTATGTAGTGGAAGTAATTTAAGCTCTTTTCTGAAAAATAAACTAACAGGTGTGAAATGTTAACCTTGTGCCTATTTTGGTACTTGTTAAAAGGTGGAAGGGGCATGAGTAGTATGAAATTTTTTTGGAATCAATTAAAAAAAGGAAAGAAAAGTTGTTTTCAAGGTTTTTACATGAAGAAGCAATGTTGCACTGCATTCGGTCTTTGAAGCAAAAAATTTTCTCTTTTCAAATCAACGAAAATCAAGAAGAAAAAAAATGAAATAATCCCCTGGATTTTCCACATATTCCTTTTTTTTGCTGTAATGTGTGTGACAACTTGAAGACTTTCTTGACAAATCAGATCTTTTCTTTCTTTAAAAAGTTAAAGGAGAAAAAAAACAGGAAAATGTCTTGTTGCCGTGAAACTGTCATGTGCAAGCTAGTCAACTTGGTTTGAATTTCCGCTTTTTTGATAAAAATATATTGATTGAATGAACCAGTGAACATGGGTGTTGGAAGGGGAGCAACATAGATAGATTGAAAGAAAAAAATGCCCAGAAAATCTGTGCATATCAAATGCTGCTTCTGGGCCTTATTTTTTGGACTACTGTGTGATCTATACAGAATCAAACCCTTCTTTTGAACTAAAGCAAATCTTGGATAACAATATTAGTTTAATCTTTTTCATTGTCCAAAAATTGGTTAGAACTGTCATTATATATCACCTTAAATATAAGTTATATTTTATCAGTCAATTATCTCAATATCTTATGTGCCATATCCCTTCATGGTGTAGATGATCACGGTCCTCCACATCTTCCTGTAGCTCTTAAATTCTATCTTTTTGTTATTTCTTCCAAACCTTGTTCTACCACCCATTTGTTCAAGCTCATCAAGTATGTCACATGCTACTTTCCTCTGTCCCACTTTTCATTTATCTGTCCTGTGAGTATCATTTTTTCCAAGCCCTCTTTCCTCATCATGCTCCAGATTTTCAACTTCCCCTACCTAATGTTAAGTATAAGTTTCCTTTGTGTTTCTCCTTTCTCCAAAATCTTGTTGTTGCTTCCATGTTTGGTTCGCGGCATCTTTCTTAAGAACCACATTTCTGTTGCTTCAAGTCTCTTCTTCATCTTTGAAGAGACTGTTCATCATTTGCTGTCATACAGGAAAAGTGATATCATGTAACATTTCAGTACTTTTTTCTTTGTTTATTTTTATTGTGCTGGCATTGATATTTCTAGCAATCCCCCTCTTTAGTGAAATGAGGAAGTACTGCCTCGAGACCGCTTACTTCTCAGTACTTTTTCAGTTTCTCTCTGTCCGCAGAATGAGTTGCATTCTGCCCAAAGACAAAGACACATGTGAGAGATACTGACAGTATGAGTATGACAAGTAACATTGCCATTACCTTACATAGTGAGCCTATGCATAAAGTCTACTCATCAATATACGCTAATTGGTGGTGGTACTAACCAACCACTACTACATGCTAATTTACCCAGAACCTAAACAATGATACAAATTTGATCAAGGATGAAATTATTGTCCGAAGAAAAAATTTTACATCAATACAGTTGCCCTAGAAAGAATTTGTTCTTATGAAGCAAGAAAGGTTGTTAGATGTTTGGCATTTTGATTTCAGCCACTTTCTCTGACATGACTTTTCTCTGTTTTTTTTTTACAAATATTTCCATTAAAACTGCTTACACAAGCTTTTTTTTCTAGTGCTTCAACCCTATGAATTTAAGTGAGCAACTAGATTGGCATCTGTGTTCCACCCCTTTTACCATTAAAATAGATAAATGTATCCGCCACTTCTACCCCAATAATTTATTTTCTCCCACTTCCCATTTACTTTTTTTCCTGATAGCTGCAATCTCCGAAAATTTAAATGCAACATCAATTGCTATCTTCTACCTTCTTAAATCTCATTTATCTTTTATCCTTTCTTCAATACCCCGGTACCCAGTCTTTTCTCTCACTGTAACCCCTTGCACACTATTACCTTGCTTTGGGTAAAATAATTAAAAAAAGAAAAAAAAAAGATGTACCTTTCAGTAGCACTGCATGTTAATTCTGAACCACATGAATAAAATCAGATTAGCTTATTTTTTATGTACTGTCTCTCTTAAAGATTTTGGAAATTATGGTTCTCCACAATTTCCTGTCCTTTGTTGCTCTTAATAAATCTAATCATTTTGTTATCTCTTCTAAGCCTTGTTCCTTCATCCAGGTACTCAAACTCACCAGATAGCTTAAGTATTGTTTTTTCTGTTCCTCTTATCTTTCATAAGATGAGCATTAAAAGTTCATTAGTTATTCTAGCCTTTATGCTATGAAAAATTTTCAAAATCCATAAGACTACCTATATTGTAAGATATCTTTCTGACAAAGAAACGTAATACGTGATGGCTTACGAGCCTAAAGCATTGGTTATTATTTGATGAACATAGTGATTGTGAGTTCAGTCCCTGGTTTGGGTAGCGGAAACTAATGAGCAATAACTCAGCCGGACTTAAGAACTAGATGATATCCCTAGACATGAAGAGTAGAAATGAAAACAGGACCCCACTCCCATAGAAGGTATATAATAAAGAGATCAGTGAACATAGTGATTGTGAGTTCACTCCCTGGTTTGGGTAGTGGAAACTAATGAGCAATAACTCAGCAGGACTTAAGAACTAGATGATATCCCTAGACATGAAGAGTAGAAATGAAAACAGGACCCCACTCCCATAGAAGGTATATAATAAAGAGATCAATGAACATAGTGATTGTGAGTTCACTCCCTGGTTTGGGTAGTGGAAACTAATGAGCAATAACTCAGCAGGACTTAAGAACTAGATGATATCCCTAGACATGAAGAGTGGAAATGAAAACAGAATCCTCATAGAAGATATATAATAAAGTGTTCAGTCTAAAATTTCGTGTATTTTACTCAGATCAATATACATTTGTGGGAAAGACAGAAGGCACAACAGCCAAGAATTTTCTCAGAATTTTAAATTAGTGAGTTAAGTGTTGGCATCTAGCATATTCTGTTCTCTAAATTATGGCCATATTCTGTTTAGAAAATTTAAAATTATCAGAAAAAATATTTTAATTATCTTTTAACATTTTGCATGTTTATCAAGAAAGAACTCTTAAAAAATAAAATATTTTTTTTACTCTTACTTTTGACTTTTTATCAAAATCACTTCACTTCAGGAACGAAGACTTAAGGGATCTTAACATGTTCATTTCATGCTCTCTGGTGGTTAGAAAGGTCTATATCAGAAATGCATATATTACCACATTGACTGCAGAAGAGGAATTGGCAGTCAGTGGAAGCCCTAATCTTATGGAGCAGTCTTTTTTTCTCTTTTTTTCTTTTTTTCAGTTTTGTTCTGCGAGAAATAGATTTTGCATTTCTATGTTAGATTATCATTTGCTTCTGCTTCCCACTAATTTGGCTGAATCCAGAGAGAACAATTGTCCTTATCAAGGAGTCCTTCTATCTCTTCTGTGGATAGTTCCTTTAGATAGGAATGTCTTTGGAAGATATCTCTTTTGCATCTTTGCTGTGTGGCCAGACCATCACAGATGTGTTTTTGTTCTTTCTTTTTGCATATCTTCAGTGCTGTAATGTTCATAAATATGCAGTGTCTCAAATGAAAGGCCTAAATGTTTGGTTAAAGATAATTCTTTTTTTAAAAAAATCTAATCAAAATATCAAGTTGATGATACTTGTCGAAACCATGTTGGTCCCTGTGTGGAATCCATTCACAGATGAATTAGCTAAATGCAACTGTAAATTCTATGCTAACAGTTTCTTCTATTGCACTACTTGTTTGCGGGATTCTCTTCTGATTTCATGCTCTCCAGCCAACTTTGATTTTCAAAAGTTTAAATGCAACATCAATCTTCTACTATTTGTTTTATTACTATTCTATTCTTCATGTTCTTTAATAATGTTTCTCTTTTTTTCTTATTCGTCTACACTCAGTAACCCCTTGTGTCTTAGTAGCTTTACTGTTTTGCATAGGGTGACATGATTAAAAAATAGCAAGGTTAATCCTATTATGCACCTTTAAATTGCCTTGATTCTGTCATATTGTTACTAGCTTCAGAAATTTGTTTTTCTAATATTTATCAAATAAGGAGTGATAAAACTTTTCACAGAAGTCAATACAGCAATGTATGTTTAGTGTTTGCACCATTAAATAAAGAATTAATGATGTGAAACAATACAAATAATTCATTTCAATTTATTAATTATGTTAGACAATTGGCAATATATACAGTGGATAGAAAATATTAATAAATAATGTAATTTGAAGCTCTCATCAAATAAGTTTTTCATTCAGATAATAATTACGCTAATACTTAATATTTTCTGAATTATTAAATGTGTCAATAATTTTAGTTGAGACAAAATTCATGGAATTAAGTAAAGAGAATCATTTTTTTGTTTTATTTTGGTTTCTTTACACTATTTACATTATTTGGACTATTTTTCTTATTTTTATTGCCATATTTACAACATTTCAGACATTATATGCTCCAGCTTTCTTCAGGTGTTAAGAATTTTTAACCAAACCTTTTATTACTAGGGTCTATCATTCTCATTCCATGTACAATGCCACTTCTGGAAGCCATGTAGTTATCTCCCTTCAACTTAACCCTCTAAGTTATTTGTTTATCACTGTTGTAGCCTGGTATTGAACCCACAAATTAAGGACACATGGCCCAGCAGATATAGACTTTGGTTGGTTCCAGTGACTTGACCCAAAGAATTGGACATGGAATGAGAATAATATACCCAAATAATAAAGGGTTTAGTTCAAAAGTCCTAGAACCTAAAGAAAACTGGAGTGTACAATGGCTACAATATTGTAAACATGGCAATAAAAATGAGGACAATAGTTCGAACAATGTAAATAATGTAAATACTATCTCATTTCAAAAGTATAGACAAATACCTTGATTTCTTTGTTTCAAATTTTTCAAAAAGGAAATGACTTGTTTGCTCTTCATGTTAACCCAGTCAATGACATGTGAGTTACCACATTTTATTTAAAAAAAAATATCACTAGGGGACGCTCTTTAAGCCTATAAATGAGCAATTTTAGCTGATCCACTCTCTTTTTCTTCCTTTTACGACTCCAGCTACAAGATGTAGTTGGATGTGAAAATAAAATGGGCTCTTCTGGGGCATGGTTCACTTCTTTTACTTTTCTATCCGACTCCTACACACATTCCACAAACACATTCTCTAGTTTTCCATGTAATTAGTCTTTAAACGTTTACTTCTCTTGATGTCATTGTATACTTTTGTTAATACATGTTATTGTCATTTGTTTTATATACTGTTTTCTGTTATTTATTACTTGGACTTGCATTTGAATTCACAATATTGTTACAGGGAAAAATATACCTGAAGATAATTTTTCTACACAAACACCACTAGCCTTTTCGCAAACAGGTATATGTAACTGACCCCCAATCTCAATGAAAATGGGTTATGCTTCTGTTGTCAGTAATAAATTCTCAGGAATAAAAATCTAAATTTTGGCAAGGAATAAAAGCCAGATTTTTGAATCACACTTATTTCTGTCAATAATTTCCATGGCAAGAAGTGTAAAATTACTTTTTTTTAAATTTAAGTATTGTTGATGTGCATTGTGGTGCAATGAACATTGGCTTGGAATGAGAAATCCGAGAGCTGTGTTCAAATTCCAGTTGAATTCATTGCATTCACTTATGTACAAATACTCTTTGGAATAGTATTAATCTGTTGTTTCTCTCTCTAGTTATGCGATAAATAGTAGGACAGATTGGCTTCTGTAGTTTTGATTGGCAACCAGTCTACCACAGAAAGTAATGGCAATCAACTGCAGGAAAATATTCTGCTTAGTCAGTCATGTCTATTTCAAGACATGATCACTCAAGCATGTATCATGTATGGCACTTGACTGACTGATTGTTGATTCAAAATAGTATAGATCTGAGATTTCCATTATTCAAGATGTCTTCAAGGTTAGGGTTAGGAATAATAAAAGTCTATTAAACAAAGATGCAGTAACAGTGCTAACATTGACCTGTTTCTTTTTTTGCCTCTGTGTCTTTTTTCCTTGCGTCTTTTTGCCTGTGTCTTTTTTCATGCCTTCTGCCTTGTGATTTTTTTACCTGGATTCATATTTCATAATGATGCTATTGTGGGGGATTTGGTATTTGCTGGGTTGTATGTTGATTATTTCCCCCACAAATACAACACTCTATTTTGCAATTGCGCAAAGTGAAGGAATAAATTACAACGGACATTCAACAACAAACAATTTATTATGTGACAAAATAAAATGGTATGTAGAAACCAACAAAATACATGATTCTAAAATTGCCTTTTTGAGAAATATAAACTTGGCAAGAAGTTAATTTTTGTCCAAAAACGTGTATGAGTTTGCATTGGCAGAGTCTGTAAATAAGCCTTTCCTACTTACATTTTGGTGCGTTACAGTTGGCGACAACGTGTCGCGTTGCTCAAAGAAAGTTTGTCGGCTTATTCTTTTTAAGGTCCTTGGAGCGAGGTCACGAACTTTTGGCATGGAAGAAATGACATGGCCGGCAAAGTATACGGTGTCATGCGGACTTAATGGCCTGCTGGGGTGACTGCTTGATGACTGACTTTTCTTTCTAACTGTGTGTATTATATACATTAATAGGGGATTAACTAATCTTCCTAACATTAGGGTGTGAAAACATTTACTGACCAATCAGATTTATTATTTTACTATTTTGTTTTGGGGCCTAAATATTTTTGTGTTAATTTACTTCCAAGCCTATTTTTCTAGAATGATCTTATTCTAAGTTTTTAGCTGATTGGCTGAGAAATATAAAAATGTAATCTAAATTCTACTGCTGTTTTGATCCAATTTTACTAGAATGTTCTATTGTGTTTTCCTGTTGCTTATTCTAATAAAAAAAATATGTATCCCATAATATCTTTTTATTTTGGAAACACACTTTGAACACTAAAAACAAATAGCAAATATATCTATCAATAGGGGAAAAGAACAAAGAATACATTCCAAAAAAATAGATAAACAAAGAAACTTTTCTAACAGCAACAATAACAATTTTGAAAAACTTCAAAAAATGATAAAAGGACATAAAATGACTTAATGGAGAATTTTAACCTGAGTATTTGTGGAGCAGATAATTATTGTGTTGCCTCTTTGACCAGCAGTAGCTAATGAATACATCATAGTTTTCTTTACTCCTAAGAAGTCATGTGGTAGCAGACTTGCAAAATTTATGGTTGATCATGTGTGTGTCAGTGTGTGTGAGATTGTGTGTGAGATAAATATCTATTTTTATATCTTTATAGAACATTAAAAATTATTCTCATAATTTTAAATCTATTGCTATTGTTACCGTATTAATACTAACTAGAAAGATCTTTAACCCCTCTTAATACATATGCCAGTTCCTTAATATGCGCTATTGGAGGTGGTTGTAGAAACATTCCAAAACTGGACAATTTCAGCAAAATATAAAGATTACAGTCATTTATTTTGCTTTCAATGCCAACAACAAAAAATATATATGCAGCAGTGACAAACAATAAAACCAAAAAACAATTTAAAAATATTTAGAAAAATTCTTTTTCTTCTCCAACTTTATCAACAACAGAGTGATCTCCCTTGAAAAATATCACTCTCACCTTTTTATTCAGATGCATCATAAATAATTTTTATTTTGATTTATCAACTTTATATGATGTTGATACACTGATTCCCATATATTCACCAGAGTTAAGTAATGTCAAGCCTGGTCAGTACCTAGATGGGAATACCGGCTGCTGTAAGCTTGAATGTGCTAATGAAGTAATGTGTAATATATCAAAATAGTTAATAAGAGAGCCAAGTTTCAATTCCATTTGGGTTCGTTATATTCACTTACTTGCAAATAGTCTTGGGAAAAGTATGATTCCACCTTTTCTCCCCTTATTTATGGGTTAATTAGTAAGACTTTTTATCACTAAATCATCATTATCTCCAAAAAGAAAAAAAATTCTTACAATCTAAATATGTTTACTGGCTTTAAATAATGTGCAAAGGATTGATGAGCCATAAAAATGAGTGAATCAATCAATCAACAATCAAATTTATTCTTTAAAAAATAAAGTTCAATTATTCAGTTATATATTTACTATTATTTGCAGTAATGTTGTCATTTCATATATTTTTAATAAAATCCTGTAGGTTTTGATTTTCAAAGTTTTTGCTGTACACTTCAATTAGAAAAGGTTTTCTCCATCAATGTATTTTGCAGTAACTGAAAGAAAACGTAATAATTGATTGGTTCAAGATCAGAAGAATATAGCAGATGGGAAAGAACAGATCAAATGAGTTCCAAGTTTTTTTCTGAGTTATTCTTGTAGCATAAAGACTTGCATTGTCTTTGAAGAAACAACATGTTTTCTAATTGATGAACAGAGGATGTGTTTATGGAAATGTTGCAGCTGTTTGATGAGTTAATGTGCATTTAATGTTTCATTGCATTTTAAAATCTCTAAAAGACTAATACTGATAGTCCCATTCTGGATATGGATCTGAATTTGGATCAGGGTTTTTTTTACTCTCATTTGAGAAACCCCTCCCTGAATGACTTCCACACTTTCCTTTGCTTTACCAAGCACGGCCATGTAAGAGCCAGTTTGTTTGTTTTTGGCCTTCCTCTTCATCTTTTCTATTTTCTTGGGGTAAACTTTGTTACCTTTGATGTCCAACTGTTTTCTGTGAGCCTTGAAACATGACCAGCCCATCTGTGCTTGCTCTTTGGGATAGTGGCAACTCCAGTCTGCTGCCTGATCCAGGGGTTCAAGCAGACTGATACCAAGCAACTTGCACTGAGCTACCACTAGTTTGATAATAGCAGCAGTATTAAGTGCCTACATTTCGTTACCATAAGTCATCGCTGGTATTATGTATTCATTGAAAATTTTGTGCTTGATTGTCATGTTAGATTTTTTGCTCCTCATGATGTCTCATTAGACATTAGCTTTCTTCCATGGATCTCAGATTTTGGGGTCAATTGTAAAAATTTATCCTTGTCAATCCAATGCCTTTTGCATTGAACATTGTTGTACATAAGCCATTTTTAATAAACTTGTTAGGATATATTCAAGGACTGCATTGTTAGAATGATATATTTGTCATTACAATTAGATCCCAATAATGAAATTTATTTACACCTTTTTATTTTTTTTAATATTTTAAATTCTTTTATTGAATCATGAACAAAGTGAGAAAAAATAAATGTTGTAACCCTAAAAAGTTACTTTTTGAGTAATCATCAAAATGAAGGTTAGAATAATAGTATATTACAAGACTTGCATGCTGTGTGAAGTAGATACACTGCTAGTCAGTATAATTACTTTGTATTTATCTGCCTCTCTATATAGGCAGAATACTGCACAAAGCCATTTATAAAGTGAGGTCTCCAAGCCCTTAAGCTTGGTCAAAAATATCCTGTTGACTCTGCACAAGGCTGGGTCAGGGTTACTCTTGATTTTCCACTGATGAGCCTCTACCTTTAGGCAGAGCCCCATCTGCGTTCTTCTTGCCCATAGGCAGTGAGGAAGACAGAGAGCAACAGCTGCTAGTCTGTATAATTACTCTCCTCTACTCTACAATAGTGTCCACGTATACATGAGAATAGGAACATCCCATTCCTGTATACAGATAGGTATACAACAATAGGGAATTACAAGAAAAACAAAATCTTTTAGATATTGCATAAATTCTTCTTTTATGATCTGTGTATCTTCGGGAAGTTAACACTCCACAATTTTCTGTTCTTTGTAGCTTTTAATAACGTCTATCTTTTTTACTATCTCTCCTAATCCCTGTTCTACCAACCATTTACACAAGCTTATTAGGTTGAATATGGTGTTTTCTAAGCATAGCTTAGATGTGGCACAAGGCCCAAAGTAAGGAACACTCAGTGAATATCAAACTCACAATCATAATTATTCTAGTGAGACAAGCATTAGACCACATCAAGACATGCTTTCCTCTGTCCCTCTTTCCTCTAATATATCAATGTTTTTAATCCTTTCCTCATTTAAGCTGTCTCATTCTGACATTAAGAACAAGTGTCTTTTTTGTTTCAGTTTTCTCTAAACCTTCATTGTTGATTACGTCTTCAGTCAATACTATTCTCAGTATCTTACTGTAGAACCATATTTCTGTTGCTTCAAGTCTCTTCTTTATTTGTGATATAGGATCACTGCCATTTAGAAGGACTGATATTATATAACAGTTCACTACTCTTTTCTTTGTTTCTAATAAATTTCATCAAAGTAGTTGTTTGTCTCATTAGAATTCAACAATTATTTTGCTGATATAAATCAGTTTACACAGCAGCCAGGTAGGTAGATACAGTCACTGCTACAACTGCTTGTTTTAACAGCTTCTGTTCAATTCATCATGTTTCTGTCAATTGTCAGTATTGAATGTTGATATAGAAAAACTTACATTCTTCAGAGCTTATCCCTGAAAATATATGCATTCAGCTGCAAAACTAATTGTGTTTTCTAATATGAGATTTTAGTTTAATGAAAGTGATTTTTGTAAATTTTAACCCTGTATAAAGATATAAAATCCAATTAGTATTATTCTCTATTATTGTAGTATTTGTTTAAATATGAACATAGTGGCCTTTTTAGTGTTGTTAAAATAATGGTGATAATACAGTTAAGATTATCTGATATCTTTATCAAATATTGAAACAAATCTGTGAATTCTTATAATAGTTAAAGAGCCAAATTACTACATTTTTATTCCTAACTCATTGCATTTTTATTTTTAACTCCCAAAAAGCACAACTAATTCCAACATTTGCTGAACAGTCATTGTTTTGGTGGTTGCAACTGGACATTGAGCTGTTGAACTTTAACATGGGCAATATCATTATCATCATCCTCCTCTTCAACATTTTTCTGGCATGATTTATCTTAGACGTTTATTCTTTGTATGAAAACAATAAGGAAATAACAGAAATTAAGGTGGCCTACTTCTTTGATTCTGGTATATTATATGAACTACCTCTTTGATTCTGGTATAGTATATGAACTACCTCTTTGATTCTGGTATAGTATATGAACTACCTCTTTGATTCTGGTATAGTATATGAACTACCTCTTTGATTCTGGTATAGTATATGAACTACCTCTTTGATTCTGGTATAATATATGAACTACCTCTTTGATTCTGGTATAATATATGAACTACCTCTTTGATTCTGGTATAATATATGAACTACCTCTTTGATTCTGGTATAGTATATGAACTACCTCTTTGATTCTGGTATAATATATGGCCTACCTCTAGATTCTTGTATAGTATATGACCTACCTCTTTGATTCTGGTATAGTGTATAGCCTACCTCTTTGATTCTAGGATAGTATGTTGCCTACTTTTTTCATTCTAATAAGGTATGTGGCCAACCTCTTTGATTCTCATATAGCATGTGACCTACCTCATTGATTCTGGTATAGTATATGAATTACCTCTTTGATTCTGGTATAATATATGACCTACCTCTAGATTCTTGTATAGTATATAGCCTACCTCTTTGATTCTAGGATAGTATGTTGCCTACTTTTTTCATTCTGATAAGGTATATGGCCAACCTCTTTGATTCTCATATAGCATGTGACCTACCTCATTTATTCTGGGTTACTATATATAGCCTACATCATTGATTCTAGTTTAGTATGTGAACTACCTCTTTGATTCTGATATAGTATGTGGCCTACCTCTTGGATTCGCGTATACTATGTGACATATATCTTTAATTCTGATATAGTATAGAGCCTAGCCCTTTGATTCTGATATAGTATGTGGCCTACCTCTTTGATTCTGGTATAGTATGTGGCTTGATGTTGAAAAAATATGTATCTGGTTGTGGAAATGTTAATTGTTTATAAAAGATTAGAGTCAAGAATTAAGTGAAATACTTCAGAACAGAAAAGGAATTGTTGAAAAGCAGCTGACCCCCCTGTAGCACTCTCATGGAATGGCCCACGAATTGAATGGTCTATTTAAGTAAAGAATAGTAGCATTCAAGGGATAATAATTAAGTGTTATTCGAGTAATATTCAGACTGATTGTTTTGGTGACTATTGCAATCTAAACCCCTTCTCTCTGTATTGTAAGTTCTATCTTGTCTGTCATTGTAACTATTGTACAGTTCTGTGTAGATCTGTTTAGCAGCAGATATTGTGCTGAATAATATCGCAGAACACTTTCTCTGTGCATTGTATCCACCTCAGCAATACAACAGCAATGATATCTTGTAATAATGTTTTATAGTCTTTACTGAAGAGCCTTTATTTTAATTTTATATGTTTATATTGTGACCATGTCAGTTTTGATTAAACAAAGATTTAAGAATACCTGAAGAGTGCAAAGAGAATGTTTTTTCACAGAAATATTGACATTTTTTTTTTTAATTTAATCTTTTTAAATTCTCAGATTGCAGTAAATCAGTATTGGATTTAATCCAAATCCAATCTTGTTACTTTTAGGTTCCATCTTTCTTTTTCCTCTTAATAAAGAGATTAATCTCTGAATATGATGATGAACTACATCTTGCAGCAAAGCTACTGATCAGGTGACTGGAGGTTCTGATGAGTGTGGACTCATCTCTTAATTGCTGTTGGTCCCATATCCACCAAGCTATGGGCAAATAATTAATTCCATCCAAAAATAAAACAATATGAAAGTATAAAAATATATTTTATATTAAAAATACAAGCAATACATTTTATAGCAAAAATTACCAACAATATATTTTATAGTAAAATGACCAAAAATACATTTTATTTGTAGTTGAAGGCATCTGCATTCAAAAAATATTTAGTTGAATCCATGAAATTGTGTTCAAATTATTTAAATTTTGGCATTAAATAACCAATAGCATTTGATATGCTGCTAAAAATGAAAATAACTCTTTCATGATATTAATCCATATCATACCCTACAATTCTTAAAGAAATCAAACTGCATTTCAAAAGGAGTTGATTTGCTATTGAATAAATCAATCAAATTAACCACAAGAATTTATTATTTGCATTAGATAATTAAAAAACTTGAAGAAACAGTGAAACTCCCAATGTTCAACTTGTCAGAACAGATTCCGCAATGATAATGAAGGAACAAGTGACTTAGCAATAAATAAATCTTTGTAAAAGCCACTACCTAATCTCTGCATGTACCTTTTAGTCTAATGAAACACTAAAAACAAATTAGACAATCACTAATGCCATAAGTCTTGATGCAAAGAGAGATAATGATAATTACAAGGGGAGAGAAAAAGTGACAGCTCTTTTATTTGCAATAATTATATTAATTAATAATTATATTAATGATGATAATTTTTAATTAATTGTCTCGTGTTTCCTAACAAATCATCTTGATCTAATTTTATAAATGAAAGAAGTATTTCATTAGAAACAATGAAAAGAGTACTGAACTGTTGTGTTATATCAGTCTTCCCATACGACAGTGAATGCTGGGCAATCTCCTCATAGATGAAGAAGAAACTTGAAGCAACAGAAACGTACTTCTACAGAAGAAATCAGGAGCTGTAAAATATGTTACAGGCCTAGTAATCTTATAATGGATACAATTTCATTGCTTATATAAACAGATGACCTCAATGTATAGTGATGTTTCTGAATCGTGAGGTTGCTAAACTTAACTGGATTTGGGTGAATGGGATTCTTTGTAATTAAATAAATAGAATATTGATAGTAAACAAATATATTCAAATTTATCTTCCTGACTCAAAGTTTTTCAGAACTGGTATCCACTTGTCATCAGTTAGATTTTATTATCTGACATAGTGAATTCTGCAAAACTCTGAATCAGGAAGGTAAGTTTAAGCATTTTATTATATATAGGATGTGCATTGTGGTGCAATGGATATCAACTCGGAATGACTAGTCGGGGAGCCAAGTTTGAATTCCAGTTGAATTCCTTGCATTCACTTATGCACAAATACCCTTGGAAAAGGTATTAATCCATCTCTTCCCTTCAGTTATGGGTTAAATAATAGGACAGACTGTGTTCTATAGCCTTGGTTGGAAACCAGTCTACTGCAGAAAGCAATGGCAACCTACTGTGGGATAATCTTTTGCCCAGTCAGTCATATCTCTTTTGATACATGATCGCCCAAAGCATGTATCACGTATGGCACTTAACTGACTGATTGATTTTATATATATATATATATATATATATATACACACATTGACATTCAGGTCAACATCCAGTGACAACAGTCTTTTTTATGCTTAAATGCAATCATCAGCCCATGTGCATTATGTTTTAGCTAGACTTTTTATATATGCTAGACAGTAATGTTTTATGGGTAGGTCCAGTGTTCTAATGGTTATTGGGTGGGTTGTAATAATTATATTTCAAATTATTCTAGGGACTATTGAGTGGAAGTAATTGTGGATTCAAATGCAATTTTATGGCATACATATATGTTTCATTGAAAACAAACAAGGAAGATTTTATTAAGTTTTCTTTTGAATGGAGTTGTATCTAAGTTGGAGGTGGCAATTATAACTGATATTCACGAATTCTATTGGGTCATCAGTTACATTTACTATTAGGTAAGACAATTTTTTCCTTTGTATATGTTTATGTAGAGTTTCTTAGTAATATTATGTTTTTGGTTTAGTTCTAATGCACTACTGAGCTGGTTGAGATAGCATTCAGTACTCATTGTGTTTTGTAGAATATCTCTGTATTTTTAAATTTCTATTTATCATTCAGTATCTTCTCTTTAGCTATCATCAGTTGTCATTCCACAAGTTTTTTCCAGAATGTGCTGAGTTTATGTTCCTTGATGGCTGCCAGGTTGTATAATTTAATTAATGTATACTTGGGCAGCAACCTTTCTCTTAATCATAAATTGCATCTATCTATCTATCTATCTATCTAGATAGATAGATAGATAGATAGATAGATAGATATGGTATGGTATGGTATGGTATGGTATGGTATCTTTTGGGAATATCATAGATTGAACATGTTTGCAACAATTAAGTTTTAGAAAAAATGGAAACCAAAAACGAAACTTATACTTAACATCAGGAAGTGATAATTGAAATTTCTAGGGCACGTAATGAGGAAAACCTAAATAGCAAACTTGAATAAGTGGATGGTGAAGGAAGGTTTAGAAGATATAACAAAAAGCTAAAAATTTATCAAGAGCTACAAAGGACAAAAATTGTGGAGAGCTATAATCACCTATGTCCTGAAGGGACGTAGCATACAGAAGAATAATAATATATAAGAAGAGACCCTGAGAAATAGGATGTAAATAAACCTTTCCAAAACAGAAACTATGATTTGAAATGGGAAGAAACGCGGTGATGCCATATACTCTGAATGCATCATAAAAATTCAAGATTTGAAATTAATAAATACTAAACACTTCAAATAACTTAGTGTTATAACAAATCTAATATAGGAGTTAAAGAAATTTAACTGTGCTAAGGGCAATTTTGCACAACACCATAAATTGCTACAAAACCAATATAGGCTCTAAAATAGACATACCATTTTAAAGTGTTAATGAATCTATCATATCTTTCTGTTTGATATGACTTTATTATATTTATATATATTAATAAACTTTAAAATAAATATATTGCTTTTTATTAAGAATAAAGGGAGAAAACTTCATAAAAAACAATACAAATATTAACAAACTTTATCTTGCAAGCAAAATTTATATATCTGAAATTTTGCTGTTTCAAATAAGGTTTTTAAGCTGTGTAAAAATTCCTGAAAATGTGTACTAGCATATAATATGAGCCTCTTTTTTTGCCATTAATTTACATTCAGAATTTCTCATGATTTCTTACAATTTCTAAATGCTTTAATTGATTATTTATTAACTTTTAAATACTAAATTCGCAAACTTTTCATATCAGAAATCTTACAGAGCAAAACTTTTCTAACACCCACAAAATAATTCATCAAACTTAATGTGTATTCAAGAATTGTTTATTTCTAAATACCTGAAATATTTTTAGATGCCCTAAGAGTATGGATATCAAGGTGAATTCTACGAATATGTATTCAAGCAATTTTCAAGAAATGTTTAAGTGAGAACTGCAGGACAAAATCTGCAGGGAAAAATGAGGCAGACAGACAGACAAATAGAGAGAATGTGTGTGTGTGTGTGTGTGTGTGTGTGAGAGAGAGAGAGTGAGAGAGAAAAGAAGAAAGCAAGAGAAAAAGAAAAGACGGAAAGAAGTGAGAGGGGGAGTAAAAGAGAGAAGAGAAAAGAAATGAAGGCTAAAAGCGAGAAAGAATAAAACATCATCAAAATATTTGCACCTAAAATCAGCCAAATGCTTGCCACCTAAAATTCAGTTGGAAATTTTAATTAAATGCTAGAATTGTAGAACATGACTTTAATCAAACAATTTTGCTTCCAGATAAAAAAAGATGTTATTAGTTTGTCTTGATATAAATCTGTTTTCTTGTATTATTTTATAATTATAGTTATAACCCAAAAGAAACATGAAACTCTTAATGACATTTCATGTGTTATAAAAGAGTTTCCTTCTTTTAACCTATTTTGTCTTCATTTTCCCACCATAAATTGCAGTTTACAAACTGATCAGATAGTTTGAGTTAAATATTCTAGCTTGAAATGCATTGTCAAAATTAGTTGATCTCTGTCTTATCCCAGTTTTATCAAACAACCTACCAAACACAACTGTATACCACTTATCTGTATCTATACTTCTGAGATGAGGTAGTATTTATATTATTTACATTGTTCAAACTGTTGATAGCAAATACCATTAGAAACTATATAAACTTTAGGAATCAGCATATATGCTAGGCTGCAAAATTCTCAGGTTTGATAAAATATCCTTCAGGTTAGTGGATCCACAGAAAATAATACACATGAAATATTTAGATAGGGCATTTATATGCTTCCAACTTTGTGGATTACATTTTGTATATGTTATAGAGGTTAACACTTAACTTTCACAGAGGTTGATCCTCATTTCATCAAAATTGACTCTTGCTTTCATAGTTTTGACCATTGCTATCATAGAGGTTGAGCCTTTCATTCATAGTTTTTGACCCTTTTATTTTTTTGACCCTTACATTTGCAGATGTTGAGCCTTGTTTTAATAAAGATTGATCTTACTTTCAAGGAGGTTGACCATTGCTGGCAGAGGAGTTGAGACTTGCTTTCATAGAGCGAGACTCTTGTATTCACAGAAATCAATCTTTATTTTCATAGATGTTGATCCCTATTTTATAGAAATTGGCTCTTGCTTTCATGGAGGTTGATACTTGCTTTCATAGAGGTTGATCTTTACTTTCATCGAGATTGACCATTGTTTTCATAGAGATTGACCATTGCTGTCATAGAAGTTGTTACTTGCAGTCATAGAAGTTGACACTTACGTTCATAAAGTTTGAACCTTGCATTCATAGAAGTTGACACTTACATTCATAGAGGTTGATGCTTGTATTCATAGGCCTCAATAATTACTTTCATAGAGGTTGATCCTAATTTCATAGAAATCGACTCTTGCTTTTATACAGATTAACCTTTGCTTTCATAGAGCTTGATCTGCACTTTTGTAGAGCTTGACCCTTGTTTTCATATAGGTTGACCATTGTTCTCATAGAGATAGATACTTGCTTTGTTAGAGTTCAATCTTTACTTTCATAGAGGTTGATCCTTATTTCATAGAAATTGACCATTGCTTTCATAGAGGTTGAGCCTTGTTTTTATATAGATTGACTCTTACTTTCATATAGATTGACCTTTACTTTCATTGTGGTGACACTTGCTTTCATGGAGGTTGACCATTGATTTTATAGAAGTTGACTCTTGCTTCATTCTAGTTCTTTTTTTTCATCATTTTTTTCTTTTCTATATCTCTATTTTCAGATATTTCTTCCCTATTTTTATCCATTTTTCTCTTTAAGTCTTTTTCATTTTCAATTTTGCTTTTCATTTTTTAATTTCATTAGATTTTCTCAGTTTTCTTTTTTCTTTTGGACTCTTAATGAAATTTCTTCAATCTTTCTTTGCTTCTTCAAATTTCTTGTCAAATAATCTTTGTTTGAATGTCCTTTCCATTCAGTCTTTTATCATCTTTCTTCATTCATTCATCTGATTCATTTACAACATTTTGTTTTTTTAATTATTTTTTTTTTAATTTTCCTTCATTCTTTTTGTTTCTCCACTGTTTTGTTTCATTTTACTTCTCTCTTTCTTTACCTAATTTTTGTTCTCCTTTCCCATCCTTTTCCAAACAAATTAACACGTAAAAATGCATAGGGAAAAGCTTCAGGTAAACTTGATTGAAATCAAATAAGGAATTCATTCAAGAAAAGAAAAGAAATATAACAAAATCTAATAATAAAGCTTAAAGTATAAAATTAAAAAGATGAAATAGAGAATAAAGAATTCCAGAGAGAATAACAATAAGGTGCTGAAGAGACAAGAAAGATATTAAAATAAATTGAAAGCAAAAGAAAAACACTTAAAAAGTATAAAGACCATGTTTTTTTTGTTTTGTTTTTTCATTTAGCAGTTATCAATCAAGGGAGACAACTTATACATAATGCATAAAGCAGATATCATTTTTTTTTGTTCAAACACATTGTTAACCATTGACAGGCAGAAACATTTTCATATTACATGAGATTTTTATTGTTCTTTTTTTTTTTGCGCATTACATCAACACAAATGTTATCAGTCGGGAATAATGTTTTAAGCGTGAATATCGAATCATTGAAAATTTACCAGAAGCACTGAATAGTTTTTTTATCAGCTTTACCTATGGAGCCCATCTATTACATGTAAGGCTAAATTCCAACAACACTAAGTTCCTACTTTCTTTTTGCTTTTCTTTTCTTAGTTTTTTCTGCAGAAATTCTTTTGAAGCAAAAGGTTTTTACGTCCATGTTTCCATGAAATTCAGAAAACATTTTTAGACAGAGCAAAGATATAGTTTACAGCACAAAGCATTGATGTAAGATTCTTCAAATGCCATTGTTCCTTCTTCAACAGTTTCTTTTCAAACTCAATTGTCTGTTCTTCTTGGGTTGGTTATTGTTGTTACTTGCTATTTGTACAAACCCCTTCTTTGCACTCAGTAGAATAATGTGTTTTTCATTATAAACACTGTTACTTTCCTCTCCCAGCACAGCATTATTTTTCTTCAGAAATTGATACTCAGAATACACATGGCGTTTTGTAAGGCCTGGTTGAGCTTTTATCATACATAATCTTTGTTAAGACAAAATACTTAAGTTTCCAGTCCATTGCTCTATGGTTCTACCTATTTGTACTTGTTTCGACATTCATCCTGGTTGGGTTGAGCCGGGTTCCTCCCAAGCACAAACCACACATCAGAACATCGCATCCCACATTTGTCGATCCTGAGCCAGGTCACACAAAATAGCAAGCCAATCACGGTTTTATCACCAAAGACCAACAACTTGTGCACCCAATAGTGCTGCTAGGTCATCTTATAGCCATCGCCGACATCTTCAGCTGCTCACCAACATGTTTGTACCAGATAGAGAAGAAGGGAAAGGACATCACGGATGAGCTTGCCCTCCAGATGTCTAGCTGCATGCCCAAACCATGTTGAAGAAGGATGGGTGGCAGAGGTCGGAGATTCAGGTGTCATCGTAGAATTGCCTTTGGTACTCGATCGACGCAGCAACACAAGTTCATTATACAAGTGTCCTAGTTTTAATCTAATTTAACTATAAATCTTGTTAAATACACTAAATACTAAAACTTACTCTTGATTCATTTACTCAAATCATTTTAAGTAAGTCGAGTTATAAACCTTATGGTTTCATGTTTAATGCTTATGTTTCTAAACATTTGCTCATCTATCAACCTGAACCACAGACTGTTTTCCTTCCATTAAGCCACAGAACTTGTGGCTTAGTATTTAATGCTCTAACCACTTCTTTATTCACCATCAAATTGAGAGACAGAACTCATGGTTTTATGTTTAATGTCTGAACCACTCACTTAACACACATTAAATTAGGCCATAGATAGTTTTCTTTACATTGTGCTACAGATCTTGTGGTTTCTTATTTAATATTCTAACCAGTATTTACCTATCAGATTGAGCCACAAATTGTTGACTTCAGATTGAGCCATAGACCTTGTGGTTTTATGTTAAAAAATCTGTATTTGTTCTAATAGTGAGATCAGTGACAGTGCCAGCCAATAGCTGTAGAGAACACAGCATTTTTCAGCACAAATTGAATTTGCTTGACTCACCTCTCATGTGGTTCTCTAATGGCATGACTGATTAAACAACTGAGGTGAAATAAGCAGTATCAAATCTAACAGCCTTCTAGAAGAATTCTATACACCTGCAAACATTGTGCAGACAATGACATCCCTTTCCTCTATTGCCCTAATGCACTTGACATGTCTCCTTGGATCAATTAGTCAAGCATTTTCAAAAAGAAAAAAATGACTTTGAAATCTACTTGAAAATATTATTGGCTCAAAGGAAGTAAAACTGTTGGCTTTTTTTTTTTTACTACAAAATACAACCCAATACAAGGCCCAAGGGTACCTCAAAGTCGGGGGTTACTGTGTGAAACTGTATTAGCATTAGAAAGGGCAAGATAACATGAAAGATAGACAACTAATTCTAGATTGCAGAGATCAAGATTTTAATCGCAAGTTAAAGAGACATTAGGATCATAGAATTGAAGAGACATTAGGATCATAGAATTGAAGAGACATTAGGATCATAGAATTGAAGAGACATTAGGATCATAGAATTGAAGCATTCTTAACATGAGACAAGAAACCCTTTCTAAAACAGGAAACAAAAATGAGAACCAAACAATTGGGAGTGTAAAAGATAATAATAATAATAATAATAATAATAATTATTGAATAAAATATCAGATTTCAGACAGAGATGTCAGAAGTATAGAGGTGAAGGAACCAGAAGCCCAATCCCAGTCAAGAAATGAGAAAAACCTCTATTCATTCAAAAAATCAGGGAAGAGTATGACCCAAACAATGGGTGAACCTATCTACTTCTTGTTTCTTTTACTTTATTCACATTGCATTTTCAATCCATTGAGGTGAAAACTTTCTAGAAACAGAACTTAATATGAAACTTCTAAAAAAATTCCACAAGTGTGAACATCTTTACAGAATAACACATGCAAAAAAGTGACAAGTTTGATTTTAAAACTTATTGTCCAGAATTTCAGGGTTAAAATGCATCTAAATATAAGCTTCTCCTAAACTGTCAAGGATGTCAAGATATAAAACAGCAATGATGTCTGCTTAGTGAGGGGACAGGGTCATATTTTAAATGCAAGATAACATTTTCAGACCAGACAAATAAAAAATGGTAGTAAACATCTAAGATACTATATATATATATATATATATATATGAGAAAAATCGATAAGAAAGTTGGTATCAACTTACCAATAAAGAAACGTAAAACATACACAAAAAGAAAGAAGAAATCACTGATATAAAACATTTATTGGCATCAAAGATGTTATTTTCTTACTGAAATAAACTTTACCTTATTTCTTCAAAGCTTCTCCCTACAGACTTCAGAAACAAGTGTTTTCATACTTGTTATCTTTCTTTTTTTTACAAAATTTAGACAAATTAAGGGTCTGCTTTGATTTGTGCTTGTGATGTTCAAAATTATTCTTTTTTTTTTTTTGGCAAGAAAACAAAAGAAATGTCAAAATATACTCAGGTAAATAATACATTTTATTCCTATTCTATTATGAGTCACTTTCAATTCAGTTTCAAAACACTCATATATACCATAAAGACTTTAGAGTCAAATTATATTAAGTCTTTCCAGCCATCTATTTGCAAGAGAAGAAGTGGTAAATAGGTTTGTGAGATATAATTAGTTTGTGATATTTATATATATTTATATTTATATTTATATATATATAAATATAGATATGTGTGTGTGATGTTTATTATATATATATATATATATATATAATTATAATTAAATTTGTTTTTATTTAAAATTAGTTTAATTTACATTGTGACATGGAAATTTCTATGTTTCAAGATTTAAAGCATTTATCTTGTCATAAGGCAATGTTCATCTTACTTTGGTGAAAATGATTTACATTTGAATGCAGAAAACAATAAGTTTTAAAAGAGCAGGCATATATATAACTCTAAGAGCATTTCTTTGAAACTAAAATGTATAAATCTTGCTGGAAGAAAGCAGCCTAGTCAAAAAGATGACACTTTTTCATCTGACATGAATGAACACCCCATATCTTCTAACATCTAACCTATATTTTAAATTTTCAAAGATGACCTTCATTCTGACTAGTTAAATTAAACACACCTATATGATGTAAATTTTCTGTCTTCCCTTCTCCATATTAACTCTTTTATAAGCAAACATATTATTGTAAATCATATTCACCAAAGTAAGCTGAACACTGCCTGATGATGAGATAAAAGCTTTAAATCTTGAAACATAGAAATTTCTGTGTCGGAGTGTAAATTAAATTAATTTTCAATAAAAAGCAAATTTAATTATAATTATATTATGCACTACAATCTATGTTGTATTGAGCACTTTCTTAAAAACTAGATCCCAGAGAACTCTGCATTCTAAAGATATTGGCTCTCTTCATCTATATAAATATATATGTATATATATATAAAACATTCTGTTTTTGTATTTCTGAGAGGAGATAGTATTTACATTATTTATATTATTCGAACAATTGTCCTTATCTTGAGAACAATATTCTGAATAATGTAAATAGTGTAACATTCTGTCTCTTGTGTTTTAGTCTTCTTCTTCTTCTTCTATGTGCCCTGTCCCTTCAGGACGTAGGCGATCATGGATCTCCACGTCTCCCTATCCCTTGTGGCTCTTAGTATGTTTGTTCCTGTTGGTCCTGGCAACCCCCATTCCGTCATCCACCTGATCAGACCTTGCAAATATGTTATCCGCTGCCTTCCTCTGTCTCTCCTTCCTTCTATCTTTCCAGTCAGTATCAGGTTCTCCAGGCTCTCCTTCCTCATTGCATGTCCTAGGAACTTTAGTTGTCTCTTCCTGATGCTCAGTATCAATTTCCTTTTTGTTGCCATTCTTTCTAACACTTCGTCGTTGCTTGTATGCTCAGTCCACAATATCCGTAGCATCCTTCTGTAGAACCACATTTCGGCCGCTTCCAGTTTTGTCCTCATTTTCGATGATATTGTCCAGCATTCACAGCTGTATTGAAGAACTGACATCACATAGCAGTCTAGCACTTTTTTCTTCATTTCTATTGAGATTTTCCTGTGTGTTAGTATTTTGCTCATCTTCTGGAACGCGTCCTTTGCCATGCCAATTCGCCTTCGGATCTCCATGTTGCACTTTCCATCTCCTGTTAGAACACTTCCTAGGTACTTAAATTCTTGGACTTGTTTGATTCTGTTATCCCCTACCTGTATTTGGCATTTTGGGTTGTATCTTTTGCTGATGACCATGCACTCAGTTTTCTTAAAGTTTATTTGTAGTCCTTTGTTGTCACTCTCCACTGCTACTTTCTGTATGAGATCTTGCAGTTTACTTTCCGTGTCCGCAATCAGTAGTCACTGTACACATTTCTTGTCCTCAATTGAGCTCTGGCATAAGAATCAGTAAACCTATTTATTTTTCTTTTTGTTAATTTATTTACTTTTTGATATTATCACATTATAGTCATTATAAAAGTTTTTGTTATTCTTTTAATGTCTGTTTTAATATGTCAGTTTTAGTTTCAATGATTCAATTCCATATTTTTTTAAATATTTAGATAAAACTTAAATATTGCTCAAAAGATTTAGAACCTGTAGCATCAGAGACTAAAAGTTTTGCCCAAATCATTGAGCAAAAGAGTTAAAAATAGTTACAAATGACTTCAAATTATGATAAACATGTCAAAGAGAATAAAGAGTTCTAATGTCATTTAACCTGAGATTGTAGATGGTTTGACTAATTTTTTATGATTTATCAACCTTTTTCAGGTTATTTAAAGCTAGAAAATGTTATTAGACTGTAATGATGTTTTGAAGATAATAATGATTTACTGACACAAATCCTATTAATCTATAGCTGGGGGAGAAGAGGCAGGTTCTCAAGGGAAATTGCACGTAAGTGAATATAATGAACTCATATGGAATTGCAAATAGACGTTATGATTTTCAATTCTGAGCCGTCATCCATTACACTATCCCCATATCCAATCTCACAATTCCTGGTCACACATCTTGGTACATTGCTCAACTTGTAGAATTTTAGAATGATTTCACAATATAACTAAAGACTTGTTAACTATTACTTGATAGCAGATTCACAAAGATGGATTTGAAGTATTTTAATAACAAAAATATACGAGGCCTTGTGCAGATCTAACAATACAATTAAACACTTGTTAAACATAACTTGATAGCAGATTTGCAAAGATAAATTTTAAGTATTTTAATAACAAAAACATATTAGCCCTTGTGCAGATTTCATAATATTACTAAATATTTGTTAACTATTACTTGATAGAAAATTTGCAAAGATCTTTTCTATTACATACATTATGACATTGTATACTTTGTAAAATTTATTTTACATTTTAGTGTCAAACACTTGACAGGTATTTACAAGCTTGGCTTAGAGAATAATGAGTTTGACTAGAAAATGAAATGTTTGGATAATAAAATCTCAGTTTTGAATAATGGAATAAGCTTATTGTCAATAAAGAAAGTGGTTCTATTTTGTCAAATGATTACTTTAATAATTTAAATGTTGTATCAGATTCTATTTTGAGTTGTGTGATTTTCTGGTAAACTTTGTCTCAGCTTACTAATTCTTCAAACAAGTTGTTTAATATAAAAATGTTGGAATCTTATTTGATTATGATGAAGAGGAGGTGCCAAATAAGAAATTACCTGAATCTTTCTTGCATATTTACAAGTCTACCATTCATCTATGCTTAGAATATTTCTGCCACATATGGTCTGGTGTTGACACTATATATCTAGAGATCCTTTAAAATCCAAAGAAGAATCAGCTATACTTTTGGTCCTGATGTTTTATCTTAGCTTCAGTCCCTTTCTCACCACTGTAAAGTTGTCTCCTTGTGCCTTTTCTATAAATACTTTCATGGCAAAATTTGAATGACCTCTTCACCATGGTAACTAGACTTTTTGAATTTAATCACATTACTGGACTGATGCTGAGATCTCATCAATTTACAGTTTAGCTGGCTAGATGTAACTATAAATTACATGCTAACAATTTCTTTTCTTGCACTTCTCACTTGTGTAACTCCCTTCCAGCTCTATGTTGGCTAGAGACAGCTTTAATCTGCAAAAATTTAAATGCAATGTCAATTGCTATCTACTGTCCTCCTGACTACTCTTCTTTTGTTCTTATATACTTAGTAATGATTCTATTTCTAGCTCTTTCTCACTTAGTAACTCCTTTGTGTTTTAGTGGTTTTACTGCCTTAATAGAACTAATTAAATTTTTTTTCTCTTGCCCAGCATAGGTGTGAGGTAGCCCCCAGATTTCTATTCAGTTAGATAGATTTTACATTCTGTCTGATCTGTGTCTGCTGAGAGACTGTGCAACTTTTATTTGAAAGTGTTCTTTATATATCCATCTGTCAAACATTCTTGTTCCCATACCTGCAAAATGGATGCAGATGTAAGGTAATGTACTTCTGCATTCAGTGCTTGTGAGTAACACCAGGCCAACTTTGCATCTAGTCTCTTTTAATAGACTGGTGTAAAAATTGAGTGCAATGTCTGTTTTTGCATTATTTTCACATGATTATGGCTAAATGGTTATATCATTAGCATTCTAACCAAAATACCTGGGTTCAAATCTCAACATGGTCAATTAATTAAGGAGGTGATGCAATATCAGCCTAGTGAGTTTCTGAAAACCATAATCTGGGTAAACCCAAGCCTTGTGAATTAACCCAAGAGTAGACACAGTTGTTCTGATAATTTTGATACTTGTGCTAACATGAAGTCACAAGTTCTCAACTAATGGATAGATAGAATCTCTTTAGCCTTTTTTTGTAATATATTGAGTGATGGCATCTTGATAAAACACCCGTCCCTCAGCAGCCTGGTCAGTTGTGAGGATGCATCAGCAAAAATAACTCACAATGAAACTCTTTAAACAAAATAAGAAATTCATATGTTTCCAATCTGCTGCAGACAGAAATAGCACAATATATATATAGATATAAACTATATATTTGAAAATTTTCTTTCGACAGATTCTTAACAATCTTAACAAGAAAGGTTTTTAACAAAACTTCTCATTGTTCATCACTGATAAAATGAATAAAAAAAAGAATAGTTTTCCCTTGAAGAAAGAGATAGAATTGAAAAAAGCTGAAGAATAATTTTCCTTTCTATGTTTTTCAAAAATATGAGTTTAGAGGTTGTAACAATTATGGTAAAAGATTATAGGGAAAGATATAAAGGACCATATTCATCAATAGAGTGTTACAAAATACAAATAAAAAAGACCTAATCAGCTGAACAATAAAATACACAAAGATGGAAAATGAATATGAAAAAAAGAAAGCAGGAAGGCAACAATGTCACTAAGATGCAAGGAGTTATTGTGCGTGAAAGAATATGAGAAAAAGAAAACATTATTATGGAGAGAGAACAATAAAAGAACAGGAAATAGGAACACAGAAGATGACAACTGACATTGCATTTGAATTTGGGAGATCAAAGTTGACTGGAAAGCTAGAAGCTAAAAGAGAGTTCTACACATGAGAATAATGATATAATGGAGCCATTAGCATAGAACTTACAATTACACCTAGACATTTCTACTGTAAAATGATGAGAACTTGCTACTAATCTAGTACTGCACTTAAATTCATAAAGTCTACATATATAGAAGAAAGTATTTATAGAAAAGACACAGGGAAACTATGTTATGGTGGTGGGAAATGAAGCTGAGATGTTAGGTCAGAACCAATAACATTGCAGATTCTTTTTTGGATTTTATCAAGAATCTTTAAATCAGGAGCACCAGACCAGATGTATTAGCAATATTTAAAGCAAGGACAAATAGTATACTTATAAATATGTTAGATTGATTCTGGAGAGAAAAATTAATTGATTTAATATGATCTTTAACATTAGTCCAAGAAGGCACAATGTGTTACTCTCTTAATGGTTAGCGTCAGTCATGCTGATGGAAGACAAAAGTCATGGGGCTTCCCTCAGGGAAGATCTGATCATAAATCAAAGCAAAGGCACTAGTTGTAAATAGCAACTTATCAGATATTAGTCAATAATTTTGTGAAATTAATTCTATAAAAATATTGACAAGTCCCTGAAGTTACTTGAGGTAGAGTGTTACAGAGTATAAGGCACAGCTTATGCGTATATATTGGGAATATAACAGTTAACCATAGACTTCAGTGTTTCATGGGAAGAAGCTATTCATGTGGAACTTACATCTCACCAAAGAAATATGAAAGGAATGAGAATGGTTCGCTACAATGCGCATGGCATGACAGGTATTAACCATGATGGTTAGACCTGGTGGAACTTAAGAACATAGTTTGTCTGAACACCTTCCATAGAAATAGTGATAGAGCAGTGAGAGGCTTGAGATGTCTTGTCTGTAAAAAAGGGTAGAAAGTGAAGAGTGGGTAGCTATACTCCATTCTCAGCCAAATCTGGCTCTTGTAAAAGTAGAGTATATCAGAAGGAATCAGATAAATACTGAAGCAGTACAGGAAATCAATCATTTTTTCATCATCTTTAGTGACAGAATGTATGTATGAGTTCCACTTGAGGTCTGGGCTGAGTTTAACTTAAATAAGGCATGGGGCTTCCTTGATGGAGGATCTGTTCATAAATCAAAACACACTCATAGGTTGTAAATAGGAACTTACTGGATATTAAATAACCTTGTGACCCAGTAAATATTAAATAACCTCATGGCCCAGTGACTTGACATGAATCAGTACCTGGTGACAGTATTAGGAAACAAAAACTTAGAGAGTTGAGTTAAAGAGTGATAAGTAAAACATCTGGAAGTGGCATGACTCATGGAATGAGGACAATCTACCCCAGTGATTAAAATAAAGGGTTCAGTTCAAAATTGCAATCACCTGAAGAAGTTTGGAGCATACAACTGCCGAAATGTTGTGAATATGACAATAAAGATGAGGACAACAGTGAACAATGTGAATAATTAAATAACCAGTATTGGATGAAACTGCATCAGTGTCACTTTGTTGTATACCTACCTACCTACAGTAATGGGATGTTCCTGTCCTCTTAAATACATAGACACTATTGGAGTAAAGAGAAGAGTAGAGTGATTATACTGACTAGCATGTAAGTCATGTATTTGTTGATATACTATTATTCCCAACCTTTGTTTTGGTGATTACTCACACAGAAACCCTTTAGAATTATAACACATTGTTATTTCAAATTTGATTTTAAGAATACCTACAAGTCTATTAGAAAATGTAATATACCGATATTAAAAAAAAAGATTAAAGATTCAATTTTGATTGGTCGTTTAACACCAATAAAAGAATTAAGATACATGTATTTCTAACAATATGACAGAAAGTAGGTATTGACTTTTGTTGCAAATAAAGAGAAAAACAAGTTCCTTACAAGAAATTTTTGAGCAAACAGAAACAACTATAACATCTTGCATAGCAAAAAATCCTTGACAGATTTTGAATTATTTTGGACATCAAAAACATGTCTTTTCAAAATAAAGTAATGTTTTTCCCACATAAATTTTTTAAAAAGTTTTATTGGAAAAAAAACAACATTGTTTTCTTTGAAGAAAATCTTTATTTATTTAGTTTTGTGACTTTTTATGACAAAGTAGAGAAATAAAGAAATAAAACACTAAAATATAACTTAAAATTGTTTGACATATTTAGGAAAAAAAGATGGAATACAGGTATTTCATTTTTATTAGACCATAAATATACTACCAGTTCTGCCCATAGGCAAGCAACCACGTTGGTTTGGTAGCTTTTGTCTGTTTAAATTATTCTTTAAATCTTTTTCTGCCAGTTTGAAATATTGTGTGTGAAAGAAAGTGAGTATACATATTACTATTTTTCCAATTTGAAAGTGTTTTTCCTCATAAACTATTTGTCCTATATTAAATTACAAGAACATTTGTAAAATGTGGACAGCTTTTATGTCTATCAAATGAAATTTATTTTGTGGTACCTCATATAGAATCAGTTAGGTATACATTTGTATGAATGAATACATGCAAATATTTTTACATGTTATTACAAACACATCATGTGTGTGTATATATATGTGTGTGAAAAATCAGTAACATTGAGAAATATTTGTCATGTGAAGTGTTTCATTTATTAGAACTTTATCATACTAAAGGGATGTTTATATTGATACATATGGTCGCAAAGAGGAGGGGTTGCAAAAGACTTTTTCAATTAAATTTCATGTTTTAACCTGTGTTTTGGTATATAGCTAGCCAATTTTCATTTAGTTTGTTAATGTTTTTATCATTTTTGTTATTAAGTATCCTAAATTGTGATAATATATATATATATATATATATATATATAAGAAAGCTAACCTAGAGAGCCAACGAGCCTACCAAGGTTTCACCAAATTGGATCTTCAGGGCAAACTTTCTTATTTATTTGCTCTACCAGTGTATTGAGGACTTTACATGTTAGGTTACTCGTCTCTGGGTTTTTTACTTTCGACTAGTACTTTGACTAATGTTCAAGTGCTTAGTTCGTTTCTTTTTTTGTTTCCATCATTTTTTCCCCTCCATGTTTATACTCGGTGGGTTTTTCGAGACATGTTCAAAGACAAATTTACAGTTATATGTATGTATCTATCTCTCTCTCTCTCTCTCTCTATATATATATATATATGTATATATATTTATATGATCATCTGCAGACAGTCATGTTTCACTGCATCACTACTCATCAGTATGGCTAGACAGCCAATTGCTTCTAGTCAAGATTGAAACCTGATCAATTTGGCATCAGCCACATATTCTACCTATGATTCTACCTAACCATGGTGAAGGAAGGTAGATTTTAGCATATTATATACACAATGTAAACAAATGCCAGGAGGATTTTTTTATGTATTATTCCAAAACAATGTTAGGATATTTTTCAACTTAGTCATAGATTTTATATATATATATATATATATATATATATATATAATTAGTGAGGATGGCTTACAAACTCAACTGTAGGTTCATGGCGACTCAGCTCAATGTTGAAGAGATACCATTTTTCCATAAAGAAGCTACATTTATAATAATAAAAATATAATATATGAGTTAAATATATGGATATGAATATAAAAAAGGAAAAAAGAACAAATAGGAAACATGTCTCGATCTAAACTGTTCCACTTTTATTAAAGCTTTTCAGAGACTGAGAGAAAAATGAAAACAAAGAAACAGTATACTGGTATGTTGTGATTTGAAGTCAGTTCTTATTGGTCAGATATGTGTCATCTGTATAAAAACAATAGATAATTTTAAAATTAAAAGATTGAACTCTCTTGGCTACTGGCGTTTGTATACATTATATACACAATATATACAAAAGCCAGGAGCCAAGAGTTTTCAATCCCTTGCTGGAGAACAATGTGTAGATAGCAGTGAGTAGCTACTGTTTTCAAGTCTAACATTCCTCCAGAGTTCTCAACCAACAAGCGAGAGTGTAAATATACATATAATTTTAAAATAAAGTAGAAATTTAAGCTTCATTGTTATAAGAACCTGAAGAATATTGCACATAGATTCCTATCAGTTGTACCAAGAACTCGGCTTTGGTTCTTGTCAAAATTAATAAAGTTTTATCTTTGTAACATCTGGTGAACATGAAATGATTTCAGATAGAATTCAGTGTTCTGGAAACATTGAGAAGAATTTTACCCTTGCTACAAAGTAAATTTCTATGAAAATTCCCCACTTTCTGGAAAAGTAATGCTGTACAACTTTTGTATATTACTGTTTGATGCTTGCCAGTTAATTTCAGTGTTTAATGAAATAAATTATTGGGTTAACAACTGAAGCAAGTGTACCTACTAAAACTAATGTTTATAGTAATACAAAATAATATCAGATAAAAAATCCTTTCAAAAATATACATGTGTATTGGTATGAAAGTAACTTGAAATGTCAGTTGCGAGAGATTTGAAGAACAAGATAATGTTAATTTTATTAGCTATTTCATGTTTATTCACTGTATCTTGACTTAAAGTAAAAAGCAAACTGATATTTGTTAATAATATAGATTATTTATATCTGCATTTTTATCTTTCTATTTACATAAACATAAAATTATATATTGGGTGTTAAACATACTGTACCAACAAATACATACACTTAAGCACATATCTATATAGACACACACTCATGCACAAACACACAGACACACACATATATATATTAATGAATATACATATTGTCTTATTTCATGCATCATGCAATCATCAGGTGCATATTACAAACTGACTGTTTAATAGATTTGGATTTAAGTTCACTCGGTGTTCATGGGAATTAAATCATAAAGTTAGGTTACGGCTTTTTAATAACAAGAGTAAAATTTAAATAGACAAAGACTACATGGAGATAAAAAATTAAAATTTTAAAATTAGAAAATATTAAAATGCAGGGAGATGAACTCAAAGGGTCATAATTCATAATTATTAACAATAAAAGAAATGAGTGAAAGAAAAAAGGGGAGAAAGTAAGAGAATGAGATAGAAATGGTGCCTCCTAGGTATGAATTTACACAAGCTACTAGATTAGCAACTAGGTCCCACCCTTTTACAGTGAAACTGATAAAATGTAACTGCAATTTCTACTCTAACAGCTTCTTTTATTGCCCATCCTGCCTGTGGAATTCCTTTCCATATACTTGCTTTGCCGACAGCTACAATCTCCAGGAATTTAAATGTAAGGTCAATAGACATATCCTATCACACTAACTTGCATCCATTCTCACAAGCTCTTTTTTCATCTACTCCACCCCTATCCTCAGTATTCTCATCCGTCTATTACCCTCATCCTGACATTTCCCATAACTAACCCCTCTTTCTCATCACTTTCCCCTATGTAACCCTATGTGCAACAGTAGCAGTAGAATGCCTTGCTTGGGGTGAGATGGTTTAAAAAATAGAAAAGAAAAGAAAAGAAAGAGACAAATATATAGAGTAATCTGTATCAATCAGGGTCTAAGAATTTAAGTATCTTTTCCATTGCATCATGTGGGCATCAAATTACTTTTTTTTGTTAAGTAGATTAGGGTTATTTGTATGGTTTAAGATGGCAAGTTTTTCTGAAAGGCATAAGTCACATCTGTCTTTTTTTCCAGTGTAAGATTTGGATTTAGCAACAATATTCTAGATAATAATTAGGTTTTCGTTATTGCTTTTTAATTTCCAATAATATATGGATAAAGCAATACTTTTGCTGTATTTACTGTTGCTTAAGAAGAACTTGTGGTTGTTAAATTGAAATTTCCACAAGTTAGTGGTTAATCCAAAGTAAAATTTAACATCTTCATCATCATCCAAATGAATGTGAGCTCTATAAACAATACTTTTGGACATACATTGGCCATTCAAAGGGCAAGTCTTATTTTTTTCGGCAGTTACAATTATTTTTTGAAGGGTCATTTTTATTAGTAGTTGGGTAACTGATATTATTCAGGTGAGCCAAGTATTTATTTGATATCATATTATTATGTTGTGAAATATATTTATTTATGTTCTTAATGCAAGAAATTACCAATGTAAATGTAATGTCCAAACAAACATTGATAAATTCTTCCTAAATTTAATTCACAAACATTCCTACCATTCAACCATACTAAAAAAATTTTCAACAAAAAGGATATTGAAGTTATGCCATTGACGTAGAACAATATGAATATTTATTATATATATACAAAATAGCTCTGTTCATACTACATTGAGCACCATTTTATTAACACCTGAATAATAATATTATACATGTGTGTACCTTCTCAGAACGAGAAATCGGGAAGCCGAGTTCGAATTCCAGCCGAATTCATTGCATTCACTTGCATGCAAATACCCTTGGGAAAGGTATTAGTCCATCTCTTCCTTCTAGTTATGGGTTAAATAACAGGACAGATTGGGTTCTATAGCCTTGGTCAGCAACCAGTCTACCGCAGCAAGCAATGGCAACCTACTGCGGGATAATCTTCTACCCAGTCAGTCATGTCTCTTTTGGGACATGATCGCCCAAGTGTGTATCACGTATGGCACTTAACTGACTGATCTTCATATATGTATTTATTAATTCATGTAACTCTCTCTCTCTCTCTCTCTGTATATATATATATATATATATATATATATATATATATATATATATATATATTGATAATGATGTCAAGTTCATGAATGGCAAGGATAATCCAACAAGATCTACTTAACATAAAATATTAAGTTTTAGATCTGTATAGAGAGCTCAATGGATATTATTCAAAGCAATATGATATTTATAAAGGAAAACTCAACCTATCATTTGGAGTGGTTGTAAATTATAATTCATTTCTATGAACTAAACTATCTCATTTCTTTAGACCAACCTATATTTGTTCCATTCAGTATAAATATTTTCCTGGATTATTCCTATCCCTTCTCTGCCATCTATTCACATACTGTTTCCCTCTGCCTTCAATAAATCTTTTGAGTGTTAAATTTTCCAAGCCAGCTTTCCTTATTATGTGTCTCATATATGAGATGTGGTTGCAGAAATTTTCTGGCAGCCATTACTGAGTTCTGCTGCTTGTGTAATATGGTGTAGAGTCCTGTTGCCAGATATATCATCTTTACCCAGAGCAGCATTACCTTCTCAAGGCCTCTGTGTTGAATTTGTGGCCCTCACCAACAAATTAAGGAGTTCTTTTCTCATGAGAACAGAAAAAGTGAGTTTTCCAACATTCCGTACCTTTGTAATCATCATTAGACGCAGGGCCATAGCTGATGCCAAAAAAACACCCGGCACAGAGAAAATTGCCAGGATTTATTAGTTGACAATGTGATGATGTCATCAGTGTCATCCGTTTCTTGAAACTATGATTTTTGTGGATTTTTTCAGCTATTCCAATGGAAATTAGGCATTAATCATTAACAAAAGCAGAAAATCGAGTTCAGACTTTCTGAGTATAACCAGTCTTTTCTCCCAAAATTAATAAATAAACAAACAGATTTTTACTGCATTCATTCGGATGTTTTCTTCGTTTTTCTTTCCTTTCCTACTTCGTGAATTGTTTAGTTTGATTTCTGACGAAGACATTTTTCCTTGCCCAGATTTTCACTATGATTGCACGGATTGGCCCGGACCCGTGCCCGGTGAGGCCGGTAGTCAGATATGGCCATGATTAGACACATCCAACTCTTTCCAATATTCTGCATTTACACCCAAACACTCTGAAATGTTTATATTTGTAATTCCAGTATGAATACCAAGCTTTGCAGCATGCAGTTTCTAAATTTCTGGCAGAGCAAATTGCGTCATGGTACTCTTTTTTTTTTACAGATGGTCGCCAACTGACACTTCTATCCTGAGTAGATAGTCATAATTTGTCAAATTCAAAAACAAACAGCATGCATGCATGAAATTAAAAATATAAAATGGCGACAATTTACTCATCGCACCCTGTATGTATAGAACCTTCGTGAGTAGATTTATCAACTATAAACTGGTTTCTGTCAAAGTGTTTTTGATAACTTGGCTTTCTTTTTTGAGTGTACAAAAACATGAATGTCTTTCATGCATACAAAAGTTTTCTCTCTGCACAAAAAACAAAAATGTATGCAAAGCTCTCGATAATTCTGGTGAGATTTTTAATACAAAAACAAAAGAAACTGACATGATTGATGTCTTGAAAGCAAAAGCTATCAAGAATAAGAAAATAAAACAAAGGAGATATGATATAAGCTTTTCTGGGGAAATGGTTTTCTAAAATTAAAGATACAATTTTCCTTTTCAATGCATTTTCTTTTGTATTTGTCTATATTTCTGAGATGAGGTAGTATTTACCCTATTTACATTATTCGGACTATTGTCCTTACCTTGGTTGCCATTTGTACAACGTTTTGGCTGTGCATGCTTCGGCCTTCTTCAGGTGCTAGGAATTTCGAACTGAACCCTTTATTACAATCACTGAGGTATATCATTCTCATTCCTTGAGTGAAACCTCTTTTTGGTAGCCACGAGTTATCTCCCTCTAACCCGACTCTCTAAGTTACTTATTTATCACTGCTGTAGGCTGGTATTGATCTCAGAACTCTTTGGATCAAGTCACTGGAACTAGCCAACATCTATATGAATGCTTCCCTAGTAAGTGTAAAGTTATCATTCAGTGTTCTTTGACCAAATAGATAGTATTGGTTGAAATATATAAAATTTTTTTCTTAAATTAATTTTTAGAAAACTAGGTTTCTCAAGTTCACTAACTGTTGTTGTAGGTCTTTCTATAGAATGCTCCACAAAAAACCAGGAAATTTTAGATTTACTATATGATGAAAAAAAAGTAACTAACATAAAAAAATTAACTGTTTTGGTTTGAACACCACACCTAACATATGTGTTTCTGTTCTGCTTTAAGCTACTAAATTTCTATCCTTCACTTTTGTTTCAAATAACTGTTACAAAAAGTCCAACAATTAAATAAAACGTGCTAAATTTCCTGTTCTTTTTTTTTCTGTGGGGCACCCTGTAATACTGATGAAATTTTACTTCCACACTTTTTGTTCTTGCTACTGTGGACAATTAACAGCTTGATATACTGTTTAAAATAAACAGTTTGTTTATTCAAATATAGGTATGTAGTAAAAAATAATATTTAAAGTCATAAAAAAATGTTGTTTTATGTTTCAAATACAAAACTGTGCTGCTATGACCTTTTGGGAATATGAAAAATGAGAAGTGTGCAATTAAAAGCAGTATTCAGCTTTGCTTGATTGGTGATGTCATCTGTGGTTGAGTCAGTTAATATCCCAGTGGATCTAATGACAGTTTATCCTGCAAAGAAGAATGCAGGTTCAAATTTTGCCAAAAGACATATCTTTTCTATCATAAGATTTCTCAAATATTCAGGCTAGTATATGAAAATAAATATATTGCTTAAAATAAACAGAATGTCTATTCAAATAAGGGTATGCACTATATATATATATATATATATATATATATATACATATATATCCACTATATATATATGTATATATATATATATATATATATATATATATATATAGTCATCCACAGACAGTGCTGTTTCACTGTATCACAATTCATCAGTTAAACATCCGATTGCTTTCAGCTAGCATTGAAACCCAACCAATTTGTCATCAATTGAAGATTCTGCCTCTAAGCTATCCGTGCATGGTAGAGGAAGGCAGATTTTAGCATGTTATATACATAATGTATATAAGCACCAGTAGCCAAGAGTGTTCAATCAATCGCTGGAAAATTATATATATATATATATATATATATATATATATATATATATATATATTGTACATGATCAGATGATGTATTGATCTTTTGATATCATGTGACTAATCAGTGAATTTAATGAAAATTTATCCCCAAATATTTCAATTTATTGTTGTAAAACAAATGATACAAAATTTGACAAAATCTGAATGAAAATAATTACAGAATTAATTGTTGGTAGTTCAATTAAAATTAGTAGAAATAATCTTGTAAAAAACATAGTCATGATGTTATTAATTTTCTTCCTTACCAAAGTTCTCATCACTACTCCAAGGCCCAGAAGGCTAGCCTAACAGTGAATATGTAAAAAAAGTGTAAGAAAAATGTATGACAGATATAAACATCTCCAATAGAAAGTGAATAAGTAGATATATATTTTAATATTTGTACTTTAGATTATATGAGAAAATTGAATTTTCTTGAAGACACAACACGAACAATAAAAATTATTTGATTAAAATAAACTTACAAAAATCTATATACTCTTTCCCATTTAATGACAATTTTGAAATTTCAGTGTTTTGTAATTAATATTTGTTCAGTTTTGCTTTTGAATTAGTAAGATTGTGCTACTAAAATCTCTTGTGAAACACCTTACCAACCATATTAGATTTTAATTATGACTTTTGGCTGATTGGGTAACTAAACGCTAAAAACATTCTGATTTCCCTTGACTATTATATTTGTTTTTGACACAGTTTCATAATATGGAACAGTTAAACTTTAGCTTTAGTCATTTCCCTATTAAAGCAAATTATTTATTCTATGCTATTTACTAAAATGGTTCAAATAAAAAAATATTCTAGCCTTAAATTGATGATACAATTTTTATTAGAAGTTTATGAAAGTAAAAATGTACAGGTGATTCTATAAAAACTGGTACTGCTTTGAAACCAGCTAATGAGACTAGAAAGAAAATCATGTAAAATTTTATTTGCATTATTTGTTCATTTAAAAATATCTAAACTTTACAGCAATTATAAACAATCCTTGACAATGCTCTAAATTGATTATACTAATAAAAAATTCTATTTATATAATTGATTTTTTTCTGATAGGGATTTTATCCAAAATTTAATTGAAAAAGTTCTGCTTCCCAAAGAATTTTACCAGTAGTAGTTCTTTCAAAAAAAAAAAAATCATTCTGAGAAGCATTTTTGTTTTCAATTATTACCTGAGATGATATCTAAAATATAACAGAAAAGAATATGAATGATGTGAAAAAGCATTGGAATATTCCAATGATAATATCTTATTGATATATTTGGATTTTAATTGCAAACTAATTTGTTTCTCAGAATTGTCCCTTAAATATATCATTCATGTAACTATTTTACATTTGATTGTATTAATGGTTTTCTAACAATACTAAAAATGAAGGCATTCTTTTTTAACTGACAATATACCCAAGACAGATGAAAAAAAATATATATTTTCTGCTATAACTGAAACTGATTTGCCATATATTGGATTGTATATCGGGAAAAAGTTAATTAGCATTTCTTTAAAAAACTTTCTTAAAAATTGCTTAGAATAAGAAAGTAATGGCAACTAATTGTGTATTTTGCAAAAAAAAACTGTTTGTAAACAATGTTCTTTGAGCCTGCATATTTTAACAAAAATGCAGATTATGAATGAAGTATTTAGTGCTAAGAAAAATAAAAACATTACAAGGCCAGAATTTTCTTATATCTTAATGTTTAGTTTTTCTTTAAATTTTGTTCCCTTTTTCAATAATAAGCTTGGTTTATCTTCCATTTTGTTCATTGTTCTATAAAGCAAAGAATTGTTATTCACTATTTTCTTCTTGTTAAAAATGCTTGATGAAAAGATACTGATTAATAACAATTTTGTCCTGATTAGAAGGAGCACTTATTCTAAATTTTTTACAAGTATTTACATTCATCTTAATTTGCTGTTTGCTTTTTATTGCAATTTTACTCTAACTGTCAATCTTCAGCAGTGATGAGATAGCAGAGATTCAAAGTAAAGGAGCTCTTTAGTAGAATTTTAGAAGAGGAAAATAGTTTTGAATAATAAAGATTTAATAAATTCATGGAAACTCCTGATGTACTCAAATACTTGTATGCTGAAAAGACCAGACTATTCTTCCATATATTTTAATTTATTTTTGTTAAATTTCTCTTTTTTTCAGTTACAAAAAATGGTATCCAAAATATTGCCACATTTCTCACTCAGTTTGTCTTTCATTTTGCTCATTATTAGTCAAAGCAAACAAACATTATTCATCATTTTCTTTTAAATAATAATGATTGATGTAAGAAATTTAATTAACATCATCTTCATCTTTATTAGAGGAAGAATTGTCACCCATTATTAATTTTGACTAGTAGTGGATATCGGCTTGGAACGAGAAACCGGGGAGCCGAGTTCATATTCCAGTTGAATCCATTGTATTCACTTACGCGCAAATACCCTTGGGAAAGGTATTAATCCATCTCTTCCTTCCAGTTATGGGTTAAATAGCAGGACAGATTGGGTTCTATTGCCTTGGTTGGCAACCAGTCTACCGCAGAAAGCAATGGTAACCTACTGCGGGATAATCTTCTGCCCAGTCAGTCATGTCTCTTTTGAGACATGATCGCCCAAGCGTGTATCACATATGGCACTTAACTGACCTATTATAATAAGTTCTTGGTGAGACTCTAGAAGTGAAAAAATTGTTGTGATAATATATCATCAATAAATGAATGCAAACTTCTGATTTCCAGTCTGTTCACATCTGATGCCTCTATGCCAAGACCTTATCTTTTATTTTTGATTCATGCTATCTACTCACTGCCTTAGATTCATCACCTGAGTAAAAATTGTATTAAAATCAAGTAAAAAAACGATAATAAATCTGATAGTAAATGCTGGTCAAAATTTAATAATGAACAACATCTTTGTTCAAATTGTTAATATTTAGAATTTTAAAAAATTTGTAGTTATCTTGAACTTTTGCCAATTCAGATTTGGTTGCAAGTTAACAGGTGGAAAGGTCGTAATTATTATCACCAGAAAACATATTCTTGATATATTTACCAGTTTTGTTATTTATTTGAATTGTGTTATGGCTGCTTTAAGATAAGTGTCTTTCTTTCATTGGTAAATAAATTTTACAGTCAACATTGTTTTCACTGTTAGACAATAAATCAATAACAATCAAATATTAATATCTTTTTTATGGTCAATTGTTTATACTTTGCAAGAACACATATGCGTGCACATACACTTACACATGCAAGATTTGTGAAAAAAAAATTATTTGCTTTTTTATTTTTACTTATTACCTCAATAAGTTGTTTATATAAAATTACTTTGTTTATTTCATTATTTATTTCATAGGTACTTTGTATATGCCAAATATATATGTGTGTGTCAACTAATTCTGGATCATGTATACATGCATAAAAAGTCTTGAAATGCACATACCAATACCTGTACAGGATTATTTAATACTTAACATGAATATATGTACATGCACATATAATTTTCTTAATGTCTCAAATGTATTTGCGATCAAGCATATACAGCATTTCTTAGCTTGATGTTATCTTGAAAAATGTTGTTTTAACACCTTCATTCAAATTATGGATGCTTAACTTTTCATTGTAATCAAATCTCAGCACTGACTATTTCAGTTTGTTTGTATGCAATTATGAGTGTAGAACAAAAGTCTCCAAGAATAATTCTGAGGAGAGGCATTTTTATATAATTATAATTAATGAACATTTTTATATAATTATAATTAATGTTTGCTATTTAAATTTTCTTAATTATATTTCATGAGGATTTAAATATCAAATTTATTCTGTTGCACACTTCTGGGAGAAAGAATCTCAAAGTAGATAAGTATTGAAAAATAAAACTTTATTTTTTTAATATTCTGCCAATACTTTGCTAAATTTCATTTTGTTTCCAGATGGAATTATCATTTCAAATAATAAAATTATTCATTTTCTTCCTGTTTTACCTTGTCTTCAGGACTTGAAAAAATTTTTAAAAAACTCACTTCTATGTAAACGGATATTTCTTTTTATTTTACTCAAAAGCCAAATTGTTTTTCTCCCTGGCAAAATTCCAAAAAATATTTCTATCTCAGGAGGCTTTTGTCAAGCATAAGCATTTATTCTCATTCATAATCAGATTAATAAATACTTTCTTCTAATTCTGAAAGTGTATGTACATATAACAAAGTTTCTTATTAAAACATAAATTTTGCTTCTCCATGTCAATTATATATTTCCTGTAATTTTAACACAAACACACTGCCTACCTACACACGCATAAAGTATTTGCATTCACATGTTTAAACAATATGGTCTTGTATATGTCATATATATGTTTTTTGTGTGTCAATTTACTGTTATGTATTCATGTAAGAATGCACATATGTGAATATATTTTTTATCTATTCATATATATATATATATATATATATATATATATATGATTTTGGATGCATTATTTTTGTATGAGTGTGTTGAGCTGTCATAAGAATGTATATATTGATAATTTGTTAAAATTAAAAGTAACTTTACTGAAGCTTCAATATTAACAAAAAACGTAATTTGCATCTTGCATTTTTTAGTCTGTTTCACTTAATTTTTGCTACAAAATTTTTGGTAATTTTTTACTTTTTTATGAATGATTCTTTGTTTATTATTTGATTTTCAGTGTGTTTGTTTTTTATGCTGTTTTTTGAATCACTGTGGTGTCAAATGTCCCATTTATATATATATATCTTATTTATCTACCTTTAAAGAAAGGGAATAAAGATAATTAAAAAAATATATTTACAAGAAAAATGTCTACCTTTTGACTGGTGCCTCATCAAGAACTCATTGGTGTACATAAAAAAAACAAACACTAAGTCAGTAAGTAACAATGATTAATAATATTGATTAAACAAACAAATCACAATCCACTGGAAAAAAAAGTAATCCATTTTCTTGTTTTTTGTTTTTTTTAATATAAAATTTTCTTAAATAATAATAAAAAAAATTAAAGAATAAAAAAATCCCTCTAATAAAGTGTTTGCCTGATATTCAACCCCTATGTGTCACTTTTTACAGCCATTTCCTCAGTGAGTTAATTTTTACTTAAATATTTACATCTGCCTGAAAAGATTGTGTTGTGCTTTATTAAAAGTAGCTTTTTGTGTGCCAAAATGTGCTCTTCTCATATATATACCATCCCCATATTGACATACACACTTTATATATATATATATATATATATATATACTGAGAAAGGATTTAGTTTTCATTTTTGTTGTTTTTGTCTGTACTGTTTTAAAACCACTCAGTGTTCCCAATGTCAGCTTTTTGTCATCACAGTTTTAATAGAAAAGTAAGTCATAAGAAGTGACATTTTAGACTTTCAAGTTGGGTTCTTTTTTCATGAAAACTTAGAATTTCAAATTTAAAAATAATAATAAAGAAATCATTAGAATGTTTTATTATAAATAAAATAATTCCTCCTTTTTACTTCAGTACTAAATCTTTGCCAACTGCCCAAAATAAATTAGTTTAGGTTTGTGTTACTTTTAGTTTTTACACGAAGTTAAACTTAGCTAGGTAGTATATGTATGTCCCTTGGCCTCTTTTATTTTTGTCCCCATTTTCTTTAGTTTAATTGCCTATTCCCTTCCCCATTAGGTGACCAGAAATGTTAGTTTCCTGGTGGATGTGAGTCACTTTTTATATTTGATGTTTTCTCTGGATGAGTGTATAATTGTGTGCATGTTTGGTTGAATGACTTTAACTTATCTATGTTCTGCATAAAATTTTGTACAGTCAGCTGATATTTCTTTCACAGTTAAGGATTTTGGTTGGTTTTTATTACTAACACCATTTTCTTCCATTCTATGTAAATATATTATGCATTGTATAATATTCCTTTGGGTTTTCATTTGTGAAGTTGTTAATTGTATTCCCCACTCTCCACAGACAAATTGTACATATGGGACTATTTAGGATTTCATCATCTTTGATGTATTATGGTGTTTGTAGTAAGAATGCTGAGTACAAAAGTGACTTTTTTTTAAGGAATATTGTATAGCTTCCTTGGGTCAGCGAACAGGGCTACCTAAATTATTTTAAGACAGAGGAAGACCAGCCTTTTCCACCACCATTTTTAATCTTATGTTATATTTTTTGTGTTAAAACAAAAATAAATATCAGTAACAAATATTTGTGAAGACTTAAATCAGTTCCAATATATTATATGGCCTATAAAATTCTGTCACTGGTATATTATATGGCCTACTTTAAAAAAGCTTATTATAAGGAAGTACTATAACTGTCTGGTAAGTGTGAGGGAAAATAATTAGTTTCAGTAAATAGCCAAAATACTTATATTGATATAAATATACACTTTCTGGGGTACTCCAAATGGTGTAATGGTTAGTAAGCTTGTCTTGCTGGAACAATTTATGACTGAGTAGTGAGTTCAGTTCTCACTGAGTTCCTTGTGGTCCAGTGGATATTGGCTCAGAACAAGAAATTGAGTTCGAATTCCAGTTGAATTCATTGCATTCACTTACACACAAATGCCCTTGGGAAAGGTATTAATCCGTCTCTTCCCTCCAGTTATGGGTTAAATAACAGGACAGATTGGGTTCTATAGTCTTGGCTGGCAACCAGTCTACCACAGAAAGCAATGGCAACCTACTGCAGGATAATCTTCTGCCCAGTCAGTCATGTCTCTTTCGAGACATGATTGCCCAAGCGTGTTTCATGTATGGCACTTAACTGACTTATGGTGCAGTGGCTATAGATTCAGAATGAGAAATTGGTGAGCCAAGTTTGAATTCCAGTTGAATACATTGCATTCACATACACACAAATACCCTTAAGAAAGGTATAAATCCATCTCTTCTCCTTCCAGTTATGGATTAAATAGCAGGACAGATTGGGGTCTATAGCCTTGGTTGGCAAGTAATGGCAACCTTCTCTAGGAAAGTCTTCTGCCAATTGAGTTGTGTCTATTTCAAGACATGATTGCCTAAATGATTGTGGTAGGACACATTTGAACTGGGTAAGCTACATACTATACCAAAATCAAAGAGGTAGATCACCTCAATCTAGATTCAGATTCAAAGAGGTAACATAGTATGCCAGAATCAAAGCGATAGGCCACGTACTGTACCAGAATCAAAAAGGTAGGCCACATACTATACCAGCACCCTTAAATCAATCAGAGAGAAGATTATTTTGGAAATTTATGTAAAAGGGGTGAATATTCTAGGTGGTTATAATTGCTTTTAATAAAAAAAAAGGAATCAAAATCTGAATGGCAGATAATGTTATAAATGTTATTTATTTCTGTCAGTTACAATTTACAGTCATTCAGTTATTTCTTTTATAAAACTAGAAGCAATAAAAAGAAAGGTTTTCGTATGGACATTATGTGAAAGTCATTTTTACAAAATCTTATATTTTAAAAGAATCTGCAACAGAATTGACTTTGAAGAAGAAAAAAAAACAATATAAAACCAATATTGTCCTCCATTTTAATGTTATATCAATTGCAAAAGTCAGAAATATGCAAATGTGTCTTGACAGATGACAGTTATTATTTTTAGCATTTTCAGTGAATCAAAGAAGAGATACATTCAAGTACAATTTCACAAAAAGTCTGCAATGCAGCAGCAGGTAAATCTAATTTTACTTTTTTTGAAAATTTTTAACTTAGTTCAGTTTTTTTTTTCTTTCTTTAAACTTACAAAACAAAATCAGTTCTTTATTTGGATTCTACTCTGAGAAAGCATTGTTAAATAAGAAATCCATTTGTTAATTTGAGGTTTTAAAATTAGATTTTCAGTTTTATTTCAAAGTAGGTGTTACACTGTGGATGTGCATGTGGTGCAGCAGCTTACAACTTGGAAAGAGAAATTAGCAAGCTGATTTCAAATGCTGGTTGAGTTCATTATGACTACTTTTGCACAAACACTTTTGGAAAATTCATAAATTTATATCTTCTCCCCACAGTTAAAAAGTAAGGCTGATGGGGCTCCTTTGCTTTGAGGTGACAACCAGTTTGAGAGAGTGTTGTATCGTCATGGTGGTAAACAATACACAGATGATAAAATAATATCTTATTTGATAGATACATCGTAGATCTTAACAAATATGGGTGGTTGAGTTAGCAAGTAAGATGCAGGTTAACAGTAACCCTCAGCTCACACAACTAACTTCCTCCTTTAACTGACTCACTCTTTCTATATATAAGTGAACCCAGTCACGTGATTGAGCCATGTCACAACAGAGAAGGAAAAGTCTGAATTCTAAAACCTGAAGAGAGATGGGCTCCATCAGGTTATTTTGCCACAGACACACTACTGCTGTGCATAATTTGTTCAGATTTCATTCTGTGATTATTTAATTACTACTTCCAGCTAAATTATTCAAATATTTTAGTTACAAATCTGTGATGCCAGGACCTGGGACTTGTCCTCATTGAACCAGAAATATGATAACTTGTCTTGCCAAAATAACATAGATTAACTTATTTTATGCATCGTTTAACTTCAGGATGTTGGTGATCATGGCTCTCCACAACTTTCTGTCCTTTGTAGCTCTTAATAAATGTTATCTTTTTGTTATCTCTTATAATCCTTGTTTAGCTATTCATTTGCTAAAGCCCACTTGGTAAGTTAAACATTGTTTTCCTCTCTACCACTTGCTTTCAATCTGTCCAGTGAGTGTGAGTGTCAAATTTTCCAAGCTGCCTTTCCTCATTATGTGCCATAGAAATTTCAAGTGCTTCTTCCTGATGTTAAGTATAAGTGTCTTTTTTGTTTTCATTTTCTCTAAAACTTCATCATTGCTCACATTGTTCAGACCCTGGTATTCTCAGTATCCTTCTGTAGAACAACATTTCTGTTGCTTCAAGTCTCTTCTGTGAGGAGATTGTCCAGCATTCACTGTAATATAGGGGGACTAAAATTACATAACAGTTCAGTGTTCTTTCTTAATGCTTTGCTTAGCTTTTGGAAGACATTTTCGTTTACCTAGTGCACCATCAAATTTCAGTTTTGCACTTTGTATTTTTGTTAAAACACTTTCCAGATATTTAAATTGTTTTACTTGTTTAATTTTGGTATCTCTAATTTAGAATTTGCATTTTCATCTGTTCATTTTACTCACAACCATACATTCTATCTTTTTGCAATTGATGTTTAGTCTTTTCCACTACTTTCTGTAAGAGTTCTTGCAGTTCCTTTTCTATATTTGCTATCATTACTGTCATATACATGTTTTATGTTATTAAGATTATGGCCAATAATAATGAATCAATTTATGTTACTTAATGCTTTCCTCTGCCATTAGTATGTCCATTGAGTGTTAAGTTCTCCTAGCCCACTTTCCTCATTATTTCATTTGTCTTTTTCTAAGTATGAGTTTCCTTTTGTTTTCAATTTCCTGAAAACTTTCTTATTACACACATGTTCAGTTCATGAGATTCTCAGCATTCTTATACTGAAGCCTCGTTTTTGTTGTCTCAAATGTCTTCTTTATTCTTGAGATTGTCCAAAATTTGCTTTCATAGAGAAAGACTGATATTAAATATGTTTAGTACTCTTTCCTTTATTACTAATGAAATTTTCTTCTTTCTTAATACTTTACTTAGCTTTTAAAAGGCACTTTTGCTAACCCAATGCACCATCAGATTTCAGTTTTGCACTTTTCATCCTCTATTAAAACACTTCCCTGACATTGAAATTGTAATTATTTGATTTCAGTAACTTCAATTTAGAATTTGCATCTTTATTTGTTCATTTTACTTACAACCATACATTCTATCTTCTTCCAATTGATGTTTAGTCCTTTCCACTAGCTTCTGTAAGAGTTCTTGCAGTTCCTTTTCTATATCTGCTGTCATCACTGTGTCATATACATATCTTATGTTGTTAAGATTGTGGCCACCAATAATGAATCCTTTTAGTTTACTTAATGCTTTCCTCTGCCATTAGTATGTCCACTGAGTGTTAAGTTCTTCTAGCCCACTTTCCTCATTGTTTCAATTGTCTTTTTCTGATTCTAAGTATAAGTTTCCTTTTTGTTTTCAATTTTCCTAAAACTTCCTTGTTACACACATGTTCAGTCCATGAGATTCTCAGCATTCTTATGTAAAGCTCAGATGTCTTCTTTATTCTTTGAGGTTGTCCAAAATTTGCTTTCACAGAGGAAGACTGGTATTAAATAATATGGAATTTTCCTCTTTCTTAATACTTTGCTTAGCTTTTAGAATGCAGCTCTTACTATTCCAGTGCACCATCAGATTTCAGTCTTGCACTTTCCATCCACTGCTAAAACATTTCCCAGGTAGTTAAATTGTTGTACTTATTTAATTTTGGTATCTCCAATTTAGAATTTTCATTTTCATGTGTTCATTTAACTCACAGCCATACATTCTATCTTCTGTAAAAGTTCTTGTAGTTTCTTTTCTGTATACCTGCTATCATCAGTGAGTCGTCTGCCTATCTTACATTGTTAAGAGTGCAGCCGCCAATAATGAATCTTGATAAGACTTGTAATTCTCTCAAAATCATCTCAATGTATAGATTGAATAAGTCTAATGAGAAGACATAATTCTATTTTTGAATATTTACTGAATTCATCTTTATCAGTACGCAGGTGGTTTGCTGCCAGTAAAAGTTCTGGATTATTTTAATATCTTTCCCAAATATGTGACGGTTAACTAGTATACATTAACAGATGGAACATATTTGGGCTGACAGACAGAAGGATGGCAGACTAATTGATGTCACCATTGCATAAACAATAGAATTTACACTTTATTTAAATTTATTTGTTTGAACATTATTTTTAATGTATACTCATATTTGAGTGGATATTCTGTGTTTCTCTGATTAAACAGTACATTTATATATATCCACCGACCTGAATATTCAAAAGATTTTGTTAGAAAAATATGCATTTTCCAGCATATACATCTTTCCTAACAAGATTTCTTGAATATTCAGGCCAGTGGATATATATATATATATATGTACTGTTTAATTAGAGAAAACATAGTATCCCCTTAAATATGAGTATCCACTAAAAGTAATGATCAAACAAATAAATTTAAATAAATGTCTGTTAATACCATTTTATATCTTTCTGAAAGATTTCATAATAATAACATGTTATCTTGGTATTTAATAAGGTTTTAGTAAAACTGTTGGTTGTTTTATTAGCTAAGGTGGGTTTTCCAGGTAAATGGGTTAAAGTAGGGTCTATTTATGACTCATTAATGATTTCTATGTAAAAACTGAAAGCTTTCATGGCTGTTTTGTTTTTTGGTTGAATAGCTCTTTATATTGTGGTTGTGAAACACTATTTTTTTTTTTTTTTTTTTTTTTTTTTTTTTTAATCGTATCACCCTGAGCAAGGCGGTAATGCCACTGATGTGCAGGGGGCTACGTAATAGTGAAAAGATCGGAAAAGAGAAAGCCAGAAACCACATCCTAAACAGGGAACAAGGGACAAGTCTTTTAACCTGTTCAATAGACGTGGGTGGAGTGTGAACCGGGCGATAGATAGATCTATCTACTCCAATTGAAAATTAAAAAAAAAAAAAAAAAGTGAAGATTGGAAAAGAGAAAACCAGAAACTAGTATCTAGAATAATATTAGTATTTGTATATGCTGATAAATATCACACAATATGTATGCTAGTGTCTTGTTCAAACTTCTGTGTTTTAAATTCTTGGAATTTAATTGATGACTGAAAATTCAATTAATTGTTGCAATAAAATGCAATAAAAAGAAGAAATTAGAAAAAACTGTGTCAACTGCATTTGCTCTTTTGTAACCATAACTTTTTCTTGCATTTCTTGTCTGTGAAAGTCTGTTCATGTTTCTTGTTTCCCTGCCATCTACAATCTTCAAATATCTTTTGCTCGGATGAGCTTAAGTCACTGATGCCTCCTCAACAGGTGTTTACCCGTGCAACCAGACTGGCAACTGGGTCCCACCCATTCACAGTCAGGTTAGCCAAACGCAGACGACAATTCTACTCCTGCAGCTTCCTCTCTCGCACTTCCCGCCTGTGGAACTCACTCCCGTATTCTTGCTTTCCTGACGGCTACGACCTCCAGAAATTTAAAAGCAAAGTTAATACTCACCTACTAACCACTGGACTCTAGCTCTCTCCCCTCCCCTGTATAATCTTCACGTTCTCTCCGCCCATGTATCTGTCATTGCACCTGCTTTCTCAGCTTTCTATTGTTCCTTTCTAACTAGCTTGTACTCCTCACTCTTTTCTAATTAATCTTTCTACATTTGTGTAACCCCCTGCACATCAGTGGCGTTTCTGCCTTGCTCGGGGTGAAATGATTAAAAAAAAAAAAAAAAAAAAATATATATATTAATTGTTTCACCCTAAAGCAAGGCAGTACTGCCAAAGGTGTGCAAGGGGCTACATAACAGCAAAGTGAAATGTTACATGGGAGTAGGGCAAAGAGAAAGAGGGACCGATTACAGGGGGTGTCAGAGAAAAGGCAAGAGAAAAATGGGAATACGTGTGTGAAGAGAGTAGCAAGAGTAGAGTGAAAAGGAAATAGAACAAAATACAGGGTGTGTTGGAGAAAAGATAAGAGAAAGATGGGAGTCAAGGGGATAAGAGATGGCAACTGACATTGCATTTAAGCTCTTGAAGATTATAGCTATCAGGGAAGTAAGTATATGAAAGGGAGTTCCACAAGTGGGAAGTGCAAGAAAAGAAGCTGATAGAGTAGAAGCAGTAGCTACATTTGGTTTTAACTGTAAAACTGTTGCCAGTCTGGTTGAGTAAATTATTGTAGAGGGGTCACCAGTGAACTAAGCTTGCCAGAGCAGAAGCCATGAAAATATTTGTAGAAGATACAGAGGGAAACCTCATCCCATCAGTGAGAAAGTGGCTGGAGTCAAGCTGACAGGTCAGGATCGGTTACATGCCAGATTCTTCTCTGGATCCTATTGAGAACCCCTAGATGAATAGCAGGGCTGTCTGACCAGAGATGACAACTGTAAATGCCTACTTGATATTTGATCATGTCAGGGAGATCATTGATGAAGATCAGAATAAGTTTCAGACCTAGGATAGAGCCCTGGGAGACACTTGTGTTCATGTTATAGGATCTCATTCAAGACAACCTTCATTATGCAGTTTGATAGGAATGATTGGATTAAACCAAGCAAGCATCTAGTGATACTATAGCACTGTAGCTTGTGCAGAAGGCCAGCATGCCAGAACCTATCAAATACTTTAGAGATATCCAAGGTAACAGCTTTGCCATTCTTATCAAGGGTCTGGTATATGTACTCTGTGATGTTTATTAGGATATCAGCAATAGACTTGGCAAAATGGAAGCCATACTGTCTGTCTGAAAATAGTTTTTGGGCAGTAAGATGTTGAACTATTTCAGCATTGATGATAGTGTCAAACACTTTACCAAAAATTAGTAGGAAACTGATAGGGTAATAATTAGAGGGGTCTGATGGTTCTCCTGAGTTCTTAAATAAATACAAAAACTACAGAAGAAGACTTCCAGCAGGCAGGAAAACAAGAATTGACACTTGGCCATGTGGCTAGAAAGTTTGTTTTCTGCCCATGATGCCTGGGTTCAAATCTCAACATGATTGATTTGTCAGGACTTCTTGATGTTCTTGGTCTGGAGGAAGCAATTCCAGTGAGTGGCACCTTTGGAAAGTGCCTGAAAACCATACCATGAATTCACTTAAAACTTGTGAGAAAATTTGGGTAGACAGCTCCCTTTCAGAAGCCATTGATGCTTGTGCTAGCTCGAAGTCACAAGTCATTGTGATCTAGGGTTTGATCGTCCTGACTTTGTTCAGATTGTTGTTCATGCCTGTAACACACTCTCACCGTGAAACTGAAAGGAAGGTCCACTCAGCATAGTTGCAGTATAAATTAAAGGTAAAGGTTGTCTCTGTGGGTGTTATGCAAATACAAGTGTGTCTGAGTGAGCATCTGCAATAGGGATTAGCTAGTCATCCTTGTAGACAGGCATCCTTGGATATGTGACCAGCCATATATATATATATATATATATATATATATATATTAGAGCTTTCTTTTTTTTAAGACATTCTTTTTTTCATCGGTATCACCCTATCAATGGATTACAGGGTTTGGAAGCATTAGGAACAGAAACATTAACAATAAGTGGGAAGTGGAAAGAGTAATCGGGAGAACAGTAGATAGGGATTGAAACATGAAACTGACAGTCATTTAGAAGTGTTGGATCCTCAGTTCCCACTGCTTTTCCTTCTCTATTCTTTCTCTTTCTCTCACACACACACACACACATATATATATATATATATATATATATATGCATGTCACAAGTTAGTATAGTTGTCTGAGAGCATGAAACTTGAGCAATAACTTAAGCTGTCCTTTGTTAAGTGCTGAAATTGTGCAGTGTTTTCTTGCTCGACTTGAATAGTCTGGCATTCATTGTGCCTTTTACTTTAGGGCATAAGAAGGTGGTAGCCTTTTGTTTTTCTTACATTACAGTTATGCTTATTCACTTTATCCATCAATTACTTATTTATATATATCTTCTTCTTTATGTGCCATTTCCTTTCAAAACATAGGCAATCATGGCCCTCCACATTTCCCTATTTTTTGTCGCTCTTAACACTTTTCATCTTGGTATCTCTCCCAAATCCTGCTCTGCCATCCACTCACTGAAACCTTTCAGGTATGTTTTGTGTTGCTTTCCTCTGTCACATTTTTTCTATATCCATCCTGTGAGTATTAGATTCTTCAAGCCTTCCTTCTTCATAACATGTCCCAGAAAGTTCAGCTGTCTTTCCTGATGTTAATTATAAGTTTCCTTTTCATTTGTATCCTTTCCAAAACCTTACCGTTGCTCATATATTTGGCCTATGGTATCCCCAGCATCCTTTTGTAGAACAACATTTCTGTTGCTTCGAGTCTGTCTTTCATCTTTGAGGAGATCGTCTAGCATTCACTGCCATATAATAGGACAGCTATCCCATAACAGTCCAGTACCCTTTTCTTCGTTTCTAACAAAATCTTTTTGTCTCTTGATACTCTGCTTAGCCTTTGTCTTTGGCCAAGTGAGTGTGCCTTCAGATCTCAGTGTTGCACTTTCTGTCCTCTGTCAAAACACTTTCCAGGTATTTAAGAATCTTGTACTGACAGTTGAAGTTTGAACATCTCATTCAGTTTCAAATATTATCGTGCACTGTTAAATATGTAAGTATAAAGATTTATTTGCATCTGCATGCAAATATAACCATATAATATATATCTTTTGAAGCTAAAACTTTGTAACTATTATAAAAGCAAAATAAATGATGAAGTTAATTCTGAATGCAGAATATATTTGTAGATTATCAATATTTTATTACCATATGAAAATGGAGGATGATTTATTTCAATGTTTATTCACATCCTCAATAACTAAATCCCTCACAACTCATGTATGTTAATCAAATATTGATTACCTCTAGTCATATTATTCAGTGTTACTGTCATCTCTAAGCAGTGCATAATGATACAGTGTGAAGGTACAAGTGCGGGAATTATCTACTGACCTGAATCTAATAAGTAATGATATTGAATTCTGGGATTCTATAAAACCTTGTATTTCTCATTTAGGGAACATGAATATTTTCCATTTTTAAAGACCATTTTATATATTTTGGCCAACTGAATTTACTTTTACTGAATTTACTAGGATGTGCGTTGTGGTACAGTGGATATCGGCTCGGAACGAGAAACCGGGGAGCCGAGTTCGAATTCCAGCTGAATCCATTGTATTCACTTACGTGCAAATACCCTTGGGAAAGGTATTAATCCGTCTCTTCCTTACAGTTATGGGTTAAATAGCAGGACAGACTGGGTTCTATAGCCTTGGTCGGCAACCAGTCTACCGCAGAAAGCAATGGCAACCTACTGCGGGATAATCTTCTGCCCAGTCAGTCATGTCTCTTTCGAGACATGATCGCCCAAGCGTGTATCACGTATGGCACTTAACTGACTGACTGAATTTACTTAGGAATATAATTTTCATTTTTCTGAAAGATCTTTCAATTTGCTACTTTTATACAATTCCCAGGTTATATCCCCTGATACTTAATCAAAGAAAACAATAATCTATATTATAATTATTCAGATTTTATAGGTTTATGTATTTGCTACTAACTATAACACAGCAAAGCCAGCATACCCTAGTGCAGTTTTTCTTAGCACATTCAGTCTGTTAATGCCATATGTGATACATGCTTGGGCAATCATGTCTTGAAAAAGACATCATTGACTGGGTAGAAGATTTTTCAGCTGTAGTTTGCCATTACTTTCTGCAGGAAAATCTTCTTCCTAGTCAGTGATGTCTCCTTCAAGACATGATCACCCAAGCGTGTCTCACAAATGGCACTTAATTGGCTGATCATGTGAAAAAAAAAAATGACCTTTAAGTGATTTATATCAAGCTTATAAACTGCTGAGTCACATTCATTAATAAAGAAAACCAGATGGATAAACAGTCTGCACTCTTCTCTATTAGCCATGCTGGCATACCAGTGACATTATTAATAAATATAAATGATAATGAGCATTTTAAAAAATTAATCGTATAAATTCTATAAATAGAAAATTTTTGCCAACCAGACTAAAAAAACACTAACTTGTTGATTCTTCAAAATATTCAACAAATTATTTAACATGAAATAATTTTCAGAAATCTTTAAAAAAAATGACAAAAGAAGAAAACAAAATTAGATAAGACCCAAACAAATAAGTATAATGATTTTCAATTCCTGAATAATAATTAAATTTTTAACTGCAAATTTAAATGTTATTGATCCAAAAGTTACATTAGTAAATTGTGCTTAAAACTGTGATTTTCTTTTAAAAGACTGTGAGATTAACTAACTTTTACTGATATCTGAATTCTCTGTCAATTGACAGCAACTCAAAACAAAACCATCAGTTTTCATATTTTCACTATATTAGCAAACACTTACTCCACAATGTTGTAGACTTTGTATCAACATGAGATATTATTCTTGTATTAATTTTATGGGCCTATTCTTTTATACTGGCTCAGAGCATATTGAAAAGGAGCATTTGAAGATCATCTGTAGTAAGTGTCCAATTCTTTCTGGGATGGACTGGTTGCCAACCAAGTCTATAGAACTCAGTCTGTCCTGCTATTCAACCTATTACTGGAGGGAGGAGAGATGGATTCATACCTTTACCAAGGGTATTTGTGCATAAATGAATGTAATGAACCTAAATGGAATTCAAACCTGGATTTCCATTTTTTCTCATTCCCAGTTATTATCTATGAAACCACAAGATTCCATTTTCACTACTATTAATTATAGCATCATAATTTATAAGTTTATTCTTGATCTGTTGGTGCTCAACAAATTATAAGCTAAATATCAGGCTGACAAGAAGATGAGTTTTCAAAGAAGTGAACCTATGCAAAAGTTTGTTATACAAAGAAATTCTCTACAGAGAAATTTAATTTATTCTGATATTTGAGGGTATTGCTCAGTAGAAAAATGTTAGGCTGTGAGCCACAAGTTATCTTTATTCTCTCGCTGTGAAGTTGTAAAAGTTTTTTTTTTAGATTTTCTTTTAAAATTACTACCAAGAGAGAAAAACTGTAAAAAAAAAACCCTAAATGGTGGCCTATCAACAGACAACATCTCAGTCTGTATTAATTAAGAAAACTTCACCCATTTTCTATAAACTAGTATCTTCATCTTATTTGTTTTTAACTTAGTATTTTGATTGACAATTCAGTCAGTCAGTTAAGTGCCATATGTGATACACGCTTTGGGCAATCATGTCTTGAAAGAAAGATGACTGACAGGACAGAAGATTATCCCACAGTCGGTTGCCATTGCTTTCTGCAGTAGACTGGTTGCCAGCCAAGGCTATCTGTTCTATTATTTAACCCATAACTGGAGGAAAGAGGCAGATTAATACCTTTCCTAAGGGTATTTGTGCATAAGTGAATGCAAGGAATTCAACTGGAATTCGAACTCAGCTTCCCGATTTATCGTTCTGAGCTAATATTTACTGCACCACATCCTGATTGATAATTACTTTACTTATTCTTAACTGATTTTTTTAAATATGTTTTTCATTGTTTTTCTTTATACTAAATTTTCCTTAATACAAAGCTGAAAGCTACTCATGATAGAAGGTCACAGAATAAGGTGTGTGATAAGGTAATGCAGAAGCATAAGGAGGATAGGTAATAATTGACCTTTGACTTGAAGAGGTTACAGCATTCAGGAAAACAACTATGTAGAAGTTTGTTACACAAACTAGCTGTTCTCAAAACAAAATGTGTCTGAGTGCATTCTCCTCCTTACAAATATAATTCATAAGATATGATAGTGATTTGACTTTATGAGTAGAGTATTGAGAGATCGGAAAATTTCTCTTCAAACAAAGAAGAGAGTACTGGATTGGTATGTGATGTCCATTCAATATAGCAGTGAATCCTGGACAATCTTCTTAAAAATGAAGGAGAGACTTGAAGCAACTACAATGTGGTTCAACAGAAAGATTCTGAGGATACCAGAGACTGAACATGTGAAATGTGATGAAATTTTGGAGAGGATGGAAATGAAAAAGTAACTAATATTTAACATCAAGAAAAGACAACTGGAGTTCCTGGAATAAGCAATGAGGGAGGCGGACTTAGAGAATCTGAATCTCACAGTTCAAATAGAAGGAAAGAGACAAAAGGAAAGCAACATGTCATATGTCATGGGCTTGATAAAATGAATGGCAGAGTGGAGTTTGGATGGGGTAACAGGAGAAAGCATGTTAAGAGCTACTAAGGATAGGAAGATGTGGAAGGCTATGATTGCCTACTTCCTAAAGAGACACAGCTCATAGACAAAGATTGATTGATTTGTTTGTTATGGATTGCACATAATTTGTACATTATTTAAAGCCAGAAAATATTTATAGATTGTAAAAGATTTTGTAAGATAATAATATTTTAGTAATACAAATCCTACTAATTAACCCATAACTGGGGGAAGAAGTGGATTCATATTTTTCCCAAGCATATTTGTACATTATTTAAAGCCAGAAAATATTTATAGATTGTAAAAGATTTTATAAGATAATATTTTAGTAATACAAATCCTACTTATTAACCCATAACTGGGGGAAGAAGTGGATTCAAGAGTATTGTCATGTAAGTGAATATCACAAATCTGGCTGAAATTGTAACTTGGCTCTTTAACTTCCAATCCCAAGTCATTATTTATTACATTATCTGCATATCTAATCTGACAGCACCTGATATTCCCAAGTAGTCACCCATCTAGATATTGGCTAGGATTAATGTTGCTTAATTTTGTCAATCCTGCAAGAACCTGTGATTCAACATGGCATGGGTGGTGCATAGCAAATTCTATCTGCAAAGATATGAATGAATAGAACTAATGAATTCATCTAAACATCTGTGTATAGGTTATATTAATCAACATTTTGTTATAAAATATGTATGGTTATATGAGAAACAAATGAAACATCAAAATACCACCTGGAAATGAAAATAAAATTTGTTAAAATAAACTTCCTTGTATTGCCAACATAGAGGATCAATTTGGAATGTCTCTTTGTGGGAGAGGGAAGTGACTTGGAGGATGGAAGAGTTGATAGGGTCTGGCATTGAAGCTTGTATTGTGTCAGTTGACCAAGGTCACCCATGGTGTCTATGGCTGTTTCCCCTGCTTACTCTACTGCTGACTCACCTGTAAAGACCTTGAGTCTTGCAAACAATTTCTTTTAAGCAGTCAGGGTGGACACATGACTCAATATTTTTTGCCATATTAAATCCTTTTAAATTATATTTTAAACTATTTGGTCTGTTTTTTTTTTTTTTTTTTTTTTTTTTGCAAGTCAGATGTGATGCTCAGAGCCTTTGAGGAGAGAGTGATTTTTTTATTTTCCTTCCATAGTATTCACATTCAGTCAGCAGGTTTTCCTGTGGAGATAATCAGAAAGAGATCTAATTTGAAGCAGAGTATGACAATTTTAATATGCAACAGATGATGTATGTTGTATGTAGTGATCTTTAGAATATGAAATATGTGTGAACCAAACAAAATACTGTAAAAAAAAACACACACACAAATTTCCAAAAAGCAATATTTAAATAATTTATGTTCAGTTAACTGATAAAAACTCATCTCATTAGTGATACACATGTAAATAATTAGGATGGGCTGACTCAGTAGTTTTGTCATATTTATTCAATATGCCCCTTCTTCATTATACCTGACACATTTTTGTTTATTCCTGTTGTCTTTCCAATTTTGAAGGCATGAATTTAAAAAACCCTTACTCAGCTTTGATTAGAATTACTTTATTTCTCACAAATGATATTTCTCTTTCATAAAAAAAACAAATTATGAAACTTTACAGAGAAGTAAAGCAACAATGAAAATGTAATACAAGCAAGGTAATATAGCCACTAAGCTGCAGGGATTACAAAGAGTGAACAAAACAGTGAAGACAACATTTGACATTACATAAAATTCTTAGATTAATACTATTTTTTATTAATATTTGAATTATGTGTTTTTATTTTTTGAAATGATAATGTTGATGATTTGTGAGTTGAGACATTAATTTAGTTCGGGGGAAATTATCTCATTATTTCTCCAAAATCCTGTTCTGCCACTCATTTACTCAAACTCCCTAAGTTTGTTAAATTTTTTCTTCCGTCCTTTTTACCTTCAATTTGTCCAGTGAGTATCAAATTTTCCAAGTCCTCTTTTCTCATTATATGCAATAAAAATTTCAGCAGATGTTAAGCATTAGTTTCTTTTTCATTTTCTCATCATTCACATGTTTGGTCCATGGTATTGCCCACATATTTTGCATCATTGAATATGCTTACTTTTAAGATGGGGTTATTGTTGTTATGGTTATCAACTTTATGCACACACAACCTATGAACTAGTGTGATTCTTGATAGAACTTGGTTGAAAACAGAATCCCTAGAAGAACAAAACAAACAGAATGTTAGCTTAAATTCTTTCTTTGTTTTTGGATAATTCCGGAATATCTAGACATCTGTCAGTTCACAACCAATGTAATGACTGTATCTTGTATCTGTTATTTATCCTCTCTTTAATCCTGCAATTTGTATGGCTAGTAAATATCTTGGATTAATTGCCATAATAAATTGCATCAACCTCATATTGATTTATACTTGCATTGTTACTAGCAGTAATAATACTTGCTTTAATTCCAAACTACTGACAATTTTGATTTTCAATGAACTTACATTATATATAATAGGCATATTCTATCAGTAACACCTCAGTTCCTTTGATTATCTGTGTACCACATTGATCGATATCTGTCTTTATTTCTGAGATGAGGTATTGTAATTATTTACACTACATTGTTTAGACTGTTGTCCTCACCTTTGCTGCCATATTCACAAGGTTTCAGCCTTCTTCAGATGATTTGAATGTCAAACTGAACTTTTTATTTTATCCTATCTCTTTTGGATATCTAATCTCTTTTTAACTCAACTGTCTAAGTTTTTGTTTACATCTGCTGTAGCCAGGGATTGAACTCTTTGTATCATGTCACTGGATTACTTCAATCAGCACTTATTTACTGAGCCATGTGGGTGACATTCATCAGTGTATGAATCTTTGAAACTTATAATATGTCTCAGTAACTAGTTTTTTATTACCAGAGTTCATATCATAATTTGTTGATATTGCTTTTCTCTAGCTCTCTGTATTACTGGTTACCATATTGCATTCATGTCTATGCTTGGCCAGCTTAGGAGATTTTATGCACTGATAACTTAAGTTTTCACATTTTTCAGTGATGCTTTCTTTCTATTATTTCAACCTCATTACACAGAGAACAGTAATCTTCCTTTTCCCCTCCATATAATCACCTGAAGATGGTTGGAGCATACAATGGCCAAAATGTGGCGAATATGGCAACAAAGATGAGGACAAAATTAAATAGTGTAAACAAATAGATTGATAATCCACATTTTATTAAATTTCATACCACAACTTGTCAAATACAAAGTCTAAATCATAAAATTCTACTTTTAAGCATAAAGACCAGTGTACAATGTTCTCTATAAAAGAACAGGTTTCAAGGAGATAGAAGATAATGCTTGACACTACACTTAAACTTGACAGAAAAGCAAGAGAGTTCCAGAAGTAAGAAGGGCAAGAGAAGAAACTATTGGCATAGAACTAGCAATGCCAACAGTGAAATTATGAGACCTAGCTGCTAATCTAGTATTGGGCTCAAATTTGTGAGTTGAGGTACCAAGAAGAATGATCACCAGAACAATTATCTTGAAAATATTTATAGAAGAGGCAAAGGGAAGCTATATTAAAGCGGTAGGAAAATTAATAAAGATGAGATGCCAGATCATGATCAGTAACATAACAGATTCTTCTATCTCTTTCTTTGAGAATCTCTACATATATAGCAGAAGCACCAGACCGTGTGTGGTAGCAATACTTAATGCACGGATGAATGATAGACTTATAAATGTCTAAAATTCTACTAACAATGGCATGTAAACAATAACATAAACAATGCGCATATTATTTGTCAACACTCAATAAGAGTATGCTATGGCAAATTCTTTTGTAAGTGGGTGATACAATGTAACAGTTATACACTGGACTCTAACTTCATATATTACCAATTGGTACAGATGTAAAGGAGGCCCTGTTTTTGCATGTAGACATGTTTGTCAAAAACAGTTACATCCAAGTTTTCCTCCATTAGCAGTGGAACAGCTTAACATGTCTAGATACAAGCCTCTCTACAACTGGTCAAGATCAAAGTCTTTGTAAAGATGCCACATGCTAATAAAATGGAACAGGAAAAAAAATAGTCAGCGGTTGGCAAGATACAGTGTTTTGTGAAGTCAGTGCCACGGGTACTTTGTTCTTAAATTTGCTCTGGTTTCTGAGGTAGTATTATTTTTGTTACCTCCTGTCTCTTTTCCCTCTCTGCTTGTTTCTCCTGGGATCTGCTGGGAGAGCAGTTGGTTAGATGTTTTCCTCAATCTCAACACACTCTTTGCTTACATTACAACATTCTTAGTTGAATATAATTAAGTAATAAATTATAAAATTTCTGAATTATTAAAAAACTCTTTAATTCCTTATAGGTTCCTTATAGGTTTATGTTTCTGATATGAAATCAAGTAAAGATGGGGTTTTGGGTAGATCTGAACAAGAGCATGTGCATTCTTTAAAAAAATGGGTAACTGAATCTTGCTTGCTTGTGGTGCTCTCTGTGACTGAGCAATAAGAAGCATGCCAAATCAGATAGAAAGATGTCGGTTAAAACCCTGCTGAAGAGCATGTTTTCTTTATCAAGTCTCTCAAATCCACAAGTCGCTAGATGTAAGTTAAAAAAATGAGGGTTTACTCAAACATGGGTATCCATTAAAATAATATTTAGAATAATAATATTCACTCGGTCTGTTTGCACACTAAATAAAGCTTTTTTTTTCTTATTACTTACAAATGATACGTATTTTATTGTTAAATTATATATAATTTCAGTGAATAAAAATTTGGACATCTAAATCAAAATATTGTGGGTTACATAAAAACTTTCTTGCATTCAGATATTTTACATAACAACTTTTAACTTGAAAAAAAAAATGGATTAGTAACCTTGACATTGGCAGAGTTCAATTGCAAAAAGAAAATATGCTTGCAAAACAAAACCAGATCAATGCAGTTGTTCAAAGATCAAGGCCCTAAAACCCCCATAAAATTAAATTGTTCTTTTTCCACAGCTTTCTTTGGCTTTGTTATTGACATTTATAATGTTGCTTTTGGAAATGATTGTCCTTTCATAATCAGAATGAATGAAGAAAAAGATTTTTTTAATATTGAATTGGCATCCTCATCATTTTCATGGTAGATAGAATTATTTCTGAATATGACACACAAAACCTGACTGACTGACAAGACATACCCTGCACTTATAAAAAAATTCTTGTAAAAACTTTCATCACTCACAATATCACCAAAACACAGTATCAGTTGTTTTTTCTTTTTCATTCCCATAATTAACTTAATTAGCTAAAGACTAATTAGTTGTTAATTTACTTTAGAACTCAGATATTCATGACTAAAAAAAATGTTTGCTCTTGTACTAAACTAGCAAGGAAACATGATGTTGCTCAGTATAATTTCATCTAATTGACTACATCTTAACAAACAACTGATTAAATAGGGGAGAAAAAAACTTTAAGCTATTGATTTTACAAACACCAAAATGATCACAAAAGGTAAAGGCCACCTTTTCTAAATTGATTTTAATATTTTTTACTTACAGCACATGAAATTCTCTAAAAGTCAGCCATTATGTGCTGCTTAAAAAAAAGGAGAGCTTAATGGTCAGACAAACAGATATGAAAGTAACAATTTGACGTCTCTTGTACAATGTTCTGTGAAGCATTTTCATTATTCCACCCATTTTCAGACACTTCACCTTTTCAGTCAAAAATATTCTTCAGATTCTCATATTGTCTAATGTTTTGTATTTAATCATTTTTATTATTCTATGCATTTTTCAAATGAGTATCTTCATTGTTGTTTTGAGCACAATTCAGTTGATAAATTTTGTAATTCCTTATTTCCTAAAGTTCAGAAATTACGTATTAATATTATTTAATACATTTTTCAGGCTTGACTGCGGAATAATCTTCTGCCCAGTCAGTCATGTCTCTTTCGAGACATTATCACCCAAGCGTGTATCACGTATGGCACTTAACTGACTGTTGGCAGCATATTGCATCTAGTGGTTCTTAGAAGATGCTGGCTACTTTTTTTTTAGCCCATTTCTTAAGCCTCTCCTTGTTAAAATACTGGCATCAATGACGTCCTTAATTCCTGAAAGTTTTACATTTTTTGCCAGTTTTACGGAATGTTCAGTATCTTGTATGTTGATATAATTGCTAAAGATAATCTACCATTTTTTTTATACTGGAATTAAAATAATATTGTGAGAAGATATGGCAGAAACGAATACACAGACATTTTGGATTAATATAACTTAATGATGCAAACAAAATTTACTGCCAGGGAATTGGCAAGCATTTATTGACTGTATATTTGGAATCAATTTATTATGAAAGAATAATTCATTGTAAACTAATTGCTTATTCCTCACTCTACCCTGTAATCACCCACAAAAAAAGAATAAGAAAATGTATTAAATTTGTATGAAGAAACAACTACATAGTGGGTGAGAATAGTTACATCTCTGGATAAATTAACTCCTCTAACCAACAACTTTCAACATAGTGACAATAACCACTCAACAATGATGATAACAGATTTATTCAAATTGTCTTCCCTCATCTGAAACTCTTATCAGAGAAAGCAGAAACAAATCATACCAATGATCGTATCAGTCAGGTTTTTAGATGTCATATTAGGGATACTAGCAGGTGCAGAAATTTAAATACCTGAGAAGAGTTCTAGTAGATGATGGAAAGTGTGACACTGAGATCCGAAGTTTTATTGGCTTATACAAAACTGCATTCCAAAAGCTAAACAAAGTATTGAGAGATAGGAATATTTTGTTGGAAATAAAGAAGAGAGTACTTGATTGTTATATGATGTCTGTCCTTCAATATAGCACTGAATGCTGGACAATCTCATTAAAGATGATGAAAAAACTTGAAGCAACAGAAATGTGGTTCTACAGAAGGATGCTGAGGATATCATGGACTGAACATGTGAGCAATAAGATAGAAATAAAAAGGAAATTAATACTTGACACCAGGAAAAGATGGCTGAAGTTTCTGGGTAAGGATGACTTGGAGAAACTGATACTCACAGGACAGGTAGAGGAAAAGAGAGACAGGAGAAAGCAATGCATGACATATTTGATGAGCTTGAGCAAATGGACGGCAGAGCAAGGTTTGAGAGGGGTAACAAGAGAGAGGGTGTTCAGACTTAGGTGATAGGAAGATATGGAAGGCCATGAGTACTTATGTCCTGAAGGGACATGGCACATAGTAAAAACATTTTGAATAAATCACATGCCAAAATCTATGCAACTAACCAATATATGTATTTCTGGCAGTTTTTTCGAAAGCAAACCTATTTTTCTTTTAAATTTAAAAGTATGTATTTTATGGCACTGTCCACATCTGCTTTCTGTAGAAAAATGTTTCAATATAAGGCAGTATCAAAAAATAAAATGTATCAAAATGTTAAACAACACATCACTTAATAAGTCCCTGGCCTGATATACAGATGGCACTACTAATAAAAAATCCATATGATTTTTATGAAATACTAACCTTCAAATGGCACATGATAAAATTTGGTCTCAATCAGATTATAAGCTTACAAATTAATTATTTAAGTAAAGCTACTGTTGGAAACTTTCAAAGCAATAGAAAAATCTGAATTTTGTGTGTTGATAAAGCATTGCGTTCTGATGGGAAAAAATACTGTTCAAGTAAAGTAATGTCTTGATAAGTGTTATTCAGACTTTGCTTTGTTGGAAACAATGCATCCTCCCTATTCTCTAGATCTGGCCCACAGCAACTACTGGCTGTTTGCAGACCTCAAAGAATGCTCCAGGGAAAGAGATTTGGTTCCAATGAAGAAGTGATATTGGAAACCGAGGTGTAGTTTGAGGCCAAAGACAAATCTTTCTACAAAAAAGGCATCAAATTGTTAGAGAAGCATTGGAATCAGTGTATCACCCATAGAAGGAGACTATGTTGATGAATAAAGTCAAATTTTGCCTAAAAGTTGTTGTTATTATATTAGTTAGACTCGGTATTTATTGAGTGATTTGCTATAAAGTTAGTAAACACAAAAATACACTCTAATTCATAGTTCAACAATGTGATTTGCTCTTACTTGTTAATTTCAAATTGGGATATGAAAATGATATAACAGATAGCTACTTGAAATGAGAAATTTGTAAGCCAAGTTTGAATTCTAGTCAAGTTTGTTACAATTACTTTTGCACAAATATCTTTGAGAAAGGTATAACTACAACTCTTTTCCCCACAGTTATTTTTTCAATAGTAGAACAAGTTTGGTTCTGTAGCCTTGTTTGTTAACCGGTCTAGAAGTAAGGAAAATCTGAATTCTCAAACTTAGGTAGAACTTGTTAGCATGGGAACATGTGATTGAAAAAGGGAGGAAGACCATGGCAAAAATCAATTCTTCCTCAGATTAGAGATGTTAAAAATAAAGCCAGTCATCCAATCCCCTGAAACAATTTGATAACAAAAACCTTACCAGAAGCATTATGTGTCATGATGTGCCATGTTGATATTAACTTTCAAACTATATTTCAGTACAAAAAAATGCTTTTACAAATATTTGTAGATGTCAATAATACATTTATGTTTTTTCAGAAAGCATAAATACAGTTTTTTTTTATAACTCAAATTAAAAATTTTCAACTATTTTAAGTATTGATTGACTTTGATTGACAAAATTTATTTCACTGTCAGAATTTGTAAACATTCGTTGGTTAAGAAGGTTGTTGTCTAGTATAAAATTAATATATTATCTGAAATAATTCTTTCTTCTTTTATATGTCTTGTTCATTCAGGACGGAGGTGATCATAGCTATGAACAACTTCCTATTTTTGGTAGCTCTAAATAATTTCAACTGCCTTTTTCTGATTCCAAGTACAAGTGTTTTATTGTTTCTAGTTTCCTTAAAACTTCCCCATTACTCATATGCTCCATCCATGGTATTCTCAGCCTGGGCAGAGAATGTGAGTAACAAGGAAGTTTATACAAAATACAAATTCCAAATCGTAGAAATGGTTTATGTTGACTAAAACTCTAAGAATTTGTAACAGCTTGTTTGTTGAGAGGCGGTGGGGGGTGTCTTGTGTAAAACTAATGTATTAGCTGAAATGATTCTTTCTTCTTTTATATGTCATATTCACACAGTCTGGAGATGACCGTGCCTCTCCACAATCTCCTATTTTTGGTAGCTCTAAATAATTTTGTTTGCATCTTTCTGATTCTAAGTAGAAGTGTTTTTACTTTCCTTAAACTTCCTCATTATTCACATGCTTCACCCATGGTATTTTTAGCCTCCTTCTGTAGAACTAGAATTCTGTTGTCTCCTTTTCCTCTATGAGGAATAGTAATTATAATATTAGTTGTTTCCTTTTGAGGAAATATTTGGCATTCATTCACCTCTGAGTGTCAAATTTTCAAAGTTCTCCTTCCTCATTTTATGTCTCAGAATTTTTTAGCTGATTTTTTTCTGAGTGTCCTTTTTGTTTTTGTTTCCCTTAAAACTTTCCCATTGCTAACATGTTCCCTTTTTGGTATCATCATCTTTTTGTAGAACCGTATTTCTGTTGCATGAAGTTTCATCTTCATCTCTTTACCACCATGGAGGAAGATTGATATTCATAAGAATAAATCTGCTGCCATATTATTTTGTTAAACTTAAATGATTAAAGTACAGTCCACAAATGAACTTCCAAATTTATTCTTTTTAATATTTTCACCCCAAGCAAGGCAGAAATGCCACTAATATGCAGGAGGCATATGAGAGTGAAAGTATCAAAAGATGAATGGGATTCAAGAAGACAGAAGATGGTAATTAACATTGCATTAAAAATTTTACAGAAAAGAGTACTAAACTTTGATGTGATATTTGTCCTTCTATGACAGCAAATGCTTGATGATCTCTTCAAAGACGAAGGAGATATTCAAAGCAACAGAAATGTGGCTCTACAGAAGGATGATGAAGATAACATGGACTGAGCATGTGAGCAATGACAAAGTGTTGGAGAGAATGCAAATGAAAAGGAAACTTATACTTAGCATCAGGAAGAGACAGCTGAGATTTCTGGGACAGTTAATGTGGAAGGAGGGCTTGGAGAATTTGATACCCACAGGACAGAAAGAGACAAGAGAAAAAGTGTCGAGAGCAACAAGGGATAGGGGGAATATGGAGAGCCATCACTGCTTATGACCTGAAGAGACATAGCATATAAAGAAGAAGTTATCAGGCAAACAAGTAAATGGAAGGGAGTTCCAAAGCAGTTAAGTGCAAGAAACGAAACTGTTAGAGTAGAAGTAGCAGCTGAATTTATATATTTCAACAGTAAATGGGTGGGACCTAGATGCCACTCTAGTAGTACATTTAAATTCATATAGAGTGGGTACAAGCAAATAAAGCTTGTTAGAGCAGTTGCCATGAAAATAATATTTGTTGAAAAGACAGAGAGAAGCCCTGGTGAGAAAGTGACCAAAGTTGAGATGCCAGGTCAGGATCAATTACATTACAGATCCTTCTTTGAATTTTCTAAAGAACCTTGAGATCAAGAGCAGGAGTTTCCAACCAGACATGGCAGCAATATACAATGTACAGATGAATGGTAGATTGGTAAATATGCTGAATGGATGATGTTGATAAAATTCAAGTTCAAGCTTTATTCAAAGCTATGCTCCTGGGCATGACGGTAAACTCCATCCGGCAGAAAGGCCTCTGACTGAAAGGTTGTGAGAAGCATGAAACCACCTCTTAATTGTTGTTTTTCCCAGGTCCACCCTAACCCGGAGTGGTAACACCTGTTAGGATCCCAGCTATGGGCGAATAGTTAACCTCCAAACTGGGATCAAAACACTACAAAAGTATAAAAATACACTTTTATAGAAATATATACATAAAAATAGACTTTTATAGAAAAATATATATTTTTAAAGGAAAAATATTACCAACAATACATTTTTGAAGAAAAAATTATTACCATAATATATTTTTGAAAGAAAAAAAATATTCTTAGCAAAACACTTTTGAATACAAAACTAGATGACATTTTCAGTTTTCTAAAATAAAAAAGAATAAAATCAAAAAAATTTCATTACAATCTGACTAAATCAACCTTCTCACCATATCCAAACATTAAAAAAAATACCTTAAAACACCACCTTTTTGGCATTAAATAACCCACAGAGGTTGATATGCCATTAAACAAAACTCACTCACTCACTCAAAGCTATGCCTTACTAAATTCTTACAATTTGACAACCAAAGATTGGCTCAAAAATATAAGAAGTGTAAAAATGTTTTTTTTTTAAATATGAGACTAGACACAATTAATGATAAAATGTAAGTTGTAAAGGAAAGCTGCTTCCAAAATGAAAATTTCTGAGTTTTTCAGGATTGCAAATAATGTTGTTTATTCCTCATGTGAGGCAAGAAAAAATATTTGACTGCTAAACATCATTAAAGGACAATATTTTTTCTCGCCGACATTTTAAACTTTCTTTATTTTTATCTTGTTGTTTAATCAACAAAAGCCAAGGATTGAAAAGATTTGTGTGTATGTGTGTGTGTGCTTTTGAACAGTATCAAAGGGAGATAAAAAAAACAAAGTTATAGAGAAAGAAAGAAAAGAGAAAATCAAAAATCAAAAATCAAAAAACTTAGGAAACCCAAACAGTTTGTTTAGTATGAGAAGGAAGGAACACCCTAACTTCAGCCATCTCCACCCTCTCAAGATTTTAAGGTGGGGAACTGGATGAGTTTGTGGCTTTATTGGGGTGAAGTAGAGCAGAGATGGGGGGAAAGGAATGACATATAGATACCAAAAGAAAACTACTTAATATGTGACATCAAAGAATTAAAACATAAATGTGTGTGTGTGAATCTATCTATAAACACATATACATGTTTGTGTGTGTGTCTGTAGGACGTGATGGATAAATTCTCAACTAAATTACACAAAAATGAAATCTGACATCTAATTTCGACAGATATATTTTCCAAAATTACACAAAAATATCTTGAAATATTAAAGAGTAGATTTATTCAATAAAACTGCCATTGGCTTCAACCACACCCTCCAGACAAATTTGGAACCTACTGCTCTCTTCTAGACATTCTCCTTGTTTAAATTGGTGAATGCTGCCATAATTCTTATTGTCAGTTCATCTTTGATGTTACAAGGAGTTTTTTTGTGTTCTATCACTCCCACACATAATAATCAAGGGGTTGAAGTCTGCAGAGATAAGTGGCCAGATGTAAGGGGTGATTTGGTCACAAAAATTATCTGATAGCTATAACTGGATTCTCTTGTTTATGTGGGATGGTGCGTTGTCTTGTTGACAGATATAAGGTCTTCCAGCAGCCACATTCTTCATCCTGGGCAGCACTACCTCCTCAAGGCACTTGACGTAGGTCTCTGTTTTAAGTCTAAGGTACTTACCTACAAATTCAGGAATTCTTTTCTTATCAGAACACTCAAACTGAGTTTTCCAAGCTGCCTTCCCTTTGTAATCACCATTAAACCCATCCAACTCTTTCTGAATCCTCTGCACTGTCTTCAGATTGACACCCAAACACTCTCAAATTTTCATATTGGTGCTTCTGGTGTGGATGCCAAGCGGTACAGTATGTCATTTCTAAATTTTTGGCAGAGTGAATTGTATTATGATGGACTTTTTCTTCCAGATGGTGCCCAACTGAACCTACTATACTGTGCAGTCAACAAAAACAAAAACAAAAAATGTGCACGTGTGAAATTAAAAATATAAAATGGAATCTATTTATCCATGGCACTTTGTATCTGTGTATATATATATATATATATATATATATATATATATATATACAAAAATCAAAAATAATGTTCAAACAAATCATTCCATATATATATATATAAGCTTTATTCTAAATTACGTATCTATAAACAAACAGTGTTGGCAACCACAAAGACGCTTACACACAAAATAAGCAGTTTTCAAAGAAAACGGTCAAATTCCCTTCATTTTAATATCTTGTGATTTTGCACTACACATGAAGAAATTCTAAAAACTAAAATATTCTCTTGATTTTTTGAAATGATTTGTAAGTGTCATTGCGGTTGTCAACTTCTGATCACTTTTGTTTATCCATTGTTTGAACCTTGTCATGGATGATGCTACATTTGGAAGAGATGAAATAACAATTTACATAAGCAGCATTTGTTGGCTGGATAGAATTACCCTAGTATTGTACAAACCAGATACCAGCCTCAGGTTACAATTAATGTGTGGGCTGGAATTGGAAGTGACTGCCTGGTAGATCCATATATTCTCCCAGCACTACTTGCAGGAGCTGTCTGCAGGAACTTTATTTTGAACACACTTTCAGACCTGCTAGAGGATGTACCCCTGCTTAATACAAAGACATGTGTGATTCATACATGATGGAACACAAGCACATTTTAGTTACCTTGTTCACAATACACTGGCCGGATACCATGAAAGATGGATAGGTAGGGCAGCACTAGTTCCATGATCTGCATATTCCCATGACCTCAATTCATTGAATTTTTTTCTGTGGGCCACCTAAAATAATTGTTTTTTTCGGCAGACATTATTAATGCTAAGACACTTTATCAACATGTGATGGAAGCCTCAGAAACCATTCAAAACTTTGTGCAGGCATTTGAAAGAGTCTTCTAGTCAGTCTTTTGCATGTGTGTGTAGAAGCAAATGGAGGACATTTTAATTATTGTTATTAGTTGCTGTGCTGAAGTACAACAATGCCCTTTTAGACATATGCTTATGTGGATATTTTTCCATTTCTCCTGTCAGGAACCCAACCCCCAAAATTTGTAAAAGTATTTTTAGATTGTATCTTGGATTGTACATTTAACAGCATCTACTGCAAACGTCAAACTTAATACCTCAAAAACAAAGGATAAGTGGACATATGTTTATATGAACGTTTGTCCTTATTTTGGTATAAGAAACCCACCCACACCCAAAGTTTGTAAAAGTATTTTTGATACAGCCTATATGTATGTGTATATTATCTATATATATATATATATATATATATATTATCCTATGTCTATAGAACAACTTCAGGCTTCATGCAATTCATGTAATCATCAGGTGCATATTGTGAATATAGAAGTTCATAATATGCACCTGATGATTGTGTAGTGTATGAAACTCCAACTCTTGCTATAGGTGTAGTATATGTGTATTGATTGATATATACTTAATACCTCTGTTATATTACATCGAGCACTGTTTTTAACATGAGCACAATATATATTTATATATGAGCATGTACATGGGTGTACATGGGTGTATATGTATATTTATTGAGATTCATATTTATATATATATATATATATATGTGCAGATTTGATTTGTGTGTGCATGCATATATATATATATATATATATATATATACCTTTTTTTCCCACTGAGACATGAATGTGCAACAAGGTCAAGTTTATAATCTGGTCAGAGACAAAAATTGCTAAGTCCTTGCAACCAGCGGTTGCACTGACTTTGATGGCGACAACCAATCAATCCTTCCATTGAAATTGGGTGGTTCAGCCTCAGGACACTGTTTCCTAGTCCCTGAGACTAGGCACTTCTCAGTGATATTTTTCTCAGAAGCATATCTGTCCTAGGACAGATACAATGGAGTTGTGCTCTGCTCATTGACAGAGGTGCAAATGATGAATGATGATCCCCACCCACCCAAAATAGCAGTTAAATATATATATATATATATATGTCAGCATCTTTATGTAAATAATGATGTCATACTTTAATTTTCTTCAATATTTTCCATTCAAGATTTTGACATATTTTATGACACTTCTTTGCAACTGGTGGACTTCTTTCCTAATAATCTTGTGCAGCAAGAAAATTTTATGAGTTATGATCTGTTTTAGGTATAAAGATTAGACATTTTTAGTAAATGGTAAGTTTGTACTCTCACCTTACTAATAGTACTAATACAGCTTATGTTCTGTTTACAATAAAAAGTTGTCAAAGATGATTATTCTTTGAGATTTGGTAGTTTTATTGTGAGGAGTATGAAGAACTTGTTGAATCTAGGTTTTGGTTTAGTGGACTTTAATGAAAGTAAAGCAAAATAGTTTTAGTTCCTTTGAAGAGGTTGTCAGCTAAACTATCTGGTTGTAAAATAAGAACTTCTTGCATACGCAAGTTACAACCATCGAGTTTTATATTCTTAGCATTAAATATTTTCCTATCATAAGACTGTTGACATAGTGGTGGGACTTTTAAAATTTCTCTAAATTTCATGCCTCTTTTATTCAAATTAACCTAAATTTAATGTTTTTTAATTAGAATTTACATTAATTTAATGTTTTTTATTAAAAGCAAGTTATGATTAACAAAATGTTAATCATTCTTCCGCATATAACTTGACAAATTTTGAAACTTTAACAATATAGAGCTGAAAATGGGTTAAAATTTTAAAATTCTTTTTTCTGTAATTTAAAAAAATGAAAACCTCTGATGCCCACAAAGGTGGTTTGTCAAAAAGACAGTTTTTCATTGACATTGCTATTATTTTAACTATCTTTGCTCCTCAGCAATGTTTACTGGTTTAAAAACAATGATTAGAATTTTAATTAAACTTAAACATAATGAATAATTTATACATTTTCTTTGTTCTTGAGAATTAGTAACAAAAATAATAAACACTATTTATTAGATTGTTTACACTATTTATTTTTTATATTGTTTACCAGAATGATTAACCAAACATTGGCTAATTACCAATTCAGATTTTATAAAATGGTAAATGATAAACTTTTGGTTCACATAGTTTAATAATAAATAATTGTTCTCATATTCATTTCTTTATAAATTTTAAATGGGAAATATTGCATCAGTTTTAATTCTATTTTTTAGAATGTTGTAAATATAAAATTATTTTTATCAATAAACAATCAAACTAATAAATAGTGTTTACTGTTTGATATTTTTGTTGTAAACTTTCAAGAAAAAATATATAAATTTGCTTTCATTTTATGTTTAGGTTTTATTACATTTCTAACCATTGCTTTTTAAAAGAATAAACATTGCGGAGGAGGGAAGGTAATTAAAATGATAACAGTGTCAAGTAGAAAACCATTCTTTTGACACTATATTTTTTTTACAGGTATGAAAGTCCAAGTTTGCCAAAAAGCTTTTTTTTTATCAGTTTTGTGAGTTGTGGTGCAGTGGATATTGACTTGGAACGACAAATGGGGGAGCCAAGTTCGAATTTCAGTTGGATTCCTTGCATTCACTTACGCACAAATATCCTTGGGAAAGGTATTAATCCATCTCTTCCCTCCAGTTATGGATTAAATAACAGGACAGATTGGATTCTATAGCCTTGACTGGAAACCAGTCAACAGCAGAAAGTGATGGCAACCTACTGCGAGAAAATTTTCTGCCCAGTCAGTCCTGTCTCTTTCGGGACATGATCGCCCAAGCATGTATCACATATGGCACTTAATTGATTGACTTGTATGAAAAAAAGACTTCTTGCTGTTTCCTGTACTTAAATCTTACTAACAGAAAACAGAAAACAGAAAGTGCAACACTGAGATCCGAAGGCCAATTGGCAAGGCCTAGAATGCATTCCAGAAGCTGAGCAGAGTATTAAGAGACAGGAAAATTTCAATAGAAACTAAGAAGAGAGTATTGCATTGCTATGTGATGTTTGTTCTTTAATATGGTAATGAATGCTGGACAGTATCATCAAAAATGAAGAAAGAACTTCAAGCCACTGAAATGTGGTTTTACAGAATGATACTGTAGACATCATGGGTTGAGCATGTGAGCAATGATGAGGTTTTTGAAAGGATGGAAACAAAAAGTAAATTAATACAGAGCATAAGGAAAATACAGCTAAAGTTCCTGGGAAATGTAATGAGGAAGAAAGGCTTGGAGAATCTGATACTCACAGGTCAGATAGAGGGAAAGAGAAACAGCAGAAAGCAGCGGATAAAATATTTGATGGGCCTGAGCAGGTGGATGGCAGAAAGGGGTTTGGGTGAGGTAACAGGAGAAAACATGCTAAGAGCCACCAACAATAGGGAAACATGGAAGGCCATGATTGCCTGCATCCTGAAGGGATATGGCACATAGAAGAAGAAGAAATCTCACTGTAAAGCTAAGATTTTTAGTCCATTATTTGAACTAATTGTCTATCAATCATATCTCTGCGTTGTCTAGACCAGGTATTCCCAAACTGGGGTACATGTATCCCCAGTGGTACATTGGTACTCTTCAGAGGGTACATTGCTCCTGTACAATATATGATGTAATGTCCATCCAGATTGTACAACATTTTTTTTTTGATTTTCTCATTTTAATAAGCAAAGATTTAATTAAGTTATAACAAGAGTGGGTTGAATTTTCCTTATTATGAAATTTTCAGCTGCCAGAATCTGTACCCATACTGCACTTAAAAGATCAGATATGGGACATGTATACTAACTAGAGACCATGGTAGGTGTCACCACACGCTGGCTTGAGTCAGAGTCGCTATGTTTTGACACTAACAGCTAGTAATAAAGGTCTAACAATGTTACTCATTGCCAGTACTGTTGTTGTAGCTTTGTTGTAGGTAGGATTTGCCTGAATAGTTTATTACACATAATAGTTTTGGCTATGGAAACATTGTTTTGAATAGTTTTATGTATTTTTACTTAGTAATGATCACTCAATCAAAAAATATGTATGAAGGAGCAAACTATTTTGAAATTACCTGCATTTAATTCACTGATGTTATGATTAACTGACTCTACTCAAATTTAGTTACATTGCTTTTTCTTTTTCATCCTCAATTTTTTAGGGATACACAGGAATCTATAAAAATTTCCAAGGGGTATAGAAGAAAAAAATGATTGGGACCCCTAAAGACCTTTTATTTCTTAATTGAAAGTTCTACTCTATTTCTAACCAGTATTAACCAACAATTCTATGAACTTCAATTCAGAGCCATATTAAGCTTAAACTCAGTTTTACACATTATTTGTATCAAATTAAATCTTTATCCTTGTTATCTCGAGTTCAATGCTTTAACAATAGAACTTTCAATCCACGGTAAATAAGATATGAAATTAGATAAAACAACCATAAGCAATTTTTCTATCTGATATGGTTGGCATTCTTGAGAATTTTTTAAAATAAACTCTAATGTCTTGGACAAAATATTGAAGACAAGATCTGTTTTGAAACATGGCACTGAGAAAAATATATTTGGTAATAAATCTCCACAGAGAGATTTCTAGTATACTTCTAAAAGTCAAAATCGATTTGCTAATCCCTATCTGTAGATATTCATGAAAGCACGCACGTATATGAATAGATATTGGTAGATATGAATATTTACAAGTCTTTACAATCTGCAAATCTATAGTCATAGCTATAGAAAAGATTAGAAATATTGAACTCCCTGTCACTCATTTGAAAGATAAGTTTGTTAATAATTTTACTACTGCATTTAATCTGAACTCTATGAACATTATATATATGCCCTTATAACAGGAGAGACCTATAAAAGAAAGATTTATTCACGTATTTATATTTCCCTGATTATGAGCATTATTATATCCATTATATGATAACAATGTAATTCACAGACTGACTGAAAGAAAAATAAATCACAAAAATATTTTGTTCTTAGAGAGACTTTTATACCACTACAACATGCACAAAACTATATAAACATATATACATGAGTCCCATGCAGAGAAAAAATATATCACATATATTTACATGACAGAGTAGGTTTTTTTTAATTATTTCACCCCAAGCAATGGTGATGTGCAGGGGGCTACATCAGAGAGTAAAAGTTTTAGGCAGAAGGAGAGTGAAGACAAAGACGAACCAGCTACAGTGGGTGAAAGAGAAAGGGCAAGAGAAGGATGTGAACACAGGAGTGAAGACAGTTGCAAAGGTAGAGAGAAAGGAAAAGAACAAGATACATGGGGTGATGTAGAAAGGGCTGGAGTTAAGTGGATAAGAGATTAGATCATATATTTAGCATTTAAATTACTGGAGGTTGCAGCTGTCAGGAAAGCAAGTATTTGGAATGGAGTTCCACAGGCAGGAAGCGTGAGAAAGGAGGCTGGCTAGAATAGAAGTGTTGCCTGCACTTGGTTGATCTAACTGTAAAAGGATGGAACCTTGTTGCCAGTCTGGTTGCCTGAGTAAATTCTTGTGGAGGGATCACCAGTGACCTAAGTTCATCAGAGCAGAAGCCATAAAAATATTTCTAGAATAGACAGAGGGAAGCCACATCCCGCAGATGAGAAAGTAGCTGGAGTCGAGCTGCCAAGTCAGAACCAATAACATTACAGATTCTCCTTTGGAACCTGTCAAGAACACGGAGAGGAACAGCAGGGGTGCCTAACCAGATATGACAACAGTATTCCATGCACGGTCGGATGATTGATTTCTATACATGCAAGATGGATTCAGGCAGAAAAAAACTTCCTGGGCTGACAGTGACCTAACCTTCCTAGGGTGTAAGGAAAAATAAAAATGAAGGAAAAAATGATATAATATGAAAATTCTTCTGTATTTCTGGAGAAGTCATATTTAGAATTCCAGATTCAAATGGGCTAGATTTATTGACTATGTCCCATGTGAGTGTATATTCCATGAAGGGGAAACAACAAGTCTTGGGGTTGTTACAAAGCAGGAGTTTCTTTATTTAGCTGGGAAAGAAATATTACTAAAAGGAACTAGCCCTATGGACTTGTCAACTGTAGCATTTGCTAGATGAAGCAAAAAGTAGAGGGTCAGTTAGAAAGTACTTGTGATTTTTCATAAGTACTTATGTTGCCCCCCTTTCCCAATACAATAGTAAAGTAAGACTCTCGAACATAACACATTTCTATGACATAGGTTAACATAATTAGGACTAAAAAACATAAAGAGGACATAAATATATATATACAATGAAATTAAATAAAAATAATATATATGATGAAAGGAAATTGTTTTTAAGCTGCTTGTATATTTATTGCTAGTGATTGGCTCTTGGTAGATAAAATGACAAAGTGTAAGATTTTATCTTTCTTCCAGTACTTCCTAACCAAAGCTATAGGACCCAATCTGTCCTGATATTTACCCATAGATGGGGGAAAAGATATGGATTCATATCTTTCCAAGAGTATTTGCATCTAAGTGAATGCAACAAACTTAAATGGAATTTGAACTCAACTCTCCAATTCCTCAGTACAAGTCATTATCCATTATTCTACTGTCTTCCGTCTTGAACTAAATTTCCTATACAGCCACATAGATTGTGCTTCTTGCCTTCTCTTATGCTCATACAAAAGCCTACAGTAACATTCTATCTTGGGTCTTGTATTGAGTGAATTACTATTTTTCAAAAATCTTGCATCTTAATTTGCTAGAAAAAGTTTCTTATTTGTTCTCACCGCTATATAATGCACATAATAATTCTTTTGATCATCCACGTTTATTGGTGGAAAGGTGCATCATTTGCATCTAATGTGAAGCAATGCACTTGCCTAGCACCAGTGGCTGCTTATAGCAACTGAGAATATCATTTGACTGAAAGAACCTGGTTAGTGTCATCATAGAAATGTTGCCACCAGCATCTTACATCATGAAAACCCAAATCAATCCATGCTGGAAGTAACAATCATTTGAGCCTGTACTTCCTACCAAGGATTTGAACTTGCTTTTCACTTCCCTTGGCAAAGCAGAATATGGAAATTTTTCCATATCAATTTTCTTTAAGAATTCTTAGAAATTTATTTTAGGACTTGTTAACATATCTAAAGAATATCAAAAACAAAAATTTTTCTCATGGCAAAGCTTACACCTGATTATTTCCCTTAGAGGCAAGGCATAAAGAATTTTGGAATAAAGAAATCATTTCTCTCGATCTAGGAATAGGTTTGATTTTGTTGTTAATTTTAGTGATTACCATTTTTCTCTGTTTATGTGTGAAAAGTAGATGGTAGAGAGTGGCAGAATAGGTACTAACACAAAACAGAATCGGTAAATTGAGCTTTCTCACTTGTGAAACACATGAATCCACTTTTGCATTCTTTCCAATTGCTAGGTTTATTAACAAAATTATGTCACTGGGATGTCACAATGCTTAACACAAAAAAGTGTGATACAGTGAGTATTTCATCAAACTGCTCTTTTTTAATTATCCTAATTTTTAAGGTAATAGTGGTGAAAAGATGTTAGATTTATTGCTAGACTTTACAAAACTCAGTGGCATAGCTAGAGATGATGGGGCAGCTTTTTTTGTGTCTGCTGTAGGTCATAAGCCTGTATAGGCTGTACTGAAATAAAAGTTGTTTTAATGTTGGAACAGTACTTACAGTTGAAGGATCTTTTCAAGTAATGTAACATATGGTATATATATATTGTCCTAGCTACTGTTTATAGAGCAACAATTAACAGATAAAAGAGTTTTTGACAATGTCATTGAAGAATTTGCCAAGAAAAAAGTAAGAAAAAATTACTTTGTAAAAATTTGTAATTTTCATTTAAAAAATAAAGATGGTTCTAATTTTTTACACCTTTTCCCTATATGAAATTTTTACTTTTTAACAATTACTGATAAATTTTAAGTATGTTTTATGCGTATTTAAAGCAGACTATATTTGAGTATGTGAATGTAATATTATAATGGTACGAAAACTAGTTTTAAAACTTTAAGAGTCAGTCACTGTACAATATGTATTTTTTGTCAGGTCTGGCGGGTCAGCAAACTCAGGGGCGGCTTCAGGTAGCACACACTCTAGCTATGACACTGACGAAGTCAAAAAGAAATACCGAAACCTTTAAAAATAAGTCTAAGACTAAACAACAATGAAGATAATGGTTGTGATTTCTTAGTAGTAATTACGATATTATGGTCCTTTTTTATTTGACATTAAAATTTGGCATTACAAGAAGTCTTCCAAAGTGCAATGAACAGTCAGAATTATTGTGACATTCAGAAGACAATCCTAAATTTACCTTTGATTCCATTCAGGTATCATAGATTATTTTTTGTCCATAAATCATTTCTAATTCTTTTTTAAATTAACATTTTTGGAACCTTTCACATAATTGTTTAAAATTTGGATAGCCTGACAACCGTTCCATTAAATTATGAACTTTGAAATCTTTTCTTTGATGAGTAATTTAGTCAGATTTACAAGATGTGACCGAGCATTGTCTCTTATGAATATATTCTTTAGCTTAAAACTTCTTGGCTATGACCTGTGCCATTCAAATAAAATTTCTTTTTTTTTTTAATCATTTCATCCCAAGTAAAGCAGAACTGCCACTGGTGCACAGGGGGGCTACATAAGAGGTGAGTGATGAGAAAGAGGAGCAGGTTACAGGAATTGTCAGAGAATGGGTACGAGATGGATGAGAACACTGGTGCAAAAAGGACTGCATGAGAGTAGAGTGGAAAGGGAGAAGATGATACAAGGGTTGTCAGGGAAATGATGCAAGTCAAGGAGATAAGAGATGGCAATTGACATTGCATTTAAATTCTCAGAGATTGTAGCTGTCAGAGAAGCAAGTGTACAGAAGTGGATTTCCAGAGGTGGGAAGTGTAAGCAAGAAGCTGATAGAGTAGAAGTTGTGGTTGCACTTGGATAGTTTCACTGTAAAAGGGTAGAACCTAGTCGCTAGTTTTATTGCTTGACTAAATTCATGCAGAGGGTGCACCAGAGAGCTAAGCTCATCAGAGCAGAAGCCATGAAAGCATTTGTAGAAAAGGCAGACGGAAGCCACATTATGTTGGTGGGAAAGTGACTGGAGTTGAGCTACCAGGTTGGGATCAATTACATTGCAGATTCCTCATTAGGTTTTGTCAAGAACCTAGAGATGAAGAGCAGGGGCACCCAACCCAATATGACAGCAGTATTCAATTCACAGGTAGATGGTAGTTTTATATATGTGCAAGATGAATTTAGAAGAGAAAAACTTTGTGGCCCTACACAGTGAACCAACCTTCCTAGCAGCAGATTTAGCTATAGATTCAATGTAGTCATTCCGCTTGAGGTCGGCTGATAAAGTAGGCCAAGGAGGCACAGTGTTTTGCTTTCAGAGAGACTAGCCTGATCCATGCTGATGTGAGGTATAAGTGGTTGTCTATGGTGGTTAAAGGATAGCAGCTTCATTTTAGAAGCATTATCCAATAATTTATAGACATTAACTGCTTTTATACTGATTATCATTATCAACCTTTAAGAAACTTATAATTTATTTTACTGTCTACAATGCCAGTATCAGACATTACTCCACCTCTTCTCTGTTGTTGTCTAAGTTATGTTGGTTGAATATAAAAGGACCAACCTCAGTCCCAAAGATCAGGTCCATCCATTTTATGTATACACATTTATAATTAATTTTGTCCATTTTATGATGTTTATTTAAAGTTGTAGTTCGATTGCTTTCATGCCTGTAGCCAATGTTCTTAATATTTTGTATATTTTCACACCAGCTTCTTCAAATATTTTTCTGCTGGTCAATCTGCTTCTTATTGTCTGTTATTCATTTTATTTTGCTGAAAAGTTTTCAGGCAAATCATTTTCCAAAATGACCAAATATCAGAATTTCTTTTTGATTTCCATCTTGGTTGAGCCAAGGAATGCTCATATTTTTTTCTCAAATTTTTTTTTTGTGACATTGTTAAAGTCAGTTTATTTTTTTATTTCACTTTATCTTGCCAATGTCTTCAATTTCTTTCTTTCTTTATTTCATGATCTCTGTTCAGCATTTCCACAATTTCCAATGTTGTGTTCCCTTTGCTCAATAACTAAAATATTTTGTTTCTCTTTTGAGGTTATATCTTTCTTCTGACCTATCCCTGAATTTAAAAAAGAACTTTCAGTATAGATATATGTATATATTAATATATTTATTTATAATATGAAAAACAATCCTTGGATTAACTATCAAATAAGTTATTGTAAATATTTTTAATGAAAACAGATGTTACAAACTGAAATTCATGGTAAATTTATCATGTAAATATAAGGTATTTTGAAAACTTTGTCAATATTGCTTGATTATTACCAGTTCTGTTATGAAAGCATTGATTTGCTTGATAAAATGTGATTTCATGTGCAAGTTAGCTATTTTCTTTACAATTTTGACTTCTGTATGTGTCAAAGTTTATTAACAATAATTATTAAACAAAACCTATTGTACTGAAAGAGAGAAAAAAATCATAATTCCATTTCTTTAGTTTTTTTTTATGTCTGTCTATATTTTTAACTCATTTTCTGCTGTCCACCATTTATTTTACCATCATTTTTGTTCACCCATATCTTTATTTTTTTTCGACGATTCTCTCCTGTTTGCTTTGTGTTTAGCCGAAACTATTTTTCATTCAAATTGATATTTTGATGGAATTGGTGTGCTTTGGAGATTCTTATATCTGCTTTTCCATGTTCCCATGATTAATCACCTTTTGGCAAAACAATTATATTTATATCTATCACAATTATTATTATTTTTAAAAAATGAAAGAGAAAGCAATAAATTTTTATTTAGATCTTCTAAGAGGCATCACTAAAAGGAAGAGAAAGACAAGTTCCGAAGGGTTGACCATAGATCAGTGACTTTCTAGTTTCATTCTATGATAACAAAAAGGTTAAGTAATTAAAAGAGATGATGCTTCTAAAAATATACCAGAATACCCTTGAGCTTGAGTTCAATGCACACCTAGTTCCAAATAAAAGTTCACTTCTGCCCTTCGGAACTTCTCTTAACCTGTTTTTTTTTTCATTTTTCTTGCTACTTTTTGCTGTCTTTTTATGTTTTTCTTTCTTTTAAGTAGTTTTATGTGTGTTTTATTTCAATTAATTTGATTTTGTGCTTTGTGTTTACTGATGAAGCTTCCAGAATTATCTTCTCTTTGTTCTTTTTCATTTTTGTTTCATATTCTTTGCTAATTTTTGTTGTTCAGATGTTTTTATTCTCTTTCATATTTTACCATAATTTGTTTATTTGTAGTCCCTATTTATTTATTTTTCAAATTCTTTTTATCTTTTTATATATCTATGTAATGCATTTGTGCTGTTCCTATGGTCGTCCCTGTGTTGAATAAATTCTTTGCTTGGATTTAAAGTAACTTGAACAATTTATTTTCAAATTAAAATGAAAAGAAAAATGATAAACGTCTTTAAATAAAAGTTGATTTAGCAGAAGTAATTTTCATGAAAATTTTTCCGTTTCTTTTTTTTTTCTCAATGTCGTCAATATATAAATAGTTAATATGAAAGAACTAACTGAAAAAATATATTTTAACCCTTCTAATGCAAGTGACCAATATTTTTTCTGTTGGTAAAAAAACATTTTTTTGTGACTCAAAATAATTATTATTAAGATTTTTTTTTTGTTTTTTATGCTTGCTTTTTATTTTCTTTTTCATTCATTTATTTAATTTCATTCATTAATTTCATTAAAGGAAATCTTTTCCACCCAGCAAAGTATCGTAAAGATGCCTTATTTAAAACTTTTGGCCAAATTAAGAAAGACATAGAGAAAATACTTATTATTATTTTCCGAATTTTATAAAATAAATATTTAAAAATATAAACAAAGCAGAAGTTTCTTTACACTAGCAAATACTATCAAAAATATTCCCTTTTCTAGTAGTACTGTTTGTTTTTGCATGATAGGAAAAATGTTTTTTTTTTGAAAGGTTAAGAAAATATGTTTCAGAATATGCAATTTTTGGCTTGAAATTGTCACAAGTATAAACTTTCTAACAATTATTTTTAAAAGATTATAAAATTAGTCAAAAGTTTTAAATATGACATATTCATAATATGAGGCATGGTAAAATTTTTTTTTCATTTTTTAATTCATTCATTAGTTCATTTAGTTCATTCTCATCAAATTGATAAAACAAAAATGGGAAGCTAATAAATTCACTGTTTGTAAATATATATATATATATATATATATATATATATATATATAAGAGAAAAGAACACACTTGATTCCAATTGGTATTGAGTATCCCTCCACCAAATATACTCTTTAACTTAATCACAAACTGAGATGACGAGGCCTGAAGACAAAAAATACCTATTTTATGAAAGTTGATTTTATCTTAATATCTGTATTTTTTTTTATTCTGGTGTTATCCTTTTATTTTCAAGCTGACCCAACTGATATTTGATCCTGAAAAAATATAAACAATTTTATATATTAATAAGATATAAAAATGATATACTATAAAAGACTATAATATGGAATAATATAATAAAGAACATTTATAATATAACTCATAGTAAATATATAAAATAATAAAGAATATTTATAATATTGATCATAACAAAAAAAAGTAGTAAAATTAATAAGTAATATATAACAAGTTTTCCATCAGTATATAAAATATACTTACACATTGCAAGGTAAAAGACTCATTGATGTAACCATAAATGGAAAAAAGTTCGTTTTGTATTAAATTTATTTAGTAATACTTCAAAATGTGTCAAGAATGATATTTTGCTGTTCATAAGTTAATTTAAAGAATAGTGTCAGGAAAATTATTTAATTTTAATAAGAGGAATTTATTTCAGTAGTTTTCTGCGTAGTTTATTTTGAATGCTGAGATTTACAGGTCTGATTTTTTTATCCGCTGGAGAAATGTTCCATCACTCAGCGCCATGTCTGCTGGCTTGGTCATGCCCTGCAGCGATCTGATGACCACTAGTTCAACCTGCCATCTGCCATCTTGTGGCAGACTACACAGCTGCTGGAAGGAAGTAGTCTTCCAGGAGCTTCCAGCAGACTAATCTGGCAATGCAGAATGTTCTGATTTTCTGACAAGATCACAGGAGCTGTATAGACTCTAGTGGACTGAATTCCTTTATGCAATATGATTTATCTGGCACAGCAGTTTTATAGAAAATAGAAAATAGATAAAAAATATTAGAGTAGAATACATAAAATGATGAAGAATACTTTACAAACATGGATAAATATGCCCGTAATAAGAAATAGTGTCAAAGGGAGGATTTTCCCATGACACTGCTTTTTTAACTACCTTCACTCTATGGGCACATGGCAGATGGGTTAGAAAATTTGCTTTCTGATCATGAAGTCTAGGTTCAAATCTCTCCATGCTCAATTTGTTAGGAAGGTGACTTCTTGTTGTTATCAGTCTGGAGGAGTTGATCCAAGCATGTAGCAACTTTGGAAAGTGCCTGAAAACCATACCACAGGTTACCAAAACCTTGTGAGTGAAATTGGGTAGACGGCTTCCTTTGAGGTGTCATTGATGGTTGGGCTAGCTCAAAGTCACAAGTCATTGTGACTGAGGGTTTGAGCATCCTGGCCTTGTTCTGACTTGTTCATGCTAGATGACGTGCTCTCTTCCAGAAACTGTAACTAAAGTTCACTCATGCTGCAACGCATGAAACACAGTTGGGCTCTGTGGGTGCTGAACAAACACAAGCATCCCTGAGCAGGCATCTACAATGGAGATTACCTAACTGCCCTGGTAGACAGGTATCCCTGAATATGAGTGGCCAGCCGTTTACTCTTCAGCAGTATTTATTGTTTTAAAAAGAGATATGTTTATCAAATATATTTTTGGAAACAGTTTTTATATTGCATATGATCCATTATTGTACTTAATTAGGTTACAATAAAATTTGTATTTTATATGAATACTACCTTATAAAAATTGAGATATAGTAGAGTAGGAGGGTTTGAGACCCTTCCAATGGCCATGCAACCTAGCATGCAAAGTTTTTTTCACTTTGTCTCATTTTTTTCCATTTATTTGGATATTATGCTACATCCTACTAACACACATCCTGTTGACATGGAAAACACAAAAGAAAACCTATACTTAATCTGGAAACAGAAGAATCGCTTTGCTTTTTGCCAATTCTTACAGGAATAAAAAAACAATAATTCTATGCTACATTTATGAAAAAGATGCCACACAAAATACAAGGAACATCAAACCATATATTCCCCAGATATGTTCATAAATATCTTAAATCCACCGCAGAAAAGCTTAGGCAGAATGAAAAAAAAAACGTTAAACATGGATCTTCATGCTCACAATAAGACATTGTGTCAAAAGAAGGATTTTTCCCATGACATCAATATTATTTTAACTATCTTCCATCCTCAGGACTGTTTATTGTTTTAAAAAGTGATGATTTGAATTGGGCGATAAAACCTAAATATATGAAAGTGAATTTATACATTTTCTTTGATCTTGAAAAATGACAACAAAAATAATAAACACTATTTATTCATTAGATTGTTTGTTGACATTGTTGGCAAAACATCAGCCATTATCCAATTGATTTGAACTTTAAAATGATAAATAATAAAGAAATCATTATAGTTAGTTCACATATTTTAACAATTTATTAAATATTTAAAAATTTATATGTATTGTGGTGTAATGGATATTGGTTTAGAATAAGAAATTGAAGAGTCAAGTTCAAAATCCAATTAAATTTGTTTCATTCGCTTTCACACAAATACCTTTAAGAAAGGTATTAATTCATCTCTTCTCCCTCCAGCTATGGGTTGAATAGCAGGACAGATTAAATTTTATAGCCTTGGTTGGTAACCAGTCTATCACAGAAAGTAATGGCAACCTACTATAGGAAAATCTTCTGCCTAGTCAGTCATGGACTGGAAGAGACTTGATCACCCAAGTGTGCATCACATATATCACTCAACTGACTGAAATAATAAATACTGCATTGTATTCATTTTGTATTCGTTTTTAGAATGCTGTAAAAAATAAAATTATTCTTGTAAATAAACAATGTAAGAAATTAATAGTATTTAATATTTCTGTTACAAAATCTCAAGAAGAAAAAATATTTCAATTTTCTTTCTTAAGATTTTTATGTTTTATTCCAAATTTAATCATCATTTTTAGAGCAATAGGCATTACCAAGAGAGTCATGGTAGTTAGAATAAAAATGGTGTCATGGGAGAAACTATCTTTCTACACTACTTTTTACTGCAGGCAAATTTCTCCATGTTTGCCAAAATATTATTTGAAAATAAATAAATAAATTAAAAATATCTTTTAAAAATTAAAGTTAAGAAAGTACGCATTTAAATATCATTCTAATCTAATGGAAGTTGACAAGCTGCCATTTTCAAAAGCACCTTTCGATCAGAACTCATTATGCAATCCTTCTATGAAACTACTGAAGCTTTTTTGTGTATCTTTGATACATAAATTAACAAATATAGATTGTAGAGCTTGTCTTTCTGAGTACATATCCACATTTGATTGTCATTTGATGGATTTTTAAATCCTCTCCTTAATCAGAAATTATTGTTCAATCTTTTTGAAACTATTGAAGTCTTCTAGTGTATCTGTGGTACATAAATTAACAAACTGGTTAGTGAAACTGGAAATTGTTTTTATCAAAGATTATCTGTCTTAAATTTCAATAGTTTTGTTAGCTTAAATTTAATTCATGGCCATCAAAATTATATTTTAACTGTTAAAAATATGGAAACTAGACAAAGTTATAATTTATAACATAGAAAAGAAAATATCAATCCTTTAGAAAAACAAATGGAGAAACTGATATTTAACCAAGAAGACATTAAATTTCTGAAGACCAAATGAACATTTTGGTTTAAGATTATGCCTACAACATTGGTAGAATGATACTGTATAATCTCTACATTTTGTGAAGGCTTATGGCTTACGTTTCAATAATTGCAAATGATGTAAATCAGGTCATACTAACTATTGAAAAATGGTCATCATTTGATTGTCTTAAAAGTAAAATATACTCCTTTGAAAATATTATGTTTTTTTAAGATTAAAACCAAATAAACTTATTGGGTTTTACAGAGAAATCATTCTGTTAAAAGGTTATAGCTTACTACACTTGGAACTGTTCTAAAATTATACAAATCTGATCATCACTGCATGTTTGACAACAAGAGAAAGATTCCTTTGTAAATAATCAATGGCTGATAAATTGTTTTCTGCCATTAAAATTAAATAAATTTCATGACTCTGCTTTCTAAATTATCTCAATAAAAAGCAAAATAATGAATATTTCATTAATCATTAATAATGATCATTAATATTTCTTACCAAATAAATTTATTATGAAATTAATTTTTTCAACTTACCTTTATTATCAGGTTGATTCTTTTATTTCATCTTATAGTAGAAGATAAATATTAATTAACCTAAAACTGATTCTATTAGAAAGTTAAAGAACAAAAATATTAGGTGTGTACAAAAGAGCCCAGCTTCCTTTTGTGAAAACTATGTACTGGATCCATGGTGGGAAACTATTTTTTTACTGGAAACATTTGCATTCACCTAATAGTATTTAAAAAATAAATTGCTTTTATTTTATTTAGTTATTCTTTTTGTACTTATTTTCTTAGTAATTTTGTGTGTAAAACTTGGTTTGCTTTAAGACTGTCAGATATCTTTGAAAGAAACATTTTTGAAGTTGATGTGTTGAAGTCGACAACATAGCAAGCAGTATTAAGTTTATGTTGCACAAACATAAAAAAATTTTTTTTTGATAATTTTAATTTAGTTGGATAAATGATTTTTACTGTAAAAAGAAAACATGGTATTTACAATATTTAAATTGAAAGGAAAAAAATGAAGCTTAAATTCCTTCAGAAAAAAAAACAGTGACCCATTTACATTATTCAGGTTGTTCAGACTGTTGTCTTCACCTTTATTGTCATATTTACACATTTTGGCCATTGTACACTCCAATCTTCTGCAGGTGGTATATGTTGGAATTCCAAACCAAACCCTTTATTTAGCCTACAGGAGTAGATTGATCTAGTTCCATATGCCGTGCCTTTTCTGGATATCATAGTTTCAGTTAATTTCATTTGTTAACTCAACTCTCCAAGTCTTTGTGTACCACTACTGTGGCTAGAGATTGACTTTTAACTCATTGGGTCAAGTCACTGGATTAATTCAACCAAGGATTTTATCCACTGGGCCATGTGTCATGAGTTGTGAGTTCAATACCTGTCCACAGCAGAGATGAACAATAATTTGAAGAGTTGGGTTACTAAAGGAAGTTAGTTAAAATTGTGGAACTAGAACAATCTACTAAAGTGGACTAGATAAAGGGTTTGGTTTGAAATTCTAATGTATATTATTTGAAGAAAGCCATAGCATACAATGGCCAGAACACCATGAATATGACAATAAAGATGAGGCCAACATCCCAAACAATGTAAATAGTGTAAATAGTCAAAATAACTCATCTCAGAAATATAGACAAATAGTTTGGTTTGAAATTTCAACCTATATCACCTGAAGAAGGATAGAGAGTGCAATGGGTGAAACATCATGATTATGACAATAAAGATGAGGACAGCAGTCAAAACAATGTAAATACTGTAAATAGTTACAATGCCTAATTACAGAAGTAAAGGTAGTTTTATTTGAAATTCCAGTGTATATCAGATGAAGAAAGCCAGAGCGTGCAACAGCCGAAACATTGTGAATATGACAATAAAGAAGAGGACAACATTTTGAACAATGTAAATAGTGTAACTAGTTACAGTGTCTCTTCTCATAAATATAGACAGTTTTTCATTTTTTTAAATGAAATGTTAACAAATAAATCTATACATGCAATTCTTTGTTTTAATTTATTCATCTTTAGAAAAAAAAGAAAAGAAATAATACATCTTAAGCTTTAGAAAACGTCAATCAATTTTTTTTTTTCCCAAAAAGCCAGTTTTAGAAAAGATGTTTCACATTTAGGATAACATCTGGAAAAATTTGTCAAGTTGCAAAGCATATCATATTACATGCAGACATTTTTAAAACAAACTTATTTTAAGTCCGAAATTAGTCAACATTCCATGATTGATTTTTGGCAACTCATCACAAAATATTTTGAAGACATTTCAAGTTTTCTATACTTTTTTTACTTATTTAATATACTATGCAAGTGCTTATTAGTAGCCAGAGAGTCCCACACACTTTGATCTTTAAACCAAAGTTTTCTATCTCGACTGATTATTATTCACATTTTTACCAACTTTATACATATTTTGAAATATACTCTTACTACCCACAAATCAACACTTTCAGTTCTATCTACCTTGAGTGACTCTTTAGTTTAGTATAAGGAGAATATTATTTAAAAAAATAGATTGTTATTTCAAAAGGTTAATCAAACATTAAAATTTAATTTTGTTTTCTTTGTTTTTTCCACTGAACCCATGGTACAAATGAAACAGAATTATATTATTTTAGAGTATAAAACCTAACCTCATTTCATTAATGTATATCACCAGCACCAAATCTGTCTTCAGTGACACTGAAGACTTGGTCTTAATTTGATAAATTTGTCTGGGTTAACTAACCATATGAGGATGGCTTTAGGTGCAAATTTTTAGCAAAATATTAAAAACAGGGGCTAGGGAGAATTCAAAAGGATATAACTGAATATTTTATTTTATAGAAAGAGAGCATTCTAACAAAGTATAGAAATCTGTTACATATCTTCTCTCTAACTCTGAAAAGGAAAGCTAGCAGATGTTGCAGATGTCTTTTTAGCAGCACATCATGCTGAGAGTGCCCATATTTTACTTATGTGTCAGGAAAGCATCTTCTTGTGGCATCTATCCTAGGAATGTCCCTGTACAGAGTTGGCCTAACTGACTGGCTGTTAAGAGTGATATAATTACCCAAGCATGGTTTATATTAACTTTTAGGACTCTGTATGTGACATTTACTGTACAAAAGTTTATCCTGCCACTGAAGGTGATTCTGATCCTATAACAATAGTGTTTGAATTTCATAGTTGTGTTATCATAACCTGCTATGGAAACAGAAAACAACTTTCAGTGAAATTAGCAATAAGATAACTGCAACTGAAAGGCTTTGAAAAAATGCAGTGAAAAGGGAAGTAATATTAATAATTTAGGCTGCTAAAGGCTAATTAGGGAAGAAGAAGTAAAATTAACCGAACAACTTGTTACCTTATACAACTATTTTAACAATAATATTAATCAGCAGTGTAATAACATTGTTTTTGTTGAAATTCTGTGATTCAATATAAAGCTGAAGAATTTCTGTCTGGAAAATAAATATTACCTTTGTTTGATGTTATTGTTGTTTGAGGATTATGACTCAATTTTGGCACTGGTCAAATTGAGATTCTTTCTGGGAATCTTCTGTACATTTGTTCACTTTCTTGTGGTCACATTTAAATGGTAAATATCAAAGAACATTTATCTTTCAATTGTTATTTTATTTTTCCTTTCTATATTCATTCCCTTTGACAATGTCAGTTCGAGTATAAGGAGACTCCTAAAAAGCAAGCAGGCGACATTATACTCAATCAAAATCACTGAAAAAATGTAGTAGTCTCACTCTCAATACTATGATTCTCTGCTGAAATTATCCAATTAAAATGTTAGGATTATTTTCAAAATTAGAAGACACATATCCAGCTTTTCTTTAACATCTGAATCTTCTCTTTGTATAGTTGCTGTTATCAACAAAATGTTTTGACCAATCCGCTCTTTGATTCTAATCAGGTGTAATCCATGAAAACAATGGAAAAAAAACCTGTTTTCTAAAGAAAAACCAAATAGTTGACAGAAATTGTTCATCAATGTACTTACTTTATTAGGTACATCAAGTGCAAAGACGCTTCTAATTAAAACAAAAGTAGAGAAAATTTCCAAAACATTAACTTTGCTAAGCAAAGAAAAAAAAACATAATGTTTAAATCCATACTAACTAAACTTATGTGGCTAACAGGATGATATACACTGCCTTTTCTACATTTTTCACTCCTCAATGATACTCCTGTCAATTATATAGGCCTTTTTTCAAAAAAGGGTAGTATGTAACTCTCTTTCTCTAACATTATTTGTCATATCTATTATCATGGACTACACATTGCAAAAACTGAAAAATGGATCATATAAAACATTTTAACAACAGCAACCGTATAAAAAATTGATTTGACTGTCAGAAAGAAGACACTGAATTTTTCTCAAAGTTATAAAATATAAAAAACTCATCTTTGTTGTTTTTATGAGAATATTTCAGAAAATTTATCCTTTAGTCATCCTGAAGTATATCGAAAAATTTTTAGAGAATTAAATGCTTTATAAAGTACATTGTATTTTATACATTGTCATATACAGAGTATGATAGATGAATTGTCATCTTAATTATGCAAAACTGACACTGACATCTTATTTTAAAAGATATCAGTCAGTTAAGTGCCATACATGATACACACTTTGGACAATCATGTCTTGAAAGAAACATAGGCAGAACATTATCCCACAGTAGGTTGCCATTATTTTCTGTGGTAGATGGGTTGCCAGCCAAGGCTATAGAACCGAATCTATCCTGTTATTTAATCCATAACTGGAGGAAAAAGACAGATTAATACCTTTCCTAATGGTATTTTTGCATAAGTGAATGCAAGGAATTCAACTGGAATTTGAATTTGGTTCCCCAATTTCTCGTTCCGAGCCAACATCCACTGCACCACAATGCACATCCTCAAAAGAGATGCTTACAGCACCTGGTATTCCCAAATGGTCACCCATCTAAGTATTGACCAGGTTTGCTGTTGCTTAACTTCAGTGATCAATAAAAACCAGTGTATTCAACATGACCAAAATTACACAAAAATAATTTAAAAGAGTAAATTTATTCAATAAAATCAACATTGACTTCAACCATGACCTCCAGATGACTTTGGAACCTCCTGGATTTATTCTGCTTGCTTAAGTTGGTGAATGCAGCCATAATCTTTGCCTTTAGTTCATCTTTGATGTTAAAGATAGTTTGGTTGATTGCTCGATCACCTGCACCCCAAACATAATAATCAAGGGGATTGTGGTGATATGAAGGTAAAATGTGTTCTCCTATTAGTGTGACATAGTGAAGATTCCTGTTGTCAGAGAGATGGTTTTCCAGTAGCCACCATCTTAACCCAGGGCAGTACTACCTCTTCAAGGCACTTGATGTAGACCTCTGTGTTGGGTCTGAGGCCCCATAAGAAAATGAATAAAGGTGTAACTTTGCCATCACTAGTGATCACTTAAAACATTTTCGTAATCACCATTAGACTCATCCAACTCTTTCAAAATCCTCTGCACTGTTCCCAGATTAACACCCAAATGCTCTGAGATGCTTCTATTTAAGCTTCCAGCATGACTGCCAAGCAGTACAGTGTGCTGTTTCCAAATTTCTGGCAGAGTGAATTGCATCATGGTGCTCTTTTTCTCACACATGGTGTCCAACTGACCCTGCTATTTTCTCTGCCTTTTCTATAAATATTTTCATAGCTGTTGCTATAATGATCTCTCCTCCTTGATATCTCAACTGCATGAATTTAAGCATAATACTAGAGTGACTAGTTCTCATTGTTTTTCTGTTGAAATAGCTTAATGTTACCACAAGTTCTATTCTAAAACTTTTCTCACACTTCTCACCTTTTGGACACTCTTCAGATTTCCTGTCACCTACAATCTTCAAAAATTTAAATGTAGTATCAACCTACATCTTCTGTCTTCTTGAGCCCTGTTCTTTTATTGTCCTTTTGCTTCACTAATGTCTTCACACTCTCTTTCACTCCCAGTAACTGCTTGCATCTTAGTGACATTATCTCCTTGCTTGGGATGAAATGATGAAAAAATAACTTGTGAAGCATTTTGATACTTCAGCAAAAATAAATACATGAATAGGAAAGACTATGATGTGGCTTCTCTCTGTCTTTTCTATAAATATTTTCATTGCAATTGTTTTGATGAACTTTCCTCCTTAGTACCTTAACTGCATGAATTTAATCATACTACATGATTAGATACTCGATCTCACCATTTTATTGTTTAATTAGTTGGATGTATTTGTAAGTTATACTCTAATAGTTTCTTTTCTCACAATTCTTACTTGAGAAGTTCCCCTCCCTGATACCTACAATCTTCAAAATTTTAAGCGCAAATCAATCACCATTTTCTGTTCTTTTATTGTCCTTTCTCCTCACTAAAGTTTTTGCATTCTCTTATATTTGCATCATATAGAAATATGAAAACCCCAAAATTTAAGGAAACTAATATCCCCTGATGGTCAAAATTGGATTGTCGTTAGCCAAAAATTTCTGTCAGCTTTTCTACTAAATTAGCTCCCTTGTTTTTCTATTTATCCATTATTTTCTGTTTTTCTTACTGGAAATTATTCTGAAATGGTTGAGTGTAACTTTCCTCTCTTGGTAATATTTTAATAGATTGATTTTAAGCATTGATGCTGTGTGCTGTTCCATCGTGTTTTGTTTTTTTTATAAGAGGCCATCATAATATCCATGTTACATGTTTCAGGACTGACAGATTGAGTTTTATGAAGGGAACTACATCATATTTGAAAACTCAGCACTTTTAAATTTTTAACTGACTTTCTTTTTCTTCTTCTTCTTCACCTTGACTTAGTTTAAAAAGTAACCCCCAGGTATTGCAAGTTAAATATTTCAAATTTAAGAAAGTTGGCAGCTCTGCCAAAAAGTGGTTTGATTATATTGCATCTATTGCTAGCTTTGCTACTGAGAAGTTTGGTTCCCTGTGTTGTGGCAGACAATCAGAATTCTTCTTGCACAGTTATAAATTTACTATGCGTCCATGCATTGATTATTTCTGCCACATCTGATCTGGTACTCCTGCAATATATCTTGAGATTCTTGATAAAATTCAAAGAAGAGTTTGTAATCTAACTGATCCTGACCTGGCATTTTGACTTCAGTCTTTTTCTCACCATTGTGACTTGACGTCCCTTTGTCTTTTCTGTAAATATTTTTATGGCAATCCAAAAATATATTTCAGGTTTAAACAACCTTAAAAGGTTGATGAGCTGTAAAAACAAATTAAAAAAAAAGTAATATCCTAGACTCACATACACACACACACACACACACACACACACACATATATATTTTCATTCAGAATTCAGCTGATGATGCAACCTTACTGAAAGATTGAAACCAAAGTTACATACTGATATGTCCTGAAATGGGATATATTTCAATGCAAGATTGTTAAGTGGTTTAGCCAAACGTAATCTGGTAGAACAATCTAGTCCATAGTCATTATCATCATATTCATTGTATGCAGTGTCCTGAGATGTAGGCATAGTCAGTAGACCTCTGGTGATAGATCTCTAGATCCCACTCACTCACTCTATCAACATCGTTGCCTTCATCTGTATATATGGCTGGTACCAGCCAATCACATTTCAGTGAGGGGGAAACAAGGTGTGTCCCTATTTATTATATATTCATTACATCACACACACACACACACACACACACACACACACACAGAGTTTTAAAGTATGCTATATTTAGGGGTTAAATTGCACAATATAAGGGGTACAGTATATGTAAATATAAAAGAGGACATTGAGGTCAACACCAAGTGGTGATGATAGTCAGTTTCATGATTAAATGCATTTGCGATGGCTTGACAATCGCATTTAAGCATGAAACAAACTGTTGTCACTGGGTGTTGACCTCAGTGTTTATTTATATATATATATATATATATATATATATATATAGTTTTAAGGTATTCTATACTTATTGGTTAAAGTAATCAATATCAGGAAGGTGGCATATGTAAATATAGAAGTGGACAGTGAAGTCAACACCCAGCAGCAACAGTTTGTTTCATACTTATACACACTCATCAGACAATTGCAATTAAACATGAAACAGACTATCACCATTGGGTGCTGACTTCAATATTCACTTATCTATATATATATACTTAAATTTGTTTTTAATTATATTATGTGATACAGTATATGTTGTATTGAGCACTTTTTTGAAAAAATAAATGTGGAAGAATTCGGAATTCGAAAAGTTGGTTCCCTTCACCTGGATGTGTGTGTATGTATGTGTGCACGTATTGGCCATAAGGTACTACAACCTCTTTCTCCCTTTGCCAGGTCTTGTTTTTCATCCTGTGGGGTTTCATGCCACCTCCTCACCAGCAGAAACATGGAGCAGCTGGTTTAGAACCACACACCAATCTATGCAGTAGGTTGTACTGGGTTACACATTGCCAGTAGCAGGTATAAACCTGCCCTGACCAAATTTGTTTATTCATCAACTATTTATGATCTAAAAGATTGTTAGATTGGGCTAGTAAATCAGGCTACATTTTGAAACCCAGCACTTCTAAACTCTAACCATTTGTTTCGTCTTCCTCTTCTTCTTAGTACTGTGTCCCTTCAGGGCACTCAAAAACTTCTTATCCTTTGTATTTCTTAGTAATATTTGTTTTGATACTATCTATCTTAATCCCTGTTCTGCCATCCATTAGCCCAAGTTCACTATGCAGGCTACTCATTGTTTCCCTCTGCTCCTCTTGCATTCAGTATGCCCTGTGAGTGTCAAATTTTCCAAACCCTATTTTTTTAATTATGTGACATGGAAAATTTGTTTCTGATTCTAAGCATAAATGTATTTTTTGTTTCCATTTTCCTTAAAACTTCCTTGTTACTCACATGTTCAGTGCAAGGTATTCTGGGTATGATGAAAAACTACATCCAGCAGCAAGGCTGGGAGGTTTTGAGTAGCATGGAACCACCTTCTTAACTGCTGTTGTTCCTAGCTCTAATCTGATCTAGGGTGGTAGCACCTGTTAGGCTATGGGCAAATGGTTAACCTCCAAACTGGGGTCAAAATACTATAAAAGTATAAAAATAAACTTTTATAGTGGAATTTCCAGCAATACTTTTTGGATAAGAAAATATTACCAGCAATACATTTTTGAAGAAAAAATATTGCCAGTAATATGTCATTTTTTAAATATATATATATATATATATATATACACTAGTAATACATCTAACTCTCAATGAAACCCTCTTTACAAAAATAGGTCAATGAAACCTGATTTCTTACAAAGAATATATATTCTATTCATATGAATCTACTGTAAAAATCTTGTCAACATTACATTTGAGGTTGATATGCCATAAAACAAACCAAACCAAACCAATCACGTATTCTCGGTATCCTTCTATAAATCAACCTTTCTGTTGCCTCAAGGTTTTTCTTCATCTGTCAGGAAATTATCCTACATTCATTGCCGTATAGGAGGACTGAAATTACATAGCATCTCAACACTTTTTTTATTTGTTTCTCATTAAATTTTCCTGTCTCTTTGTTTAACTTTTGGAAGATGTCTTTTGCTGTTTCAATAGGCCTTCAGATTTTGATGTCATATTTTTATTTCCTCTGCTGAAACACTTCCTAGATATTAAATTTCAACATTTTGTCTCTTTACAATTGATGGCTAGTTCTTTTTATCCTCCCCTTTCATTTGCAACCTTTTCTCATAGCTCCTGTAGTTTTCTGTCTTTGTCAGTGATCATGTTGCATATTCTACATAATAGCCCTGGTTAGCTGGGTTTATTTAAAAAATAAATCCAGAAAGTCACAAATCATGAAATTCAACATTAAATAGCCCTGAGCTTTCAAAATTATCTTAACTTAGCAACATTGAAATTTTTGTTGTACCCTAAGAAGGAACCCCTTCTATCTCAAGACATAAATATGATTTTTTAAAGAAATATCTTCCATTTTATTTCACAAAGACTAAATAGTATATTTTTACTCTAAACTAAATCAGTTCTAGTATTTGCTTCACCCAATCTCCGATAAAAACAGTATTTTCAGGCAACCATGTTCATTTTTATCAAATCTAATCTTCGTAAGAGGAATTGTCAAATGTAAAAGTGTCAGTTTTGAAATTGTCAGCTACCAGGTAACATAAAATGTTTTTAATTGTAATCCTTAAAGCACAGAATTTGACTGGCCATGAGTTTTTAAAAAGAATAGGTGAAATCAATTTGTTAACAGGATAATGAGCTAATTTCTATTTCCTGTGTGTTTGTGTGATTTTTGTTTTTTTAGTTAATAGGTTGGCAATTTCAAAATATTCTTTATTCCATTGTCAAATTAAAAATTTATTCTTTAAGAGAAGATATATCTCACTGGGATTCTTTAATACTAATTTCCTCATTTTTCAGTCAAATAAAGTAGACAATAGAAAAAATTTGAAAGTTTTATCAAATTTGAATAAAAATAATTGAAAATTTATTAATTTGATAATATTTATGTTCCTTTGCAAAAACTTTAAGAAGATTTTTCTGTCATAAAAGTAAAAAGATTAATTTTTTTTCCCCTAAAGAATTATGCCATTTAATTTATTTTCCAAAATTTTTTTGAAAGTTTTCTTGTGAAATATGAACCTCCAATGAAAGAGTAAAATAAGTTTAATAGCTAAACCCTTGTGCAAATTTATTGAAACAAAATGAATAATGTCTTCCTAGGATCTTTCACATTTTCCCTGATCAAGTACGCACCATCTCTTGGTGTTGTTTTTCCTGTACATTTTGGACTGATGGATCCAATTTGTTTCGTTGCCTTGATAACATGACTGACATTTGACAGGCTGACACCAACAATGTCTGCATTCTTTCTGTGAGGTTTGCCAGTGTGTTTGTGCAGTGCTACAATTTTTATACACTTCCTTGGAGTAATGTCCATCACAGACAATGGCTGTAGAATAATTAATCAACAGACCAGACTAGTGTCTAGACATGATAAAAATCTGATGTAATCATGGATGATGCAATCAAGGTCAAATATATTTTGTCATGCACTGTGAAAATAGATTCATATTAATACACACTACCACGAATGATTGAATCTAAGAAAAAATAGAAATCAATCATTGTCAGTCAAATAGAGTGAAAGAAAGAAAACTAAAGCAGTTGTTTCAGTTAATTTGCACAATGGCATACTTATAGTGATTCTTTATGCTTTTAAATTTGTTTTATACAATATTCTCCTACTTCTTAATAAATTATATATATAAATTTTACCTTGTAAATACATATATATATATATATATATATATATATATATATATATATTACTTTTAACTTTAAAATTGAAATTTCTCATCTAATGACAGACATTTTCCTTTCCCAAAGATGATAATCCATGATCCCCCCATTTAAAAAAAAAGGAAAAAAGGAATTTTGTTTAAATTTCTAGCACTAGGCTGTTACCATAAAAGTCCTAAAATGAAGAGGTGCCGAAAATTTCTTTGCCTGACCATAAGTCCAACACACGTTGTTTCTCAAGCCTATTTAGTCCTGAAAAAAAAAGAAAGAAATTCAAACACTTGGTTACTGACATATTGAATTGAGGAAGTCGATTGGGCTGAAAAGTTTTCAGCACCTTCTCATATATAGCAAGTGATATTTATAATCGATTAGTTTTTGTAAAAAGAAGGCATGAATTTTGACAAAGAATTCTTAAAAGTTCCAATATCTGATAACATATAAAATTACCCCAAAAACAGCTCAGAAAATATCTTCTACATCTTATATCCAAAGATGTTTTATCTTGTCAGCTAACATTTGCCGAAACACTGTTAACACTTGCATTCAGCCTAACTTTATGATACTGTAACTTTAAATATAAATAGTGGGTGTTTTATATTCTATGGTAAGATGGAGGTATCTGTTATGCCATAAAATATGGTAATGAAGAAAAATATATATACCAGCTATTAATTTGCCCAATACCATATATACTCGTGTATAAACCAACTCCATTTATAATATGACTCCTGAATTTTTTTGCATGAATTTTAAACCATCCAGAAAAAAATTTGCTTGTTTATAAGTGTCACTGGTAATTAAAAATGCATGAATTTTAAACTCATCAACAAAACATAATAGTGTGACCCACTAGTTTTGGTATCAAAAACTGATCTTAGATACCTACACTACACTCGAGTATATGTGGTGTCTTGTCTATTAAGGTTGAATTCAAATATCAGAAGAAGGATTCCTTCTGCCTCATTTACAGATAATTAAAACTGCCCATTGCCTTTTTAAGATTTTGGTATTTAGAATTATAATTCATTTGTAAAATTTATTTAAATTGATGAAAAACTCAACCAATTGGGATAAATTTTCTGTTGATACCAAAATATGCTATCACACCTTACTCTATCTTTTAGGTTAGTGAAAAACTTTTAAAGGATTAGAATTAATATATAAATATATACTTTGCTCTTATAATAAAACCCCTTTGAAATTTTAACATCAGTTTTACAAATATGCCACTTTAATAAACCTTTTGTTAATTTATTCAAATTTCATTATTACCCTAAATGTGTCCAAAACAAACAGTTCTTAACAACTCAAAACTAATATTTTTTACCAAAAAATATGTCATTAAATTTAAATTTTTCTTAAATACTTTATTTAATTTTTGACAGTTAATTCCTAAAAACAGCAAAGTTTGTTTTTTTTCCAAAATTATTGGTCATCCAAGATTTTTCAAAATTTTTGTAGTATGAAATAGAAAAGAAAAAATTTTAATTTATTTGAATGCTGACATTAAAAAAAAAAAACCAAAGTGGAGTAGAATCCAGAATTTGGAATCTCATATTTTGGAGCAGAGTTCCAGACGGAAAGAAGCTTTGGTAAACTGAGTTCTTTATGCGGCACACAATTTTTATATATTTACTTATATAAATAAATTATTCCATTTATTAAAGAAAAGAAATTGACAAACGCCACAGAAATGACATAATTTGCTATGTGATTTGTTCTACCCCCCATACCCCTCAACTTCTACTCAAACTCACTTTTCTCACACTCACACTCACTACTACTACTATTACTACTACTACTACTACAACTACTATTATACCTTTCTATTCTCTCAGACTTCATTTTTTCTTACCTTTAAAAAAATATTTTTTTACTTGTCCTCATATTGTGTATGCACTTTGAAAAACATTGAGGAACACTGCCTTCAAGATAACAAAAGACAAATTTTAAAAAAGACCTACAGCCCACAAAACAGAAATTTAATTCAACAAGATTGATCACAAGTAAACATAGTCCACATCATTTCTATCTCAAAATGTTGTTGAAAAGATGAAAACAGTCATCTTCAAGATTTTTACAAAATGCAGTTTTGACTCTTCCCATTAAATTTTCTGTGAATATTTTTATATTTGTTTTCTGCCATCTAAAAGACAAAAGTCAGTGTTCTTTAAAGTTTTTAGAACAAAATGAATATTTGGAATATGAGGCCAGGTAAATACCATAAAAAAAACGAACATCTTTGTTCATTTTCTCTCTGGAGTTTAAAGTAAAAGAGAAAGATGAAGACTGGCTTGGAAACCCTCAAAAAATGACGGTGATATTGGCAATAATGATGATGATCATGACAACTGCAAGAGCAGGACGGAATATAATAATGACTTTGAAGATTTGGCTGAAGAATATACAGAAAATTCTTCTTTCTGGATGGAATGAAAGAAATTAAAATTATGAAAAAAATGTATATATTCCAAGAAACGAAAAAAATGAACAATCTATTTTTTTTTTTTTTGTTGCTCAGCCCTGAAAGACCATATAAGATTCATGGAATAACCTGCCACAAAGAGGGATATTTGACAGAATTCACTTCTTACCATTCCTCTCTCTCTCTCTCTCTCTCTCTCTCTCTCTCTCTCTCTCTCTCTTCATTTCCTCTCTTTTCCAATATCATTCTAATTTTCTTCCTCAACTTCTTATCTACTATTTACTAATTGAATTACTCAACTTTCTAATCTGACTAATACTCATTCTTTCACTTTCTCTTTATAGAACTTTTTAAACTTTCTTTCTTATCTTAAAGATTAATCTTTCTCACTCTCTCTTTTTCTCTGTTCTTCTATGACCTTAAAAAAAATTGACCTCTCCTTTCCCACCTCCAAGCCCCAAACTCCCTATTTGGTTGCTATCGCCACCCTGATAACCCTAATAATAATAATAACCGTAACGTTATGTTGCCTTACGTTTTGTCAGGCACGAATCCTTGTAGAAAACTCAAGTGCAACAAGTTCAAACGATGCAACATCACTCATGGGGTAGCGGAGTGTGTGTGTCCCACCTACTGTGAGCCGGTGCTGCGCCCTGTGTGTGGGAGTGACGGAATTACTTACGACAATGAATGCCAACTACAGAAAGATGCCTGCCAAAATGAACATCATGTCACAATAAAGCAGAGAGGACCATGTGGTAAGAAGACAAGAACAATATACAAGAAAAAAATAAAACCACAAAATTAACAAATACACACACATGCACATGTATGTACCCACAAACATACACTCCCAAACATCCAAAAAATAATTCATTAACCCATGTGAATAAATATATATATATATATATATACATATATACCCTTTGTACATTACATCACCATCTTTATTCCTACTAGTGATTATAATAATTCAATTCCTTGAAAATTTTTCAGTGAAAATTATTGATAATTTTGTAGATGATTTTTTTTTAGTTGTTTTCTTAAAATCTGTAATGGTAATATTTCTGTGGTTCATTAAACTTGTTGATGTATATCTATATATATAAAAGAAAAAAATGAACTTTTGATTTTCTTGAAACTGTTTTCTTTTTAACTATTTTGTCATACAACTTGATCAAATTTTGAAAACTGAGTAAAAATTTTATTTCATGTTTTAATTTACTAATATGTATTGTAAAGAAAAAAAGACTTCATGTGTGATACAGTCATATATATATTTATATATATATATTTATATATCATTAAAAAAAAACACAGATTACTAACACATTATTCTGTAGAAAACATTTTTACCAAACACTGCTGTCTTTAAAGTGGAAACCCAAAAACTTTCTACTATTACTACTACTACTACTGCTACTACTACTATTATTACTACTACTACTGCTGCTATATAAAAAAAAAACAGCCTCTCTTTCATCTTCTGCTTTTCTTGACAATACAAAATGGCGTCCTCTTCTGCTTTACATATCTCCTTTATTCACTCATTCCTGAACTCTGTACCAACCTACCTTTTACTATTATTCCTAGTATTTGCTCCTCATTCCAAGTACTCTTATAATTATTAGTATTATTCACCACCTCACCTCTTCCTTTTTGGACAACTTACATTGAAAAAGAAAGACTTATTTTCAAGATGTCTGCCAATCTTTGGAGAAGACATCATTATTTCTCTGTTCTTCTCTCTTTTCTTTTCTTTATCCTTCTCTCCTAATCATTCTTTATTTTGTTAAAAAAATGACTTTTGTTTCTTGGAAAAATAGAAGTTAAAAAAAATATGCAAAAATTAAAAAAAAAAACAAAGAATTACAAAGAGAAAATCTGTTTCTCAATCTCTTTTGCCATCTTTGTCTTTCATTTCTCTTTCTTTCTAAAACTCACCAATCTGTTTTTTTTCTTTCTATTCATTTTTTTATCTTCATGCTTCTAAAACTAAAAAAAAAATCTAATCAGAAATATATATATATACATTTTTTGTGTGAAACAACTTTTATGTCCAACAACAGCAAACAGAAAAAAACAAACATTTAACTTGGCACACCACTCAATCACTGTTATTTCTTTCACACTCTTACATCTCTTAAACATAATCCCTTTCAAAAATCACTATCAAATTTTTTTTCTGTAGTTCTTCTCTTCTAACTCATAGAAATCTTAGAAATTTTCTGCTTCATCCTGTCTTCAACTCCATGCTCCAAATTCTACAATCTTGGTTTCTGAAATCTGCTACTCTGCTGCTATACCTTGAAAAACCTTTTTCTCTTTTTTTTTTCAATTATTCTTTTAATATTAAAAAAAAAAATGAAAAAAGAAAGATAATTTATATTTCAACTATTTTTATTTCTTTCTCAGCTTTTTAACTCTCATAGTTATCTCACAATTTTAGCTCATCCTTTCATGGACCAAATGGGAAAAATCCATATATATATATATATATATATATATATATATATATATATATATATTTATAAAATTTTCTTTTTTAATTCAGTCGCTAAATTTTTCATCCATTCTCTTTCTTCTCCACGTCTTCGTTTTTTTTTTGCATCTTAATTTTTATATCTTACTTTAAAAACTATGTTCTTTCAACTCTTAAACTTTTTATCTTATTCTTATGATAATTCTAATCTTTTTATAGTTCTTAGTTCCAATTTTGCAAGTTTCTCTTCACACGTAATAATTTTCCTTCTTTCAAAACTTTAAAAGCTTCAGAGTATTTGAAACTCAGGTTCACATCAGTAAATTTAATTTCATCTCAGCATGTAACTACATAACTAGTTAATTTTAAGGCAATAGTTTTGTTCCTTTATTTGTGATTGTTTCCAAATCACTGAGGGGTCTTTTAAATTGTTTCTTATTTTCATATTATTGACTCTCTTAATACAATAATAATTGTTATTTCTCCAGTAAAAATTGTTTCTCTGATAGAAAGCTTCATCATAATAACTATTGTTTATTGTAATTCTTACTTCTTCACTAATAAGTATTATTCTTCAAATAATGATTTCTACTATTAATTGCTCAGTGTTAATTGCAATTATATATATATATATATATATATATATATATATATATATATAATCAGGCAGTTTTCACTTTAAAGATTAATTTTTTATGTAACTTTAACTTGGCATAATTTTTCAACTATTTCTCTCACATTTCCAACTGGAATTTCTCTATATTCAAAAATCCCAAAAATCTCAACTAATTTTGATGAAGAAAAAAAGATTGAACAAAAAGAGTTTAATTTCTTTAAAAACTTACTTGAAAGAAACAAACTCATGATAGGTTATGATAATTTCAAATTATCAAAGCCATTTTGATTATTATTGTTTTTTTTTCATTTTCTGCCTCTTCTCTCCAGTTGCTTTGTCTTCGTCTACCAATCTTTTTTCAAACTCTCTGCATTTCCTTCTTCTGCCATTCATACCTGATTCTGTTCCTTGAATATTCTGGGTTTTCGCTTCGATTAACACTTGAATTAACCGAAATATCTTCCAAGTGATTTGTATATTTTGATGCTGTTTAAATACGTTTGTATATATGATAAATTTTTGTTTTCAGTTTTGGTGTAAGATGTTATGTTTATTGATATTTTCTCTTACCAACAGGTTTTGTTTTCTTTCTCTTTTTTTACAAACAGATTATTTTTGTGAATATATTTGTCTGTTTTCCTTTATTTTGTTTCTTTACTAACTTCTGAGAAAAGGGTGTAAATATACATTCTAACATTAACAAAATTTTTTTTTACAGAAGGTAAAAATTTAGATATATTTAAATAAAGCAGTACTCATATTTTTCAAGTATGATGTCAAATTGCAAAAACAGTAGAGTAAATAATGATTTATATTACTTTAACTATATCAGTCATCTAAAAAAAAGGCCAAAAAACCAAATTGAGAAATAATGTTAATAAATAAGCAATAGTTTATATAAATTAAGTTATTCTAAGAAATCCTGCAATTGTATCCAAGAAATGCAAATGATTTTCAACTTTAAATGCATTGCAGAGTTTTAGATATTGAAAAATGGTGATAGATCAATCAGGTTAAAAGAAAAGCACAATAATCAGGCATAAAAATGAAACAGGCTATTGACTAATTGCTACTCAAATTTAAAGAAAATATAACAAACTAAAATCTAGATTCCAATCGATATTTTTTTCAGGAAAAAAAATTCAAATTATACATATATAATCATTTAACACCAAGCAAGGCAATAATTCCACTAAGGTACAAGAGGTTATAGAGAGTGAAAGAGAATGTGAAGCCATTAGTGAAGAGAAAGAATAACATAAGAACAGAATTCAATATTTCATGTTGCATTTAAATTATTGAAGATTGTAGGTAGCAGGGAAGTAAGAAACTGGAAGAGAGTTCCACAGGTAAGAATTGTGAGAAAAAAAACTATTAGAATAGAATTTACAGATACATCTAGCTAACTCAACAGTAAAATGGTGTGACCTAGTACCTAATCATGTAGTATGATTAAGTTCGTGCCATTGAGGCACAAAGAAGAAAAACAATTATAATAAAAATATTTATAGAAAAGACAGAGAGAAGCCACATCTTTCCTATTTATATATTCATCTTTGCTGTATGTATGAAAATGTTTCACAAATATTTTTTAATTGTTTTACCCCATGCAATGAGATAATGCGATTAAGATGCAAGTGGTTACTGGGAGTGAAAGAGAGCGTGAAGACATTAGTGAAGCAAAAGGACAATAAAAGAACAGGGCTCAAGAAGACAGAAGATGTAGGTTGATACTACATTTAAATTTTTGAAGATTGTAGGTGACAGGAAATCAGAAGAGTGTCCAAAAGGTGAGAAGTGTGAGAAAAGTTTTAGAATAGAACTTGTGGTAACATCAAGCTATTTCAACAGTAAAAAAATGAGAACTAGTCACGTTAGTATTATGCTTAAATTCATGCAGTTGAGATATCAAGGAAGAGAGATCATTATAACAACTGCTATGAAAATATTTATAGAAAAGGTAGAGAGAAGCCATGTCATGGCAGTGACAAAGTAACTGAAATTGATATGCCAGATCTAGATCAGTAACATCACAGACACCCATTTTTGGAATTTGTCAAGAATCTCAAGCAAGAATACCAAACCAGATATGGCAGCAAAATACAATCTACATACAAATGTATCAGTCAGTTAAGTGCTATACGTGATACACACTTGAGTGATCATGTCTTGTAAGAGACATGACTGACTGGGAAGACAAATATCCCGCTGTAAGTTACCATTATTTTCTACGGTAGATTGATTGCCAACCAAGACTAAAGAACCCAATCTGTTCTGTTATTTAACACATAACTGGAGGGAAGTTATGGATTAATACCTTACCCAAAGGTATTTGCACCTAAGTGAATGCAAGGAGTTCAACTGGAATTCAAACTCAGCTCCTTGATTTCTCGTTCTGAGCTGATATCCACTGCACCACAACGCACATCCATACAGATGTATAGTAGATTTATAAATGTACAAGATGGATTCTAGCAGGAAGAATTGTCAGATATGACACACTAAATCAAATTTCCTAGCAGAAGACTTAATAATTGATCTAACATAATTACGCCAGCAAAAAACATGAGACCAACAAAATGCAGTTTTTAAACAAGAGTAACGTTTTATTGATGCTGCTGTTACTGATCTTTGTAATGTCATGATTAGCTGTTTCCTTATAAGGAAGAATTTATTGACTGAACAAAGTGTTACTGCTGGTTGAAATTTATATCTTTCTCATAAAATGTGTCTTGTATCACTGAGGTGGCAGTATGATACCAGATGATGTGTGCTGAAATATCTACAGCACAATATCCGTGCTAATAGATATTGAGTACAAACAAGACAAATGCAGATATAACAGTACAACATTAACTAGAAAGAGAAGAGAGGTTAAGTTGTTATAGTCACAAAGAGCACAGTCCAGTAATAATCATCAATGTCATTCTGAATTCCTGACTGTTATTAATCTTTATTTATATAGCTATTTTGGTCCACAGACCATTCCATCTTTGAGAGCACTAGAGGGATACCAACTGCTCTACAACAATAGAAAAATAGGTTTCTTCAGTTATCTATTTGTTATCATTCTTTTTTATTCTTATTAACCTTTTGTTTAAGGTATGTGCTAACCAATTTAGTTGTTTCTGCTGTTGGAAATCCTCAAGTGATGTGGTGTTTGCTATATGGTAAAGAAAATTTATTCCAGCTTTGAGTTCAGGATCAAAATAAATGTCTTTCACTTTAGATTATTTTTTTAAAATAAAAATGGCCAAGGGAAAAACTTTTAAAGTTTAAAGAGTAAGAGAATATCCTGTGTTAATATTATGGCTTTTCAACTTCTTATCCACATTATCCTAGTGATGATAATAGTGGGTGCAGGACACCTCAAAACTTCTGACTGAATACCAGGACAACTCAACACCGTAACCCAAAGGCTATTCAGCACCAGAAAATCATGACTTTTTATAATTAAATGAAAGTAATTTATCAGGAATTAAAACATTAATTAGTGAATATTTTTCATTAAATAACACATTTAAAAAGGCATAATGTAAAATATGAGCCAGTTTTTTGTTTTTAATTATTTTTAAAAACTACAAACGATAAGAAATTGGGGAGAGCCATGATTGCAAACTTTCTGAAGGGACATGATGTGTAGAAGTACATAAAATTAGAAACAAAAAGGGATCAGAAAGAGACAATTGAAATAAGGAGGGAAGTGGACTAAGAGAATCTGACACTCACTGGACATTGATGGCAAGAGAAGCAGAGGAAAGCAGTAAGTAACCTAAGAGGATTCATTATTGATGACTGCAATCATAACAATGCAAGATAGGCAAAGGACTAACTGATGATAGCAGATTTAGAAAAGAAACTTACAGAAGCTAGTGGAAAGGACTAAACATCAATTGGAAGAAGATAGAATGTATGGTTGTAAGTAAAATGAACAAATAAAGATGCAAATTCTAAATTGAAGTTACTGAAATCAAATAATTACAATTTCAATGTCAGGGAAGTGTTTTAATAGAGGATGAAAAGTGCAAAACTGAAATCTGATGGTGCATTGGGTTAGCAAAAGTGTCTTTTAAAAGCTAAGTAAAGTATTAAGAAAGAAGAAAATTTCATTAGTAACAAAGGAAAGAGTACTAAACATATTTAATATCAGTCTTTCTCTATGAAAGCAAATTTTGGAACAATCTCAAGAATAAAGAAGACATTTGAGACAACAAAAACGAGGCTTCAGTATAAGAATGCTGAGAATCTCATGGAACTGAACATGTGTGTAATAAGAAAGTTTTCAGGAAATTGAAAACAAAAGGAAACTCATACTTAGGATCAGAAAAAGACAAATGAAATAATGAGGAAAGTGGGCTAGGAGAACTTAACACTCAATGGACATACTAATGGCAGAGGAAAGCATTAAGTAACATAAATTGATTCATTATTATTGGCCATAATCTTAATAACATAAAATATGTATATGACAGTAATGATAGCAAATATAGAAAAGGAACTGCAAGAACTCTTACAGAAAGTAGTGGAAAAGACTAAGCATCAATTGCAAGAAGATAAAATGTATGGTTGTGAGTAAAATGAACAGATGAAAATGAAAAATTCTAAATTAGAGATACCAAAATTAAACAAGTAAAACAATTTAAATATCTGGAAAGTCTTTTAACAGAGTATGGAAAGTGCAACACTGAAATCTGATGGTGCATTAGGATAGTAAGAGCTGCATTCTAAAAGCTAAGCAAAGTATTAAGAAAGAGGAAAATTCCATAGTATTCCATACTGTTTAATACCAGTCTTCCTCTATGAAAGTGAATTTTGGACAATCTCAAAGAATTAAAGAAGACATTTGAGGCAACAGAAACGAGGCTTTGTATAAGAATGCTGAGAATCTCATAGACTGAACATGTGTGTAACAAGAAAGTTTTAGAGAAATTGCAAACTAAAAGGGAACTTATACTTAAGATCAGAAAAAGACAATTGAAATAATGAGGGAAGTGGGCTAGGAGAACTTAACACTCAATGGACATACTGATGGCAGAGGAAAGCATTAAGTAACCTAAAAGGATTCATTATTAACGGCCATAATCTTAACAACATAAAATAAGCATATGACACAGTGATGATAGCAGATATAGAAAAGGAACTGCAAGAACTCTTACAGAAGATAGTGGAAAAGACTAACCATCAACAGTGCCCAACCTACTTGGCAAGCTTGTGGGAATTGATGGTAAAGCAGGGTATCAGGGAAACGGTAAAAAAACAAAAGTTATTAAAAACTGCAGTGGATAGGAAATTGTGTAGAGACATGATCGCTAACTTCCTGAATGGACATGGCACATAAAAGAACAAGAATAAGCTTGAGTAAACGGATAGCAGAGCATAGTTTGGGAGAGATGACAAAAAATAAAAGTTATTAAAAACGACAAAGGACAGGAAATTCTAGAGAGCCATGATAGCAAACTTCCTGAAGGGGTAAAGAAGTTTTATCATTCAAAGATTCAGTTTGCTTTTTATTTTAATTTAACAACCAAACTCTGGGAAAAAAGCAACAATAAAAGCTCAAAGAATACCTTTAATTCTTTAAATGCCCATTAAAAATTGTCTAGGCTCAGTTCTGTTAACATCCTAAGCTTGTCGGTAATGATGGCAACTCATGAAGGCCTTGAGAAAGTTTTTACAATTTCATTCATTACAAGAACTTGAGTAATTTTAGCACATTTTAAAGAATCTGTATATTTCACAGAAAAAAAAAGCAAAACCTAATAATAAACCTAATTAATAAGTTTTCTGACTAGATTTCTATAATACTTCAAGTAAAAAAAGTTTGTCAAAAACCATCAACTAAACAGAAATTCATCTGCTAGAAAAATGGTCAAATTGTCTAAATGGTACAAATAATTCATTTAAATTACAGTTATTGTTCAGAGGCATATTGGAATAGCCAAAGATACTTTCCGAAACATAAGCAGTGTATTAAGAAAGAGGAAAATGTCATTAGAAACAAAGAAAAGAATATTAAATATGTAATAATGGCCCTCCTCTATGTTACTAAATTTTTGACAATCTCCTCAAGAAGAAAGAAGAGGCAACAGAAAAGTAGATCTACAGAAGGAGGCTGGGCATCTCATGGATTGAACATGTATGTAACAGGGAAGTTTTAGGGAAATTGCAGACAAAAAGGAAACTTATACTTAGGTTCAGAAAAAGACAATTGAAATAATGAAGAAAGTGGGCTAGGAGAATTTGACAGTCAATGGACATACTAATGGCAAGAGGAGCAAAGGAAAGCACTAAGTAACCTAAAAGGATTCATTATTGACAGCCACAATCTTAACAATATAAAATATACATATGACATGGTGATTATAGCAGATATAGAAAAGAAACTACAAGAACTCTTACAGAAGGTAGTGGAAAAGACTAAACATCAATTGCAAGGAAATAGAATATATGGTTGTGAGTAAAATAAACAGATGAAAATGCAATTTCTAAATTGGAGATACCAAAATTAAACAAGTAAAACAATTTAACTATCTATGAAATGTTTTAACAGAGGATGGTAAGTGCAACACTAAAATCTGATGGTGCATTTAGCTAGCAAAAGTGTCTTTTGAAAGCTAAGCAAAGTAATAAGAAGGAGGAAAATTTCATTAGTAACAAAGGAAAGAGTACTAAACTGTTAATTAATATCAGTCTTCCTCTATGAGAGTGAAGTTTGGACAATTTCAGCAATAAAGAAGACATTTGAGGCAACAGAAATGAAATGCTAAGAATCCCATAGACTGAAAATGATTAACAAGGTAGTTTTATGGAAAATAGAAGCAAAAAGGACTATTATACTTAGAATCAGGAAAAGATAGTAGAAATCTCTAGGACACATACTGTGGGAAGAGAGTTTAGAGAATCTAACACTCACAGGATATATTGAAGGCAAAAGGGACAGAAGAATGCAGTGAGTAATCTACCTAATGACCTAATGTAAATAAATGGCAGAACAGGGATTGGGAGAGATAACAAGAAGACATAGTAAGGTATGTCTTTTAATTATCACTCTTTATATAGGATAAGAAATTATGGAAGAGCTATAAGCATCATGGTCTAAATGATCATAGAAGTTAGAGAAAAGTTATATTTAATATTCCCATCATGAATGCTAATTACTTCCCATAATACTTTCTTTGAACTATTAAAATGCATCATAATTAATGACTGCATATGAGTCATAAAACTAGCAATAACCAAAAACATTTGATAAAGAAATATATTTTGTACAATCCTTATTTATGGACATTAAAAAGAAATTGTTAGCATATAACTTTCAGTTACATTTTCTATTCATTTTTTAACCTCTCGAGATAATTAATATTAAATTTAGTTCAAACCACTAGGCTTTTTAGTCAGCCAGTATTTCTTTTAACTAAAATCTTTATTAGATATGCATTGTGGAGCAATGGATATTGGCTCAGAATGAGAAATCGGAAAGCTAAATTTGAATTCCAGTTGAATTTGTTGCATTCCTTGGTACGTGCAAAGACACTTTGGAAAGATATTAATCCATCTCTTCTCCCTTCAGCTATAGTTCAATAGCAGGAGAGATTGGGTTCTGTAGCCTTGGTTGTAGAAAGAAATGGCAACCTACTGCAGGAAAATCTTCTGCCTAGTCAGTCATGGATTGAAAGAGACATGATCGCTTAAACATGCATCAAATATGGCACTTAACACACCACTCAATAAATCCAGAGCCTAACTAATAAAATGACAACGTTTAGGCAAAAATTGACTTTATTCATCAACATAGTCTCCTTTTAGGTTTATACACTGATTCCAACGCTTCTCTAACAATTCAATGCCTTTTTTGTAGTACTCAAAATACGCCTCAGTTTCTAATATCACTTCTTCATTAGATCCAAATCTCTTTCCATGAAGCATTTTTTGAGGTCTGCAAACAACCAGTAGTCACTGGTGACCAGATCTGGAAAATAGGGTAGATGCAGATGCAATTCAAAGTGTAATTCATGTAGTTTTGCCATCATTGCAATCGAATTGTGACACACTGTCTTGGTGAAAGATCACTTTTTCTTCTTCATTTGTGGCTGTTTGTTGGCAATTTCTTCCTTTGAATGTACCAATACTGCTATATAATATTCACTATTGATGGTTCTTCCTTTCTCAAGTCAATCAATGATCAAAATACCTTGTGCATCCCAAAATACAAAGGCCGAAATCTTACCTGCTGATGTTTGTGTCTTTGGTCACTTTGGAGCGGGCTTTCACCTGCTGCTGTCCACTCAGCTGACTGCTGATTTGACTCCAGAGTGCTATGATGGATCCATGTTTCGTCCATTGTCATATATTTATGCAAAATCTCCTTGTTGCGTTAAAACAGTTGCAAACAACTCTCTGAATCATTGATGCAGTTGTGTTTTTGATCAACTGTGAGCAAAAGCGGCACCCACTTTGAACACAACTTTCTCATTGACAAATGTTCATGCAAAATGGTGAATACACTGCCTTCTCATATGTTCAAATTCTCTGCTATCTCATGCAACTTTAATTTATGACTGGCCAAAACGAGTTTGTGGATTTTGTTTTTTGTGTTTTCCTGGATAACTGCCTATTTGGGGCAACCTGAGCGTTCAGCAACACTTGTGTCTCTATGACCATGTTTAAAGTCAGCATACTATCTCTTAACCATGGTTTCTGATTCAGCAGAGTCCAAATGACACTTATCAAGCCATTGCTTTGCTTGAACAGTATTTTTCCCATCAGAAAGCAATGCTTTATCAACACATGGAATTCAGATTTTTCCATTGTTTAGAAAATTTGCAACAGTAGCTTTACTTAAATAACTGTAATTTGTAAACTAATAATCCAATTGGGCCCAGAATTTGTCACATACCATTTGAATGTTAGTATTTTATAAAAATCATATGGATTTTTTACTAGTGGTGACATCTATATGTTAGGCCCGGGACTTATTGAGTGATGTCTTAACTGACTGATTTGGATAAAAGGATTGAATAGCAGAACAGATTGAGTTTTATAGCCTTGGTTAGCAACCAGTCAACGACAAAAAGAAATAGGAACCTTCTGTAGAAAAATCTTCTTCCTATTAATAGATTGAAAGAGACATGATCACCCAAATATATATCACATATGGCACTTAACTGACTGACTTCATCATTTGCTCAGTAATAAGACTTATATTAAAACAAAGCCATAAAAAGTCACAAGATGTCTGGATAAATATACTTATAGTGTCTCTTATAAAATAGTGTACAAATATTTATTTACTCAAACAAGATCAAATTTGGCAGGGAGGTATGTTGATGCGGAACATTTAGACTGATGGGATATTTTGCATCATAGATTTTCATTCAGTCTCTTTTTTATTTTAATCTTTCTTCATAAATGTTTGAGGCAATGAAGAGAAAATAGATTTCATTCTCTGTTATTTGTAAGTATTTACAAAGTTTCATTTAAAGACTGGCACAAGTCAAGATAGTAGAGTGCTTAGTAAAGATCGTATCCTGATTAATTGATCTGTTTAACAGTGCATCAAGTCCTTCTAGGTCATTTAAACCTAAAATTTAATTTTCTTGGGAGCTTTGAAGTAATAAAATATGATAGATGTTATTCTGCATTCACAACTGAATACATGACAAATGATACTTAGCTTTTGTTCATACACATGTTTGTGAGGACATAAATCAGTCAGTCAGTTAAGTGCCATATATAATACATGCTTAGGGGATCATGTCTCAAAAGAGACATGACTGACTGGACAGAAGATTTTTCCTCAGTAGGTTGCCATTACTTTCTGTGGTAGAAATCTGTTCTGCTATTTAACCCATAGCTGGAAGGAAAGTGATGGATTGATACCTTTCCCAATGGTATTTGTACATAAGTGAATGCAACAAATTTAACTGAAATTCAAACTCAGCTCTCTGGCTTCTCGTTCTGAGTTGATATCCACTGCACTAATAATTACTTGTTATAGTTACTTGTTATAATTATTTATATGTGTTTTATGTTGTAGTTTTGTTAAAGTTATAATTTAGTATACAGTTTGTTTTTTTAAGAAATTGTTAGATCTTATATGCATTAATGTCATGAAAAAGTTCTTTCATGTTGGTTTGATTTTGTTTAGTGGCATATCAACCTCTATAGATTTTAAATGTCAAAATTGAAATATTTTGAACACAGTTGTATGCCTAGAACTACATATAAAATGTACAAATACTTTAAAAATGTATTGTTGGTCATTTTACTCTAAATAAGTATTGCTGGTAATTTTTTTATATAAAAATGTATTGCTGGTATTTTTTCTATAAAAATGTATTTTTATACTTTCATTGTTTTGTTTTTGTTTGGCCATTCACTATTTGTCCATAGTTGAGACCCTAACATGGTCAGGGTAGACCTGAGAAAAATAGCAATTAAGAGGTGGTTCTATGATCCTCAAAACCTTCAATCTACTGATCAGAGGTCTTGCTGCTGGATATAGTTTAAAGATCTTACCCTGTTTGTGCTATAAATATCTCAAGGGAATAATCAATGCTAAAACTAACTAGAATT